>CM056731.1:31030328-32230328 GCA_029844215.1 Przewalskia tangutica | reverse complement strand
TCTTGTATATTATTCTGCTAATCTTCATGTTTTTCAAAGTAACACCAATGCAGCAAAGTGATCAATGTCATTGAGTCTTTTATTTTCCTTTTTCTTGAGTCTTTATTTCTTTCTTTTTATCTTTGCTCGAGGGCGAGCAAATGTTAAGTTTGGGGGTATTTGATCGGTGTATTTTATATACACTTTTTGAGTCATTTTTAGTTAGTATTTTACTCATTTTATTTATGTTTAGTATAGTATTAGGGTCGTTTTCCTTTCTTTTGTGTCACAGCGGTCATAAATGGAGAAATGATGAAAAGGAGATGAAATGAGCATAAATGAGATGGAATTGCACACAAAAAGGGCCAAGAAATGAAGTCTAAAGTTCCGAATTATAGAGGAGATCAGACGGTCCGACGCAAAAATGACGAAGAAAGCAATCCGCTAAAACGTCACCGAGCCGCGCCCAAAGTGCTGAAAGTCCCGGAGTTGCTGAATTTGAGCGCGCTGGCATAGGTCTGCGGCGCGACGCGGGAATTATGAAGTCTTGGGCGGGTGACATGTTTGAATCTAAAGGATAAATTCTCCTACCTAAAGGGATAACTTTTCCTACCTTAAAACCCTTACCTAAAAGGATTCTAATAACTTTTCCTACCTACAAAATCCCTAACCCTTCACCAAAAGGATTCTTTGGCTATAAATACTCTACATCATTAGAAGAATTATTCATTCTCCATTCCACCATTCACCATTCTACATCCATCATTCCACCAATCCATCTTGTAAATATTCCACAACACAACCCTTGGATGCTAGAAGGCTTGGAGACTCATTATTAAGTATTTTCTTTTCTTTCTTTTACTTTATTTCAGTTTTATGTTGGATATTGAATTAGTTTTTGTCATGTCAATGGCTAGGAACTAATTCTCTTATAGGGCTTTCCATGTTAATTCTCTAGAAACTTATGTTATGATTTAATGCATATGTCTATGGTTATTCTTCTTTGAGAGATCTATCTAATAATTGTGTTGAATGCTTGGTAGTTAATTGACAAGTAATTATCACTATATGATTTCTAATCAGACTCCGAAAGGAGGGGATTGTGAATATGTTGTAAGTTGGGTAGACATTCTTGGATTGGGGATGAAAAATACTCAATTTATTTATGTAGCGTTAAAGAGGCTTAACACCAATTTTTCATTTTGCGTTGGTGGTGGGTTAACTAGGTTCTTAATCTAAATCCTCCTATAGAGTTATCCTTATCAGAAAGGTAAGGTGCAATCTTTGGTTGAGTGTTTATATAACCAGGAGTATAAAGCGATTTAGTGAACTGCTTTCTCCAAAGAAGAAGTAAGTTATTGCATTAATAAGTGACATAAGCGGATAGTGAGATTGGAAGCCTTATTCTCATCACAACTGAAGTAAACTCATTAGTTAAATTAGCCTTTATAATTCGTAGTTATAAACCACAAAATCAAGTATCAATTTACCAAATAGATGCCAAAAGATAGATATTTGGTACTTGAACCCTAATCCTTGTGGACGATATTCGGTCTTGCTAAGACTATATTACTTGTCACGATAACGTGCACTTGCGTTTAAGTGTGTGCATCTTTTCGCGCATCAATTTCTTTGATTTTTGTTTTGATCTTTACTCGAGGGCGAGTGAAGGTTAAGTTTGAGGATATTTGTTAGGCATATTTTATATACACTTTTTGAGTCATTTTTAGTTAGTATGTTTCTCATTTTTTTTGAAATTAGTACCGTGTTAGGATCGTTTTTCTTTCTTTTGAGTCACAGCGGTTCTAAAATGGAGAAATGGCGAAAAGAGGCCAAAGCGAGAAAAGGGATTCCGAGGCAAATGGCCAATACGTAATCACCGGACGAGGCTGCGATTCGCGGCTCGAGAATCTGCATGTCGAGGTGCCATATATTCAAAGAGCTGCAGATGTGTAGGCGCCGCGGCGCCGACGCGAACTTTTTCCAGATCCGAGGCGAATTTGGCAAGGGGCAAAGGGGTACGAAGCAAGCGTTTTTGACATCGTATATAGCCTCTGAAACAGATTTTATTAGGGGATTTCATACACCTTATTCCACAACACACATTCTACAAACCCTGAAGGCCACAATATTTGAGATTACGTTCAAGTTATTTTTTTTTACTTTTCTTTGTTTTAATTCAGTTCATATATGGATATTAATGTTACACCTCGTAATTCTAAGGTAATAAATTGAGAACGTAATTAAGAAATTAAGATTCGAGTGTTAGAAGAAAAGTATATTTGCATGTGCTAATACGGAATAATTTTGGATACAACAAATTCGACGAGGAAAATTAATACCTGTGGTTGAATTTTCCCAATGGGGTTAAGGACTATGTCGTGTAAAATAAAATTTTGACATTGAGAATGGGAGGCCATTATCGAAATTTCAAGATTTTTAAGCTAATATGGGATTTATTTTAGTAGAAAGGATGATAAGTGGTAGACTAGTGGAAAACAAATGGCACCTTGTGCCCCCACTCTTGGGACAAGTGGCATTAAGCCCCAACATGCATTGGCTTGATCAACCCACATATACCCATGCCTCTTCCTTCTCCCCTCCATTTCAAAAATTAGCCCTCTCCCACATCCCTCCATCATCTCTCCTCTAAAACAGATTTTCCTCCATTTCTATAGCTAAGTTAGAGACTAATTCACCTCCCCTTCCAAGATAAAGTTCCTCTATAAGTTCTAAGCCATGGTAAACTTTCCACCACCACAGTTTCGGTAATCTGCCCCAAAAAATGCTAAGTTTTGGAGATGAGTTATTTGGAAGAAGAACATGTAAGAAAGATGAGTTTAAGCTTGTTAAGAATGCATACATGTCATTGAAACTTGAAGAAATGGTGCAAAAGTAAAGCAGTGAATGCCGAGAGCTATAGGGACTGTTTTGGCTAAATTAAGGTAAGAATTCTTCTTTTATAGAGTATTTGGAAGTTAAATGATGTTGTAGTTAAGAAACAAACTCATGTTAAAGAGGAATTGGAAATAAGAGAATGCATGTGATTGTTGTTGAGCCGATTGAAATTGTTGTTACCGATTTTGGGGCTGTTTTGTATACATTGGGTATGATTGTTGTTGTTGTTGTTGTTATTATCGACACTAATTGCATGTTAAAAATTGAAGAAAATCTTGATAATTAAAGTTATAGCTGATTATATGGAAGTGTGAAGCATGAAATTAGATTTTAAGGAACTATGAGAAGAACTATGGTGTTGTAATTTTGGACCGTGACACCCCTGAAATCGTTGGACATGTTGTGTTGTATTTAGAGGTTGTTTTGATGAGTTATAATGCTGGAATTATAAGATATGAACATGCATATACATTGTGGTAATTGCGGATATACGTCTTAAAATAATTAAAGTGTAGAAAGGTGTTATGTTGCAAACTATAAGACTTGAACTCTCGTTGTTGCTAGAAGTATGGACTGTTTTTATGGACTGTTTTAATATGGATTAAGGGGCTGAATTAACAAAAGAAATATGTCTACGCAACGACGCCATCAGCAATACGTCCAGGCAACGACGTCATCAGCACTACGTCTACGCAATGACGCCCTCAACATCGTGTCCAAAACGACGCCAAGTCCGAAAACGACGCCGAATTCAAAAACGACGCCGAGTCCGAAAACGACGCCAAGTCCGAAAATGACGCAGAGTCCGAAAATGACGCAGAGTCCGAAAACAACGCAGAGTCCGAAAACGACGCCATGTCGGAAAACGACACCGAGTCCGAAAACGACGCCAAGTCCAAAAAGCGACGACGAGTCCGAAAACGAAGCCAAGTCCGAAAACGACGCCATGTCCGAAAATGACGCCAAAGCCCAAAAACGACGCCATGTCCGAAAACGACGTCGAGTCCGAAAACGACGCCAAGTCCGAAAACGACGCCAAGTTCGAAAACGACGCCGAGTCCGAAAAAGACGCCAAGTCCGAAAACGACGTCATGTCCGAAAACGACGCCGAGTCCGAAAACGACGCAGAGTTCGAAAACGACGCCATGTCCGAAAACGACACCGAGTCCGAAAACGACGCCGAGTCCGAAAACGACGCCGAGTCCGAAAACGACGCCAAGTCCGAAAACGACGCCAAGTCCGAAAACGATGCCAAGTCCGAAAACGATGCCATGTCCGAAAACGACGTCATGTCCGAAAACGACACCGAGTCCGAAAACGACACCGAGTCCGAAAACGACGCCGAGTCCGAAAACGACGCCGAGTCCAAAAACGACACCAAGTCCAAAAACGACGCCAAGTCCAAAAACGACGCCAAGTCCGAAAATGACACCGAGTCCGAAAGCGACGCCCATACGAAAACGATGCCACGACGTCATCAGCATATCACATCTACGCAAGGACGATTTCTCTATTCTCAAAGTTGTATTTCTTATATATTCATGCTCTATTATTCTGTCTTAGCAGTTATGCACTAACTCTTTCTCGAGCTTTAGTCTACAGGGGCAGTTGCAGCAAGGACAACATATCTGCATTCACAATCGCAACACGTCCGTGCAAGGGCGAAATCACAGCATTTGCAGCAGGCATCACATTTTTCAGGATAGCATTTTCTACTCACACAGTTACATTGCTTTTAAAATTATGCATCATCATTTTGCCTTAACAGTTATGCACTAACCGTTTGTTTAAGTCTTAGCATGCAGGAGCAGGACACAGCGTGGATTTTCTCTTACAGCGAACCGGGGAAATTTATTGGGGGGCCAACCTTCCCAACGAATGGCAGAAGCGGCCTTAAGCGTCGGTCCACATCACCATAAAACTCAACATCATAAGTCGATAGCAGTACACCCCAGGTTCAAGCCAGTTATTTTGATTTTTTACTTATTTTAGCACCACATCCCAGTGTCGTCATAACTCGACAGTGGGACATATTTTGAGTCCGCGTTAGCCCACCTTGGTGTTTTGACTATGGTAGCCCAGTGTCGTCATAACTCGACACTGGGACAAATTTTGAGTCCGCATTAGCCCGCCTTGTTGTTTGACCATGGTAGCCCAGTGTCGTCATAGGTCGACACTGGGACAGTTTTAAATTTCGCGTCAGCCTTGCCTAATTGCCCAACATTTTAATTCTGAGGATCGAGACAAAATTGGCTATGAGTCAACGTCTTTGTCTGAAGATTCTTCCATCATCTCCATACAAAGAGGGACAACTGTTGACACCCAATTTTGACCCTCCCGTCCAGACAGTAGCTATAAAATTACACTAATTTTGCAAAACAATTTTTTATGATTTCTTATAATAAAATGCAACAATAATACATTAATACATGCGTAAATAAGCAATTTAATAATAGAACCGCATCTTACGCAGAATATTAAGCACTTAGAGTCTCGCGCCCGCATTTATTAATTTTAAGCCATGTCATAATTCTTAAATGATAATAAGATAAATAAATACATAAAATAAATAATTCGACAATGACGTCGTGTTAAATAGCATAGTCGCATTTATAAGAAAAAAAACTTTAAGCAATCCTTAAATGTCATATCTGCATGTAGCATTTAAATAATTCAATTTTTTAATTTAGCTTCGCAGAATACACATAATAAATAAGTTTCAATAACGGCATCGCATTATAAATATTAAGCACTAATTAAATAACACGTCCGTCTTTATTTTTGTAATAGTTTTAAACTCAAGCTTAGACTAATAAAATACCTAAAATAATTTAATCACAATTTATTAATTTAATTTACCACTAATTAATTAATAATACACCTAAACTAATACCCAATTAAAACTAACCTAAATCAAAACCTAATTAAAATACTACCCTTCACCAGCCCAACCCGCAGTCCAGCTTCCCTTGGCCCAACACCCGCAAGCCCACACGCCCCTCAGCCCTTCTTCATCTCTCCTCCCCCTCGCCTCATCTTCCAGAACCCTTAACCTAAAAATGAAGGGAGCCTCATTTTCGTCTTCCCCTCCCCTAACCCTAAAGACGCCGCCGACAAACCAGCAAGATCCTCGCCGGATTTTTCGGGCGGAAGATCCGGCGAGTCAAACATACCACTTTCCTTAAATCCCACAAGTAAAAATCGTCCAGAAATAACCTCAATCTCGCCCATATTAATCGTTTGAAAAAAAAAAACTTACCAACATTAGAACCCAAATCGCACAAAAATCTGTCTAAAATGGTACCCCAATCAGTTACCAAACTCAGAACCAAAATCGAGACTATAAATTAATCCTTTTATACATGCAATGGCATCTTCGATGGTCCAGAACCTAGTACCTTTCTGAATCCAGAAAGATCCATTCGAACATCAAGAAGAAGAAAAAAAGGGAGAACCCAGCAGATTCGCGAAAAGAAAAAAAAAGTCAGGGGGGTATCAGCTAAGGGCTCCACACAAGAAAGAACACACTAAAATGCTAGTTTCGCACAGCCATCAACCTCGAGGTTCTGTTTGAAAAACAGAAACTTCATTCTTCAATCGCATCGCATCGCAACTCCGAGTGAATCGACGACTTGATACGCTGCCTCGGTTCGCTGTCCGGAGAAGGTAAACTCAAGTTCCTCTTAGTTCATTTTCGTATTGTCGTATTTGTGTGTTAAACCTGTGTCGATTAGCTCGTTCAGATTATTGGGTTCAGTGATGCATAAATGTGATGTCGATTCGTTTAACCGTCATAGCCTATCTATTTGACTGTCAATACTCAAATCTGTTGGGCTGGGTTCATCTTTAGCGTAATGTGATTGGTGCGCTGTTTTAATACTTGTTTAGCGACGACCATGATATGGGTAGTGGGACTGGGATTCGGTCATGATATTTATTTTTATGTATCTCATATTCAGTGTTAAGTAGATACAAATTTAAATTCCTCCATGACTTATATAATGTTGTGTCTTGTTTTGTATGTTATAGCGAATTGCGCAACTGTGTTTGTTAATGTGATTAAGCCAACGTTTAGCCTCTGTTGTGTGTCTTTATACATCAGTCACAATTTGAGTTCATGAGGTCGATTCGAGTTATATTAGTTATGTTTAGTAAGTCCAGATTATTATGGTAACCGTTGTGTATTTAAGGGCTCATCATATTAAAGCAGTTAAACAGGTACCAACTCTTGAAGTTAAGAAGTGGTGTAGATTATCCATGAGTTCTTTTGTGCTGAAGTTGGCCATAATTATTGATTACCGATTCCTCATGTGTGATCTGGTCAGTGGATTCTTAACATGTTGTTTTAAGGCTAGCTTTGTTCACATATAAGTCGTATAATCTATCTAATGCCCAGTTGAGACTTGAATGATCATATGAAATCCGCTTGAGTGAGTGTTGGTCATATAGTACACATAGGGGGTAATTAGGTATCAAAGATTATTTAAATTGACAAGAAGGGATAAAATGTATTTGCTTCTTATCAGAACTATATTCTCATGTCTAGTTCCATGCTCTAAGGTATGCCTATCAACAATATGTATCCATTTCTAAAATATGTCTAAAAGGAATAAGAATGGAAAGCTCCCTTTTAAGCCTTGATTATTAAGCATGCCTATCTATCTTACTGTCTGCATAATCTTTTCTTGGTCGTATATTTGGACCATTCTTTAACTTCTCTGTATTGAGGTCTGCTCATGTCACGTAAGTAAGGCATGATTGGGACGTAATCTATCATATAATGTTTGCGTACACATAAATTTTGTTTGTCTTGTTTAAAACTGCCCCTGTTATTGTTTCATTCTAAACTTAAAAAATGTTAGCATGTCTTCTTCCCCTCCTAGATATAGCATAAGTGAGGTATGCCTGATTCAAGTTTCAATTTGAGCGTATTAATGTGTGTCTCTGGTGTGTCATTATGTACGTGATTCATATTAAAGTTCTGGTATTTACTTTCTTATGCGTACATTAATTGTTGCTCTTGCTGTGTTTGTGATCACTTGTTCAAATGTTTATCATTTCGTGGGCCTGCACTGTTTTTTTTTCTTTTACTGCTGGATGTATTGTGAAGACTGTCCATATCTCGTTACCTATAAAGGCCACGATCCAAGGCCTGGGCTGGCCTGCTTCCTGCTTTTAAAAAAATAAATATGAAAGATTGTTTTTTTTTTGCCTATCTTCCTACTGTGACTCCCTTAAGAAATCTGAAAACTATGAAATACTAGGCTCGCTTCGTCTCGTTATTCAAATCAGTATGTGGGCGAACATATTTTCATAATCTGTTTCGGTCCCTTTTCTCTTGAAATGAAATGATTTCAATGTGTTAAATCTTATATCAATGTGCATTTATTATTTGATAAAGTTTGAGATATATACTAATCCTTATCTTCTTCTTTATTTACATGAAATGCACCGGAGCCAAATGAAGAGTTTCATTGTGAGACTCATCGCGCCTCGATCAACTGAAGATCTGCATTCACCCGCATCTATGTGCATTCTCTATCCGCATCGGAAATTCCAAGCCACCGGCGAATGAATTCGCCATTTCTTCGAGTCCTTATTAATTCATATCCTCACCCCATTTATTTGTTGTAATTATTTGTCTAACATTACACTACTAGTAGTACACTTAGAATAGCTAAACTTTGGGCTGTCATTAGAAAAATAGTTTGACGCTAGAAATTCATTCTCCTTAAATTAGTTATTTTTTATGACTAGTTATGCATTGCCTAAGCCATACCAAGATGACATAAATATTCACGTAGCTAAAGCGTCACTCGCTATTAAATTCTTAGCATAATAAATTAATTTCTTCATAAACTCTTACTAACATTCATAATTAAAAAATTATTTTGTTAGCCTTTGCATGATAGATATTTTACATCTTATTTTATAAGTACACATTTCATCATAATAAGATTTTGCATTATTACAACACATGTATCTTATCTAATACGTCATAAATGCATAAATCATCTTTTAGCTAGAACTAGCTTTATATATTTTAAAATAAATCTCACATTTTTATGCTAGCAAAAATACTTCCTATATTTTTACTTAAATACTTTTCAAGACATGTATTGCATCTTAGCATAATAATTACCCTAGGTTTGGCAGGACAACCACAAGTTAGCGGATCTTAGAGGGTGCCTAACCCTTTCCCTCTAGATTAATAAAGAACCCTTACCCAGAATCTCATTAAGTTTAGCAGACCATTAAATGGAGTTAATGTTTAGTTTAAACTAGTTAACATTTAGGTGTCCTAATTCACCCAAATTAATTAGGTGGCGACTCCGCGAACCCTTTAGCATATTTAGCATTTTTTTAGCATCTTTAGCATTCTTATTATTTATTTCATAACATTTCTAATTCGCAGCAGGAGTTTTTAAAAATGTCGCGGTCGAAAAGGGGCGCGACAGAATGGCGACTCCGCTGGGGATTTAAGGCTCTTAACCACAACAAACCAAGGGTTATTATTTGACATTATTTTTTGCATTTAATTTTTATGTACTGTATTTTGTTTATTTGTTTCAATTGCTATGTGTTTTACTGCTTTCCTTAAACTGGCATTCCGCTCATATTTCTTCCGCTCTGGAAAATTCACACTATCACACACTCATGCGCTGGTGTGCTTCGCGCACCCGCAAATTTCTTCAAATATCCAAATTTTAAGAGAGTTGGCGCCTGCGCGGAGTTAGATCGGTTCGTCTGATCAGCCGCGTAGCCTTCTCACTCGAGTTGTCCGCTCGGGAACTCGTCTAGTAAAGCCAAATCTTAGAAACTCGTGATAGAGCTATACCACCTTTATTTTAAGGCATGCATGCATTTACCTTAGGTGGGTCGGTCCTTGGTATCGACACCACAATTAGGAAAACACCAAACTTGTCGACGGGTTCCTCAACCCAACGACCAACCAGCATACTATGTGTAGCGTGGCAATGATAGACAAATCCAAACCTAATCATGACATGCTGAAATTGGAAAAAGTGCACCGTCATTTGGTCGCCATTTCCAACAAAAGCATTATAGTTGGGCGGCTTGGACAAATCCATCATAACCTCGCATATTTGACGTTTAGGCCTACCTCTGGCATAAAGAGGTCCCAAACATGTTAGAACACGCACTTGATTTGCAATTTGCTTATTATTATATATTGCCTGCAACTTTTTGCATATTATACTAACTTGGTTTGCTTCATTTATTAGAGGGTTATTTTTGCCTAGCTTATCCCCAAAAGGTTGATTCGCGTTGACTGGTAGAAGCACAATCATCCAATAAATGACTAATCCAGAGGCACCGGAACGAAACAACTTAGGACTCGTCCCCATTCCTGTAGAGGATGCAGAGGCGTTAGAAAGGAGAAACACCAATGATCAACACCTCGCCAAACTATTGCAGCAAATGGAAGTCATGCAAGCCGAAATAGAAAGGCTCCGAAATATCACAAACCTGTCTATTAGCTTGAATGCACCATTCCCAGAGCAAAGGACAAATGCAATCGTGTCACAAGCCCTTGAGCCTCCACTTCCCCAAAGCTCCCCGCAGAGGCCGCAACATACCAGCTCACACCAAAACGTCACTCGCCCGGTCAATTTGCAAGCCGACCTCCAAAATGATCCGTTTACTACATACATATCTCAACATCCACCTACTTATATCTCCCCACTCAGCCCAAATTTCCAAGTCACCCAATACGAGCAGAGGACACGCATCACTAGTCCTAACAAACAATATGGGGGATTAGCACATCCGACCGAAAGCCAACCATTTATTATGCATGCATCCTCTCAAGAGACAGATCAATACAAGGAAGTGGGAGCGGACTGAGCCGAGCTGATGAAAATATGGCAAAAGAAATCTGTAGTTTGAAAGAGGCATTTAGAAGCATTCAAATGAACAAGGGGGAGGCATGTTTAGAATATGAAAACTTATGCATGCACCCCGATGTTGAATTACCTGTAGGGTACAAGGTGCCCAAATTTGACATTTTCGATGGAAAGGGGAATCCTCGAGCTCATCTAAGGTCATATTGCGATAAATTGATTGGAGTTGGGAAAAATCAAGCAATCATCATGAAACTATTCATCAGGAGTCTAACAGCGAGGCTGGATCGTACACATGCCAAGACCCTCGAAAATGGGACGGTTGGAATGCCATGGCACAAGATTTCATGGATAGATTCAGATTCAACACTGACACTGTCCCGGATAGATTTTATCTTATGAAACTTGAAAAGAAATCCACAGAAACTTTCAGGGAATACGCCCTGAGGTGGCGGTCAGAAGCAGCAAAGGTCCAACCTCTAACGGCAGAGAGCGAAATGACCACCTTGTTCGTGCAGTCGTTAAAAGACGCACCATATTATGAAAGGATGATCAGTGTAATTAGGCGAAGTTTTGCAGAAGTCGTAAGAATGGGCGACTTCGTGGAAGAGGGCATTAAGACAGGCAGGATTACAAACCTGACAGCCCTACAAGCAACTAGCAGAGCAGTGCAGTTAAATTCCATCGGAGGTACCTCACAGAGGAGAAGAGATGTATCACCCTCTATCATGGTCATTCAGGAGCATAGGCCAGAACAGCTTCCAGTGTATCAAAACCCACCGCCTTCTTACCATAACCAATACACTCAAAATCCACAGTCATATTATCAGCACTGCGCCACCCCATATCCTGTTTACCATACCCAACCAGCATACCCAAAATACTCACCACAATCACGAACCCGCCCCCCAAACGGACACAAACCCCGCATAGATGCTGAGAGAAAGCCAACCAGAACCTATACACCTTTAGCCGAACCCATAGCCCAATTGTATGAGAAGCTGAAAGTCGCAGGAATACTCCAGCCAATTCCCAGAAATACCCCCAGGCCTAATTCCCGAGGGCACGATAAAACCAAACATTGCAAGATACCACTCAGTCTGGGCGGACACGACATCGACAAATGCTATACACTCAAGGACAAAATAGAGGAGTTAATCGAAGAGGGAGCCATTCGGCTGAAAGATGCTCCTCTCAATGCAAACAATAACCTTCTTCCGGGTTATGAAGATGCCCATGTGAACTTGATAGCTAAAAATGAAGAAGACAGTCTGGAAGGGACTATTACGTCAGCCCGTAAAGGGAAGAAAGTTGAATCATCGACCAACCGCCAGAGAAAAGGAGGTGCTCCTTGTCGGAGATTATTTAACATTTGAATAAATCATTCGTCTAGTTGTGTGCTGCAAGAGATGATCCTGCTGAAGACTCAGCCTTCGAAGACACAGAGCAATAAGAAGTGGACTCGTGCCCTTGCCTTGGCCCGCCGAGTCCTGAAATAGTTAGTTTAATATATTTTGCCCTTTATATGTAATAAATTGGAACTACGTGTGACCTGATTCCCTTGGGGATACGTAGGCGGCCATATCGGCTTCGGTCCCACCTTCAAGAAAATCCCAATTTCTCTTTTGCTTGTAATTGGAACTACGTCGACCTGATTCCCTTGGCGGATACGTAGGCGGCCATATCGGCTTCGGTCCCACATTTAGAAATTTTAATTTTACCCAATTTCGCTTGTAATGAACTACGTCATGACCTGATTCCCTCATGGGGATACGTAGGCGGCCTAAATCAGCTTCTGTCACACCATTAGGAAACTTTCCCTTTGTTTTGAAAAAAAAAACGAGAATACACATGATATGCGAGCAATCCCATTGAGACCCACTTTAGGCCAAACACCCTTCGCATATTCAAAACTGGGACAAGGTAGGAAACCAGGCAGGGGTTATGAGTCCAAACAAGACAGACGTCTGAGCATCAAGAGTCAAAACTACAAAGTCAATGCGAATCAACCCCCTCCCCCTCAAACTCACAAATTTTTCTTTGAGCACAGGTCCTTCATATTAGCAGAAGATACAACAAAAGTTCTTCATATTAGCAGAAGCAAAAAATACAGCAAAAAAAAAAATCTTCATAGCAGAAGCAGACAGACATCAACAATCAAAGTTCAAATCTAGCGCATCAGCTCGGGCCTAGAGTCAAATTGCAATCCATGCAGTGCACGAACGCACAACAAAGACATCATGGCAATCCATACGGTTCACAAAATGCATTACAACAACATCTCGGCATTCGCAACACCCCACATATCATACAGGGACGACATCTCTACCCACATAATTGCCTTTCTCATATAATTATCATTTTGTTTTAACAGTTATACACTAACCTTTTTCTCAAGCTTAGCTTGCAGGAGCATTTATTCTACAGGAGCAACAGCAACACGTCCAGGCAACGACGTCATCAGCATCACGTCCACGCAATGACGTCATCAACATTATGTCTACGTAATAACGCCATCAGCATCACGTCTACATAGCGACGCCAAAAGACTACGCTTCACGCAACGACGCCCGAATACGCCCGTGCAACGACATCATCGCGACTACTTACGCAACGACGCGCCAACATCGCGGTCCAAAACGAGTTAACGACGCCAAGTTCGAAAACGACGCCGAGTTCGAAAACGACGCCGAGTCCGAAAACGACGCCAAGTCCGAAAATGATGCCAAGTCCGAAAACGACGCAGAGTCCGAAAACGACGCCATGTCGGAAAACGACGCCGAGTCCGAAAACGACGCCAATTCCGAAAACGACGCCTAGTCCGAAAACGACGCCGAGTCCGAAAATGAAGCCAAGTCCGAAAACGACGCCATGTCCGAAAACGACGCCAAAGTCCAAAAACGACGCCATGTCCGAAAATGACGTCAAGTCCGAAAATGACGTCAAGTCCGAAAACGACGCCTGTTGACACCCAATTTTGACCCTCCCGTCCAGCCATTAACTATAAAATTACACTAATTTTGTAAAATAATTTTTTAGGATTTTTATAATAAAATGCAGCAATAAAACATTAATACAAGCACAAATAAACAATTTAATAATGACATCGCGTCTTACGTAGAGTTTTAAGCACTTAGAGTCTCGCGTCCGCATTAATTAACTTTAAGCTTTGTCGTAATTCTTAAATAATTAATAAAGGCATAAAATAAATAATTTAGCGATAACGTCGTGTCAGGTAGCATAGCCGCATTTGTTAGTAATCATTTATAATTTAAAATCAATTTTAATCTGATATATGCATTTAATAGCACCGCATTTATAAAGCTTTAAACGATTCTTAAATATCATACTTGCATTTAGCATTTAAATAATTTAATCTAAACTCAATTCAATTTTAATTTAACTTCGCAATAATGCAATAATAAGATTTTAATAGCGCCGCATTCTAAAATATTAAGCATTAATTAAATAGCACGCCCATTTTATTCTTGTAATAATTTTAATAAAGCACCTAAATAATATAAGCAATTTATGTTATTAATTTAACACTAATTAAATACCTAAAATTAACTCCTAGAATTAAATAATTAATTATAACACTAACCTAAAACTAATACCTAGAATTGATGTCTAATACCCTAATTCGCAGCCCACTACCCAAACCCAGCGTCAGCCCAACACCCCTATTAACCCTCTACCCGCGACCGCCGCCCTACCACACCCTTTCTTAAGCCCGCCCACCTTATCGCCAGCCTTACCCATCGCTCTCCCACACAAAAGCCTAAACGGCCCTAGAAACCAAAGAACCTAAAACCTTCAATCGCCGCTCACCGCGCCGTGCGTGATTCTCGCCGAGAATCCGGCGACTTTCCTTTTTACCCTCGCACTCCAGCCGCCGCCTACCATAACACGAACCAAAGACAAAATCTTGCCCAAATCAAAAAATCGCAACTTACCATAAATCCTTCAAATCGTACCTTATCGAATCACTACGAAATCAGTCCTAAATAGCACGAATCAAGCACAAATCAGCCCTTACTATTTACCTAACTTGGAACTCAATGGGGGGGCTATATAAGAGCATGCAAAGGCATCGATAGAGAGGGGACAGAGAAGAGAGCTCAGTCGAGAGTCAGGCGACAATACAGAGCTAGAGAGGGTACCCATAGCATCGATGAAGGGCTCAGTGAGATAGCAATCATTCTACACCTTAGCAGCAGTTAGGAACCACATAACAATTTAGGGGAGAGTAAGGCAGAGCAGAGCACAGACCCATAGCAATCGACGGGATACCTCTAGCGATCAACACCTGCATAATCAAGATCGCAAAGAGTAGGAGTCCAAACTTTTCCTTTCAATATCGGCCAAAAACCGAGCGATCGATTCGATCTGAGCATCACTAGCATAACACGAAATAGGTAGTTCAAATCTCCTTATTTCAATTCCGATACAAATCGAAACGAACCTCGCCCTTTTATTCGCGTCGCAAACCCAAAACCCGTCGATTGGACCGACGACTTGATACGCTGCCCCGGTTCGCTGCCCGGAGAAGGTAAAAATCTACTCCTCCTCGCCTTCAGTTCATACTGTATTCTTTTGCGCGAATTTGTGTTAGTATGTGTTAGTTCATTCGTGTGTTTGTATCTGTTAAATGTTTAAAATGATGTTTGGGAACTGATGTTGAAGTCACAGACCATTAGCAGTTCTGTATGACCTACTGTATTGTTCTAAGGGGTCATTTAACTATTTATGTATGTTTGGCCATGTCTAGAAGGCTGATTATACCTCTGCCTTTTTCTGCTTGAATATAAGCTGCCTCCATGCTAGCATGTTAAGTCCATATTGCATCATAACTTGATTGTTAAGTCGCCTGCATGCTGTTGAATCTGTCCTGCAATGTCTATCAGTGAAAATATGTAAGGATGTCCTCCTTTTTCTTTAGAATAACTAAATAGAGGAATGTTAGCATTATGTTTCTCTCCTGCAATGTCTCTGCCTACTGTTTATACCCAACTGGCGTACTTAGAGCAGATCTGAGCACTTATTGCAGCAGGTATGCTGATTGCACCATGTCTAACAGTCAAAACTACTAGTGTTAGCATCTCTCGGATATACCAAGCATATTTCTGATTTTCTAGTACTGTAGTGTTCCTTGGCTATTTGCAAATATTATAATCTGGAATGCCATGTTGAGTTACTTGCCTATGTTGTGTGCTCAATTCAGTTCCATACAATGAGGTATGATGTGATCTACCATATAGTATGCAGAATTCCTATGTCAAGACGAAGATAGATACCTTATTTGCCTAAACTATCCACTGATGCTATTATGATGGCTTCATTCTAAAACCTGCTGGCATATCCTCATTTCTGCCCTTAGATTAATCATCTATTTGAAGGTCAAATGCTAAATAGGTGCCCATAATAGTAAGAGCGTAAGCAGAGATCAATTTGTGTGTCAAGTTACATGTGTTAATGATGTTGGAAAACTGAATTCAATACGCTGGCTTGAATAATAAAATCATGAAAATTGTTCTGTTTGAGTTTAGGGCCCAATCACTGTTTTCTTTTAACAAGTAAGGGATGCATTCGGGCCCATTGGCTGCATTCTCTATTAAGCATTTATGAGGATAGTTTGGTGCTAACATAGTCAAACCGCTGAGAAATCGGGCATATGATTGGGAAAATGGATTTACTTCAGTCCTAGCCATTTGTTTCGATGTTGAGTCATGTATCTTAAATTAAACTAGCGTGTTATGTGTTGCCATATTATTTCACCCATGTTTGGTGTCTCCGTCCAGATCACTGATCATTAAGGCACATATAATGTGTTAGTGTGGTTCATAAGCATGCTCTTGTTTGTTTGCTCTTGCTACGCTCTCGCCCATTGTTTCTTGGTGCCCGCCATCGCTCTCTGTTTGCATCTTGCTTAGTGTCTTTGCCTCTCGTTTCTACTTCTTTGTTTGCATACCGCCTTACTTGGAATTGTCGGGGCTATGTACAATACTACTTCTTTGCGTCCTTATCCGATATCGCTTTTGTTTGGTATTTATATACACGTGTTGGCTTAAATGCAAACTACGTGTCAAGTGCTTGCTTTTGTTTAATGAATTTGGGCATGTACTAATCCTTATCTTTCTTTATTTTTACATGGCACGCCGGAGCAAAATAAAGAGTCTCACGGCGAGACTCATCGAAGTCATTTCAAATGGCAACCCGCGCGCATTTGCATTCTCGCTTGAGAAATTCCTAAGACAAAATAGATAAGACGATGTCACGCATCTTAGCCGCGATCATATCCAATTCTATATACTATTTGTCCAAATTTGTTGCCTAATTATCTAACTTTGTAATTAATAGGATATCTAGAATAATTAGCCTTTAAACATATAAGTGGGAAGGTAATTTAAAGTTCATCGCTTAATTTACTTGCCTTTTAAGATTGTCACGCATGTCTAATTTTTGCCAAAATGATTTAACTTGCATTAATAAAACCAACATTTGCGTATTAAAATTCATAAAAGTTTCTTCCTAAACTCTCAAAATCATCTTAAAGCATCGCTTATATAACATTGTACTGTGCTAGGCAAGATTAATTTAGCTAGCATGAGCATATAATTAGTCTATAAAGCACTTTAGCATTTAGCACTTTCTAGCATCTTAACGCTTTTGCATTCTTAGCCCTCTTTAAACTTTAGTAACATTTTAGCACCTTCCTAGCATTCTTTGTACTTTAGCATATAGCACATTTTGCCCTTTCAATACTTTAAGCACCTTTTAAACATTTTAACATGCTAGCATCTATTTCCTAACATTCAAAGACTTTAGCATTTAACACTTTTAAGCACCTCTTGCACCTTTAGCACCCTTCTATCATTTAATGCCTTTTAGCAACCTTTAGTATTTTAAGCACTTTAAACATTTAGCATTTGGCTCTTTTATTTATTTATAACACCTTTTGCCCTTTTTAGACTTAAGCACCTTTAAACATTTTAACATTTTTTAGCATTTTATTAAGCGGGAAGATCTTTTACTTTGCATTTTTAAAATATAATAATTACCCTAGGTTTGGCAGACAACCAAGTTAAGCGGATCTTAGAGGGTGCCTAACCTTCCTCTAGATTAATAAAGAACCCTTACCTGAATCTCACTAAGTTTAGCAGACCATTAAAATAGAGTTAATGTTTTACTTTAAACTAGTTAAACATTTAGGTGTCCTAATTCACCCAAACTAATTAGGTGGCGACTCCGCGAACCCTTAGCATTCTAGCAACCCTTTAGCATTTTGCACCTCTAGCATCCTTTTTAACTTTATTAGCATTTTATTATTTATTTTCTAACATTTGCATTGTTGAGCAGGATTCGCTATTTAGAAAATAATGCGCGACAAAAACGCGATGTAAATGGCGACTACTGGGATTTTAGGTTCTTAACCACAACAGACCTAGGGTTATTATTTGGCAATTATTTTGCATTTAATTTTTTGTGTGATGTATTTTGTTTTATTTATTTTTTATTGCTACCTGCTTTAGTGCTTTCCTTAAACTGGCATTCCGCTCATATTTCTTCCACTCTGGAAAATTCACACAATCACACACTACATGCGAGGTGCGCTTGGTGCATCAGCAAAATTCTTTCTTCAAAATCCAAATTTAGGAGAGTCGGTAATATACGTGGAGTGCCCGGTCTAACCGGTGGCCGCGTAGCCTTCTCACTCGAGTTGTCCGCTCGGGAACCTTGCGTCTAGTAAATCCAAATCTTAGAAAACTTAAGATAGAGCTATACCACCCTTATTTTAGGGCATGCATGCATTTACCTTAGGTGGGTCGGTCCTTGGCATCGACACCACAATTAGGAAGACACCGAACTTGTCGACGGGTTTCTGAACCCAACGACCAACCAGCATATTATGTGTAGCGTGGCAATGGCAGACAAATCCAAGCCCAATCATGACAAGCTGAAATTGGGAAAAGTGCACCGTCATTTGGTCGCCATTTCCAACAAAGGCATTATAGTTGGACGACTTGGACTAATCCGTCATAATCTCGCATAAGTGACGTTTAGGCTTACCCCTGGCATAAAGAGGTCCCCCTGCATGTTAGGAAACGTTTGAATATGCTATGTGCAATATATCTGCTATATACCTGCAAATTATGTGCTTTATGCTAACACCGTTTGTTGCATTTTTTTTAGAAAGTTTATCATCCTCCCCAAAAGGTCGGTTCGTATTTGACTAAGCGGCAGAGCATCAATATTTCACAAGATCAAAGGTGCGGTCCAAAGAACATACGATCGATTCAAGGACATCTGAGCGGAACGAGTCGGAACCTGTCTTGGTTCCTATAGGCAAAGCAGGGGTCTCAGAGAGAAAAAAAAAAGCAACATAAATCCGATCGAGCACTCCTCTGCAGCCGAAATTAAGGCCTAAACATCAATAAATGCAAGCAACTTTATTGAGACCCACTTTAGGTCAAACGCCCTTGCATATTCAAAACTGGGACAAGGTAGGAAACCAGACAGGGATTGCAAGTCCAAACAGGCCAGGCACGCGGATATCAAGGGACAAGGCGGCGAAGTCAGATACAAATCGACCCCCCCCCTCAAAACTCACAAATTTTCTTTGAGCGCAGGTTCTTCATATTAACAGGAGCAGAAAGTGCGATAGCGA
The DNA here is from genome assembly GCA_029844215.1 of Przewalskia tangutica. Classification (NCBI taxonomy): domain Eukaryota; kingdom Viridiplantae; phylum Streptophyta; class Magnoliopsida; order Solanales; family Solanaceae; genus Przewalskia; species Przewalskia tangutica. The sequence goes on along the minus strand of CM056731.1, from coordinate 32,210,921 downwards.
AATAGAAAATACGGCGAAGGTTTCTTCAGATAGCGAGCAAAAGCAACAAAGGCAGAGGATGACAACAATCCAAAGTCCGCAGCAGAAGCAGCAGCAGCAGAAAGGGGCATCAACAATCGGCAATCAAAGTTCAGAGTTCCGCAACAAAACCTAGCGCATCAACTAGGGCATAAAGTCAAATTGGCAACCAATGCATCACACCCAACAAAGGCATCATGGCAATTCGTCAGTTGCAGCATTTAGCATGTCCATGCAAGGACGACATCTCGATGATTTATCCAAGGCGAGGACAACATCTCTACCCATAAAATTGCACTTCTCGTATGTGTTTATCATTTCATTTAAACAGGTATACACTAATGTTTTCTCAAGCTTGCAGGAGCATTTATCCTATAGGAGCAGCAGCAACACGTCCAGGCAACGACGTTATCAGCATTATGTCCAGGCGACGACATATATCCGACTGGGCCTACCAAAATCGACAATCTTTAAGGACTTCGCCACGAAAGGACACCGACAAATATGATTCCATAAGCTCGAGAGATAGAGGCTCCGACAATCAACAATGTAATTCAAAAGTCTCGAATAAATTATAAGCGCGCCTCGGGCCAGAGTCAAATTGCAACTCATGCAGTGCACAAACGCACAACAAAGACATCATGGCAATCCACATGGTTCACAAATGCATCACAACAAAGGTATCATGGCAATTCGTCAGCGGCAGCATCAAGCATGTCCGCCCAAGGACAACATCTCAGCATTCACAACACCCTACATATCATACAGGGAAGACATCCTTATTCACATAAATGCATTTCTCATATATTCATCATCTTGTTTTACCAGTTATACACTAATTTTTCTCAACCTCACTGCGGGAGCATTTATTATACGAGCATCATCAAACACGCCCATGCAACGACGTTATCGAAGACAAGTCTACGCAACGACGCCAAAGAAGAACACGCCCGCATAACGACGTAATCAAGAAGTCCATGCAACGACGCCAAAGAACACGCCCGCATAACGACGAATCGAATTCCACGCAACGACGCCAGCGAAACATATCGCCCGCATAACGACGTAATCAAGAAGTCCGTGCAACGACGCCAGAAGAACACGCCCGCATAACGACGTGTCGGCAAGTCCATGCAACGACGCCACAGAATACGCCCGCATAACGACGTAATCGGCAAGTCCACGCAACGACGCCGGCAAAGAACACGCCCGCATAACGACGTGTCGGAAGTCCACGCAACGACGCCAAAGCGGCACATCCGCATAACGATGTAATCGCAAGTCCATGCAACGACGCCAAGAAGAACACGCCCAAACAACGACGTAATCGGAAGTCCACGCAAGGACGCCAGCGGAACACGCCCGCATAACGACGTAATCGGCAAGTCCATGCAACGACGCCAAGAAGAACACGCCCAAACAACGACGTAATCGCGAAGTCCATGCAACGACGCCAAGAAGAACACGCCCGTGCAACGACGTTATCGACGACATCAAGTCTACGCAACGACGCCAAAGAACACGCCCGCACAACGACGTTATCGGACAAAGAAGTCCGAAACGACGCCATCATCGATATCGCATCTACAGGCGACTTTCTCTGTTCTCAAAATTGCATTTTTCATTCATGCTTTATTATTCCATCTTAACAGCTTATGCACTAACTCTTTCGAGCTTTAGTCTACGGGGAAATTGCGGCAAGGACAACGATCCGCATTCACAATCGCAACACGTCGCAAGTGGCGAAATCACGGATTTGCGGATCGCATCAACACAAAGCAGCATCATATTTTGCAGATAACCTTTTCTACTCACGCTTGCATTACTTTAAAATTATGCATCATCATTTTGCCTTAACAGCTTATGCACTAACCGCTTGTTCAAGTCTTAGCACGCAGGAGCGAGCACAACGTGATTTTCTCTTACAAATAACCGGCAATCTATCGGTCAACCTTCCCGCCGATTCGCGTAGCGGCCTCAGCGTCGGTCCACTCGCTCCACATCACCGTAGAACCCAAAGACCACAAGCCATAGCAAGACACCCCTGTGTTCAAGCCGCTTATTTTCTTTTACTTTTTGCACATAACCCCGTTGGTCATCATAACTCGACATCGGCAAATTTTAAGTCGCGCTTAGCCCGCCCGTGTTTTGACGCGGGTGATTAGGTCGCCATAACTCGACATCGGCTTTCAGTCCGCCTTAGCCCGCTTTAGTGTTTTGACATGGTATCCCCAAAGGTCGCCATAACTCGACATCGGGACGCTTTTTGATTTTTCGCGCCACTGTCTACCCGCCAAGATTTTTGCACTTCAAGATCGAGACAAAATTGGCTATGAGTCAACGTCTTTGTCCGAAGATTCTTCCATCATCTCCATACAAAGAGGGACATCTGTTGACACCCAATTTTGACCCTCCCGTCCAGCCATTAACTATAAAATTACACTAATTTTGTAAAATAATTTTTTAGGATTTTTATAATAAAATGCAGCAATAAAACATTAATACAAGCACAAATAAACAATTTAATAATGACATCGCGTCTTACGTAGAGTTTTAAGCACTTAGAGTCTCGCGTCCGCATTAATTAACTTTAAGCTTTGTCGTAATTCTTAAATAATTAATAAAGGCATAAAATAAATAATTTAGCGATAACGTCGTGTCAGGTAGCATAGCCGCATTTGTTAGTAATCATTTATAATTTAAAATCAATTTTAATCTGATATATGCATTTAATAGCACCACATTTATAAAGCTTTAAACGATTCTTAAATATCATACTTGCATTTAGCATTTAAATAATTTAATCTAAACTCAATTCAATTTTAATTTAACTTCGCAATAATGCAATAATAAGATTTTAATAGCGCCGCATTCTAAAATATTAAGCATTAATTAAATAGCACGCCCATTTTATTCTTGTAATAATTTTAATAAAGCACCTAAATAATATAAGCAATTTATGTTATTAATTTAACACTAATTAAATACCTAAAATTAACTCCTAGAATTAAATAATTAATTATAACACTAACCTAAAACTAATACCTAGAATTGATGTCTAATACCCTAATTCGCAACCACTACCCAAACCAGGCCACAACACCCTATTAACCTCTACCGACGATGCCGTCGCACACCCTTTTCTTAAGCCCGCCCTTATCGTGACCTTACCCATCGTCTCCCACACAAAAGCCTAAACGAAGCCACAGAAACCAAAGAACCTAAAACCTTCAATCGCCGCTTCACCACGCCCGTCGCGTGATTCTCGCGAGAATCCGCGACTTTCCTTTCCTTTACCGCACTCAGCTCGCCCTTACCATAACACGAACCAGCACAAAATCTTGCCCAAATCGAAAAATCGCAACTTACCATAAATCCTTCAAATCGTACCTTATCGAATCACTACGAAATCAGTCCTAAATAGCACGAATCAAGCACAAATCAGCCCTTACTATTTACCTAACTTGGAACTCAATGGGGGGGCTATATAAGAGCATGCAAAGGCATCGATAGAGAGGGGACAGAGAAGAGAGCTCAGTCGAGAGTCAGGCGACAATACAGAGCTAGAGAGGGTACCCATAGCATCGATGAAGGGCTCAGTGAGATAGCAATCATTCTACACCTTAGCAGCAGTTAGGAACCACATAACAATTTAGGGGAGAGTAAGGCAGAGCAGAGCACAGACCCATAGCAATCGACGGGATACCTCTAGCAGCAGTCAACACCTGCATAATCAAGATCGCAGCAGTAGGAGTCCAAACTTTTCCTTTCAATATCAGCCCGGAAAAACCGATAGCATCGATTCAGATACAGAGCATCACTAGCATAACACGAAATAGGTAGTTCAAATCTCCTTATTTCAATTCCAGCCACAAATCAGCAAACGAACCTCGCCCTTTTATTCGCGTCGCAAACCCAAAACCCGTCGATTGGACCGACGACTTGATCTGTTGCCCGGTTATTGCCGGAGAAGGTAAAAATCTACTCTCTCGCCTTGATTCATACTGTATTCTTTTGCGCGAATTTGTGTTAGTATGTGTTAGTTCATTCGTGTGTTTGTATCTGTTAAATGTTTAAAATGATGTTTGGGAACTGATGTTGAAGTCACAGACCATTAGCAGTTCTGTATGACCTACTGTATTGTTCTAAGGGGTCATTTAACTATTTATGTATGTTTGGCCATGTCTAGAAGGCTGATTATACCTCTGCCTTTTTTCTGCTTGAATATAAGCTGCCTCCATGCTAGCATGTTAAGTCCATATTGCATCATAACTTGATTGTTAAGTCGCCTGCATGCTGTTGAATCTGTCTGCGATGCATCTGTGAAAATATGTAAGGATGTCCTCCTTTTCTTTAGAATAACTAAATAGAGGAATGTTAGCATTATGTTTCTCTCCGCAATGTCTCTGCCATCGCTTATACCCAATCGCGTATTTAGAGCAGATCGAGCACTTATTTCAGCAGTATGCCGATTGCACCATGTCTAACGATCAAAACTACTAGTGTTAGCATCTCTGATATACCAAGCATATTTCGATTTTCTAGTATCAGAGCTTTTCTTGGCTATTTGCAAATATTATAACTGAATGCCATGTTGAGTTACTTGCCTATGTTGTGTGCTCAATTCAGTTCCATACAATGAGGTATGATGTGATCTACCATATAGTATGCAGAATTCCTATGTCAAGACGAAGATAGATACCTTATTTGCCTAAACTATCCACTGATGCTATTATGATGGCTTCATTCTAAAACCTGCTGGCATATCCTCATTTCTGCCCTTAGATTAATCATCTATTTGAAGGTCAAATGCTAAATAGGTGCCCATAATAGTAAGAGCGTAAGCAGAGATCAATTTGTGTGTCAAGTTACATGTGTTAATGATGTTGGAAAACTGAATTCAATACGCTGGCTTGAATAATAAAATCATGAAAATTGTTCTGTTTGAGTTTAGGGCCCAATCACTGTTTTCTTTTAACAAGTAAGGGATCTGTTCTGGGCCTGTTGGCTGCATTCCTCTATTAAGCATTTATGAGGGATAGTTTGGTGCTAACATAGTCAAACCGTTGAGAAATCTGGGCATATGATTGGGGAAAATGGATTTACTTCAGTCCTAGCCATTTGTTTCGATGTTGAGTCATGTATCTTAAATTAAACTAGCGTGTTATGTGTTGCCATATTATTTCACCCATGTTTGGTGTCTCTGTCCCGGTATCACTGATCATTAAGGCACATATAATGTGTTAGTGTGGTTCATAAGCATACTCTTGTTTGTTTGCTATCGCTACGCCATCGCCCATTGTTTTACTGCGTTGCCACGCTCTCGTCTCTGTTTGCATCTTTGCTTAGTGTCTTTGCCTCGTTTCTACTTCTTTGTTTGCATCTTGCCTTACTTGGAATTGTCGGGGCTATGTACAATACTACTTCTTGCTGCATCCTTATCGATATCGCTTTGTTTGGTATTTATATACATGTGTTGGCTTAAATGCAAACTACGTGTCAAGTCTTTGCTTTTGTTTAATGAATTTGGGCATGTACTAATCCTTATCTTTCTTTATTTTTACATGGCACGCAGGAGCAAAATAAAGAGTCTCACGAGACTCATCGCAAGTCATTTCAAATGGCAACCCGCACCGCATTTGCATTCTCGCTTGAAATTCCTAAGACAAAATAGGATAAGACGATGTCGCCACGCATCTTGAAGCCGCGATCATATCCACTATATACTATTTGTCCAAATTTGTTGCCTAATTATCTAACTTTGTAATTAATAGGATATCTAGAATAATTAGCCTTTAAACATATAAGTGGGGAAGGTAATTTAAAGTTCATCGCTTAATTTACTTGCCTTTTAAGATTGTCATGCATGTCTAATTTTTGCCAAAATGATTTAACTTGCATTAATAAAACCAACATTTTGCGTATTAAAATTCATAACAGGTTTCTTCCTAAACTCTCAAAATCATCTTAAAGCATCGCTTATATAACATTGTACGCAGGCTAGGCAAGATTAATTTAGCTAGCATGAGCATATAATTAGTCTATAAAGCACTTTAGCATTTAGCACTTTCTAGCATCTTAACAGTTTTTGCATTCTTAGCCCCTCTTTAAACTTTAGTAACATTTTAGCACCTTCCTAGCATTCTTTGTACTTTAGCATATAGCACCTTTTGCCCTTTCAATACTTTAAGCACCTTTTAAACATTTTAACATGCTAGCATCTATTTCCTAACATTCAGCACTTTAGCATTTAACACTTTTAAGCACCTCTTAGCTTTTTAGAACCCTTCTATCATTTAATGCCTTTTAGCAACCTTTAGTATTTTAAGCACTTTAAACATTTAGCATTTGGCTCTTTTATTTATTTATAACACCTTTTGCCCTTTTTAGACTTAAGCACCTTTAAACATTTTAACATTTTTAGCATTTTATTAAGCGGAAGATCTTTTACTTTGCATTTTTAAAATATAATAATTACCCTAGGTTTGGCAGACAACCATGAGTTAAGCGGATCTTAGAGGTGCCTAACCCTTCCTCTAGATTAATAAAGAACCCTTACCCAGAATCTCACTAAGTTTAGCAGACCATTAAAATGGAGTTAATGTTTTACTTTAAACTAGTTAAACATTTAGGTGTCCTAATTCACCCAAACTAATTAGGTGGCGACTCCGCGAACCCTTAGCATTCTAGCAACCCTTTAGCATTTTGCACCTCTAGCATCCTTTTTAACTTTATTAGCATTTTATTATTTATTTTCTAACATTTGCATTGTTGAGCAGGATTCGCTATTTAGAAAATAATGTCGCGGCCGAAAAAGGGCGCGACAACGCCGAGTCCGAAAACGATGCCAAGTCTGAAAACGACGCCATGTCCGAAAACGACGCCGAGTCCGAAAATGACTTAGAGTCCGAAAACGACGCCATGTCCGAAAACGACACCGAGTCCGAAAACGACGCCAAGTCCGAAAACGACGTCGAGTCCGAAAACGACGCCAAGTCCGAAAACGACGTCATGTCCGAAAACGACGTCGAGTCCGAAAATGACGCCATGTCGAAAGCGACAGAGTCAGAAAGGACACCGGAGTCAAAAACGCGGCCAGTCAGAAAGCGGCCAAGTCCGAAACGACGCTAAGTCGAAAGCGACGCCATGTCCGAAAGCGGCCAGAGTCAAAGCGACGCCAAGTCCAAAACGACACTAAGTCAAAACGACGTCAGTCAAAAGCGACGCCGTGTCGGGAAAGCGGCCAGTGAGTCAAACGACGCCAATTCAAAACGACGCCTGGTCAGAAAGCGGCAGAGTCAGAAAATGAAGCCAAGTCCGAAAACGACGCCATGTCCGAAAACGACGCCAAAGTCCAAAAACGACGCCATGTCCGAAAACAACGCCGAGTCCGAAAATGACGTCAAGTCCGAAAATGACGTCAAGTCCGAAAACGACGCCGAGTCCGAAAACTATGCCAAGTTTGAAAACGATGCCATGTCCGAAAACGACGCCGAGTCCGAAAATGACTTAGAGTCCGAAAATGACGCCACGTGTCGAAAGCGACCGAAGTCCGAAAGCGGCCAAGTCCAAAGCGACGTCGAGTCCGAAAGCGGCCGAGTCCAAACGACGCCAAGTCCAAAACGACGCCATGTCCAAAACGACGCCGAAGTCAAAAGCGGCCAGGAGTCAAAATGACGCCGTGTCAGAAAGCGACCGAAGTCGAAAGGACACCGAGTCGAAAGGACAGGAGTCCGAGTCCGAAAACGACACCAAGTCCGAAAACGACGCCAAGTCCAAAAACGACGCCAAGTCCGAAAACGACATCGAGTCCGAAAGCGACGCCCATACGAAAACGATGCCACGACGTCATCAGCATATCACATCTACGCAAGGACGATTTCTCTACTCTCAAAGTTGCATTTCTTATATATTCATGCTCTATTATTTTGTCTTAGTAGTTATGCACTAACTCTTTCTCGAGCTTTAGTCTACAGGGGCAGTTGCAGCAAGGACAACATATCTACATTCACAATCGCAACACGTCCGTGCAAGGGCGAAATCACAGCATTTGCAGCAGGCATCACATTTTTCAGGATAGCATTTTCTACTCACACAGTTACATTGCTTTTAAAATTATGCATCATCATTTTGCCTTAACAGTTATGCACTAACCGTTTGTTTAATTCTTAGCATGCAGGAGCAGGAGTACAACGTGGATTTTCTCTTACAGCGAACCGGGGCAATTTGTTGGGGGCCCAACTTTCCCAACGAATGGCAGAAGCGGCCTTAAGCGTCGGTCCACTCGTTCCACATCACCATAAAACCCAACATCATAAGTCGATAGCAGTACACCCCAGGTTCAAGCCAGTTATTTTGATTTTTTACTTATTTTAGCACCACAGCCCAGTGTCGTCATAACTCGACACTGGGACAAATTTTGAGTCCGCGTTAGCCCACCTTGGTGTTTTGACCATGGTAGCCCAGTGTCGTCATAACTCGACACTGGGACAAATTTTGAGTCCGCATTAGCCGCCAGTGTTTGACCATGGTAGCCCGATGTCGCCATAACTCTCGACCGGGACGATTTAATTTCGCGTCAGCCTTGCCTAATTGCCCAACATTTTAATTCTGAGGATCGAGACAAAATTGGCTATGAGTCAACGTCTTTGTCCGAAGATTCTTCCATCATCTTCATACAAAGAGGGACAACTGTTGACACCCAATTTTGACCCTCCCGTCCAGACAGTAGCTATAAAATTACACTAATTTTGCAAAACAATTTTTTATGATTTCTTATAATAAAATGCAACAATAATACATTAATACATGCGTAAATAAGCAATTTAATAATAGAACCGCATCTTACGCAGAATATTAAGCACTTAGAGTCTCGCGCCCGCATTTATTAATTTTAAGCCCTGTCATAATTCTTAAATGATAATAAGATAAATAAATACATAAAATAAATAATTCGACAATGACGTCGTGTTAAATAGCATAGTCGCATTTATAAGAAAAAAACTTTAAGCAATCCTTAAATGACATATCTGCATGTAGCATTTAAATAATTCAATTTTTTAATTTAGCTTCGTAAAATACACATAATAAATAAGTTTCAATAACGGCATCGCATTATAAATATTAAGCACTAATTAAATAGCACGCCCGTCTTTATTTTTGTAATAGTTTTAAACTCAAGCTTAGACTAATAAAATACCTAAAATAATTTAATCACAATTTATTAATTTAATTTACCACTAATTAATTAATAATACACCTAAACTAATACCCAATTAAAACTAACCTAAACCAAAACCTAATTAAAATACTACCCTTCACTGACATGACCCGCAAATTCACTTCCTCGCCCAACACCCGCAAGCCCACACGCCCCTCAGCCCTTCTTCATCTCTTCTCCCTCTCGCCTCATCTTCCAGAACCCTTAACCTAAAAATGAAGGGAGCCTCATTTTCGTCTTCCCTCCCCTAACCCTAAAGACGCCGCCGACAAACCAGCAAGATCCTCGCCGGATTTTTCGGGCGGAAGATCCGGCGAGTCAAACATACCACTTTTCTTAAATCCCACAAGTAAGAATCGTCCAGAAATAACCTCAATCTCGCCCAGATTCATCGTTTGAAATAAAAAAAAAAACTTACCAACATTAGAACCCAAATCACATAAAAATCTGTCTAAAATGGTACCCCAATCAGTTACCAAACTCTGAACCAAAATCGAGACTATAAATTAATCCTTTTATACATGCAATGGCATCTTCGATGGTCCAGAACCTAGTACCTTTCTGAATCCAGAAAGATCCATTCGAACATCAAGAAGAAGAAAAAAAAAGGGAGAACCCAGCAGATTCGCGGAAAGAAAAAAAAAGTCAGGGGGGTATCAGCTAAGGGCTCCACACAAGCAAGAACACACTAAAATGCTAGTTTCGCACAGCCATCAACCTCGAGGTTCTGTTTGAAAAACAGAAACTTCATCCTTCAATCGCATCGCATCGCAACTCCAAGTGAATCGACGACTTGATACGCTGCCTCGGTTCGCTGTCCAGAGAAGGTAAACCCAAGTTCCTCTTAGTTCATTTTCGTATTGTCGTATTTGTGTGTTAAACCTGTGTCGATTAGCTCGTTCAGATTATTGGGTTCAGTGATGCATAAATGTGATGTCGGTTACTGTTTAACTGTCTGTTAGCCTATCTATTTGACTGTCAATACTCGAATCTGCTGGGCTGGGTTCATCTTTAGCGTAATGTGATTGGTGCGCTGTTTTAATACTTGTTTAGCGACGACCATCATATGGGTAGTGGGTCTGGGATTCGGTCATGATATTTATTTTTATGTATCTCATATTCAGTGTTAAGTAGATACAAATTTAAATTCCTCCATGACTTATATAATGTTGTGTCCTGTTTTGTATGTTATAGCGAATTGCGCAACTGTGTTTGTTAATGTGATTAAGCCAACGTTTAGCCTCTGTTGTGTGTCTTTATACATCAGTCACAATTTGAGTTCATGAGGTCGATTCGAGTTATATTAGTTATGTTTAGTAAGTCCAGATTATTATGGTAACCGTTGTGTATTTAAGGGCTCATCATATTAAAGCAGTTAAACAGGTACCAACTCTTGAAGTTAAGAAGTGGTGTAGATTATCCATGAGTTCTTTTGTGCTGAAGTTGGCCATAATTATTGATTACCGATTCCTCATGTGTGATCTGGTCAGTGGATTCTTAACATGTTGTTTTAAGGCTAGCTTTGTTCACATATAAGTCGTATAATCTATCTAATGCCCATTTGAGACTTGAATGATCATATGAAATCCGCTTGAGTGAGTGTTGGTCATATAGTACACATAGGGGGTAATTAGGTATCAAAGATTATTTAAATTGACAAGAAGGGATAAAATGTATTTGCTTCTTATCAGAACTATATTCTCATGTCTAGTTCCATGCTCTAAGGTATGCCTATCAACAATATGTATCCATTTCTAAAATATGTCTAAAAGGAATAAGAATGGAAAGCTCCCTTTTAAGCCTTGATTATTAAGCATGCCTATCTATCTTACTGTCTGCATAATCTTTTCTTGGTCGTCTATTTGGCCCATTCTTTAACTTCTCTGTATTGATGTCTGCTCATGTCACGTAAGTAAGGCATGATTGGGACGTAATCTATCATATAATGTTTGCGTACACATAAATTTTGTTTGTCTTGTTTAAAACTGCCCCTGTTATTGTGTCATTCTAAACTTAAAAAATGTTAGCATGTCTTCTTCCCCTCCTAGATATAGCATAAGTGAGGTATGCCTGATTCAAGTTTCAATTTGAGCGTATTAATGTGTGTCTCTGGTGTGTCATTATGTACGTGATTCATATTAAAGTTCTGGTATTTACTTTCTTATGCGTACATTAATTGTTGCTCTTCTTTGTGTTTGTGATCACTTGTTCAAATGTTTATCATTTCGTGGGCACCTGCATCGTTTTTTCTTTTCTTCTGGATGTATTGTGAAGATCGTCCATATCTCGTTACCTATAAAGGCCACGATCAAGGCACAGGGTGGCTTCGCTTTTAAAAAATTAAATATGAAAGATTGTTTTTTTTTTGCCTATCTTCCTACTGTTACTCCCTTAAGAAATCTGAAAACTATGAAATACTAGGCTCGCTTCGTTTGATTTCACTGAATCAGATGTGTGTGGGCGAACATATTTTCATAACTGCTTTGATCCTTTTCTCTTGAAATGAAATGATTTCAATGTGTTAAATCTTATATCAATGTGCATTTATTATTTGATAAAGTTTGAGATATATACTAATCCTTATCTTCTTCTTTATTTACATGAAATGCACCGGAGACAAATGAAGAGTTTCATTGCGAGACTCATCGCGCCTCGATCAACTGAAGATCTGCATTCACCCGCATCTATGTACATTCTCTATCCGCATCGGAAATTCCAAGCCACCGGCGAATGACTTCGCCATTTCTTCGAGTCCTTATTAATTCATATCCTCACCCCATTTATTTGTTGTAATTATTTGTCTAACATTACACTACTAGTAGTACACTTAGAATAGCTAAACTTTGGGCTGTCATTAGAAAAATAGTTTGACGCTAGAAATTCATTCTCCTTAAATTAGTTATTTTTTATGACTAGTTATGCATTGCCTAAGCCATACCAAGATGACATAAATATTCACGTAGCTAAAGCGTCACTCGCTATTAAATTCTTAGCATAATAAATTAATTTCTTCATAAACTCTTACTAACATTCATAATTAAAAAATTATTTTGTTAGCCTTTGCATGATAGATATTTTACATCTTATTTTATAAGTACACATTTCATCATAATAAGATTTTGCATTATTACAACACATGTATCTTATCTAATACGTCATAAATGCATAAATCATCTTTTAGCTAGAACTAGCTTTATATATTTTAAAATAAATCTCACATTTTTATGCTAGCAAAAATACTTCATATATTTTTATTTAAATACTTTTCAAGACATGTATTGCATCTTAGCATAATAATTACCCTATATTTGGCAGGACAACCGCAAGTTAGCGGATCTTAGAGGGTGCCTAACCCCTTCCCTCTAGATTAATAAAGAACTCTTACCCAGAATCTCATTAAGTTTAGCAGACCATTAAATGGAGTTAATGTTTACTTTAAACTAGTTAACATTTAGGTGTCCTAATTCACCCAAATTAATTAGGTGGCGACTCCGCGAACCCTTTAGCATATTTAGAATTTTTTAGCATCTTTAGCATTCTTATTATTTATTTCATAACATTTCTAATTCGCAGCAGGAGTTTTTAAAAATGTCGCGGTCGAAAAGGGGCGCGACACCTAGCCATTTTGGTACAGATACTCACTATAGATTTATGCGTATTCAGGGGTACGGCGGGGCCCTGTCCCGTCATAGTTCACTATTTTTCTCTCAGAGGTCTATAGTCATGTGTGGGTTGGAAATGTGTGGATTATAGACGCGTATTGGACAGCCATACTGTTGTATTTCATTTTGGGATGTTCCCGTATATAGTGGCAGCCTCGCCGGCTTGCCTATTTTGATATGGTTTACAGATTTCTACATTATCCTTGGTATCATTTGATTATATGTTTAACAGGTCACTATAGGGGTGCCCTAGCTCGCGGTCCGTCGGGTCGTGACAAAGAGTGGTATCAGAGCAGTTCGTCCTCGGAGTGTCTACAAACCGTGTCTAGTAGAGTCTTGCATATGGGTATGTTGTGCACCATACTTATACGCAGGAGGCTGCCGGACATTTAGGGTTGGTTTCTATTCTTTCATTTCATAAATCGTGCAGTAGAGCTGAGTCTTAAGAATTCGAGTTTAACTCATGCCTGTTACAATTTCGATAACCCCGGTTACCAAAAATGACTTCAGTCAGTTAATACTCGTAGAAAATAGAGGAGCTATTTATACCCAGACTATTGGTACGCCAGAAGGGACAATATGATTTCAAATTTATGAGAAGTTATCTCACTCGTATAAGGGGGAGAAGATAATGTAAGCTTGGGAAGCGGAATATTTGAGAATCTTAGAATATTAAGTAACTGTTGAGACCTTAGATATCCAAGGCCTTCTTGAATATGATATTTGACGCTTGATCTTGGTTAAAGTATGTGGTGTATGGGATTATTCAATGATATACGTGTCTAGACTTAAGTGTTGGTTTACTTGACTGAATTGTATCTATGCAAATATGAGTGGGATCCTTTGACACGTTGGTAAATGAAGGAAGAAGTGTATAAACAAGTCATGAATCGCCGCAGCGATAGGGCAGCGGCGTCAAACTGCAGGGCCACGACGCCAACTCTCTGAAGTTGTGGCGTCGCGGCGCCTCCTTGCAGGGCCACGGTGCCAACTCTCTGAAGTTGGAGCGCCGCGGCGCCTCCCTGCAGGGCCGCGGCGCTGGTTGTCCAGAGGTTGCGATGGGAGACGAAAAGACATGACTCTTGAGCTGGTTTTTGAGGCATTAAACCTCCATAACATCCCAAATGAATTCAGCCATTATTTGGCTGAATTAACACTCCATAATCAAGGCCATTACTTGGGCAATTGAAAAGTCATCTTCACAACACTATAAAATGAGGCCTTAGGCTCATTTGCAAAACACTTAAAATCTGAAATACTTCTTCCTCTCTTGCAAGCACAAAACACTCAAAGATCTTTCTTCCAAAGCAAACACTTGAGCTTTCTTTGCTCATTTGTTTGATTGTTATTTTATCTTGGAAGATAAGTTGTCATTACAACCGTTGAAAGGATATACGGGGCAATATTATCTTAAGGATAGATCAAGAATTTGGTCGACTCAGCAAGCCCTTCTATTTGATCATTTCCAAGTTTTATTACAATTTGTTGTTATTGTTATTTTCCCATTTTACATATTACCACCACAAGCTTAAGATAATATTCGTTATTTCAACAACAACAACATGTCTGCTGAAGATCAATTCAACGTTTTGAACAACGCCAATGCTCAAGGCAATCCCGCTGTCTTCAATCCCAACACTCAAGGCAATAACACTGCCTACTCTCTCACAAATCCAGGCATTCCAAATGCCTTCCAACCTGCTGCGTTTGGCACAACTAGTGCCCCAACTGCTCCTCAAGGCGTTCACAACGCTCATGCTCCTGCTCAAGGTACTTACAACGTCTTTGCTACTGGTCAAGGGAGTACTCCTGCTCCAACTCCCGCTGGTTTTCATCATGAACGTCCCGAAAAGTTCATGGGTACACATTTCAAGCGATGACAGCAAAAGATGTTGTTTTTCCTGACGGTTATGGGACTAAAATGTTTCCTAACCGAAGACCCTCCACAAGTTGGGGATGACACGGACCCTCAGCCAAATGATTTGGCGGGAGGGGGCCAAGGTAACCATGTTGATGACGACATGAAGATGGTTCGTGAGGCATGGAAACACAGTGATTTCATGTGCAGGAACTACATCCTAGACAGTTTGTCCGATCCTCTCTACACGGTATATTGTACCGTTGAAACTGCCAAACAGTTATGGGACAAACTACAAAAGAAGTACAACACCCAAGATGCGGGTAGTAAGAAGTTCATCATTGGGAAATTTCTGAAATTTCAAATGGTAGATAACAAAAGTGTGTCAACCCAAGTCCAGGAATTTCAAATGATTTTACATCATCTATACTTGGAAGGATTGAAGCTCAACGAGCAATTCTTGGTTAGGGCATTAATCGAAAAGTTGCCTCCCTCGTGGAATGAGTTTATGAATTACTTAAAACTCAAAACGAAGGAGATGACTTTAGACGAACTTATTGTCAAACTCCAGATACAAGAGGACAATAAGACGGTCATGTAAAAGGGGCAACAAATCGCTGAGGCTAAGGCAAATCTGACAGAAGTCAAAGGGAATCCAAGCAAAAAACGGAAGCTCCAGAAAGATGGTCAGTCCCAAACAACTGAAAAGTTTAAGGGAACATGCCACTATTGTGGTAAAGTTGGTCATATGGCCAAAGACTGCCGCAAGCAAAAACATGATAAAGGCAAGAATAAGGTAAACATAGTCGAGGGCACGCTCCTAGATGATATGATTGAAGAATTCTCTGCAGTGGTGCTAGAAGCAAACCTTGTTGAGAATCTGACGCAATGGTGGTTGGACACGGCTGCTACCCGTCACATTTGTTCCACTAAAGACGCTTTCTCCACGTATACACCAGTCACAGATAAAAAGTTGTTCATGGGCAACAACTTATCTTCAGAGGTGCTGGGGGGAGGAAAGGTAATTCTTAAAATGACGTCCGGAAAGGAGCTGATTCTCAAAGAAGTGATGCATGTCCCAGAAATTCGACGAAATCTAATTTTCTGGAAATTTATTAGTGAATGCTGGTTTTAGACTAGTGCTAGAGGCTAATAAGTTTGTAATCACTAAAAATGGAACATTTGTAGGAAGGGGCTTCGCATGTGAAGGCCTCCTTAAGGTTAATGCTACACCTATAATGTCGTCTACCTAGAAAGGGGCTTCGCCTATGAAGGCCTCTTTAAGGCAAATACTGTACTTGTACTGCCTTCTATTATAAATAAAACCGAGCCTTCCTTTTACATGTTTGTGTCTTCTAATTTATGGTGTCATAGATTAGACGTGTTAACTATCAATCTATATTAAGATTGGTAAAGTTGGAATAATTGCTCTCTATCAACATAAACCCTCAACATAAGTGTGAGGTGGCATGGAGGCAAAGACTCTCCAAAAAGTTCTCTTAGATCCGTCGAAAGGGAAACCGCTTCTCTAGAACTCACATATATCAATAGATGTGATTTAGAACTAGAGGGGGGGCGGGGGGGGGGGGACAAGCCCTTTGTGACTTTCTTAGATGATGGCATAAGGTTTTGCCACTTTAATTACTTAAAGTAAAAATGGAGCCTCTGAAACATCTAAACGTCACAAAGCAAAGATGAGAACCTACAATGTCAATGGGTCTATAGACAAGACATTCATACGTATGTTCATGACTATCGCCGCCTTGCGGGATCTTGAATTACATCAAATAAATGTCGAGATAGTCTTCCTAAATGATGATTTGGAAGGATAAATATACATAGACCAACTAGAGGGGTATGTGGTTACAGAACAAGAGACAAAGGTCTGTCTGCTTGTCAAATCATTGTACAGGCTGAAACATGCCTAAATAATGGCATGAGAAATTTGATAGTACCCTACTATCGTAAGGATTCTCTATTAACAAATGTGATGAGTGTGTTTACATGAAGAGGAAATGACTGATTCATTAGGCATAACATTCCTCTATGTAAACGAATTGTTGATCACTGATAGCAGTCCTAGGGTAATCCTAGAGACTAAGATTGTGCTAAAAACAATGTTTTGACATGAAAGATATGAGTGTTATAGATGTTATCTTAGGGATCAAGGTCTGTAAGACAACTAACGGATTGGTCTCGTCTCAATATCACTACATCAAGAATGTGCTGAAGAAATTTGAGATGTTCGACAATTCACCTGCAACGACACCATTGGTTAGAAGTCAATAAATTGGCAAGACTCGCCCGTAAGCTGAATGGATTCATGGTTTCTTAGAAGATATTTCATGTTGGGATAAACCCGTGACTTCTGTAATGATCCACTGCAATAGTCAGTCGGCTCTAGGAAGGGCACAAAGTTCTATTTACAATGGCAAGCCTCGTTATATTCGACGGAGACATGAGTCCGTTAGGTAGTTGATCACCTCGGATATTATTTTCATTGATTAAATAAAATCTAAGGAAAATATCACAGATCCCTTGACGAAGGGAATACCCAAAGATCAGTTGTTCTGCCTGTCTAGGGGAATGAGCTTAAAACCCAATCAATAAGAACCAATATAGTGGACACCCAACCTTACGGACTGGAGATCCCAGGAAAAAGGTTGAATGGGAAAACTAAACTGTAAAGGTTCAGTTGAGCGCTTCGGTGGAAGCAAGAGCACTTCGAATAATTATTTCTTCTTAAGAAACATAATCCAATGTCATTCCCATGATAGACATAAAGTGCTACCTGTAGAGGGGTAAAGGATAAGTTTCCAAAACCTTTAATGATTCTCGATAATTGAGGTTAGGTTGGGGAAACTTTTAATGGTTTCTAACGCTTGTGTAGCGGGGTATTACAGGATGCCTTGTAGGAGACCACCTATTTAAGTACGAGGACAGACCGCCTCAAATGAACGTACTTAAGAATCCAAGTGTGTCCACGGCCCACGACGGACAAAACACTAGAAAGATTGAGTAAGAAAGGTGTTGTGTTGGTACCATTGTCTTGGCATATACTAAACACTGACGGTTCAAGACATCACATTCACCGCACAGTAAATATGTCCGATGGTATTCTATTATGAAAGTTTCAAAGCTCCGGCTACCTCTCCAGATGCAACATCGTTCCGCCAAGTGATTGCTAGAACGACACCATACGCGTGCACCAAAATCTCTTCCAAGAGGGAATTGTTGGAAATATTTATTAAACGTGAAATAAAGTTAATCCTATTTAATTACGAATCGAACAATTAGGGGCCCCACACGTCGGAAACGTTGTTTCCACACACGTGTACATACAATGCCAAGGATCATAATTTCCTTAAATGGAAGAGATATTGGTACGTATACGAATTGTTTTGAGACGTAAGGTAATAGACGGTTATTGGCCAAATGACGTAGGTTTCACGTTGGTAAATGAAGGAAGAAGTGTATAAATGTGTTAAAGATGAAACGAGTCATGAATCGCCGCGGCGCCTCCTTGCAGGGCCACGGCGCCAACTCTCTGAAGTTGGAGCGTCGCGGCGCTGGTTGTACAGAGGTTGCGACGGGAGACGAAAAGACATGACTCTTGGGCTGGTTTTTGAGGCATTAAACCTCCATAACATCCCAAATGAATTCATCTATTTGGCTGAATTAACACTCCATAATCAAGGTCATTACATGGTCATTCAAGGTCATTACTTGGGCAATTGGAAAGTCATATTCACAACACTATAAAATGAGGCCTTAGGCTCATTTGCAAAACACTTAAAATCTGAAATACTTCTCCTCTCTTGCAAGCACAAAACACTCAAAGATCTTTCTTCCAAAGCAAACACTTGAGTTCCCTTTGCTCATTTGTTTTATTGTTGTTTTATCTGGGGAGATAAGTTGTCATTACAACCGTTGAAAGGATATACGGGGCAATATTATCTTAAGGATAGATCAAAAATTTGGTCGACTCAGCAAACCCTTCTATTTGATCATTTCCAAGTTTTATTACAATTTGTTGTTATTGTTATTTTTCCGTTTTACACATTACCATCCACAAACTTTGTTATAGAAAATATAATCGCAGTTTAACCTATTATATATTACATTATCATTGCAGTTTAACCTATTATAATAAGTTATTAATATATTTTATTTAATCATATCTATATAGGCTTGCTATATATGGAGAGTACCTGTTAGTGTAGTCAACTTTACGTGATAGTATATAGAGTTTAACTAATATCCATGGACGGTGTAAGTTCTTTTTACACGGTCGGGTAACAATAACCGGTAATAGCCCGTTATCACCGTAATTAATATTCAATTTTTCGTTTTATTTTCTTAACACCCATTAATTACTCCCTCCCTTACTTCTCTCTCCCCTTCTAATTCTTCGATCTCCTCTATCCTAGTCCTGATCTCCCCCCAAGTTCATAACAGAGATTCGTGTTGTTTTTAAACTGTAGAAGCTCTTGAACTTTAGAAATTTGGATGCAGTTTTAATGGAAATTAAGAAATCAGAAGTTCCGCATAGAGAAATATTTAATTTTTCAATTTGAAGAAAATTGTGTCAGTTATATGATGAAATTTGACCTATACTTGCCTAGAAGTTTTGATATAATTTTAATGGCTATTGAATTGCTCCTATTAAACTTCTGATAATTAATTTCAAAAGTGAGATGAAATAATCTTTTTTTTGGCCTAGTTATCAAAAGAAAGAATCATTTGTTGATACTTTTATTACTTCTCCATCTCTAAAACTTGAAAAAAGAACTTAAATGTATAAAGTGTTTTCACATGTAATATAGCTAAGGATTAGTTCAATGGTGTAATATAGCTATATGGATTAGTACTTCAATGGTGTATATATGTTGTTCATTGCTTCAATGATGTTGAAGAAAAAAATATGTATAACAGAGAGGAATGGTTTAAACCAAGAAAACGGAAATCCTTTGTATTTTTGGTAAACAAGCTCATAATTTGGGTAGAATAATAAATGTAGATTGTAGAGTTCGAAAAGGTTGACCTCTCGAGCTAGGACATCATCCACAGCTAGATCATCCTTTAGGAAGTCTATCGAAAGAGAAAGAGGACGAGGTCCTCTTCCCAGGAATTTACTCTAGTTGGTCGAAGTGGGGTTCCGTCCTCCCTTACCTGAGAGGTCTCCGAGTCAGTCCGCGCTTTTTCGAAGAATCCAGAAACTAAAAAGAAGAACAAGAGCAATACTTCACAGGCTAAAGCAAAAACAAGAGACGCAAGCCCCCCGGCGGGGTGCAGATGGAGTATTGACGAAGATGCTTGGGAATGAAGGGCTAGACTGATAGAAGATCTAAAGAAGTGTCATAGCCGCTTCTACCAAGCCCACAAGCTTGAGTCTTCAACCAAGACTCGTTGTTCACTTGCCAATTGACTGCTTGCTATTGAATCAGCAAAAGAAGACTTGAAGCGTGTGTAAGCGACCTATCTCATTCCCTTCATTTAGAACGAGAAGATGAGAGGCTCAAAATGAAAGTGTTCGCAACACATACCGAAAGGGTACTAATTAAGCCGACCAAGTTGGCACAGCGCTTTCGCTTTAAAAAAAATTCGCTCATTTAGTCTGCGCGGTCAAATCGGCTCTCCTGCTTGTGTATCCCATGCCCGGTGCCGTTGATCTGTCTGATGGGAGAGATCCACCGTCTTCGATTCGCATGAGGAGGAAGAACAAAGAAGTCAAGCTGCAGGCACTCAACAACAACAAGAGAAAGACTTCCTACCTCCGTTTGTTTACTGCTACGGCTACAGACACATTCTGTCCTTAGCCCGTAATGTGATCAACATGTCGCTCCGGATTTTGAAGAGAAGGAAAGAGACAACAGCGGCGACTCTACTCCTTGAAGTGAAGAATCGAAAGTCGTCGTTCGTTAGACAAGGCCCAGGCTATCAGTGCTTCCAGAGCTGCCAACTCAGCTCTTTTTTATGTCATCTTCAGAGTCTTCCTTCGAGGGGGTGGAATTCCGAGTCGGGGTAGCATGAAAAGGATTGTAAAGAATAGAATTTCTCCCTCCCTTTCTTCCCCTGTTATAGGGTTTTTCGGTTCTGATGGATCCAGGGAGCTGGTTGGGCAGCAAGTGACTGAGTTCAGTAGTTCCTCATATAAAATTATTGACTGATGAGATATAGTAATATGGAGAAGACGATCGAGCTCCTTTCTCAGATCAAGACCTTGCTTGTTTGAGCTGTTTTGAGTCATTTAGTCTTAGTCCTACTTTTCTCCAATCCTTTTGAACAAGATTCCTGCAAGCTTGGATCAGTTGTGCTTCCGGTAGAGCCAACAACCATTCAGTGAATTGTCTTGTCTTACGTTGTTTCAAGACGTTCACTGTTGAACGAAAGGCACGAAATAAATCAGATAAAAGTACCATGTGAAATCTTCGATTTTTCCCGTACCAGGCGAGACTATGACTGAGTCAAGCGGACACCCGCTAATCCGCGCTTCCATTCGCCATAACATAGACCTAAAGTCAAGCCATCGACGAAGAACCTATCACCGACAGTTACCTTCCTTATTTTAATTTAAATATTAAAAATACTTGAGAGTTTACCTGTTATATATAGGCTTTAAAATTATCTGACAGTGTAAGAAAAAATTTACATCATCGTTAAACTCTAGTATAAAAATTATTTATGTGCTTACAACATAAATTCAAAGTTATAATAAATAAGCAATCTTGAGATAGAGGAGGAGGGTAAGGGAATTAGAAGTATTGAAATATTAATCATATGGAAAAACTAACACTGTTTCTTATTCCTTTAATTTGTAAATACAAAGAACGTACAACAATTCTCTCCATCTGTATTCCGAGAAATGTGTAACTGACTAAATCTCTTCAAATACAAAAGATTATTGATCCAGGCTCTGTACACTATGACTGCTTACAAGTCAATAATTTGACCTTTTTATTAACTCTCTTTCATAATCTTCTATATCTGTACTGTGTTCGTTCTCTATTCACACTTTGCTTCTTGAGAAAGATTATTTCTCCAGTAATATATCCATAATCCTCGACAACGATTGAAAATGTATTTCTAATCCTTTATGAATCTTGATGAAGGAACTTTTGGTTGAAGGAAACTAAAATATCAATTATACAAAATAAAAAAGGAAATGGCAAACAAAAAAAATCTAGGCCTTCTGAATTTTTCGATTATCGTAAAAAGAATGGAGAAAATATATGAAGAGGGTAGTTGTGTCTTTATTGAGTGGGTGTGGGGTGAAACAGTAGTTATTCAACTTGAAAATCAAGGTAAGGTAAGGAGGAAACATTTGCCAACAAACCTTCCCAATCAAATTCTCCAATTCTTAAGCTTCCCCCATGCCAATGATGATGATTCCCAAAACCAACCATATAGTCTTCAACCATGAGGCTTTGATCACTACCTCCACTCATATTCATCAAGTGCTGGTTGTTGTTGTTGTTACCATTTGTAATTTTCTTCTCAATCATGGAATTATAGTCATTGGCAGCCGTAACACTATTACTACTAAAATTGACATTACTATTATTATTATTATTATTATTCTCCCCCATACCCATAGTACTCTTATTAACAGTACCCTCCAATGGGGGAACTGGAAATTCATCACTTCCAAACCCCACCATACTATAAGTTTCCATAACACCATAGTCCAAAAATCCACCTTCACCAGCGTTACTTCCAAATTGACCTAAACTCACTGGCCCGACTAATCGTGTTAGGTCATAGCTTGTGTTGTCAAGTTGAGGGAAAGGGTTAAAATGGTTGCTAGGAACCATGACATGCATGGATGATGCGGAGGTAGTAGACGACAAATTATCCATGCATAAGGCCGCCATAACATTTACGCCATGCCCTGGAAGAGGGAATATTCCTCCCATGAGAGCCCTAGGCTCAGAAGATGAATCACTGGTGTTAGGCGATGGCGTGTTGTT
This sequence comes from Przewalskia tangutica, assembly GCA_029844215.1. NCBI lineage: Eukaryota > Viridiplantae > Streptophyta > Magnoliopsida > Solanales > Solanaceae > Przewalskia > Przewalskia tangutica. The sequence continues at coordinate 32,188,193 of CM056731.1, read as the reverse complement.
GTTATTACTGTTGTTATTATTATTGTTATTGTTATTGTTCTTCAACCTCTTCTTTATTGTTGAATTCCAAAAATTCTTAATTTCATTGTCTGTCCTCCCCGGAAGACGAGCCGCAATTTGTGACCACCTGTAATATATGCATAATAAGGTTAAAAAATAATGGAAAGAAACTGTTATTTGCAAAGAGCATATTTGCTGCATGAGGATTTGCATGCATTGTGCAAGTTTCATTAACAAAACAAATAATGTTTGAAATTGTTTCCAGCTTATCGACAGATATTCCAATATAGCCATAAGTGTTCGACGAAAATCAAATTGACTAAGTAGTTCCGGAAATGCGTCTAAATAATTACTACAGCAGACAATGTTCTTTCTTAAAGATCTGTTTGGCATCTTTCTCTAATTATCTAGTTTTCCCTTCAAGCTCCCCTCAAACTTTCTATTTTATTTTATAAATCTGCAACTCCAATGACTTAATAAGTTTATTACTATAGTATGCAACTATAGAAACAAGTGATTATAGTCATTAGACGTGTTTTATTAAGAGCCCAGGGAGGTTCTATACTTCTACCACAACTCATTGATTTGCTGACTTCAAAAATAAATTATGTTTACTTATTTAGTGAATCTAAATATCTAATACATATATATATATATATATACAAGGTCTAAGACAAAACTATGGGATAAGGATTTGAGATTTACGGTAAATGAGGTTTGTATAATGCACTAACATAAGAGAAACTAACGAAAAAGGTCCAATTAAACATGACATATCCCTCACGTACGAAAATTTCTTAAGGTAAATTAGGGTTTGTAGAGTAAAACTGACCTTCTCGGAGCTTGAGATTTAGTGGTAAATGAGGATTTTTTTTTGTGTGTGTAAGCATAAATTAGGTTAACCATAAATCACACAATGATAGGTAAAAGTGTCAATGTTCATGCACTGTTGGGTTTCGGCTCAGGAACTAGCTATACCCTTAGTATAATACAAAGAAAACTCTATGCAAGTGGCATACGTATCTAAAATCAATGACTTTCTAGCTAGTTGATGATATATAAAACTTATTACATTTCAGCTCCATTACACACTCGTATTGTCTCTCCTTTCAATAGCATTAGTGTTTGGCCAGCATAGTTACTCGGTAATGTTAAGCATCAAGACATAAATAGATGGACAAAAATCACTTACTAATATTTTTGTCAGTAATAGAATTTGAAAATTGATCCCTCACGATTAATTTTCACCAATTTCACTAACCGTCAAGCCATATTACTATCTTTTGCTGCTATATTTTCATTAAATCTCTAACTTTTTCACACATTGTTTAGATAGAAAATGTGAAAGACATTAAGAAAGAAAGATAGTGCACATATGTGTACCTATTTCCTAGAATAGAATGCAAATGAACAATGAGCTCTTCTTCTTGAGGAGAAAAGGCACCACGTTTAAGGTCAGGCCTCAAGTAATTAATCCAACGGAGGCGACAACTCTTGCCACACCTTTGCAAGCCAGCATTTCTAGCAATGTCACTCCAACACCCTTGCCCATTTGTTAACATGTAATTCATTAGCTTCTCATCTTCCTCTGGTGACCATAACCCTTTTCTTAACTTTGCCTTACTCCCTTTCTCCTTCTCCTTCAACATTGTTGAAGGATTATTATGTTCTGGCTTCCTCATCACAAAGATAATAAATAAATAAAACTAAGAAGAAAAAAATGATAAGTTTTGATGATGGAATATCAATTCTTTCTTCTTTCAACTAGGGTTTGATGGTGAAAACAATGAAGAAGATATATAGAATCGCATAATAAGAAAGAGAAGAAAAAATAAAGAAAGAAAGATTATGTGAAGTGGAAGCAAAATATGTTCCATTTCTCATACACATATGATGATTACCTTGTGAGTGAAGAAAAATGCAACGACAAAAACTGGATAGAGTCAAAGACAAGAAGACCAAACATCACTCTCTCTCTCTTTCACGCCCCCACCCCCACCCCTGCAAGGCAGGTCCCCCTCAATCCGTTTTCCACTCCACCTATAAACCAATTTCCCTTTTATTTTTCTTATTTCTCACAATTAATGATCTTTTGTAAATAAATGAATAAAAAATAAAGAACCCCACAAAACATCACCATTACCACCCCAAGAAGCTTTCGTTTCTCTTTCCTCTCTCACTTTTCTTTCATCTTCTCACGTGTACCTTAAGTCTAAATTTCAAGTAAAGGAAGAGTACATGTACATTCACAAACAAAAGTAGTACTGTTGTACACATTTTCTTGTGTGATGGTAACTTAATAAGTTTATTAAGGTGCGCGTGTCTATGTCTACGTTGAAGCTTTCATTTAATTTTTGTTGTTGTTGTTTTACAAGTCTTTAAGTGGAGTTGTTTGTTGCATGAAGAATGAGAATAACGGATTTTTGAAGCAAATTACCTGTCGACAGATACAATTGAAATGATTAGTGCTTCATTTTGCATTATTCATATATTGCATATTATCAAGAATATTATATATTTCCTCAACACTATACCAAACTTCCATTCTTGTAAAGTAAGTTATAGTTACTAAAGAAATGTTTTTCCCACTACGTGTGAAGACAAATTTAGTATTGTTCTTCTTTTATGCAATCATGGGTTTGTCTTGAAGAAGGGAATTCTAATAGAAAATCAATTTATATTCCGTAAAGAATATGGTACAATCGTCAAAGTAAGCTCATGGATTGATGTTCAGCACGTCTTATTGAATAAGGCATTTGCCCCCTATAAGAAAGAAAAACCAAAAAATCAAGAACGTACGTTATATTCCAAAAGCTAAAGTACTACTTTACTAGTAATATTTTAGCTATGAAGGGTGAATCTTTTTAAAAAGAATTGAATCCATATATATGTTTATAGTTGAAGAGTCACAAGTCAGGATTATAATTTTAACTAAAATGCATTAAATAGGAAAATTTAAAGAAGAGAGGAATTAAGTGAAATAGTAGTAGTTGGCTTTTAGTTATATATAAAAAGTTTTTAGTATTTTAATTTTTGGTCAAAATTCATGTTTTATTTTTCATTATGTAAATTATTAAATAGCCATGTGTTTTTCACTGTCGTTTAATTTCTTTATAGTGTTAAACAACATTCCCTATTTTATGCTGTAAAATTCGTTTCACACTATAGACAACAATATTTAGAAATGAAAGCAATCTTTGACCACAGTGCGAATTTGGAGAAATTATTGTCAATAATGCATCATGTGTTCAACATTTAAAACTCGAATTGTTAACTCATTGATGAAGTTTGAAAACTAAGGAAGTTCTCGTAAAAAATTGTCGGAGTCCATTTGGGTTAAATGATTAAACCGTTGATAAGCTTTAAGTGCTGAAAAATATTTTTAAATTTAAAAATTGATTTTATAAATAATTTTGGATATAATTATTGAAATTGATAATAAACAATTGATATGTTTGATTCAAGGGGTTGATTTGTTCTTTTTCTAAAATAACTAAAATACTCTCAACATTTGTTTTACAAAAAATTATAAATTTAAAAGTATGAAAAAAGAAAAAGAAACGTCATATACAGAGTGAAGAGAAAGTTAGCGATTTTGTTTTTGAAAAGGTATTTTGAGAATATGAAAAACTATTAAGGATAAATTAGTACAAGAATTAGTCAAATTAAAAGTGCTTACAAGTTTTTTTTTTTTTTTGTTGTGAAGGAATTGGCCATTCTTCTTCGAGTGCGGACAGGAAACTGCTTGACGCAGAGATGGCATGCACGTCACCAAAAGTGCTTACAAGTTTGAAATGACCTTTGGTTGATTCTGACTTATAAGCATTTGGTCTATAAACACTTATAACAAACAAGTAAATAAGTCAAAAGATGTTTAAGCCAGTTTGACCATCCTAACACTATAAGAGAACATGGAATTAGCTAGAGACAAAATTCCTAGCTAACTTGTAGAAATCTCTAGCTAACATTATTTTACCTAGGAAAATGAGCCTAGCTACCGTCTGTGGCTAATACGCTCATAAATAAATGTTAGCTAGGGATATTTGGTTATCTGTAGCTGGATTGGCTAGGATGTTTTTCTAGGCAACATTCAGAAGCAAATGTTAGCTAGGAAACTCATAGCTAATTTATGTAGAGGATATTATTACACCCCGTAGTTTTACACGCGAATGAGAGCCTAGCTAGCCGACTCGAGTCTCGAGAATGTGAGATCATTTCTGAGAGTCTCGTATGACATATAAGGATGTTAAGGAAGGATTACGTAAGGTTGGAAGTCAATAGGATCAAAGAAAACACAACTCGGCGAAGATTGAGCGATACACTAAGTATTTCGTGTCGCAGATGCCATTTCACCTAGCGGTTTAGGACGTAGACCAAGACCACAATTTCACCACCTCACTTCCACCATATGTGGTGGCCTATGTGGCCGCACATGGGCTACATAACCAGTTGTATATGTGAGGCGGTGGTGATGGCCTAGTTAAGCCAACTTTGAGGACAACATCTTATTATTTCATTTCATGACCCTTTGAGCTCCTAAACCTTCCCAAACACTCTCTAAAGATTTCCCCATCATTGAAGAACATCTCTAGGTGTGTCTAAGGTGATTCCTCCTTTAAAATATCAAGAACACCTTGAAGATTTTCTCTTGTTGGCTTAGCTAGTTGAGAATTCATTTGAGCTTGAGCTTGAGCTAGAGCTTGTTGTGGGGGGCTATTTAGCTGGTTAAGGTAAGGATTACACCACTCTTATGTATTATTTAGTTCATCTTATCTTAGCTTGATTCATTGATGAAGATAACTTGTAAGTTATGGAAGTATTATAAGCATGGCCTTGAAGAATCAATTATTATAACATGAAGTTGTGTTGCCTTGTTTGGTGGGGTTATTGGTTGAGATTAAATGTAGATACACGTGTTGAATCTTGTTAGTTAGGTTGTAAAATTAAGGAAAAGAGTTAAAGAAAAGAATGGTGTTGTTGGGATGAGTTTCCACGGTAGAAAAGCTCAAGAACTTCATGTACTTAAGTTGTTCGACAAAAGGTCTAAATGAATTTCCTTATAAGATATGCATTCGATATTGACACAAATCCTTCGTATAATGTATACAATCGCCCATAGCACGTGCGATCGTCTGTGGAACGTAAATAGCTTCATCGACAAGGTATGTAAGGCTAATGTTCCTTCCTTAGCATGATCCAATACAAACACTTACTCGAAACGAGTTTCTATAAAGAAGCCCAAGATCTCTATGCTCCTTCTTGTTAAGTTGTTCATATTTCTTGTGTATTCTTTTGTTATGCTCCTTCTTGTTAAGTTGTTCATATTTCTTGAGTATTCTTTTGTTATTCATATTTTTAATATTCGTTATGCCTCTTGATGAGTAGTTAAGGTTGAAGAACGTAGCGACAATAACGATAGTCGAAGGATAACGATAATAAGCCATTTCGACTCTAATTGTGACGTCTCTTGAGAATGGTCTTGCATTACACTTATATATACGTATATATTTCTTACCGCGTCGCGCTATAGTCAGTTTGGCAGACACTTATATGTGCATACCACTGATCAGGTGGGCAGATATTACCGCATTCTATATGGTCAGGCAATTTATTATGAGCTTACCCCACAGATTGACATTGATATGATACTATATGGCCCGGTAGAGTGGCCTAATTTTATTTACATCGATATATTCATGGTTATACCAGTCGTATGCCCTCAGCGACCCCTTTTCAGGTTGATTCTTTACATTTTTCTCTTGTATTATGTCTTTCATTTACGTACTTTACCTGCCTTACATATTCAGTACATCTTTCGTATTGATGTCCCTTTTTGGGGAACTATGTTCATGCCCACATGTACAGATAGACATGGCGACGTACCTCCTTAGTAGGGTGCTCGTCTCAGCTATTGGTTGTCGTACTCCACTTCTTCGGAGTTGTTGTACAGAGTCGATAGGTACTGTTGTATATATTTCTAGCATATTGGGTACGGCAGGGCCTGTATCGACCAATTGATGTATGGTAACACTCTTAAAGACTTGCAGGCCAGTGTTTGGTGTATATTCATTTTGTTTGACCTAGCTGGCCTTCTTGTTAGTTGATGATACTCTTGTTATGGTCTTGTCGGTCTCAGTTATGTATATATACTGTTGTTGGGCCTTTTATGTTTGTAGGTTGTTGTATATTCTTTTCATGTTATGGTTATTTGGATCGAGGCCTTGTCGGCCCAAATTCATGTTAGAGATTTCAGGTACTAAGTGGTTCGCTCGGACCTTCGGGTGTCGAGTGCCGGTCACACACCCCAAGATTGGGTGACAGATATTGACTTTACTTTACAATCAGCTAGGAACGTCCCTAGCTAAAATGCTTTTTTGCTTTGGTAAATTACTAAATTTTAGCTTAAATAAAGAACAGAACAGTTTATTATATAATTGAGATATGATAAAAAACAATAATAAAAGCCATTCATGTTTCACCAAATTATTGATAATTGATGCATATGTATTTATATATAATATATGTACTTGTACAAATGTCTCAAATAATATCATTAATCTTATAAAAGATGAAGTACATGTTTACAATGAGATCAAACATGTGTTAACTACATTAAAGGTTGGTCCAAATGAAAACTGCAACCACTGTCTCTATTTATTGTCATTTTCTTTACATCTCTACCTCCACAACTTTAACATTATTTTCATTCCTTGATTTCACATCCAACCCCTTTTTTCCTAGTAATATATTCTGCAAACAAAATTAAGATAATTAGTTATTTTATCAAATAACAAAAAAACAAAGTTAACAGTACGCAAATATAACATGGCTTAATCTTTATGTTTACTGATTTCTAAGAGCACATATATACATGACCATCCCTAGTTCGCATTCATTTTCCATAGATAGATCCTTTAAGAGGCAAAAACAAAAGGAAAAGAGAGCAACACAAAATAAGAAAAGATATACATGTCCTTCCATACCAATAAAATCACAAAAGTCTCGTCCCTACTAGCCACCAAAAAGAATATGAGTTATTTGATTGATGTTAACAGAAGAAGATTCAAGATATACAAGCAGGAACAAGTTCAAGTATATGGCCTCTCAATTTATCACAACCTGATTACAAGAGAAGATTTAATTCTCTCAAAACTATGTGGTTTTCCAAGTATCTGCTAAGCTAGAATAAATTTCATGAATTCAACCTAGAGCCAAGTTCATTTTGAACTGACCAAAGCAAACTGAAAGTTCATAGTGAATTCAACCTAAAGAATGCTAGGATGCAATAAAAACATTCAAGTTCATTTAGATAAAAAGACTTTAAGAATCTTTATGCGCAATTAAAAAATAGTGATGCAACAGAATCTCATGATTACAGATTTACAAAAAGCTTCAATATATTTGCGGCAAAGCTATCTCAAGAAATCGTCCTTTAGTTTGGGTTAAGCAAGCTCCAACAGCATAAACCCTTCAAGACATTCTAAACTAATCAGTTATATGTAAGAGAATTCCATTTTTTTAAATTGATATGATGTGCAGTTATTCGTACAATCAGGAGTCATACTATTCTTGTAGTAAAAAGTCTTATGATTGTCAAGCTATGACTTACCTATTGAGCAACCTCCAACTGAACACCTCTTTTTCAGAAGCTTACCAACCTAAAAGCCTAACAATCATGCTTGGCCCACCTTCATCAGTCGGCCCTTGTAATTGGCTTCACAACTTGTTATTGAAATTGAGTTTGTGTTGGATTGTCATTGTTGAGCGATTATCAGAGCTTGAGTTGAATTTTAAACCCAAAAATTTATTGTGAGGTCAATTAGGTGTTTTCGAATATGAGATTTTGAGGTATTTCTGATTTCAGAACATTATTTCTATAAGAAACCCCAATAAGGAATTTGAATTATAACAATTGAGTTTTTTTAAACTCTTGTATTGTTATGTAGACTAGTATAATTGTTGAGTTATTTTCATTTGAAGTTTGTTGGTTGTTGAACTCAATGTTTCTAGCATGATGAAGTCGACTCAATTATTTCTGAACTCCAATAATTTCTAATTGTTTTAGGTTTACACAACTAGTCAAGATTATTTATGGTTGGGGCCACGTTGAAATATACGAGTGATCATCTCATTTGAAAGTTTAAAGATAAGAAAAAATATATTTTTATTTATTTTATATCTTCCACAAATTTAAGTTGAGTTGAAGTCTTCAATTTAGGAGGATGTCAAATAATTGAGTGTTCTATTTGTGGACCAAAGGATCAATTGGGGATTAAAAGGGTTCAGTGGGTTAAGAGTTTGAGGTCTTTGCCCATATTTTTTTAAAAATTTATCATGAATAAAATAAAATTCCAATTATAGAATAAATATACCAATATAAACTACAATACATAAATGAAAATATTTAAGTATATAACAGAAAAGAAATACAAATAAACAATATAGCAATAGACTAAATTTCGATAAGAAATTCATGAACGTTTATTAAATACTTATTACTGATTTTATACATTTTTCCTGCTTAAATTAATAATATTATTAATAATATTAATATTCATAACAGTAATAAAATTGCTAGACTATAATTTTTTTTTTAAGAAAATGGCTTTAGATTAGAATTCCCACTAAAAATAAGCTATAAATTAGAAAATTTTCCTAGTTATATATTTAGCTAGAGATTAGCTACACAGATTGTACTCCTAGCTGTACAAGCAGTGCCAGAGACACCCTTTTACTAGGGGTGTCCTAAATGTTTATATATATGTGTGCACAAATAATTTTCTTAAATAGATCAATATGACACTTTAAAATAATGTAAAACAAATATTACTTAAGCTTTAATACAAAAAAAAAAAAAAAAAACCTTAAATTCACCACAGTTCCGTCTATATATTCATAAGTCCAATTATAACAACATATACCCGCAAGGGTAGCCAAGTTGGTGTAGCAGTAGAGCGCGGGACCGCAAGGTCACGAGTTCGATCCCCTGCATAAACCTTCTTGGTTGAGCCTGTCACACATGGCTTGCCAAGTGTGGTTTACATGGCTGGCGTGGTTTGCAGGCTACTGCGTCAGTCCGGGGTTTACCCTGTGCGCACTCGAAAGAGTAGCGGCTGCGGGTTCTTTCGTCAACAAAAAAAAAAAAAAATTATAACAACATGACAGTACGTATATGTGAAATTCTGCGTCCATCACGACTAACAAAAACATTAAATTTACATATATAGTAAAAAAAATCCCAAAATATACCCGCACTCCATGCCCCGCCAAATCACTCTGACTGGTTGCCTTTGAATACCTAATCGAGGCCCTATTCATATGAGAGTAGTTGCCATCAGATAAGCATGAAAAACCCCATCAGAGTATCTATGTGAAATTCACATCGATCACTGTATTCAGAAATAAGAAAGAAGAAAGAAAGAAGAAGAAGTTGAGGAAAGGATCAAAGGCAGAATATGGGGGAGAGTAGATAGCTAATGGAGAGAAAGAGATTCAGAAGAGAGAAGATTGTATTGAAGAGAAAAATGAGAAAGTTACAAAATATCTACATAGTGCAGATACATATACACATCCCACTGTATACGAGATTGACTATTTTACCCTTTGCTTGCTAACTTCCTTTAACCACATTTTAACTAACTAATAACCACCTTCTAACTAATTAACCAACACTTATACAAATATCTACATCAACAAATATATTGTTTATCACCTAATACTTTCACATCCCCCCTCAAGCTAGGAGGCATGAATACATTCTTCATTTCTAGCTTGGATAATAGGTATGTGTGTTGAACAGATGTGAGAGCCTTGGTGAGAAAATCAGTTGATGGCAAATGAGCAATGTGCACCAGACCTCTCTTGATCTTCTCCCGAATAAAGTGACAATCAATGTCGATATGTTTGGTGCGTTCATGGAATATCGGGTTGGATGCAATCTGAATAGCAGACTTGCTATCAGAGAACATAGATACAGGAATCTGAATATGAATTCCCAACTCTTTAAACAGACCGATGGCCATACGGTTTGACGGCTGCGTGGCGATCGATATTCAGCCTCAGCTGAGCTTCTTGAGATAGTAGTCTGTTTCTTTGACTTTCATGATATAGGAGACCCTCCAAACATCACTAAATACCCAGTGACAAAACTTCTAGTATTCACACACGAACTCCAGTCGGCATCACAATATACTTGAAGTTGTGGTGTTCTGGAGCTGCTGAGGAAGATCCATGACCCTGGAGCAGATTTGACATATCTAACCAATCGCAACCCAGCTTCTAAGTGTGAAGTCTTGGGTTGTTGCATAAATTGGCTCAAATGTTGTACAGGAAAAGTAATAGCAGGTCTAGTATTAGTAAGATACACCAATCGACCAATAAGCCTCTTTTGTGTGGTGGGATCAGGTAATAAAGGATCTGGTGAAGCTGAGGACTGAACACCAGTATCCTGGGATGATGACTGAGATGCAATGAGGCTGTCAAGCTCAATTGTTGTAAGTTTATGATTGAATTCCATAGGAGATTGCACAGGTTTGGCACCTGATAGTCCTAAATCAGAAATGAGTTCCAAAGAATATTTTCTTTGGTGCATGACAATACCCTGAGAATTCCTTGCAAACTCTATGCCAAGGAAGTATTTAAGTTCCCCCCAAGTCTTTTATTTTGAAAACACTCTGCAGAGCCTGCTTTGTGGACTGAATAAGTTCCTAGTCATTCCTTGTGAGCAGCAGATCATCTACATACACTAGGACCACCACAATTTTATCAGCATGATGTTTGGTAAACAGAGAATTATCAAGTTGACTCTGATGAAAACCAGAAGAGAGTAGTGCTGATGTCAGTTTAATATTTCATTGTCGTGATGCCTGTTTCAAACCATAAAGAGACTTGATCAGTCTGCACACCTTGGTCTGTCCTTTGTTGATATGAAAACCATCTGGCAGCTTCATATAAACTTCTTTATATAAATCTCATTGGAGGAATGCATTATAAACATCTATTTGATAGATATTCCAATTTTTTGCAGCTACAACAACTATTACAGTTCTCACAATGGTCATTCTACCACTGTTGAAAAAGTATCATGGTAGTCCAAGCCTTCCTTTTGATTGTAGCCATTTGCAATCAACCTGGCCTTGAACCTTTCAACCTCCCCTGTGGCTTTATACTTGATTTTGTACACCCATCTACAGCCAATAGCCTTCTTGCCTGCTGGAAGATCTACAAGCTCACATGTCCTGTTGTCTTCCAGTGCCTGAATCTCAGCCTTCATAGTATCAACCCATCTTTTGTCTTTAACTGCATCTGCATAGTTATATGGTTCAACATCTGCAGATATATGTGCAACAAAGTACTGATATTTGGAAGACACTCTTCCATAGTCTATGCTATCTGAAATTAAGTATAAGCAGTTGGTGGATCCCTGTTGAGTAACATAGTCTCTATGCCAAATAGGAGGTCTACCAGTCCTGGTAGATCTTCTAACATTAGACCTATACATATCAGTGTCATGAGTCCTTGTAACACCATCATGTCCAGCATCAGTTGGTGGTATATCGGTATCAGATCAATATCGACATCGATGGGCTTAGAATGGTGCTGCTGAGAAGCTCCTGTGATTTGAGAATAAACCAGATCATCATAGTTAAAATGATCTTTTGCTTGAATAAGAATATCCATGTCTCCAGTATCATCCTTGAAAGAAAAAATTATCTCCATAAAAATGATATCCCTGCACATGTAAATCATTTGTCTATCTAGATCATAAATTTTGTACCCCTTTTGTGCACTCCCATAACCCAGAAGTACAGATCTAACAGCCCTAGGACTGAATTTGTCCTGTTTAGGTAAGGTAGTTACAAAGCACAAGCACCCTATTACTCTCAAGTGTGAAAGTGAAGGACACTTGTTATATAATAGCTCATAAGGTGATCTGTTTTGTAATACAGTAGAAGGAATTCTATTCAAGATATATGTTGCCACTTCAACACAATATCCTCAAAACTTATCTGGTATGTAGGTCTATATTTTGATGGCTCTTGCAGTTTCTAACAAGTGTCTATGCTTCCTTTCTACCACCCCATTATGTTGTGGGGTGTAAGGATAAGAACTCTCATGTATAACACCATGTTGTTGAAATAATTCTTTACAATGGTGATTAAAGAATTCAGTGCCATTGTCAGATCTTACCCTTCTTATTTTCACATCAAATTGAGTATGAACTTCATTAAAGAAATTTCTGAGTATTGTACTCATATCTGTTTTTAGTCTCATAAAAAAAACAAGTCCATCTAGAAAAATCATCTACAATGGTCAGAAAATACCTCATTCCATTATATGTCTCAATCTTATATGGCTGATGCGCGAAAAGATGCACACACTTTAACGCAAGTGCACGTTATCGTGACAAGTAATATAGTCTAGGTAAGACCGAATATCGTCCACAAGGATTAGTGTTCAAGTACCAATTATCTATCTTTTGTTATCTATTTGGTAACCGATATTTGAGTTTGTTGATTATACTAACAATTATAAGTACTAATTAACTATGTGTTTACTTCAGTAGTGATGGAAATAGGACTTCCAAGTCTCCTCAACTATCCGCTTATGTTACTTATTAATGCAATAAATTATGGTTCTTCTTCTTTTGGAGCTAGCAGGTTTACTAATTCGTTTTATACTCCCGTTAAGGCTATATAAACACTCAACCCCAGTAGCGCTTCTTTCTACCTTTCGGTGATAAGGATGACTCTATAGGAGGATTAAGACCAAAAACCTAGTTAATCGTCACGCGCCATACGTAAAATTAGGTGTTTAAACCTCTCGTTAACGCTACACAAGTAATTGAGGTATTTTCATCCCCAATCCAAAATATGTCTACCCAACTTACAGCATAGTCACAACCTCCTCCTCTCGAAGTTTGATTAGAAATCATATAAATAATGATAATTAGTGATCAATTAATTACCAAGCATTCAAAGTAATTATTGGGCAAATCTCAACAATAAGAAGAACAACCATAAACATGCATCAATTCATAACATAAGGTTCAAGTGATTCAACATGAAAAGCCCTATAATGGAATTAGTTCCTAGCCATGACATGACAAGAACTAATTCAATATCCAACATAAAAAATGAAAGTAAAGTAAAGAAAAGAAAAGAAAATTACTAAGTTAAGGTCTCCAATCTTCAACTTCAAGAAATCTTGTGTTTGTGCAAGAAAGGGAACCCTTGAAAACTGCCTAGGGTTCTCCTTTTATAGGCTCAAAACCGCCTCCAACTTTTCCCTTCAGGCCTGGCCCAGAAATCGTCTAAAAACCTGATTTTCCCGCGTCGGCGCCGCGGCCCTGCTATCGGCGCCGGAACTTCTGCGCTGTTCTGGTAATTAGGCGCCGCGGCCCTGCACTCTGCTGTCTAGAGGCGCCGCGGCGCTGCAACTTCTGAGACCTTCTGGATATTGGGCGTCGGGGCGCCTGGACCTGTTGGCAGGAGGCGCCGCGGCGCTGGCCCGTGTCCGTGTCTGGTTCGCCACTTTCTCTGCTTTTAAGCTCTGGAACCTCCACTTTTGCCCTCTTTTCGCTCATTTTCCGTCACTGGGCCATTTTAACCACTTTGACTCAAGAGAAAGAAAATATATCCTAATACGACACGTATTTGTACAAAAAGGGACAAAAGACTAACTAAAAACGACTCAAAAAGTGTATATAAAATACACTGATCAAATACCCCCAAACTTAACCTTTGCTTGCCCTCGAGCAAAGATAAAAAGAAAGAAATAAAGACTCAAGAAAAAGGAAAATAAAGAGACTCAATGACATTGATCACTTTTGCTGCATTGGTACTACTTAGAAAAACATGAAGATTAGCAGAATAATATGCAGGAACATATAGCATGAAATTTTAGCACACTAAACACATTAAGCTAGATATTTCGCAAACTCATTTTTATCATGCTTAATGGAAGTCAAAATACTGATTCATGCATGTTAATTTCAAAAATCCTATGACATTTTTACTTGCTATTCTCCACTAATCAGGGATATGCATATAAGAGATCTTCAGGACTTTTAAGGGTTGTAATGTAGGCTTAGGTGTGGGTAGGTAAAAATAGGCATTTAGACTCATTTTTGTGTACCATAAGCTATTTAGCTTTTCAGTGTTTCCCTTTTCTTTCGATTCTTCCCTTCACTTCAAAACTATTTTTTCCCTCTTTTGTTTTGAGAGCGTGAAGTGTATCATAATAGCAAGCACCCCCAAACTTAGGCTTTTGCCTATTTCTTATTACTTTTTAATTGGGGTGCATCAATCTTGTTTGCTCTTTTTGTCTCTTTTTTAACACACTCTATTCCAACTATTTCACATGTTTACTTATGGTACAAGTATGGAAATATAGGGTGTCAAAGAAAAAGTTCAATTTTTAGGCTCAATGGGGCTGACTAGGGATATTTTAATGTCAGGAATAGAAAATAGTGGTAAGAATTGGCTAACAAAGAAACGCCTGAGTCATCTCCCTAACATGCATATCCTAACTATTTCGCCTCAAATAGCAAGCAATCATAACACATAGGTTTTAATCATTTATCATGCACAATTCAAGTAGACAACCCCAAATAGACAGATTTTTTTGAGTTTTTGGCATATCTAACCTAAGTGTTTAGATAGTTGCTTTTAATTCCATTACATTATTCCACCTTACTTCACTAGGTGTTTTTAATAACTACAGCATGCATGATCTTTGACAGACAATTATGACTCAAAAGAAAGAAAAATTATGACTCAAAAGAAAGAAAAATTATGACTCAAAAATACACAAAAATAATCAAAAAGACTCAAACATTATTATAACAATAAGACACAAATAAGACACCCCCACAAACTTAAATCACACATTGTCCCCAATGTGTGCAAGATTCAAAGACACTAAAAGAAACAAGACACTTACAGACTTGGTTAAAATGGTGGCGGTGGCGGTGGATAGTGCTTTGAATTCTGTGAGGGGAGGAGAGCTCTGGATTTTTTTGATTTGGCGACAGGGCCTTTGGATTAGGGCGTCTTTCAAAATTCATATTTTTCCGTTGTGGCGCCGCGGCTGCCGAATGTGTCGCGGCGCCCAAATTCTGCGTTCTTACGAATTTTCGTCGCGGCCACGCTCGCAGGCGCGCGGCCCGCTTTTTCCGAAATCCACAGCTATTCTTGATTTTCGCCCTTCAAATTTGTTGGCCTACACCTGTAAATCACAACACAAACACTACCTCCGTGAGACTGTTCTTAATAAAAATTACTATATTAAAATACAATAAATCAAAATACCTTGGGTTGCCTACTTGCCTCCCAAGTAGCGTTGTCTTTAACGTCTTTTAGCCGGACGCAAGTTCCTTAACTCAATAAGTGTGGGGTGGATTAACCCCACAACCAATCCATTTTCTCCACATTTTTCGTTTTCTTCTTCTTCTTTTCTTCTTAAAATTATCTTCAAGGGAAGGTTCAGGAACACATATCTGCTTTTGTGGAGGTTCAGCATCACATACCTGCTTTTGTGGGCTCATCTCCCTTAGTTTGGCTTGTACTGGCTCACAGGGGGTTTTGATGGTGCTGATTGCAAAGCACCTGCTCATGGTTGGTGGCTCAATGATGTGTTTAAATACTTTAAACACCATTTCTTCCTTCTCCACCCTCAACGTCAACTCTCCTCTTTCTACATCGATCAGGGCTCTCCCTGTCGCCAGGAATGGTCTCCCCAATATTATGGGGATCTCTGCATCTTCTTCCATGTCGAGAATGAGGAAATCCGCGGGAAAAAAGAATTTTCCCACTTTAACAAGCACGTCCTCAATCTTCCCCCTTGGGTGCACCACTGTCCTATCGGCTAGTTGCAGGCTCACCGTGGTTGGTTTGGCTTCACCTAATTCCAACCGTTTAAACACCGATAAAGGCATCAAATTTATACTTGCCCCTAAATCGCAAAGAGCCCTATTGCATGTCACCTTGCCAACTGTGCAAGGTAGTGTAAAGCTTCCTGGGTCTTTTAGTTTAGGGGGCAACTTCTTCTGCAAGATAGCACTGCACTCCTCCGTTAGTGCTACCATCTCATATTCTGCCAGTTTCTTCTTCTTTCCCAAGATCTCCTTCATGAATTTGAAATAGGAGGGCATCTGCTCCAACGCCTCTATAAAAGGTATGTTGATATGCAGCTTTCTGAACGTCTCCAAAAATTTGGAGAATTGTTTATCAACTGCCTTCCGCTGTAATCTCTGGGGGAATGGGATCTTCTCAGTATACTCCTTCTCTAGAGTTTTCTCTGCTCTTGGCGAAGCTTGACCACTCTCTTTCTCCATCTCTGCCGCTTTGTTCAACTACACCGGTGAGGTATTCTTTGCTCAATTGTTTACCACTTCTCTCAGATCTTGTCGGCATTGTTCTCTCGGATTCACCTCTGTGTTGCTTGGCAGTGTACCTTGTGGCTCTTTGTTCGATTGCTTTGCTAGTGACCACTTGTGTTTCAAGTTTCGAGCGAGGATCTAGTTTACATACGAACGGGTGCAGGCGTTGGTGAGTGCTAACAAAGTTGCTTTCAGCTCGTCTGGCTTTTCTGGCTGAACAGGTGCATTAAATTGTTGAGAAGGTGAGGCCTGAGTAAATGGCTGCTGATTTTGGTGTTGCTGGTTGTGGTACTGGCCTTTATATTGATTCTGCTGGCCCTGGTCTCCTCTCCACGAAAAATTTGGGTGATTCCTCCACCCTGGATTGTATGTGTTGGAGTATGGGTTGTTCTGTGGCCTCTGATAGTTACCCACGGCCTGACACTCTGCCTGCTCGATTGGCATATTATTAGGATCAGCTGAAGGACATCTATCGAATGTATGTGGGCGCACATATTTCCATGACTCTTTGGCATCATCTGCATTCTGCGATAATGTATGTTCTTTGCAATTGTTTCATCAAAAGGGCCACTTGGGCATTCAGGGCAGCGATGGCATCTATCTCGTGAACTCCCACTGTTCTCCTACCACTCATTGGTCTATCTTCTGTGACATGGTTGTTGGTGGTCATATCTTCTAATAATTCGTGAGCTTCGTGAGCTGTTTTCCTCATAAATGTCCCACCTGCTGCTGCATCTATAATTGTTCTGGTTGTTCCGCTCAGCCCGTTATAGAATATGTGGACCAAGTTCCACAACTCAATACAGTGGTGTGGGCACTTTCTCTGCAAATCTTTGAACCTCTCCCAAGCTTCGTATAATGACTCTCCATCTGCTTGGTAGAAATTATTCAGCTCCCCTCTCAATTTCGCTGCTTTGCACGGGGGCAAGAATTTGGCCAAAAATTTATGTGCCAACTCTTGCCATGTAAAAATCGAATCAGCTGGCAGGGAATTTAACCATACTTTTGCTCTGTCCCTGAGTGAGAAGAGAAAGAGCCTCAATCTGACAGCGTCATCAGTAACGCCGTTATATCTGAAAGTTGCACATAGCTCCAAGAAATTAGCTATGTGCATATGTGGATCCTCTGATGGCAACCCTCCAAACTGCACTGTGTTCTGCACCATGCTTAGAATCGCCGGTTTGATTTCAAAGTTATTTGCTCCTATAGTTGGGAGCCTAATACATGTCTGTGCTCCGTTCACCCTCGGCAGCACGTAGCCTCCCAAGCTTCTTTCTGCCTGGACTTGAACTCTCTCCTCGACATCCATGGGTATTCGCCGAGGCATTCCTTGGTTAGGTTGATTTTCACCTAACCCCTCTCTCATCATATTGTTTTTGTGCCGTCCATCTCAATTAAATTTGCCGATCCGGTTCTTTCTGTTCTGTTTACATGTTTTCTCAATCTCTGGATTGAAGGGAACAAGAGTGTATGCCCCTCTTCTCCTTCGCATAAACTGGTTTCCTGAAACAGATCAAAAACAGACAAACAGATCACGGCACCTGATTTTTACCGAAAAAAACAAAAAACGTAAAAAAAAAAAAAAATTAAAAACCAAATTAGAAATTAAAAATAGATAAAATTGATATTGAACTATGCCTAATCCCCGGCAACGGCGACAAAAACTTGATGCGCGAAAAGATGCACACACTTTAACGCAAGTGCACGTTATCGTGACAAGTAATATAGTCTAGGTAAGACCGAATATCGTCCACAAGGATTAGTGTTCAAGTACCAATTATCTATCTTTTGTTATTTATTTGGTAACCGATATTTAAGTTTGTTGATTATACTAACAATTATAAGTACTAATTAACTATGTGTTTACTTCAGTAGTGATGGAAATAGGACTTCCAAGTCTCCTCAACTATCCGCTTATGTTACTTATTAATGCAATAAATTATGGTTCTTCTTCTTTTGGAGCTAGCAGGTTTACTAATTCGTTTTATACTCCCGTTAAGGCTATATAAATACTCAACCCCAGTAGCGCTCCTTTCTACCTTTCGGTGATAAGGATGACTCTATAGGAGGATTAAGACCAAAAACTTAGTTAATCGTCACGCGCCATGCGTGAAATTAGGTGTTTAAACCTCTCATTAACGCTACACAAGTAATTGAGGTATTTTCATCCTCAATCCAAAATATGTCTACCCAACTTACGACATAGTCACAACCTCTTCCTTTCGAAGTTGGATTAGAAATCATATAAATAATGATAATTAGTGATCAATTAATTACCAAGCATTCAAAGCAATTATTGGGTAAATCTCAACAATAAGAAGAACAATCATAAACATGCATCAATTCATAACATAAGGTTCAAGTGATTCAACATGAAAAGCCCTATAATGGAATTAGTTCCTAGCCATTGACATGACAAGAACTAATTCAATATCCAACATAAAAACTGAAAGTAAAGTAAAGAAAAGAAAAGAAAATTACTAAGTTAAGGTCTCCAATCTTCAACTTCAAGAAATCTTGTGTTTGTGCAAGAAAGGGAACCCTTGAAAACTGCCTAGGGTTCTCCTTTTATAGGCTCAAAACCGCCTCCAACTTTTCCCTTCAGGCCTGGCCCAGAAATCGTCTAAAAACATGATTTTCCCGCGTTGGCGTCGCCGCTGCTCGCGTCGGCGCGGAACCTCGCGTTGTTCGTAATTAGGCACGCCCCTGCACTCTACTTTCAGAGCGCGCCTGCAACTCCGATACCACGGATATTGGCCGGCGCCTGGACTGATGGCGGAGGCGTCGCGAGGCGACGTGTCCGTGCCTGGTTCGCCACTTTCTCTGCTTTTAAGCTCTGGAACCTCCACTTTTGCCCTCTTTTCGCTCCTTTTCCGTCACTGGGCCATTTTAACCACTTTGACTCAAGAGAAAGAAAATTTATCCTAATACGACACGTATTTGTACAAAAAGGGACAAAAGACTAACTAAAAATGACTCAAAAAGTGTATATAAAATACACTGATCAATGGCCCCCATACATCCATATGTAATTTATGAAAGATTCCTGATGCTCTACTTGTACTAACAGAGAAGGGAATTATACATTGTCTAGCCATGGGGCATACTTCACAATTATTAAAAGTAAAAGAGGAACAAGATAGATTTGATATTCTCTTCATGACTGCAACAGGAACATGGCATAATTTTTGGTGCAAGATATTTGCATCCACTGGCTGAGTGGCTGCTAGACATTTGCTCAAGAATTTTTCCTTATTCTGTGTGTCCACATGCAGCACATACAATCCTTCCTCCTCATTACCTCCCCCTCACCTTCCAGACGAGAGATCCTGAAACACACAGTAGTATGGAAAAAAAGACACATTGCAGTTCAGTTCTCTTATCACCTTTGAGATGGACATGAGGTTAAATTTGAAGTTTGGTACACGCAAAACATTCTTAAGTACATCACCTTCTCCTAGACTACAATCACCAACATGTGTGATCTGAGTCGACTCTCATGTGGGCAACTGTACTCTCACTGCATTCTCTACTACATGGTTTTTATATAAGTGTCCATGATTACTAACCATATGATTAGTAGCACCTGAGCCTAGAATTCATTTAATCAATGACTTATAAGTATTGATTTTACCTGCCATGTTAGCACTTGCACTGGACTTCCCATGTTTGTTGTTAAGTATATTGAGTATATGCTGGTGCTGACTTGGTGTAAACTGACATTGATTTCCCATATGAAACTGTCCTGCATTGAGTGACCACTGCATCCCATTAGGTTGAGTATATGACATATCATTATTCTGTCCTCCAGGGCCAACACTCTCAAACACAGAATTCCCTCCAGTCACTGCATTTGCCTTTTTTGATTTCCCTTTTGAAGTTTTCTGGATAACCATATAGCCTATAGCAATCATCTTGTATATGTCCAGTCTTGTGACAATAGTCACACTTCATCAACTTGACACAATACACCTTCAAGTGTACCTTAACACGACAGTAATCACACACTACATTTGGATTATATGGCTTCATTTGCTTCACATTTTTATTTTTAGTTGTGAGCATAGTCATTGACTCCATTGTATCATGCATTACCCTGGTTGAGGCAGAAACTATCCTTTGGCTTTCTTCCTGATTTATCATGGCATAGGCCTGATTCAAGTTTGGCATTTGCTGCATCATTAGCATCTGGCTCCTCACTTGACTATATCCATCATTCAGCCCCATAAGAAATTGTAACATCCTCTGGTA
This sequence comes from Przewalskia tangutica, assembly GCA_029844215.1. Taxonomy (NCBI): domain Eukaryota; kingdom Viridiplantae; phylum Streptophyta; class Magnoliopsida; order Solanales; family Solanaceae; genus Przewalskia; species Przewalskia tangutica. The sequence goes on along the minus strand of CM056731.1, from coordinate 32,167,561 downwards.
CTGTATGTGATCTACGAATTCATTTGACTTTGGACAACAATTTGGTGGTGGCATGATCGAGTCGTATTCATCCCATAGATCTTTAAGCCTGGAGTAATACATAGAAACTGACATTGTACCCTGCCTCATAGTAAAGATCTCCTTATGTAATTGAAAAGTTCTTGAACTATTAATTTTGTCGAATCTGTTCTCTCAAGTCTTCCCATATAGCATAGACATCAGAATTAAACAGCATACCAGTAAGCAAACTCTTGCTTACGTTTCCCACCAACCACGAAACTACAATCGCATTACATATTTCCCATAAATTCACAAGACTTTCATCGAAGGAATCTCTTTTATGGTTCCATCGATGAATCCTATCTTGTTTTTCCCAAGCAGTGCTAACTTCATCGCTCTGCTCAATAGCGTGTAATTATCCATCCCATTCAACACCACACCAACTGTCAAAGATCCTGGTGCATCCGACAGAAAAAGATAAAGAGGATGATTGTGGTCAATGTTCACTACAGTTGCTACTGTGTTGGCCACATCTTCTCCATAGGTTTTCATATTTTGTCAATTTTCGATTTGATTTGTTCAGAAATTACCTAATTCAATCAGTAAATACCTGAATCTCCAATTGCATGTTTTTGATTGCCAAAATTGACTTGCATGTCTAGATACATGAATTCATATCTCAATCGACATTAATTCCTTTCGATTCAGATACTTACTCTCCAGATCGCAGCAACAATTTCCTTCGATGTGAACAATTAGCTCTTCAGATCCTAATCGACAATACCGTCGATCCTTTCAAACGATCAACCGCTCTGATACCATGTGAAATTTACATCGATCACTGTATTCAGAAGTAAGAAAGAAGAAAGAAAGAAAGAAAGAAAAAGAAGAAGTAGAGGAAACGATCAAATGCATAATATGGGGGAGAGTAGATAGCTAATGGAGAGAAAGAGATTCAGAAGAGAGAAGATTGTATTGAAGAGAAAAATGAGAAAGTTACAAAATATCTACATAGTGAAGATACATATACACATCCTACTGTATACGAGATTGACTATTTTACCCTTGCTTGCTAATTTTCTTTAACCACATTTTAACTAACTAATAACCACCTTCTAACTAATTAACCAACACTTAACAAATATCTTGTTTTTCACCTATACAAATATCTACATCAACAAATATCTTGTTTATCACCTATACAAATATCTACGTCACCTAATACTTTCACAATCTCTATCAACCAAAGTCCCAACGAGGCAAATTAAATCAATGGCGCTTTAATAGACTGTCTCTGTAAATTTACGGAAAATCTAGGGTTGTATTTGAGTATTTGAAATGTTTAATTTGCATGCTGATTTGGACTTCCAAATGGAAAAATAACAAGTGGAAAATAAATACAACTAAGCTACTCAAAGATATATAAATCTACGTAGTTACAGCTGTATAGGCATATTTTATCTTTATATCTTCAATTTAACCAAGCCAAGCACATAGTTCTTCTTCAATAAGGTTAGGACCCATCATGTGAAATTTTGGTTTTATTATAGAGCTTAGAATAATTTTAGTAAGAAGAAAAAAATTATAAGGATCAGAGGCAGAGTAACAACATTTAATTTATGAGTTTTGAATCACAATATTTTTTATTTATTAAATTCTGAATAAATTATTTATTTATATTAAATAATTTTTTAATATAAATATAAAATTTAAGCTAAAATTATTGAATTTTATCGTCAACTTAGAATGGGGGCTCCGCCCCTGAAAAGGATCCATCAACTTAATTTTTGTCTTCATTAAGAAAATTAGTGCAAATATAGAGGAAAAAATATTTTTCAATTTTCTCATTTTTCTTTGGACAAAATTTTTAGAAAATAAATTTCTTAAAAACGGGAAAAATGACTTTCCTAATCAAAGTAGGAAAAATAAGTCCACAATTGACATTTCATCACCACCCTCAACCATCAAACCCCAACCTCTCCCACAACCCCACACACCCACACACCCACCCCAATTCCAAAAAAAAAAAATTATTTTCTTAAAAAAAAATTATTTTTTTTTCGGTTTTTCTACACCACCAACCCTCCCCCTTTCCGAACACCCCACCCATCACCTCCAAAATAATTATAAAAAAGTTTTGAAAGGTATTTTTTTTGGTTTTCTACGATACCCCCCCCCCCCCGCCCCAAAACCCTACCACCCCTCCAAAATTATTATTTTTAAAAAGGGGTTGAAAAGTTTTCTTTTCTAATTTTCTACACCCTGGCACCCCTTACCCCCTCCCAAATTTTCTACTTCATATTTAATTTTACAATCATAAAATTTTTATATAAAATGAAAAATTTGCGTGGTTAAATTTGATGTGGGGTGAGGGATAATTTGTTGCGGTGGGGTGGGTAAGAAAAAGTTTTCCTTTTTATAATTTTTTTATAAAAGTAAAAATAAAATATTTGGGAGGGAATGGGGGTGGATGAAGCGGTGGTGTGGGGTGGGATCGGGTGGTGTGGGGTAGGAGTGAGTAAAGATGAAGTGTGTTTGAGGGTGGGGTGGGGTTGGTGTGGTATGAGTGGGGTTGGTGGGGCTTGGGTGGATATTTTCCAAAAAAATATTTTCTATCAATCAATCGAAGATGACAAAATAAGTAAGAAATTCACTTATTTTCCACTATCCAAACGAACATGAGAAAACAAGTAAAATTCACTTATTTTCCAAGAACATATTTTCCATAAAAATATTTTCCTCCATACCAAACACAGTCATAGACAAGGCAAGAATTTGTCCTCATCCTCCTCTTCTTTTCTCTTCCTTCTTTTCGACATAAGTGTTGTAGAAAATGAAGAATTAATTGCTTATTTGTGGTTGGTTTGGATTAATTTGGTCGAAGAAACTTGAACACATTATTGAATTTTGTTGAGTTTAATAATTGAAGAAGTCAATTAAAGTAGGACTATTGATTTTTGAAAATTTGAGCTGAATCTAATCATGGAAATTATATTGTTGAGATTGGTATTAGAGAATATTGTATATTTGGAGTTGATTTAGATCAATTTTGAAGTAAAAATGTATTGGTGAATAATTTCTAAGAAATTTCTTGTGATCTATCAGAATTTGTGAACAATTTGTTCTAAAATTACGATATAATTTGAATAAAATCTCTATGATTGGGACTTACGACAAGATCATCCATCAATAACTCGTGGTAATCCGTCAGAATTTATGAACAACTTGCTCTAAAATTATGATACAATTTGTACTAAACTTCTGATACTCACTAGAATTTGTGCCAAGTGCACTCATTCGAACTCTTGATGATCTATGATCAAGATTTGTGTACTAAATAGTAAATCCTAGTGGTCCATCACACACGCGTGTGTCTGGCAAGACAAGTCTTCTGCGTCAAAAATTGAATTTCAACTTTTATTTACAATGAGAACGATAAAAGAAAAAAAAAAAATCCGTCGTTAATTTAACTATATATATAGTCAGCAATGAGAACAAGATTGTTTCGAGGTAAAATCATGAATCTCTTGATATATAAGCTTCTTGCACCTATTTGCCCGTGTTCTCAACCAATGCGCCAATAACTTCTTGACTTTATGGATGCGTATTGAAAGAATTAATCCCTTCATTATTCTTATCGATGAAGATATATATATATATAACTTATAATAAAAAAATTATTTTCCTATTCTACATCTAAATTCCTATTTCATAAGGAGACTAATTATACTATTATATATTACAATCCTAATTAAGATATAAAACTAATATACAAATTACCATAAATTAATATACAATGAGCATTATACACGGACTGGACAAGTGCATTCTACACGGACTGGGCCTCACAATAGGTTTACTGCTTAACACACCCCCGCAGTCATAGCGGACGGTCTTCGTAAGCTGAGACTGTCTCTAAAATCTTCAAAAATGACCGAGGAAAGATCCTTTGTAAAGATGTCTGCAATTTGATATCTGGACGAAACATGGCAGACACGTACTTGTCCTTGAGCTACCTTTTCTCGAACAAAGTGAATATCCATCTTTATGTGTTTAGTGCGCTGGTGCTGAACTGGATTACCAGAAAGATAGATGACACTTATATTATCACAATACACCAAGGTAGTCTTCTCAGTAGGACAATGGAGCTCTAAAAATAGATTACGTAACCAACATGACTCAGAAACCACATTGGCTACCCCTCGATACTCGGCTTCTACACTCAAACGTGAAAGCGTGGATTGACGCTTGGCAGACCATGAGACCAAGTTATTACCTAAAAACATGCAATAGCCAGACGTAGAACGCCTGGTGTCAGGACAACCACCCCAATCAGCATCTGTATAGGAGACAAGTGTAGACGTCGACGAAGGATACAAATGCAAGCCATAATCAAGTGTTCCCTGAATGTATTTAAGAATGTGTTTGAGCGCATTCATATGTTCAATCATGGGATCATGTATAAACAAACACACCTGCTGTACGGCATATGTAATATCAGGTCGCGTGAACGTAAGATATTGAAGGGCGCCTGCAAGACTACGATAGCGGGTCGGATCCTCATAGGGAGAGCCAGATGCAGCACCCAACTTGGGTTTAGTATCAACTGGAGTAGAAGTGTACTTACAGGATGACATCTAGCCCTCTCAATGATCTATGCTGCATACTTCCTCTGTGATAAGAACAATCCACTTGCATGACGAATGACATCAATCCCCAAAAAATAACTCAATGGGCTCAAGTCTTTCATGGCAAACTCAGAACTTAGCATTGTCATAATAGACTTTCGCAAAGCATCAGAAGAGGCAGTCAAGATAATATAATTCACATATAATAGTATATAAGTCATGAAAAAACTCCGACGATACATGAATAATGAATTATCAGACCTGCTGTGAGAGAACCCAATGGTCGAAATATAGTCAGTAAACCTCTTATACCAAGCCCGTGGAGACTGTTTGAGCTCATACAATGACCTCTTCAACAAACAGACATGATGAGGATATCTAGTATCTCCCCAAGGACTGATGCATATAGACTGTCTCCTTGAGATCACCATGTAGGAATGCATTTTTCACGTCTAGCTGATGAATGGAGCATGATTTCGTCAGAGCCAAGTTGAGCACAGTGCGAATGGTAGCCGACTTGACCACCGGGCTGAACGTCTCTGTCGCGCCCGTTTTTGACCTCGGGGTCTGAACGGTGTCCGCAACGTTGCTCTTTGGCGCGGTTCCCTGGATGAAGCAATAATGCTGATTTTGAGGAGTCGCCGCCTAATTAATTAATTGAATTAGGACACTTGATTATTGCAATAAAATACTGCAGTTAATCTCCATTTAATGGTCTGCGAAATTAATGAGATTCTGGATCAGAGTTCTTTATTATCCTAAAGGGAAGGGGTTAGGCATCCTTTAAGATCCGCTAACTTGCGGTTATCCGTTCAAACCTAGGTTAATTATATATTGGCTTTTATTCTACCTATTCTAAGCATTTTTTACATAATTTACAATTAAAATAAAATGCAATACAGAATAATAATGCTAAAATTAAATGCGACATATGACAAAACTCCGGGACATCTTTTAGCCTTTTTTAGGTCTTCTGCACAAGATGATCTCCGAGTACCTGCATAAACACTTAGTAAAAGTGTTAGTAATAGAATAAACAATTTTAAAAGCAATAACAAGAATTAATAAGTAAAGCCAAAAATAAATCCGTCTTTGTACAGGGAAGGCCTTGGAAATCAGACGGAGATTTCTTCATCGGCCAATATTTGCTAAAATAATAAAATAAATAAAACCTTCGGATCCGCGCCAAAACAGTAATAGTTTTAAACACAGAGGGCTCATATATAAAAAATATATAAAGTGGGACAGCCTAAACAAGTGCGGCTGCGAGAATTACTGCCGGTAGCGTGTTGGTTATCCGGTGTAAGTGGAAGAAATCATCATTGCCCAGAAAGCTTCATTTATTTTATTTTCCGTCTTTACAACTGTGGAGGCCTCAAAAATCGACGGATAACTTTTTCATTGGCCAACAAGTGTAGTATCTTGTTAAATCAGTTAACCAGCAAGAAATGTCAAAAATCAGTAGTAGGAGGGCAAAAAATCAGTGTGACAAAATACCCAAAAATAAGTAGCAAAATGGCCAAAAAAATCAGTAGCAAAAATGGCCGAAAATCAAGAAAAACGGCCAGAACTCATGTCCGACGAAATGGCCAAATAGCCAAAAATAGTAGCAACGGTGAGTGAAAATGGTGCGTGAAACGGTGGAAACAAAGCGGCCATCAGCGGAATCCGATGACCCGACCCCGAATCAGAAAACCAATCTATTAATCAACACAGTCAAACAGATCCCAAAAGAATAGAACCGACATGTCACCGGAGTTTTTTAGAACTCTGGCGGAACGCCACAGCCGCAAAAATCAGTCCAGCAGAGGCCAACGCCGACAGATAACCAACAAAATAAAACCAACAACAGTCGCCGGAATTTTTAGAACTCCGGTGAGATATCAAAATAACCAAAAACAATCAGTCCGCTAACCAAAACCAACACAGACATCAAGAAATTAAACTCCGGCGAGATACAAAATTTCCAAATCAGTCCAACATAGCCAACAAAAAAGATACAAACAGTGTTATCGCCGGAGTTAACAACACGAAAAGGCAGCGGCCAGCGGCGTCGCTTTCACGGTGAGGTCGCAGGAGAGACGCCGCCGCAGTGATGTACAGCGATAGAAGCAGTGGTGGTTCGTTGGCTCGTCGAAAATGAAGGCGTGGGGGGCGACGGTGGGGTGTTCACCGGCGACGAGGCAGTGGTGGTGATGGTTTGCAGGTGACAGACTGTGTGTGTGTGTGTATGTGTATCGATGTTTTTTGTTTGATTGAAGAAGATGAGGTATATTAGGGGCAATGGGGTTGTGAGTGCTTCTTGGTGGGAGTAGGGAGAGAGGGTGAAGGATAGGGGAGTGGAAAAAATTTGAAAAGGGGGGTTGTTTTAGGGCTGCGGCTGTTGGCCTTTTTAAAATAGGGGTAAGGTTTTTATTTATAGTGTGGGATTATGTTTAGGGTTTGAGTTTTGGGTATTGGTATTGGGTATTGGGTATTGGGTATTGGAGGGAAAAGATGAAAGGTGTATTGGGCCTCAGTTTGGGCTTCGGTTTTTGGCGGATTGGACTGGTCCAGATTATGCCTTGGACTGGACTGGTTTGATGAAATGCAAGACGGGTTAATTATTAAAAAGAAAACATTATTTAAAAAGATGCAAAATTATTAAAATGCAAATGTCGATGCAATAATAATAAAATACAATATTTAGCAAATATTTAATGCCTGATTAAAAGTAAAGACGGGATGTCAGTTAATTATTTAAAGAGATGCAAAATTAGTAAAATAAAATGATCGCGCAACAATAATAAGATAATATTTGAAAATGTTTAATACCTAATTAAAGTAAAACATGATGCCAATTTATAAAAATAAAACAACATAGAATGTTAGGTAAAAAATATACAAAAATGCCAAAAAATGGTGATTAAAATGTTGTGTCCTAAAATGCTTAAAATTGCAAGAAATAACTAAAAGATGGGTCAAAATTGGGTGTCAACAGTTGTCCCTCTTTGACCGAAGACGATGAAAGAGTTTTCGTACAAAGACGTTGACTTGTGCCCAATTTTGTTCCCATCGTCAGAATTAAACAAAGATCAAGAAAGGAATGGACAAAAGCTGATGCAAATTCAATATTTTGTCCCAGTGTCGAATTATGATTGACACTGGGTTGCAGGTGATGTGGTGCTGGAAAATACATGGTGTTTGTAGATGTAATGATACGCCGTCTTGTATAGGCGAGATGCAGATGACGCCTTGTGTGGGCGTTGTCGTCTTGTATGGACGAAATGCAAATGACGCCTTGTATGGGCGTTGTCGTCTTGTATGGACGAAATGCAAATGTTGCCTTGTGTGGGCGTTATCGTCTTGTATGGACGAAATGCAAATGACGCCTTGTATGGGCGTTGTCGTCTTGTATGGACGAAATGCAAATGACGCCTTGTGTGGGCGTTATCGTCTTGTATGGACGAAATGCAAATGTTGTCTTGTGTGGGCGTTATCGTCTTGTATGGACGAAATGCAAATGTTGTCTTGTATGGGCGTTGTCGTCTTGTATGGACGAAATGCAAATGTTGCCTTGTATGGGCGTTGTCGTCTTGTATGAACGAAATGCAAATGTTGCCTTGTGAGGGTGTTGTCGTCTTGTGTGGACGAAATGCAAATGTTGCCTTGTATGGGCGTTGTCGTCTTGTATGGACGAAATGCAAATGACGCCTTGTGTGGGCGTTATCGTCTTGTATGGACGAAATGCAAATGTTGTCTTGTCTGGGCGTTGTCGTCTTGTGTGGACGAAATGTAAATGACGTCTTGTATGGGCGTTGTCGTCTTGTATGGACGAAATGCAAATGTCGCCTTGTATGGGCGTTGTCGTCTTGTATGGACGAAATGCAAATATTACCTTGTATGGACGTTGTCGTCTTGTATGAACGAAATGCAAATGACGCCTTGTATGGACGTTGTCGTCTTGTATGGACGAAATGCAAATGACGTCTTGTATGGGCGTTGTCATCTTGTATGGACGAAATACAAATGACGCCTTGTGTGGGCGTTGTCGTCTTGTATGGACGAAACACAGATGTTCATCGTTGCATAGACGTGATGCAGATGCTCGTCGTTGCATAGACGAAACATAGATGAAGCTGTTGCATGGGCTTACATGGAATGGCGTCGTTGCATAGACGCGATGCAGATGTTCGTCGTTGCATAGACGCGATGCAGATGTTCGTCGTTGCATAGACGAAATATGAATGAAGTCGTTGCATAGGCTTACATGAAATGGCGTCGTTGCATAGACGCGATGCAGATGCTCGTCGTTGTATAGACGAAACATGAATGAAGTTGTTGCATAGGCTTACATGAAATGGCGTCGTTGCATAAACGCGATGCAGATGCTCGTCGTTGTATAGACGAAACATGAATGAAGTTGTTGCATAGGCTTACATGAAATGGCGTCGCTGCATAGACGCGATGCAGATGCTCGTCGTTGTATAGACGAAACATGATGAAGTCGTTGCATAGGCTTAGAAGATATGGCGTCGTTGCATGGACGCGATGCATATACTCGTCGTTGTATAGACGAATCATAGATGAAGTCGTTGCATAGGCTTACAATGAAATGGTGTTGTTTTATGGACGTACCTGCTTTGTGAATCGCCTGGATTGAGATAACGTCATTGCATAGACGTTGTGCGTTTGTAACCCGCATGGGCTTATTGTTGTGCTCCCGCTTTTGCTGATATGAAGATCCTGCACTCAAAGAAAACTTGTGAGTTTTAGGAAATTAGTGGTTGATTCGCGTCGACTTCGTGGCTTTGGCTCTTGACACTTGCATGCTCAGACTTAAGCAAAAGGTTAGTGCATAACTGTTAAGGCAAAAATGATAACGCCTGAATTTATAAGCAATGTAATTGTATGAGTAGAAACGTTATCCTGTAAAACGTGATGGAGGTTGTATTGATGTGATGCTGCAAATGCTGAGATTTCGTCCTTGCACGGACGTGTTGAATGTTGTGTGCTTGTTGAATCTTTGCGAGTCTTGATCGCACTGTGTGGATTTCTTGAATCTTTGTGAATGCTTCTTTGAATGCTGCGATTGCTGATTGCTTTTGGAATCATTATTATGATCTCTTCATGGTGCATTTCCCAAAATTGTCCCAGTTTTCGTTATGCGGGGCGCATGGGCAAGACTTAACTCTGGCGGAAATTGTTCATATCTCTTTTCAGAATAATCAAACGCATTCTGTCGCACGCAAGATAATGAGAAGATTTCTAATGGTGTGACCGAAGCCGATTTGGGCCGCCTACGTATCCTGCTGAGGAAATCAGGTCAAGACGTAGTTCGTGATGCAAAAAAATGATTGCACAATTTTCAAAAAATGAGACCGAAACCAATGTGGCCGCCTACGTATCCCGCTGAGGGAATCAGGTCAAGACGTAGTTCGTGATGCAAAGAATAAGGATTTCTATGGGTTTTTAAACAATGTGTACCGAAGCCAATGTGGCCGCCTACGTATCCCGTCGAGGGAATCAGGTCAAGACGTAGTTGATGCGCGAAAAGATGCACACACTTAAACGCAAGTGCACGTTATCGTGACAAGTAATATAGTCTTAGCAAGACCGAATATCGTCCACAAGGATTAGGTTTCAAGTACCAAATATCTATCTTTTGGTATCTATTTGGTAAATTGATATTTGATTATGTGGTTTATAACTACAAATTATAAAGACTAATTTAACTAATGAGTTTTACTTCAGTTGTGATGAGAATAGGGTTTCCACGTCTCCTCACTATCCGCTTATGTCACTTATTAATGCAATAACTTATGGTCTTCTTCTTTTGGAGAAAGCAGGTTCACTAAATCGTTTTATACTCCCGTTAGGGTTATATAAACACTCAACCCAGATGTGCACCTTACCTTTCGGTGATAAGGATAACTCTATAGGAGGATTAAGACTAAGAACCTAGTTAACCGTCACGCACAATGCGTAAAATTAGGGTTGTTAAGCCTCTCGTTAACGCTACATAAATAATTGAGGTATTTTCATCCCCAATCCAAGAATGTCTACCCAACTTACGGATATTCACAATCCACTCCTTTGGTCGATTAGAAATCATATAGTGATAATTAGTTGTCAATTAACTACCAAGCATTCAATTTAATTATTGGATAGATCTCAACAAGAAGAAGAATAACCATAAGCGTCATTAAATCATAACATAAGTTTCTAGAGATTGACATGGAAAGCCACATGAGGAATTAGTTCCTAGTCATTGACATGACAAGAACTAATTCCATGTTCTTCATAAAACTGAAATAAAAACAAGAAAAGAAAAGAAAATACTTAAGAATGAGTCTCCAAGCCAAGCATCCAAGGGTTGTGTTGTGGAATATTTACAAGATGGATCGGTGGAAGGATGGATGTAGAATGGTGAATGGTGGAGTGGAGAATGAATAATTCTTCTAATGATGTAGAGTATTTATAGCCAAAGAATCCTTTTGGTGAAGGGTTAGGGATTTTGTAGGTAGGAAAAGTTATTAGAATCCTTTTAGGTAAGGGTTTTAAGGTAGGAAAAGTTATCCCTTTAGGTAGGAAAAGTTATCCCTTTAGGTAGGAAAAATAATCCCTTTAGGATTCTGAAAACATGTCAAATTCGGAACAGCACTTCATAATTCCCGCGTCGTACTTGCAGATCAGCGTGGCCTGAAATTCAGCAACTCTCGGGACTTTCAGCACTTTGGGCGCCGCGGCGCTGCTTCCAGGCGCCGCGGCTCCGGTGACGTTTTTCAGGCGGATTCTGTTTCGTCGTCATTTTTCCGTCCGGACTTCGTCGGATCTCCTCTATAATTCCCGGAACTTCTTAGACTTCATTTCTTGGCCCTTTTTGTGTGCAATTCCATCTCATTTATGCTCATTTCATCTCCTTTTCGTCATTTCTCCATTTCTGACCGTTGTGACACAAAAGAAAGGAAAACGACCCTAATACTATACTAAACATAAACAAAATGAGTAAAATACTAACTAAAATTGACTCAAAAAGTGTATATAAAATACACCGATCAAATACCCCCAAACTTAACCTTTGCTCGCCCTCGAGCAAAGATCAAAAGAAAGAAATCCAGACTCAAGGAAAATGAAAAATAAAAGACTCAATGACATTGATCACTTTGCTGCGTTGGTGCTACTTGGAAAAACATGAAGATTAGTAGAATAATATGCAGGCACATATAGCATGAAATTTCAGCATTCTAAACACATTAAGCTAGATATTTCGCAAACTCATTTTTATCATGCTTAATGGAAGTCAAATACTGAATCATGCATGTTAATTTCAAAATCTCTATCGCATGTTTACTTGCTATTCTCCACTAATCATGGTTATGCATCTAAGAGATCTTCAGGACTTTTAAGGGTTGTAATGTAGGCTTAGGCACGGGTAGGTAAAAATAGGCATTTAGGCTCATTTTGTGTACCATAAGCTCTTTAGCTTTTCAATTTTTCCCTTTTCTTTTGATTCTTTCCTTCACTTCAATTCTATCTTTCCCCTCTTTTGTTTTGAGAGAGTGAAGTGTATTATAATAACAAGCACCCCCAAACTTAGGCTTTTGCCTCTTTCTTATTACTTTTTCATTGGGGTGCATCAAACTTATTCACTTTTTTGTCTCTTTTTTAACACAATTTATTCCAACTATTTCACATTTTTACTTATGGCACAATTGTAGGAATATATGGTGTCAAAGAAAAAGTTTCATGTTTTTAGGCTCAATGGGGCTGACTAGGGATATTTTTAAAGTCGGGGATAGAAAGAGTGGTAAGAATTGGCTAACAAAGAAATGTCCGAGTCATCTCCTAACATGCATATCTTAACTATTTAGCCTCAAATAGCAAGCAATCATAACACATAGGTTTTAATCTTTTAACAATGCACAAATCAAGCAAGATCTCCCGATAGATGATTTCATTAGTTTTTGGCATATCTAACCTAAGTGTTTAGATGATTGCTTCTAATTCCATTACATTCTTCAACCTTACTTCACTAGGCAATTCAATTAACTACAGCCTGCATGATCTTAAAAAAATTATGACTCAAAAATACACAAAACAATTCAACAAGACTCAAAAACAATAAAACATCCCCCCAAACTTAAATCACACATTGTCCCCAATGTGTGCAAGACTCAAAAAAAATTAGTGACAACTTACTGACACAATACAGCGGTCATAACGCAGATCTAGGAGGAAGAATTCTGGAATTTGCACGGAATATGATCCTCTGAGATTCGGCCATGCCCAAGATTCGCGGCTGTGCTGCTAGTCTGGTGGCTCTGGAGTTCCGGCGCGCCCCGATTCTGGCCGCGTGCGACTGCTTTCCCTTTTTTCAGCGTTTTTGCTCTTTTTTCCTCAGTTTTAGCTTTCAGTCCACCTGTCATCCAATAACACAAAACAAGAACCCAAGACCGTGAGACTGTTCAAGACAAAATAAAATAAAATAAAGACAGAAATTAAAATAACATAATTAAAAATATTGGGTTGCCTCCCAACAAGCGTTGTCTTTAACGTCTTTTAGCCGGACGTAATTAACCTTTCCGAGTGCCCATTGGATCCTTCTGCGAACTGCTTGCAATCCGCAGAGTTATTGTTGCAGGTCTCACTTCAACTACAACAATTGCTTCAAACAAGGGCCTCAAATTTACGATTATCCCCCAAGTACATAAGACGTGCTTGTCTTTTAGGCTCTCTCTAATGTAGGGATCGGTGAGATTCCCAACACCTCTCAACTCTAGGGGGTGCCCTTGATGGTATGGACCTTCTGTTTGGGGGTCAACATTGACAGCTGGTGGTGTTTCTTCTACAATAGGTACAAGAAAAAGAATTTCCACAGAATCCAAGAAGGTGAATAATTGGATCTTCGCGCTCTTTTCCTTCTCTACACCAACTATCTTGCCAGATTCCTCAATAGTTGGATGTGGTTCAGGCTCCTCAATTTGATTTCCACCTCCCACAAGTGCAGATTGCTTTTCTTGCATTTCGCTGTTCAAAATGACTGCGAGTTCTCCTATTTGCAGTTCCAACTTTCTGAGGGACTCTCTTGTCTCAGCCATAAACTGAGCCTGGCACTTGGCGAACATAAGTATGCTTGCCTGCAACTCATTTCGATCTTCCTCTGACATCTGTGGGTTAAGCTGCTGTTGATGACTCCACTGTCTCTGATAGTAGTAGTCCATGTGTCCTGATTTTATTATATATATATATATATATATAATTTTTTTTGTTTTTTTTGTTTTTTTTTTTCGAATTTAACCTGCAAAATAAGAAAACAACAAAAGGTGATAAAACGATGCTCGCAGAACAAGTTAGAAACTTGTTCTTGGAGCAGAAAAAACAAATAAAAATAAAAACAGAAATAAAACCAAATTAAAAATTAAAAATAGATGAATTTGATATTGAACTATGCCTAATCCCCGGCAACGGCGCCAAAAACTTGATGCGCGAAAAGATGCACACACTTAAACGCAAGTGCACGTTATCGTGACAAGTAATATAGTCTTAGCAAGACCGAATATCGTCCACAAGGATTAGGGTTCAAGTACCAAATATCTATCTTTTGGTATCTATTTGGTAAATTGATATTTGATTTTGTGGTTTATAACTACAAATTATAAAGACTAATTTAACTAATGAGTTTTACTTCAGTTGTGATGAGAATAGGGCTTCCACGTCTCCTCACTATCCGCTTATGTCACTTATTAATGCAATAACTTATGGTCTTCTTCTTTTGGAGAAAGCAGGTTCACTAAATCGTTTTATACTCCCGTTAGGGTTATATAAACACTCAACCCCAGTATTGCACCTTACCTACCTTTCGGTGATAAGGATAACTCTATAGGAGGATTAAGACTAAGAACCTAGTTAACCGTCACGCACAATGCGTAAAATTAGGGTTGTTAAGCCTCTCGTTAACACTACATAAATAATTTAGGTATTTTCATCCCCAATCCAAGAATGTCTACCCAACTTACAGCATATTCACAATCCCCTCCTTTCGGAGTCTGATTAGAAATCATATAGTGATAATTAGTTGTCAATTAACTACCAAGCATTCAATTTAATTATTGGATAGATCTCAACAAGAAGAAAAATAACCATAAGCATGCATTAAATCATAACATAAGTTTCTAGAGATTCAACATGGAAAGCCCTATAGAGGAATTAGTTCCTAGTCATTGACATGACAAGAACTAATTTCATGTTCTTCATAAAACTGAAATAAAAACAAGAAAAGAAAAGAAAATACTTAAGAATGAGTCTCCAAGCCAAGCATCCAAGGGTTGTGTTGTGGAATATTTACAAGATGGATTGGTGGAAGGATGGATGTAGAATGGTGAATGGTGGAGTGGAGAATGAATAATTCTTCTAATGATGTAGAATATTTATAGCCAAAGAATCCTTTTGGTGAAGGGTCAGGGATTTTGTAGGTTGGAAAAGTTATTAGAATCCTTTTAGGTAAGGGTTTTAAGGTAGGAAAAGTTATCCCTTTAGGTAGGAAAAGTTATCCCTTTAGGTAGGAAAAATAATCCCTTTAGGATTCTGAAAACATGTCAAATTCGGCCCAGCACTTCATAATTCAGCGTCGGCGCCAGCGGATCAGCGCGCGGCTGAAATTCAGCAACTCCCGGGACTTTCAGCACTTTGGCGGCGCGCTGCTTCAGCGCCGGCTCCGGTGACGTTTTGAGCGGATTCTGTTTCGTCGTCATTTTTCCGTCCGGACTTCGTCGGATCTCCTCTATAATTCCCGGAACTTCTTAGACTTCATTTCTTGGCCCTTTTTGTGTGCAATTCCATCTCATTTATGCTCATTTCATCTCCTTTTCGTCATTTCTCCATTTCTGACCGTTGTGACACAAAAGAAAGGAAAACGACCCTAATACTATACTAAACATAAACAAAATGAGTAAAATACTAACTAAAATTGACTCAAAAAGTGTATATAAAATACACCGATCAGTAGTTCGTTATGCAAAAAATGATAATTTTTATGGATTTTCAAACAATGTGGACCGAAGCCAATGTGGCCGCCTACGTATCCCGTCGAGGGAATCAGGTCAAGACGTAGTTCGTGATGCAAAGAATAAGGATTTTATATAAGCATTTTTTTTAAAGTGGAAAGACAGCATCACGTTCTGACTTCAGTTGATACCAACAATTAGTATTGTGCTTAGGAATTTCGTTATTCACTTGCAGTCTAACCAAGACTGACTTCTGGGTAATTCCTATAGTTTCAAATGGTACCTCAGACACCTAAGTATCGACACACTTGCTTGCAGCCGAGGTCTCGAACTACACGTAATCTCACGTTTCAAATGCCCTCACTGAAAGAAAGTCCTATTTCTCACATATATTCCAGTATTTTGAATTTTGGGACGTTTAGAGAAGTACGCTCACACTCAAAAGGATGTTCAATGCATGCAATTGTGATACCATAGGCTTGGCCGTCATGTAAGTATCCACTAATGTGAGAACCCTCAGTATAAGATCATGTAGGGCTTGTCACGGGCTTGTAATGTAGGCTTGGGGAAAGGGATGGATATCATTTGGGTAAAAAGTGACTAATCCTTCCTCGAGCGTTGGACTATATTCGTGCTTGATATTTGTGTGCTTTAATGCTGATCTGGTTTCTTTCTGTTTTTCTTTTTTTTTGTCCCAGTTTTTCTGTACTGACTTCTTTTTGAATCTTTCATTTGGAGCCCGCTTTTTCCAAAGTTATTCTCTCATTTTTACTCATTTTGTTTTTTTAATGTCGGGGCTTTTGATTTCTTCTTTTTGTGAAGTCGTCCTTTGTGTTTTTCTTTTTCCTTTCGGGACTTTGACAATTTTTGTCTTTGCAAACTTCGACGCAGAATTTTGTCAGCCACTTGCACATTTCCAAAGCGCTCAAGGAGGTCGGGCCAAGAGAGGGATAGTGCGTACGCACTCAGAAAGGGTATATGTGTAATATGCGGTTGTCTAAAGAATAAGCTTTAGGCTCAAAAGGGGTGTACTGCGGATAATGTTATTTGGTAGGCTGAAAAAGGCTCAAACGGGTCAAAGAAAGCCTACGATCATTTCCTACACCGAGTGTTACTCAGGATTTCGCCTCAACAAACATTCAGGCCAAGTTCTAGATCGCAATGCAATGCAATTGAACTTATTCTAAAACTCACCACACAATGCACATGAAACGATGAGATTGGTTTCGTTCTTATCTTAAAAGCATGCAAGAATGTCATTACAGGTGTGCGTGAGAGGTACCAAAAGAATCTATGGTTTACCACGAAGTCAACCAATACTGATTACTACTCGATATTTCTATGCACACTCCTAACTGTGTTGCTATCAACCAAATCAAACAATGACACTTAAAAGAGCTTTTTTTGATTTTTTTGATTTTATTTATTTATTTTATTTTATTTTTTTTGCTTTTTGAATAAAATATTTTTGTATTTTTTGGATAAATGGTACCGAACCCGAGTAGAGCTGCCTACGTATCTCATCTTTGATGAAAATTAGGTGTGCGTAGTTCATTCAGATATGTTATAAAACGTATGATTTAAAAAGAATTCATTCATGAAATACATGCAAAAGTAAAAGCTGTGCAAAATAAATGATTGTTCAATATAAGACTAATGCAAAGTAAAAGGAATGTAATGAAAAGAATGAATGTATGTGACAGAATGATTGAAATGCAATAATGAATGTCCATGATTGGATAAATGCAATGAATGGGTGAACCAAATATGTCCGCTATTTTTTTTTTGTGTGGTGGTGTCGAACTCAAGATGAGTTGCCTACGTATCACACCGTATGATGAGAATCAGACACGTGTAGTTCGGGATGATTATGTTGTAAAATGCATGATAAAGAATTATGTAATCAATACTAAACATATCAATTGAATTTGCAAAAAAGATACAAAGTATAAGACCCAGAGCGATGCTTCGTTGAATCTAGTATAGGCTGACTTCTTTCCGTCAACATAACTCCAGCTCATTCTTGTGATGATTTTTTTTTATTATTATTATTTTCTTCCAGCCGCCCTCGACTATTTACGAGGACGGTTTTCCTGCAAAAGATATGACAAATGGGTGAGAGTAGGCAAGCCACAAAAATAGTAAAATGTAAGGGCGTGTCAATATAGTCAAAGACTCCCCTGCTTGGTTCGACCGGACTGGTGATTGATGCTTCACAAAGTCCAAATCACGTTGTTCAAGTGCGATTTACGCAGTAGAAGTCCTGATTGCAATGCGACAACAAAAAGTGCAAAAATGCAAATGCTCGTGGCCGGAATTATAAGCATGATATGTACAGGGGTTAAAAGGGTAATTATTGCATTAAATAATATGTACGGAATTGTTGGCGACAACAAAAGCATGCAAATCAAGCGCGCGCCTAATATGCATGGGAACTCTCTTATGTCAGAGGTCGGTCTAAACGCCAAATATGCGAGATTATGATAAATAGGTCCAAGCCGTTAAACTGCAATGTTTTGTTGAAAATGGCGACCAAATGACGGTGCACTTTTTCCAATTTCCGTGTGTCATGACCAGGCTTGATCCGTCTATCATCATCACGCTACACATAGTATGTTAATGGGTCGTTGGGTTGTGAAACCCGTCGACAAGTTTGGTGGATTTCTAATTGTGGCGTTAATACCAAGGATTAACCCACCTAAGGTTTATGCATGCATGACTTAATAAAAATGGTGGTATAGCTCTATCTTAAGCTTTCTAAGATTTGGCTTACTAGACGCAAGGTTCCCGAGCGGACAACTCGAGCGAGAAGGCTACGCGGCCACCGGTTAGTGTTGACACCCAATTTTGACCCTCCCGTCCAGCCATTAACTATAAAATTACACTAATTTTGTAAAATAATTTTTTAGGATTTTTATAATAAAATGCAGCAATAAAACATTAAATACAGGCATAAATAATTAATTTAATAATGGCATCGCATCTTACGTAGAGTTTCAAGCACTTAGAGTCTCGCGCCCGCATTAATTAACTTTAAGCTTTGTCGTAATTCTTAAATAATTAATAAATGCATAAAATAAATAATTTAGCGATAACGTCGTGTCAGGTAGCATAGCCGCATTTATTAGTAATCATTTGTAATTTAAAAATCAATTTTAATCTGATATATGCATTTAATAGCACCGCATTTATAAAGCTTTAAACGATTCTTAAATATCATACTCGCATTTAGCATTTAAGTAATTTAATCTAGACTCAATTTTAATTTTAATTTAACTTCGCAATAATGCAATAATAAGATTTTAATAGTGCCGCATTCTAGAGCATTAAGCATTAATTAAATAACACACCCGCATTTATTTTATAACAATTAGATAATTTAATCACAATTAATTAATTACTTTGTCACTAATTAAGAGCCTAAAACTAATAATTATAACACTAACTTAAAACTCTACCTAATTAAAACTAACCTAATACTTAATACCCAATACCTAAATAATACCCCCAGCCCACATTGCCCTAGCCCGCTACCCAACCCAATTACCCGGCGCCCAAGACGCCAAATTTCTTATTCCCCTCAATCCAGAAGCCCACACGCCTTTCACCTTCATTTTCCCAGCCCTCTGCCCATCGTCCCTCCAACAAACAAAAAAACCCACCTTTCAGAACCTAACGAAACCCTAAGCCCTTCAATCGCCGCCTTCACCTCACGCCTTCGTCGCCGTGATTCTCGCCTGAGAATCCGGCGACTTCTCCCTTACTTTCCTTTACCCATGCACGAAGCCAGCCCTTCTTACCATAGATAAACCGAATCCCTACACAAATACCTCAAATCGCCCTTTTATGGTAAGAACCTTCGACGAATCAGTAACAAATCAATACGAAATCTCGTCAAGAAATCACACGAATCAGCACCAATATTCTCAGCCTTTATTTACTTACCAATTTTAGAACCTAGAGTTAGGCTATATAAACGACATGCAATAGGGATCGACGGGGGATGGGGGGAAATCGATCGAATTCAGAGCTTAGTCAGGCAGAGCATAGGAGAAGGAATTCAGAGCAGTAGGGCATATACTAGGGAGAGCGACGTAGCAATTCAGAGGACACCTTAGCAGCAGTTAGGAGATAGCAATTTAGGAGAAATTGAGAGAAGAGTCGACTCAAAAGAACAGAGAGTGGGGCAACTACATAGCAATTTATAGCGAGAACACAGAGCGAGGACAGTGAGTAGAAGAAAAGGAGAGCGAGCATAGGAGATAAAGATCGAACCGATAGCACAAGAGAGTTCATTTTGGGATAGCATCGAACCCTTAGCGGCGATTAAGAACCATTAGAGGCGATCAAACATAGGCGAGCACGAGTAAATACAACCCAAGGAATCGCAAGCAAAACCTTCCTCTGCTTCGCATCGCAAATCCCAAACCCGTCGAGTGGCTCAGACGACTTGATACGGTGCCCCTGGTCGCTGTCCGGAGAAGGTAAATTCATCACTCTTCCCAACTTTCTGTTTAATTTGCATTTTTGTAGTTTGGATGATGTTCGTCGCTTGCTGAATGTTGGTGTAATTTATGGGTGTTAGACTAATGTGAAGCATGTTTGGGGATTCATGAATGTTGTAATATTCTTGCCAACGTTATAATGTTAATCCCGACATTTATCGTACACTAGCAAATCGATTCAATCTCTACGCTGTTTTAAGTAATGTATATGTTACTCCATACTAAGCCTAATATGAAGTTGTATGTGTCTTTTACAGCTTGTGTTAATGTATTTGGGCTCGTTGGATTTTCACGTTTGCCTATTGTTCGCAGTCATAGCCCACTGTGTGTGTTGGTAGCATTTGCACAAATCGATCTATTAGAACAAAATAATTAAACACTCTTGTCTATTTGCTGGAGTTCTCTATTACTTTCATAAATCATGTTGCCGCTCGGAGCCACTTTCACAGGTGTTAATAACCTGTAATCATGCTTTGCCCTATTTGTGTAAGTCATAGGATATGCTGAACAGTTTATTTGGGTCTGAATCTGAGTCGAATGAGTTTAGCAATTAAAATACTATATTGGGCGTGTATGCTAAGTGAACGACATATCCTCTGTGTCTACTACTTTTGGAAATGCCAATATGAACTTGTGTTGTCTACGCATGTGTATTGACTTTGTATGCTTGAAATGTCCCGTGATTGAGGTTTAGTGTACCTTAATGTTCTTATGTATATATCGGCCCAATTATATGGCGGCTGATTCTGAGATGTCTTAAAACTGGTTAGTGTGAAATCTGGTGCATGTCTAAATGTTAAAATTCCATGCTTAGAGCTTTTGTAATATCTTTTCTTGCTGCTTGCATCCAGAATCCTAACGGCTGGGTTGTATAAAGTTGGGATTTTGTTTGTTTGGATCCACTTTGGGGCTGATACAACTGGAATAAGAACGGACCATAATATGTGTTTAATTTGTCAAAGTTATTTATCATTTGATAAGGTCTAGAATGTATACTAATCCTTATCTTCTTTTTTTTACATGGCACGCACCGGAGCAACAAAGAGTCTCATAACGAGACTCGTCGTGGCAAACGTAAAGGCATGCATATACATCCATCGAGTCCCTCTTCGGCAATTCCTAGAAAACAAATAGGACGGGGTCATCCGCTTCAATCTCTTTGCTCTCTCTCTTATCTCATTTATGCCCTTATTTGTTTGTTGTAATTTATTACTTAACTTTGTAATTAATAGGGGAACTTCTAGCAATTAGCCTTTAAGCATATGAGGTGGAAAGTAATTACATTTTTAGGAATACGCTTCTACTTTATTTGTCTTTTGGGGCTATTAGGCATGTTTAAAATCGGCAAAAAATAAAAATAATCTAACTTGCATCATAAAACCAACAATTTGTCAAATCCATAAACATTTTCCTCCTAAGCTCTCGCAAAATCATCTTAAGCATTTGTTTATACTACACGCAGGGTAGGCAAGATTAATTCAGCTAGCAGTATACACAATTAGTCCATAAAGCACCTGTAGCATCTTAGCATTTCTAGCCCTTTTTAGCACTTTTAATCGCCCTTTAGCATTTAACACCTTTAGCACATTCCGTCCTTGATATTTTAGCACCTCCTAGCATTCTTTTGTACTTTAGCATATTAGCACTACTTTCAGCACTTTAGCATTTAGCATTTTTAAGCGTCCTTTAGCATTTTTAAGCGCCCTTTAGCACCTTTAGCACCCTTTAGCTTTAAAATTAATCTTTTAGCACATTTAAGCACCTTTTAACATTTTAGCATTCTTTTAAACTCGGCATTTGGCTCTTTTATTTATTTATAACACCTTTCGCCCCTTTTTATACTTTAAGCACCTTTTAAACATTTTAACATTTTAGCATTTTTATTAAGCAGGAGGAGCTTTCATTTTGCATTTTTTAAATATAATAATTACCCTAGGTTTGGCAGGACAACCGCAAGTTAGCGGATCTTAGAGGGTGCCTAACCCCTTCCCTCTAGATTAATAAAGAACCCTTACCCAGAATCTCATTAAGTTTAGCAGACCCTTAAAATGGAGTTAATGTTTTACTTCAAACTAGTTAAACATTTAGGTGTCCTAATTCACCCAATTAATTAGGTGGCGACTCCGCGAACCCTTAGCATTCTAGCAACCCTTTAGCATTTTAGCACCCTTTTAAATTTTAGCATCTTTGCACTTTTTGCACCTTTTTAAACATTAGTCCTTTTAGCATTTTTAAAACCTTTAAGCCTCTTAAACCTTTTAGCATTTTATTATTTATCTTCTAACATTTGCATTTTTGAGCAGGGTTCGCTTTTAATAAATGCCGCGGCCGAAAAAGGGCGTGACAGAAATGGCGACTCCACTGGGGATTTTAGGTTCTTAACCACAACAGACCTAGGGCTATTATTCGGCAATTATTTTGCATTTAATTTTTGTGTATTGTATTTTGTTTATTTTTTGCTACTTGCTTTACTGCTTTCCCTAAACTGGCATTCCGCTCATATTTCTTCCATTCTGGAAAATTCACACAAATCACACACTCACGCGCTGGTGTGCTCCGCGCACCCGCAAATTTCTTTCAAAAAATATCCAAATTTTAGGAGAGTTGGCGCCTGCGCGGAGTTAGATCGGTTCGTCTGATCAGCCGCGTAGCCTTCTCACTCGAGTTGTCCGCCGAACTCAAGGCCCGTAAAAGCCAAATCTTAGAAACTTAAGATAGAGCTATACCACCCTTTCAGGGCATGCATGCATTTACCTTAGGTGGGTTGGTCCTTGGCATCGACACCACAATTAGGAAGACACCAAACTTGTCGACGGGTTTCTCAACCCAAACGACCAACCAGCATATTATGTGTAGCGTGGCAATGACAGACAAATCCAAACCCAATCATGACATGCTGAAATTGGGAAAAGTGCACCGTCATTTGGTCGCCATTTCCAACAAAGGCATTATAGTTGGACGACTTGGACAAATCCGTCATAATCTCGCATAAGTGACGTTTAGGCTTCCCTCGGGCATAAAGAGGTCCCCCTGCATGTTAGGAAACGTTTGAATGTGCTATGTGCAATATATCTGCTACATAACTGCAAATTATGTGTTTTATGCTAACACCGTTTGTTGCATTTTTAGAAAGATTTATCATCTCCCCAAAAGGTCGATTTGTATTTGACTAAGCAATGACAGAGCAGCAATATTTCGCAAGATCAAAGGCACGGCCCAGCGACATGACCGATTCGAGGGCATTTGAGCGGAACGAGGCGGAACCTGTCTTGGTTCCTATAAGCAAAGCAGGGGTCTCAGAAAAGAAAAGCAACATAGATCCGATCGAGCAGCTCGCGGATACCGCAAAGAAATGGCAACCATACACGCCGAATCGAAGAAGCCCGAAACATAAAATGCAAGCAACTTTATTGAGACCCACTTTAGGTCGAACGCCCTTGCATATTCAAAATCGACAAAGCAGAAACTGCATGCGGTTGCAAGTCCAAACAGCCGCACGCCGATATCAAGAAACAAGCGGCGAAGTCAAATGCGACCGACCCCAAAACTCACAAATTTTCTTTCGAGCGCAGTCTTTTCATATTAACAAAAGAAAATGCAATAGCCGGCGTAAAATACGGCAAGAAGTTTCTTCGCAAGAAACAGCAGAGGCAGAAGATATGACAAAATCCAAAAATTCAAAATCCGCATCAGAAGCAGCAGCAGCAAGGGGCATCAACAATCGGCAATCAAAGTTCAGAGTTCCGCAACAAAACCTAGCGCGTCAACTCGGGCATAAAGTCAAACTTCAGAACCAGTGATCGCACACAACAAAGGCATCATAACAATTCAATGCAGCAGCGTGCGGCAACATCTCGATTCGCCGCATATCGGGGCGACATCTCTATCCATGAAATTGCACTTCTCATATATATTTATCATTTTGTTTAAACGGTATACACTAACGTTTTCAAGCTTAGCTTGCGGAGCATTTATTCTACGCGAGCAAAGAACACGTCCAGCAACGGCGTTATCGGACAAAGAAGTCTACGCAGCGACGCCAAAGAACACGTCCAGGCAACGACGTTATCAACACAGCAAGTCCACGCAACGACGCCAGCAACAACACGTCCAGACAACGACGTGATCAGCAAGTCCACGCAACGACGCCAAGAAAGAATACGTCCGCATAACGACGTTATCGGCCAAAGAAGTCTACGCAACGACGCCCGGAAGAACACGCCCGCATAACGACGGCGTAATCAGCAGTCCATGCAACGACGCCGGAAGAATACGCCCGTGCAATGACGTTATCGCGACAACAAGTCTACGCAACGGCGCCCGAAGAACACGCCCGCATAACGACGTGATCGAGAAGTCCACGCAACGACGCCCGGAAGAACACGCCCAGTGCAACGACGTTATCGGCAAGACATTGCGTCTACGCAACGACGCCAGCAGCAACACGTCCAGGCAACGACGTTATCAGCACAGCAAGTCTGAAAACGACGCCATCATCAGCATATTACATCTACACAAGGAAGATTTTCTCTGTTCTCAAAATTGCATTTTATCATTCATGCTTTATTATTCTCGCTTAGAAGCTTATGCACTAACTCTTCCTCGAGCTTTAGTCTGCGAGCGGCAGCAATAAGTCAAAAAACGACGCCAAGTCCGAAAACGACGCCAAGTCCGAAACGACACTAAGTCCGAAACGACTCGCGTCCCAAAACGACTCGGTCCAAACGACTCGGCGTCCGAAACGACGCCACGTCCAAAACGACGCTAAGTCCAAAACGACACCACGCCCAAAACGGCGCCGAGTCCAAAACGACTCAACGAAACGACTCGCCCAAACGACGCCACGTCCAAAACGACGCTAAGTCCAAAACGACACCACGCCCAAAACGGCGTCGGTCAACGACTCGGTCCAAAACGACTCCGGTCCGAAACGACTCCACGTCCAAAACGCATTTACAAGTCCTAAAACGACGCCAATTCCAAAACGATGCCAAGATTGAAAACGACGCCAACGACGCCATCATCAACATATCACATCTACGCAGGGACAATTTTCTCTCGTTTCAAATCGCATTTTTCTCATTTCATGCTTTATTATTATTCTCTTAACAGCTTATGCACTAACTCTTTCTTGAGCTTTATTATGCGGGCAATTGCAGCAGCGACAACGATCCGCATTCACAATCGCAACACGTCCGCAAGCGGCGAAATCACAAGATTTGCGTATCGCATCAACACAAAGCATCATATTTTGCGGGATAACCTTTTCTACTCACGGTTGCATTACTTTAAAATTATGCATCATCATTTTGCCTTAATAAGCATGCACTAACCGTTTGTTCAAGTCTTAGCGTGCAGGAGCGAGCACAACGTGGATTTTCTCTACAAATGACCTGGCAATCTGTTGGGGCCAACCTTCCCGCGATTAGCGGCGCCTCAGCGTCGGTCACTCGCTCCACATCACCATGTAACCCAAGACCACAAGCCCTGGCAGACACCTGGTTCAAGCCCGTTTATTTTATTTTACTTTTTGCACCATAACCCAGTGTCATCATAACTCGACACTGGGACAGTTTTGAGTCCGCGTTAGCCCGCCTTGGTGTTTAGACCATGGTAGCCCAGTGTCGTCATAACTCGACACTTGGACAGCTTTGAGTCCGGCTTAGCCCGCCTTCGTTTTGAGACCATGGTATCCCAGTGTCGTCATAACTCGACACTGGGACGATTTGATTTTTGCGTCACTTTGTCTACCGCCAAAGATTTCGCACTCGAGGATCGAGACAAAATTGGCTATGAGTCAACGTCTTTGTCCGAAGATTCTTCCATCATCTCCATACAAAGAGGGACAGTTGTTGACACCCAATTTTGACCCTCCCGTCCAGCCATTAACTATAAAATTACACTAATTTTGTAAAATAATTTTTTAGGATTTTTATAATAAAATGCAGCGAATAAAACATTAAATACAGGCATAAATAATTAATTTAATAATGGCATCGCATCTTACGTAGAGTTTCAAGCACTTAGAGTCTCGCGCCCGCATTAATTAACTTTAAGCTTTGTCGTAATTCTTAAATAATTAATAAATGCATAAAATAAATAATTTAGCGATAACGTCGTGTCAGGTAGCATAGCCGCATTTATTAGTAATCATTTGTAATTTAAAATCAATTTTAATCTGATATATGCATTTAATAGCACCGCATTTATAAAGCTTTAAACGATTCTTAAATATCATACTCGCATTTAGCATTTAAGTAATTTAATCTAGACTCAATTTTAATTTTAATTTAACTTCGCAATAATGCAATAATAAGATTTTAATAGCGCCGCATTCTAGAGCATTAAGCATTAATTAAATAACACACCCGCATTTATTTTATAACAATTAGATAATTTAATCACAATTAATTAATTACTTTGTCACTAATTAAGAGCCTAAAACTAATAATTATAACACTAACTTAAAACTCTACCTAATTAAAACTAACCTAATACTTAATACCCAATACCTAAATAATACCCCCAGCCCACATTGCCCTAGCCCGCTACCCAACCCAATTACCCGAAGGCCCAGCACGCCCAGCCCTTATTCCCCTCAATCCAGAAGCCCACACGCCTTTCACCTTCATTTTCCCAGCCCTCTGCCCATCGTCCCTCCAACAAACAAAAAAACCCACCTTTCAGAACCTAACGAAACCCTAAGCCCTTCAATCGCCGCCTTCACCTCACGCCTTCGTCGCCGTGATTCTCGCCTGAGAATCCGGCGACTTCTCCCTTACTTTCCTTTACCCATGCACGGCCACCTTCTTACCATAGATAAACCGAATCCCTACACAAATACCTCAAATCGCCCTTTTATGGTAAGAACCTTCGACGAATCAGTAACAAATCAATACGAAATCTCGTCAAGAAATCACACGAATCAGCACCAATATTCTCAGCCTTTATTTACTTACCAATTTTAGAACCTAGAGTTAGGCTATATAAACGACATGCAATAGGGATCGACGGGGGATGGGGGAAATCGATCGAATTCAGAGCTTAGTCAGGCAGAGCATAGGAGAAGGAATTCAGAGCAGTAGGGCATATACTAGGGAGAGCGACGTAGCAATTCAGAGGACACCTTAGCAGCAGTTAGGAGATAGCAATTTAGGAGAAATTGAGAGAAGAGTCGACTCGAAAAGAACAGGAGAGTGGGGGCAACTACATAGCAATTTATAGCGAGAACACAGAGCAGGGACAGGGAGTAGAGCAGAAAAGGGAGAGCAGAGCATAGGAGATAGCATCGGAACCGATAGCACAGTAGAGTTCATTTTAGGGGGGATAGCATCGAACCCTTAGCAGCAGTTAAGAACCATTAGGGCAGTCAAACATAGGGCAGAGCACAGTAGTAAATACAACCCAAGGAATCAGCAAGCAAAACCTTCCCCTCTGTTTCGCATCGCAAAGCCCAAAACCCGTCGAGTGGCTCCGACGACTTGATACGCTGCCCCGGGTCGCTGTCCGGAGAAGGTAAATTCATCACTCTTCCCAACTTTCTGTTTAATTTGCATTTTTGTAGTTTGGATGATGTTCGTCGCTTGCTGAATGTTGGTGTAATTTATGGGTGTTAGACTAATGTGAAGCATGTTTGGGGATTCATGAATGTTGTAATATTCTTGCCAACGTTATAATGTTAATCCCGACATTTATCGTACACTAGCAAATCGATTCAATCTCTACGCTGTTTTAAGTAATGTATATGTTACTCCATACTAAGCCTAATATGAAGTTGTATGTGTCTTTTACAGCTTGTGTTAATGTATTTGGGCTCGTTGGATTTTCACGTTTGCCTATTGTTCGCAGTCATAGCCCACTGTGTGTGTTGGTAGCATTTGGCACAAATGGATCTATTAGAACAAAATAATTAAACACTCTTGTCTATTTCTTTGGAGTTCTCTATTACTTGCATAAATCATGTTGCCGCTCGGAGCCACTTTCACAGGTGTTAATAACCTGTAATCATGCTTTGCCCTATTTGTGTAAGTCATAGGATATGCTGAACAGTTTATTTGGGTCTGAATCCGAGTCGAATGAGTTTAGCAATTAAAATACTATATTGGGCGTGTATGCTAAGTGAACGACATATCCTCTGTGTCTACTATTTTTGGAAATGCCAATATGAACTTGTGTTGTCTACGCATGTGTATTGACTTTGTATGCTTGAAATGTCCCGTGATTGAGGTTTAGTGTACCTTCATGTTCTTATGTATATATCGGCCCAATTATATGGCGGCTGATTCTGAGATGTCTTAAAACTGGTTAGTGTGAAATCTGGTGCATGTCTAAATGTTAAAATTCCATGCTTAGAGCTTTTGTAATATCTTTTCTTGCTGCTTGCATCCAGAATCCTAACGGCTGGGTTGTATAAAGTTGGGCTTTTGTTTGTTTGGATCCACTTTGGGGCTGATACAACTGGAATAAGAACGGACCATAATATGTGTTTAATTTGTCAAAGTTATTTATCATTTGATAAGGTCTAGAATGTATACTAATCCTTATCTTCTTTTTTTTATATGGCACGCACCGGAGCAACAAAGAGTCTCATAACGAGACTCGTCGTGGCAAACGTAAAGGCATGCATATACATCCATCGAGTCCCTCTTCGGCAATTCCTAGAAAACAAATAGGACGGGGTCATCCGCTTCAATCTCTTTGCTCTCTCTCTTATCTCATTTATGCCCTTATTTGTTTGTTGTAATTTATTACTTAACTTTGTAATTAATAGGGGAACTTCTAGCAATTAGCCTTTAAGCATATGAGGTGGAAAGTAATTACATTTTTAGGAATACGCTTCTACTTTATTTGTCTTTTGGGGCTATTAGGCATGTCTAAAATCGGCAAAAAAAAATAAAAATAATCTAACTTGCATCATAAAACCAACAATTTGTCAAATCCATAAACATTTTCCTCCTAAGCTCTCGCAAAATCATCTTAAGCATTTGTTTATACTACACGCAGGGTAGGCAAGATTAATTCAGCTAGCAGTATACACAATTAGTCCATAAAGCACCTGTAGCATCTTAGCATTTCTAGCCCTTTTTAGCACTTTTAATCGCCCTTTAGCATTTAACACCTTTAGCACATTCCGTCCTTGATATTTTAGCACCTCCTAGCATTCTTTTGTACTTTAGCATATTAGCACTACTTTCAGCACTTTAGCATTTAGCATTTTTAAGCGTCCTTTAGCATTTTTAAGCGCCCTTTAGCACCCTTTAGCTTTAAAATTAATCTTTTAGCACCTTTAAGCACCTTTTAACATTTTAGCATTCTTTTAAACTCGGCATTTGGCTCTTTTATTTATTTATAACACCTTTCGCCCCTTTTTATACTTTAAGCACCTTTTAAACATTTTAACATTTTAGCATTTTTATTAAGCAGGAGGAGCTTTCATTTTGCATTTTTTAAATATAATAATTACCCTAGGTTTGGCAGGACAACCGCAAGTTAGCGGATCTTAGAGGGTGCCTAACCCCTTCCCTCTAGATTAATAAAGAACCCTTACCCAGAATCTCATTAAGTTTAGCAGACCCTTAAAATGGAGTTAATGTTTTACTTCAAACTAGTTAAACATTTAGGTGTCCTAATTCACCCAATTAATTAGGTGGCGACTCCGCGAACCCTTAGCATTCTAGCAACCCTTTAGCATTTTAGCACCCTTTTAAATTTTAGCATCTTTGCACTTTTTGCACCTTTTTAAACATTAGTCCTTTTAGCATTTTTAAAACTTTTAAGCCTCTTAAACCTTTTAGCATTTTATTATTTATCTTCTAACATTTGCATTTTTGAGCAGGGTTCGCTTTTAATAAATGCCGCGGCCGAAAAAGGGCGTGACAGTTAGACCAGACACTCCACGTATATTACCAACTCTCCTAAATTTGGGTTTTGAAAAAGAATTTTGCTGATTGATGTGCGGTAAGATGCACACACTTTAAACGCAAGTGCACGTTATCGTGACAAGTAGTATAGTCTTGATAAGATTGAATATCGTCCTCAAGGATTAGGGTTCAATTACCAACTATCTATTTTTTGGTATCTATTTGGTAAATTGATATTTAGATTTGTTGTTTTTAAACTAAGGATTATAAAAGCTATTTAACAAAAAGGGTTTACTTCAGTGATGATGAGAATAGGGCGTCCACGTCTCCTCTCTATCCGCTTATGCTACTTATTAATGCAATAACTTATGGTCTTTTCTTTTGGAGAAAGCAGGTTCACTAAATCGTTTTATACTCCCGTTAGAGTTATATAAACACTCAACCCCAGTATTGCACCTTACCTACCTTTCGGTGATAAGGATAACTCTATAGGAGGATTAAGAACAAGAACCTAGTTAACCGTCACGCACAATGCGCAAAATTAGGGTTGTTAAGCCTCTCATTAACGCTACATAAATAATTGAGGTATTTTCATCCCCAATCCAAGAATGTCTATCCAACTTACAGCATATTCACAATCCCCCCCTTTCGGAATCTGATTAGAAATCATATAGTGATAATTAGTTGTCAATTAATTACCAAGAATTCAACTCAAATATTGGATAGATCTCACAATAAGAAAAATAACCATAAACATGCATTAACTAATAACAAAAGTTTCTAGAGATTTAACATGGAAAGCCCTATAGAGGAATTAGTTCCTAGCCATTGACATGACAAGAACTAATCCCATGTTCATCATACAAAAACTGAAATAAAGAAAAGAAAAGGAAAAGAAATTACTAGACTATGGTCTCCAATCTCTAAGCAAGAAGCCTTGTGTTGTGCAAGAAAGGGAACTCTTAAAACCGCCTGGGTTCTCCTTTTATAGCCGAAACCGCCTCCTCTTTCCTTCGTGCCCGCGTAATTTCGTCCAAAAACCTAATTTTTCGCGTCGGCGCCAGCGCATGGGGCGCGCGCCTGGAAGTTCTGCAATCCGTCGGTGTTTTGGCGCCGCACTCGATATTCGCTGCTCGGCGAGCCATGGCCGCAACTCTGTAGCTTCTCGGATGTTTAGCGTCGCGCCTCGCTGATCGCAGGAGGCGGCGCTGGTCTGATTTCACCTCGTTCGCCACTTTCTCTGCTACCGCATCTCCTCTTTTGCCCTCTTTTAGCTCCTTTTCCGCCATTTGGACATTTTAACCATTTTGACTCAATAGAAAGGAAAACTATCCTAATACAACACTTATATGTGCAAAACGGGACAAAAGACTAACTAAAACTGACTCAAAAGGTGTATATAAAATACACCGATCAAATACCCCCAAACTTAACCTTTGCTCGCCCTCGAGCAAAGATAGAAAGAAATAAAATAAAAGACTCAAAGAAATGAAAAATAAAAGACTCACTGATATTGATCACTTTTGTTGCATTAGTGTTAACTAGAAAAACATGAAGGTTAGCAAAATAATATGCAGGAACATATAGCATGACATTTCAGCACATTAAGCTAGATATTTCGCAAACTCATATTCATCATGCTTTAATGGAAGTCAATATTCTAAATCATGCATGTAAATTCAAAAATCCTATGGCATGCTTACTTGCTATTCTCCACTAATCCTGGATATGCATAAAAGAGATCTTCAGGACTTTAAGGGTTGAAATGTAGGCTTATGTATAGGTAGGTAAAAATAGGCAATTTAGGCTCATTTCGTGTACCATAAGCTCTTCAGCTTTTCAGTATTTCCCTTTTTCTTTTTGTTCTTTCCTTCTCTTCAATTCTATATTTTCCCTCTTTTGTTTTGGGAGAGTGAAGTATATAATGATGACAAGCACCCCCAAACTTAGGCTTTTGCCTATTTTTTATTACTTTTGTATTGGGGTGCAACAGACTTATTCACTCTTTTTGTCTCTTTTTTTAACACAATGTATTCCACTATTTCATATTTTCACTTATGGTACAATTTGTGGGAATATATGGTGTCAAAGAAGAAGTTTCAAATTTAGGCTCAATAGACTAGGGATATTTTTAAAGTACGGGATAGAAAAGAATGGTAAGAATTGGCTATCAAAGAAATGCCCGAGTCATCTCCCAACATGCATATCCTAACTATTTCACCTCAAATAGCAAGCAATCATAACACATAAGTATTTATCATTTAGCATGCATAACTCAAGCAAGAGACTCGAATAGACAGTTACGTGAGTTTTTGGCATATCTAACTTAGGTGTTTAGATAGTTGCTTCAATTAGTTACATTATTCCACCTTACTTCACTAGGTGTTTCTAGCAACTACAAAGAATTATGATCTTTGTGACGCAATTATGACTCAAAAAGAAAAATTTTGTGACTCAAAATACATAAAAACAATAAAAAGACTTAAATAAAACATAACATGACACAAATAAAACACCCTGAACTTAAATCACACATTGTCCCCAATGTGTAGACTCAAAGACAATAAAATAAATAAGACACTTACGGACTTTGGCTAAAATGGTGGTGGTGGCGGTGGATAATGCATCGACCGTTGGTTGAACAAGGAACTCAACTCGTTGATTTGTTGCCTTGTTTCACTGTCCTTGTACCATCGTGTCCAAGTTCCGCATCATCCTCATCCGATTTTGAAACAATTGCTCCATCGTGGGCGTTGGAGGTTACGCT
Source organism: Przewalskia tangutica (assembly GCA_029844215.1). Classification (NCBI taxonomy): domain Eukaryota; kingdom Viridiplantae; phylum Streptophyta; class Magnoliopsida; order Solanales; family Solanaceae; genus Przewalskia; species Przewalskia tangutica. Next base: position 32,134,816 of record CM056731.1, on the reverse strand, counting down.
CGTGTGGTTGGCGGTGGCTAGGTCACGCTCATATTGAGCCCCTATTTCGTGCTCATCTTCGCCCATGGTGGTCTCTGCTGCTGCTTTTTTGGTTGTACTCTCGTCTGCCGGGGGCTTGGAGTGCAGGAAAGAGTGCACTATCCCACAGACACCGTGATTGGTTTCTCTACGAGTGTCGGTGGGTAGTCTTGGGACCGCACTCGTGGCGTAGATCGGTAATAAGTGAACCGTGTCCCAATCCACCTGTTGTCACCAACCTGCTAATTTCTTCAATGCTCTGCACTATTTCTTTCCCCACATCAATCATCATTCCCCTCATAATTCCATATATCAGTTTAATCCTATCCTCTGGCACTCTGGTGAAGTGCGTGGATGGAATCATGCGGGCGCTGACGAAATATAGCCAACCTTTGGCCACTTTGTTGAATTGGCACCTGTTCAGTGCTCTTGATCCATTTCTTCCAATATCAAAAACAGCCCCATGGTAGCTCACGGTGTCTGCAACGGCATTCCAGTCGATGTGGTCAGTGTTTCTATACCATGTTCTAAAGTGATTCCAATCACTTCTTTCTTCAACATCAACCGTCTTCAATTGTGAATTTACATTCTTTGCTGTCACAGCCACATAAGCTCCCCTAACAAAGCATCCCCTTTCCACCTTCTCCGGAAGGTTGGCATAAAATTCACGCACCATTGTTGTGTTCACTGGTGCTATCTTCTCCGGATTTACCAATCTCCTCCACCCCCTTAACTCGATCATAGCCCGGATGGGCTCATAAACATCTTCCTCCCCATATGACTCCCTCTGGTAGTCCATTCCCCTTTTCTGGTATTATGGGTCTGGTATCAAGCTTTTTGTATCTTTGGAAGGCTTCGTAGCTCACAAACCTAGTATTATCGTAATGTGGGGTTGGGGTGGATGTGGAGCCTCTTCTCTTCCTGGTGGCCATGGTTTAAAATAGTTTCTGGAGCTTTCAATTTAGTGGCACAATGTTTCTTACACAATCAACAACTAGCAGCGAACACAACACCCCCAAACTTCAACTTTTCTACCCAATACCCACACTCATTTTCTACTCTTTTCTCCAAACTTCACAATCAACTTTTCAGTACCCAACTACTTCAACTACAATACTCCTTCAAACTACTACCTCCTGTGACTACAGTAAAGGATTCAAGAACAGAAAAATATTACCTTTTTATGAGAAGATTCAAGCTGTTCTTCTTTCGATTGGTGGTTTGAGGCTATGGAATGGAGCTTTGTTGGTTGAGATGGCTAAGGGTTTTTAGGAATTTAAGAGTTTTGGTTGTGGTTGGGTTTAATTTGTGGAGGATTTGTGGGCAAATTTTTGGAATTTCGGGTTTTGGAGGAGAGTTAGGTTTTTGAAATTGGATTTGGGAAAAGTCAGGCGTTTTAAGTTTTTGCTGCTTTAAGTTTAGCTTGGCGCCACTTCGCACTTCTTCGACTTTCTGCGCGGCTAAACTTGGCAAATTTTCTGAAATTTTTCCTTGCCTGCTCTGGCCATGGCCTCAACTTCGCGCTGTCGATTCTTTTAGCGCCATGCTCAAGGCGCGCTACCCGCTTTTTCGAAATCGGCTTCGTTCACATTTTTCGCCCTTGATTTATTTGCCTATACCTGTCAATAACACAAACACAAGAATCCAAGACCGTGAGACCGTTCTAAAAAAATAAAATAAAATAAAGACCGAAATTAAATTAACATAATTGAAAACGTTGGGTTGCCTCCCAACAAGCGCTGTCTTTAACGTCTTTTAGCCGGACGCAATTAACCGGTACGAGTGCTCATTGGACCCTTCTGCGAACGGCTTGTCACGACCCAACCCCGGGGCCGCGACTGGTACCCTACCGGGGTACCCTGTCAGGTATATGTCAGAGAATAGCAGCGGAACATACACAACACATAACTTATAAAAGGGTAAACATCACTGGCCAGCCGATAAGGCTGCCTTCCATAAAACATACTTAAACAAAGTATAGTAGTACAACTGGTTCTTATAGCCCAAAACATGTATGTGACCACGCACTTAAAGATAACAACTATGGCGGGACGGGGCCGCCATACCCTGAATGTACAAAATACCTATAAGATCGTGGAATCTCCGTACCAACAAAACAAGCTTCCGGAGGAATGGAGCTTCTGACACCTGAGTAAAAGACCCTAGGAATGAGGATCTGCCACCTGCTTTCCCTTACCTGCGGCATGAACGCAGCCAGGAAGGGTCGACACAACGTACCAAGTATGTAAAGCGGAAAATATTGTAGTAATATCATAAGTCAAAATAAGTGAGTCATAGATAAAATCAATTTCCTTGCCTTTGTGCCTTACTAACAATGAGAGTAACAAGTATAAATTTTATAGCATAAAAAAATAGGAGGCTCACGATCAAAGCAGGTACCTCGCCTGTAGTATCGTTAAGCAATCCTACTCGCGGGACTATTTCACCCGCACGGGTCCTGTGGACCCGCGTGAGGTCATCCGCGCCGTCGTGGGACTATTTCACCCGCGTGGGACTATTTCACCCGCATGGATCCTGTGGACCCGCATTGAGTACCATCGCCGTACTCGCGTGGGACTATTTCACCCGCGTGGATCACGTGGTCCGATCCGCGTGAGTGCAAGCGCCGCGACTCGCGTCATGGGTAGCAAATCCATGGCATAGATAATAATCCGGTTTACCCGTAATAATACAAACATATAACATAGCTCATCCATTATCATACATAACATAAGCACTACCGCCTATCATATCATACATAAGCACTCACCGCCTATCATATCACAACATAAGCACTACCGCCTATCATATCATACATAAGCACTACCGCTTATCGTAACATAAGCAAGTTAAGAAATCCCTAACTTCTTATTAACATTATTAATATATCCTCTCATTTTAGTATCCTAAGGCACTAACATGTCTTTTAATAGAAAATCCGAATTCAACCCAAGTACCATGTACTTCTAACTTTTTAAGAAAAACTCTTTTTATACAAAGATTCCAAGATACTAATCACCATAGTATCAAGTTACAAGTTCTTTTCAAAACAAGTCACATTTCCTTTTAGAAATATAATAGGCTTCTAAATCAAGTGACTTCATTTCCTTTAAAACCTTAGGCAACCAATGCCTAAAACCAATCCACCTTCCATAGTTTCGAATCCTTTACCCGTACTTGTTTTAATTAGAGTAAACCATTCTTTGTGAACCTTTCAAAAACTAATATAACCAACTTCCCATAAAGTCATTATATTAGCGTTATTCCTTTGTCAAATACATTTTCCCTAAATCCAAGGGACTTATACTTTTGAAATGAAACAAGTATCATATACTTTAAAACAAGTGTAGATTATCAAATCTTGTACGTATACCATACTACATAGATACAACTATTCATGCTCAAGAGATAAGAAAGCTCTACATACCTCTTTGGTCAATCCACTTGCTAAGTCCAACTACCGCAATTAATATGTCAACCTATAATAACCATAGTGCGTTGATTAACCTCTAATTTCAATGTAGAAATTCCAAATTCAAGTTACCAATTCCTAAGGAAAATTTGGCAGCATTTCCTTTGTTTCTACTCACTTTGCCACCTTTTTCAAAGGCCGATTTTTAACACTCAAACGCCTCATTAAGGCCCAACATCCAAACCAACACAAAGGGGATTACACACCTAATCTTGGGTGTGCAAAATTCTGCCCCATAAGTTATAATAATACACTTAACAATTCTAAAGTAGTTTGTAGGCTACAACATGCTCATAATATCTCTTTAGCCAAATCCTTCATACCCAACCCACATTTCTTGCATGCAATGACTCTAATAGCATAATTTACTACCACAAGTACTTCCTTCTTAACATGCAACAATAAAAACTAATAATAGAGGAAGAATCATTACCTTAGAGCTTTAGCCAAATTTATCCAACAATTTGCTAGCCTCTATTCCAAGAACACCACCACAACAACCTTCACAAGCTAGCCCCAAGCTTCCTTCTTGCCTTTTTCTTTTTCAGATTTTTCCTAAGGCTAGAATACCTCTTGGAGTTTTAGAGAGAAAGAGGAGCTTGAAATAATTTAAGAGAGAAAGATGAGCTTTTTCTAAGAGAGAGATGAAAGATGACCAAGTCTTTAAGACTTGGTCAATATAATGCATGCAAAAATCAGATGGGGGGGGACACTTGTCCCCCACCCAGGCCCTTTTAAAAGAAAAATCTGACTTTTCCTAAGTTTTTCCTTTGATTTCCGCCTCGGCGCTGCTTCCGGCCATGGCGGCGCAACTCCTGCGGACCTCGGATCTTTCGGCCAGCGCTGAAACTTCAGCGACCCTCGGTTTTCCGTGCGCCTACAATCACTACCGCGCTGGCCCTGCCTCCGGCGCCGCGGTCCCGGCCCGAACCACGGGGTATAACACGGCTTGCAATTCGCAGATTTATTGCTATAGGTCTCAATTTTCCTATAACTATTTGTTCAAACAAGAGCCTTAAACATATAAGTATCCCCCAAGTACACAAGATAGGTTTGTCTTTTAGGCTTTTTATAGTGTAGGAATCCGTGAAATTCTCTACATCTCTTAACTCTGGGGGTTGCCCTTGATGATATGTAATTCCTATTTGGAAGCCATTAGTGATAGCTAGTGGTGTTTCTTCTGTGATAGGTGCAGGAAAAAAAAATCCACAGAATCCAAGAAGGCCAATAATTGGATCCCTGAAATCTTTTCCTTCTCTACACTAACTACCTTGCCAGATTCCTCAATAGTTGGGTGTGGTTCAGGCCCTTCAAGTTGCTTGCCACCCCCCATAGGTGCTGATTGATTTTCTTGCATTTCGCTGCCAAATATGATCGCGAGTTCTCCTATTTGTGTTTCCAACTTCTTTATGGCCAACCTCGTTTCGTCCATGAACTGAGCTTGAGATTTAGTGAGGCTGAGTATGGCTTCTCGCAATTCCTCCCTCTCTTCCTCTATGGTTGGAGCTCGATCATATTGACAGTAGTAATCCATATCTTCAGGATCCCTGAGATGCATCAAAACCAACAAAGGATCACGGCACCCTTGTTTTCACACGATAAATACATAAAACAAAAAAAAATTAGAAAAACTATACATAAAACCCAAATTAGAAATTAAAAATAGATCAATTTGATATTGAACTATGCCTAATCCCCGGCAACGGCGCCAAAAACTTGATGTGCGGTAAGATGCACACACTTTAAACGCAAGTGCACGTTATCGTGATAAGTAGTATAGTCTTGATAAGACCGAATATCGTCCTCAAGGATTAGGGTTCAATTACCAACTATCTATTTTTTGGTATCTATTTGGTAAATTGATATTTTAGATTTGTTGTTTTTAAACTAAGGATTATAAAAGCTATTTAACAAAAAGGGTTTACTTCAGTGATGATGAGAATAGGGCTTCCACGTCTCCTCTCTATCCTCTTATGCTACTTATTAATGCAATAACTTATGGTCTTTTTCTTTTGGAGAAAGCAGGTTCACTAAATTGTTTTATACTCCCGTTAGGGTTATATAAACACTCAACCCCAGTATTGCACCTTACCTACCTTTCGATGATAAGGATAACTCTATAGGAGGATTAAGAACAAGAACCTAGTTAACCATCACGCACAATGCGCAAAATTAGGGTTGTTAAGCCTCTCATTAACGCTACATAAATAATTGAGGTATTTTCATCCCCAATCCAAGAATGTCTATCCAACTTACAGCATATTCACAATCCCCCTTTCTAACTGATTAGAAATCATATAGTGATAATTAGTTGTCAATTAATTACCAAGAATTCAACTCAAATATTGGATAGATCTCACAATAAGAAAAATAACCATAAGCATGCATTAACTCATAACAAAAGTTTCTAGAGATTTAACATGGAAAGCCCTATAGAGGAATTAGTTCCTAGCCATTGACATGACAAGAACTAATCCCATGTTCATCATACAAAAACTGAAATAAAGAAAAGAAAAGGAAAAGAAATTACTAGACTATGGTCTCCAATCTCTAAGCAAGAAGTCTTGTGTTGTAAGAAAAGGGAACCCTTAAAAGCGCCTAGGTTCTCCTTTTATAGTGAAAACCGCCTCCTCTTTTCATTCGTGCGCCTGCACTTCGTCCAAAATCTAATTTTTCCGCGTGGCGCGGCTGCGCGCATGCGCCGCGCCACGATATCTGGCTGCGGAGCCGCGGCACTGCAACTCTGTAGCTTCTCGGATGTTTAGCGCGCCGCGCCCATCGTTGTTCGAGTAGCCATGCGCTGGTCTTCGCAGCCTCTCTGCGAATAGTGGGCGTCGCGCCTGCTGATCGGCAGGAGGGCCGCGTGCTGTCTGGATTTCACCTCGTTCGCCACTTTCTCTGCTACCGCATCTCCTCTTTTGCCCTCTTTTAGCTCTTTTTCCGCCATTTGGCCATTTTAACCACTTTGACTCAATAGAAAGGAAAACTATCCTAATACAACACTTATATGTGCAAAACGGGACAAAAGACTAACTAAAACTGACTCAAAAGGTGTATATAAAATACACCGATCACTGATGCACCCTGCGCACCTCGCATGTAGTGTGTGATAGTGTGGATTTTTCCAGAGTGGAAGAAATATGAGCGGAATGCCAGTTTAGGGAAAGCAGTAAAAGCAAATAGCAATTAAAACAGCTAAGCATACAAGATTAAAGCAAGCAATTTTAAGGCATTTAAAACAAATAAAAATAAAGTCAAGTAATAATAAACCTAGGTTTGCTATGGTCAAGAACTTAATTATCCCCAGCGGAGTCGCCATTCTGTCGCGCCCGTTTTTTACCTCGGGGTCTGAACGGTGTCCGCAACGTTACTCTTTGGCGCGGTTCCCTGGATGGAGCAATAATGTTGATTTTGAGGAGTCGCCACCTAATTAATTAAGTGAATCAGGACACTTGATTATTGCAATAAAATACTGCAATTAATCTTCATTTAATGGTCTGCGAAATTAATGAGATTCTGGATCAGGGTTCTTTATTATCCTAAAGGGAAGAGGTTAGGCATCCTTTAAGATCCGTTAACTTGCGGTTATCCGTTCAAACCTAGGTTAATTATATATTGGCTTTTATTCTACCTATTCTAAGCATTTTTTACATAATTTACAATTAAAATAAAATGCAATACAGAATAATAAAGCTAAAATTAAATGCGACATATGACAAAATTTCGGGACATCTTTTAGCCTTTTTTAGGCCTTCTGCACAAGATGATCTCCGAGTACCTGCATAAACACTTAGTAAAAGTGTTAGTAATAGAATAAACAATTTTAAAAGCAATAACAAGAATTAATAAGTAAAGCCAAAAATAAATCCGTCTTTGTACAGGGAAGACCTTGGAAACCAGACGGAGATTTCTTCATCGGCCAATATTTGCTAAAAATAATAAAATAAATAAAACCTTCGAATCCGCGCCAAAACAGTAATAGTTTTAAACACGGAGGGCTCATAAATCAGTTAACCAGCAAGAAATGTCAAAAATCAGTAGCAGGAGGGCAAAAAATCAGTGTGACAAAATACCCAAAAATAAGTAGCAAAATGGCCAAAAATATCAGTAGCAAAAATGGCCGAAAATCAAGAAAAACGGCCAGAACTCATATCCGACGAAATGGCCAAAAATAGTAGCAACAGACAGTGAGTGAAAATGGTCTGTGAAACCAGTGGAAATAAAGCAAAATTTCAACTGAATCAGACGACCAATCGAATCAGAAAACCAATCTATTAATCAACACAGTCAAACAGATCCCAAAAGAATAGAACCGACAGGTCACCGGAGTTTTTTAGAACTCTGGCGGAACGCCACAGCCGCAAAAAATAGTCCAGCAGAGGCCAACGCCGACAGATAACCAACAAAATAAAACCAACAACAGTCGCCGAAATTTTTAGAACTCCGGTGAGATATCAAAATAACCAAAAACAATCAGTCCGCTAACCAAAACCAACACAGACATCAAGAAATTAAACCAACAGGGGTCGCCGGAGTTTAAAACTCCGACGAGATACAAAATTTCCAAATCAGTCCAACATAGCCAACAAAAGAGATACAAATAGTGTTATCGCAGGAGTTAACAACACGAAAAGGCAGCGGCCAGCGGCGTCGCTTCCACGACGAAGTCGCCGGAGAGACGTCGCCGCAGTGATGTACAGCGACAGAAGCAGTGGCGGTTCGTTGGCTCGTCGAAAATGAAGGTGTGGAGGGCGACGGTTGTGGGCGACGGTGGGGTGTTCACCGGCGACGAGGCAGTGGTGGTGATGGTTTGCAGGTGACAGACTGTGTGTGTGTGTGTATGTGTATCGATGTTTTTTGTTTGATTGAAGAAGATGAGGTATATTAGGGGCAATGGGGGTTGACTGTGAGGGTGCTGCGGCTGGGAGTAGGGAGAGAGGGTGAAGGATGAGGGAGTGGAAAAAATCTGAAAAGGGGGGCTGTTTTAGGGCTGCGGCTGCTGGCCTTTTTTAAAAAGGGGGGTAAGGTTTTTATTTATAGTGTGGGATTAGGTTTAGGGTTTGGGTTTTGGGTATTGGTATTGGGTATTGGGTAATGGAGGAAAAAGATGAAAGGTGTATTGGGCCTCAGTTTGGGCTTCGGTTTTTGGCGGATTGGACTGGTCAGTGTGCCTTATCGACTGGGTAGTTTGATGAAATGCAAAACGGGTTAATTATTAAAAAGAAAAAAATTATTTAAAAAGATGCAAAATTATTAAAATGCAAATGCCGATGCAATAATAATAAAATACAATATTTAGCAAATATTTAATGTCTGATTAAAAGTAAAGACGAGATGTCAGTTAATTATTTAAAGAGATGCAAAATTGTAAAATAAAATGATCGCGCAGCAATAATAACATAATATTTGAAAATGTTTAATACCTAATTAAAGTAAAACATGATGTCAATTTACAAAAATAAAACAACATAGAATGTTAGGTAAAAAATATACAAAAATGCCAAAAAATGGTGATTAAAATGTTGTGTCCTAAAATGCTTAAAATTGCAAGAAATGACTCAAAGATGGGTCAAAATTGGATGTCAACAGTTTCACCATAATCTACACCAACCTGCTGAGTCTTACCATCACCTACAAGTTGAGCCTTATGTCTTGCAAAAGAACCGCCAGAATTATCCTTATGAGAAAAAATCCACATAGACAGAATAATATTAACACCAGATGGATGGGGTACCAACACCCACGTCTTATTATCAATAAGAGCATTATATTAATCGGTCATGACAATTTTCCAATTAGGGTTATTTAAGGCAGACACAGAATTACGGGGTAAGGGTGATTTATGAACATTAGAATTCAAATTAAAATAACTTTTTGGTTTAAAAATACCTTGTTGACTGCGAGTGACTGGACCATGACTCGGGGCTGGATCGGGTGAATTTTGGGAATTTTTAGCAGGCAGTGGTGGCTGGACCGTGGGAGGCACCGCAGAGCCGCGATCCATGGCCGCGACGCCTACGTTCCAGTGGCTACTGGAAGTTAGGCGTCGCGCGCTCCCTGGCGGTCGGCAGCGAGACCGAATATTTTGGCTACCGGAAGGAGCCGCGCGGCGACGAAGGCAAAAATTTTTGGCTACTGGATAGTTGGAGCTGTGGCGCCTCCCCTAAGAGTCGCGGCACTAATGACGGGTTGATACCAGTATCCGAAAAATGATGGATAAGATAGGGTGATATATCATCATCTAAAAAATTATACGAAGTAGGCACGGGATTTTCTACTTTAGAAAACGGAAAGTGTGACTCATCAAAGATAACATGACGATAAATAATGATTCATTTAGAGGATAAATCAAAGCATTTATAACCACAATGATTTGACGAAAAACCCGAAAACACACAAGGGGTAGAACATGTCTGAAGTTTGTTAATTGTGGTGGATGGAAAAAGGGGATAACACAAACACCCAAAGACCCTAAGATGGGAATACGAAAGAGTCTTATTATATAAGATTTGAAGAGGGGACGAATATATCAAACCTTTAGAAGGAAGAATATTAAGTAGATATGTGGCCATTTGTAGAGCATGATGCCAAAACAACGGAGAGACGGAAGAATGAACCAATAAGGTGCGGATAATTTTATTAATGGTACGAATTTTACGTTCAGTTTTCCCCTTTTATGAAGACGTATGAGGACAAAAAAATGAAAATTTATCTCATTTTGAGAACAAAACTCCCGAAACTCTTCATTGTCATACTCTTTGTCATTATCACATTGAATATTCTTTATTTTCCGTTCGAATTGAGTTCTAATGAAAGCTCTAAATTTTACGAAGATGGAAAAAACTTGAGATTTCTTCGCTATTGAAAATGTCCATAAAAATTTAGAATAATCATCCATGAATAAAACATAATAACAATGACTCATAGAACTGAGAACGGGAGATGTCCATAAATCGCTATGAATAACATCAAATGACATTTAAGTATGAGAATTTGAGGCTACAAATGACAACTTAATATTTTTTCCCAAAGAACAAGATTGACAATTTGGAGTATTACGCGTACCCTTACAGGAAATAAACTTATTCTTATCTAAAATAGATAAAATAGACAACCCCGGATGACCTAGGCGAGCATGCCACAGGGAAGGAGCAAGAGCTGCAAAAGTGGAGGGCATGGCTTGACGCGAAAAACTGAGACTTGGTGTGATTGGATAAAGATCCTCCCCACTGTCACACCTCATGAGAGGACTCCCCATTTTGAAATCCTTCACAGAAAACCCAAACAGATCAAAATCAATAGAAACCCAATTATCAGTGGTGAATTTACGGACAGACACCAAATTTTTAATTAACTTTAGGGCATGAAGGGTATTCTTTAAGACAGGTGGTGGATGGGGGGGAGACAAAGTTTTATGACCATAACCCTTAATTGGAATCGAATTACTATTACCAACAATTATACCATGATTACTGCTCAAATTGTAATAAGACGAGAGAGTACATTGGTCGGATGTCATGTGGGTAGTGGCGCCGATGTTCATATACCAATTCGGGTCTGGTTGAGTCATTCCAAACGTGTGCATTGCATCTTCAATGTCGGTTTGCGTGTGTTCCATTGTGTGATAGGCCTGAGGGGAGCGAGGCCCACGTATGCTGGACTAATGGGTCGGCCCATAAATGGTGCGAAACCCGCAGCCCGACCAATGCTAGGCCCGGGCCAAAATCGCCCAGATGGCTAAAGTCGCGCGCTACCGACTAGGTGGCCGCGCTACCGAGTAAACAGGATCGAGACCAATGCCACTGCATTGGGGCCCAAATCTGCGGATGATGCTGACTGCCTCCACTTCCACTGTTCCGGTGGGTGTTGCCGCCACGATTCTTGCCATTATTTTTCCTATTTTGCCCTTTTTTACCACCACCGTTGTTGCGATTTTGGCTCGAGTAGATGGAATCGGAAGGAGAAAATTGGACTCAGTCATCATGACGACGGGACTAGCCCCAATAGTCGCCTTCTTAGCCAATCCGACTTCTTTCAATGTAAGCATGGAGCGTGCTTGGTAGAATTCCGACAGGGGGTTACTTTGACAAAGAATTGAAGCAATGTCATTATAGGCCTTAGACAGGCCTGCAACCATTTGTAGGACGAGACGACTATTGCTCACATGAGCACCCACATTGCGAAGTTGATCAGCCAAGTTCTTGAGACGTTTGCAATACGACGAAACGTTTGGAAAATTATCCATCTTGACTTGAGAAAATTTCTGTTCAAGGGTAACAATCCGGAAATAACTGTTATCTTGGAATATGTCACGCAATCGATTCCAAGCCTCCATAGCTATGAAGTTGGGTTCCATAATCATCTGTAAGAGGTCAAGGGAGATATTGGCATAAATCCACTGAAGAACTTTTGCATCAAGCGTGACCCATGATGTTGGATCGTCTGCTTTGGTGGGCACCGTCTCTGTAGTACCCTCTGTTGCAGTCTCTGTAACCCCTTCCGTAGTAGTAGCTGGAGGGATGATGTGGTGGAGAACTTGATGTGGTGTGGCATGAATCTTGAATAACTCCGCCCATGTCCCATTTTGGATGTTTTCTAAGTCAAGAATAATAGGAAAAACGCTCTTGATGTTGTAAACTGTGAGGGCAGAATGAAATGTGTTCTTATCATTCATAGTGAATAGAACAACAAAATTCGGAGAAGAGATTGGGAAAGACAAGAAAAACCGAGAAGTGTCTCGGATTTGAAGGGGTTGTTCACGGAAATTTGAGAGAAAAGAGAGGAGCGGAAGCAAGGTAAAGAGAACCTGGACTCTTGATACCATGAAAGAATTAATCCCTTGATTATTCTTATTGATGAAATGCATATATATACAAGTTACAATAGGAAAAAAAATTATATTCTACATCTAAATTCCTATTCTATAAAGAGACTAACTATACAATTATGGTAATATTACAATCTTAATTAAGGTATAAGATTAATATACAAACTACCATAAATTAATATACAATGAGCATTATACACAGACTGGACAAATGCATTCTACACGGACTGGGCCTCACGATAGGCCCACTGCTTAACACTTATTAATTACTAATTAATTACAAATAATTCAATTTTGTGAATGTCACGTCCTGAATCATGGCCTGAGAGTAACACGGCATTCTGTGTCTGACTGCATACGACCGAGTGAACCAACTGGCTGACTGAGTCAACATATGATATCAAAACATACTGAAAGCAGAATTAAAACTAACACATGCTGATCTACTAAAAAGTCTGTTGGGATATCATAAATGCGAAAATACTGAATAAGCCTGAATGTATAAGTAAGTAGCCGCCAAGGCTAACACAAAAGCCTGCTAAACATCTGACTAATTGAGCATATAATCGACAAAGCCTCTAAAGAGTACTGAAATATTGATTGTTCACCGGGACAATGCCCCGACATACCTCACTGACTAAAATACTATAAAGACTGAAAATATGATAACATCCCAAAAGAACTGGGGCTCACCAAATAGTTGATACTGAAACCTAGCGTGTTGAGTCGTCAACCTGTAAATCGCTACCTGCATCGCGAGATGCAAGCCCGCGCAAAGGGGTGTTAGTACATTTAAATTGCACTAGTATGTAAAGCAACTGAAAGAAAGTAAAGAATATAAATACTTCCTGTTCTGAAATGGAGAATCATCTGTTTAACTGAAATAATAAATTGTGCCTTCATGCCCAATATATGTGCATAAATATATGACTGCAGGCTCAATTATATCTGTGGCCTCGGACCCAGTTATATATGTGACCTCGGGCCCGAAATACAGGTATTCAACATTAAATAATTTACATAAAAGAACTAAGAATCATGTTGAAAGGTACAACACTGACATACTGAGCAATGATTCGCTGAGACATGTATTCATGAAACTGATTATAAGGACTGAAGCTTTAACTAGTTTACAAATATGCTGAGTATTCTAGACTGAGACTCATGAGTATCAAACACAAGTCTATATTGATTACGTACCGAGATCACAACGTTCAGAATGAAAGTTATGAACGAATTACGAAACTAGAGGGTAGAAATTCTGCAACTATTCAAGGAACTACGTTTAACTGTATTTCTGAGGTAATTCATAATGTTGTAAAAGAACGTGGCGTAGGGAGTATTATTAACATTCCCAAACGTAGAGAGTAAACCTCACATACCTTAACTTCAGCCTGTTAAGTGTATCACAACATTTTTCACATCTTTCAATGATGATATATAGCAATATATATCAAGAGGAACCAATATTAGCACTATAACTCATATTTTGGTCACTTGAGCATTTTATCACACCTTATAGGTATAAGCTTCACAAAGCTTCACAACCCTTATTAATGGTGATTCTACACCTTCCATCCTCTTATTTCTAGGTGATTCTACAATCCCAAATAGAAATAATTAACATCATTCTTTATCACTCCTATAATTACAATAATCATAAGTCAACAATTCAACTCATATAATAGTTCATATGATTTTCTTCATCAAACTCATTAGCTTATCTCAAGAATATATGATTTATAATTATTAATCCAATACTATAATCAACTAGGGGATGAAGATAATACATTTTTAATGTTCAAGAAGATTGAATTCGAAATGTAGGGCTCCTCATCCGACAATAACGTTTCAGTCGCAATTTTATGGATTAGAAAAGTTTTAATCAAGTTAGAAGGGTACTAAGAACTTGAATTCATGCTAGAATCATTGGGGAACCTACCTTGAAGGGTTCTTGAGGATTGGAACTTGTTCTCTCTGACTTTAGGCTGATATTTCGTGGCTGGGGTGTTAGAGAATGATGTAGGGCTTTTAAACGTTTTTTTTTTGTTTTTTCAGTGCGAGGACCCGCACATGAAATCTTCTTCACGCAGCTGACTGCACAACAGGGGCAGTAGCACTGCTTCTGGTGCGCGGTCGCGCACCTGAAGGGCACTTCGCGCAGATTGCACAGCGTCTAGTAAAAGGCGCATAATTTTTCATACAGAGATCCATTCGGCCTCCACCATATATCGTTGGAAAGGTATTTCATAGGTATACAACTTTCATGTTTTATGTTTTCTTAAATTCTCAACGTATTTTCACGAGATAGGGATGGAAGACAGACTTTGTCAAAAACTTAGTCGATTCTATCGAATCTTATGCACGCCACTAACCATCTTGATTCTGAATCAACTATTTTCACCCAAACTCATCCCGATGGGACTTCCTATGGATAAAATGTCACGTTAATACTCATTTAACATACTCACGCCTAACCCAGATTTACGGGATGTTACAGTTTCCTACATAATCCTACATATCTTTCATACAGTAGATGTTAATAAAATAATACTACAAATACAAATATCGTGAAACATTTAGAAATTTGCTATACTAGATAGAATCAAAATTAGTAAAGCATAAAATTATGTATGGGAAAGGTAATTAAAACAGATACAAAATAGGAGTATAGCAAACAGGGAGTACCGTCTTTCCTTATCTGTGAATTTGATATTTCAAAAAGCAGAACTAGATTCTTGAATAATAATTAATGTATTAGAATATTTCCTACTTTGTAACAAGAATCTACTACAGGAAGGTACTTTTAGGACAAGAATTCACTATGAATTATGATGAATTTTCCTAAATCTTTTTCCTTTTTTATTGCTTACATGCTACTCCTATTATTATTTAGGATCGATATAGAACTCATATGATGGTTTAATAAGAAGACGAGAAGACTGGGACGAAGAAGTTTAGGACAAATCAGATAGTGTCATCCAAATTTGATGAATATGTCATGACTATAAAATGAGAGGTAAGTATCAACGCTATAAAAAAAATGATAGCAACCTCCTGGTTGAAGGAATTAAGAAACGGTACGAGCCACAAAATATATAAGGCTCAGAAAATAAGAGCATAGTCCATAAGCGAAGACAAAGGTATATAAGCCCAAAAAGGTATTCAGGATTAATAAACGATATTTGTAAATTGAGTTAAAACGAAAGATACTATCTCCCCTATATAAGGAGGACCACTCTTTGCGTTCAGATATTTCTGTCCTGAAAAGTTGTATTGTTATCTCAACTCCTTCCATACTTATGCGATCATTTAATAACTCACAATTTTTCTAACATAATTGTATCTTACTATGGATTACTAATCCATTAATTAAGACATTTAAATCTTTGGGGCTTCTTTCTTGATGAAATTCAATGATTATCCCTTTTTTTTGTAGTTTATTCTCTTACTGTCTAATTTCTTACCTTGCAGCTTCTCAATATCCTTCATTATAACAATCTCTTGGAGCTTCAACTCTTATTCTGTTTAACTGAGAAAATTTTCCAATATCGATACTTTCTAATTCAGATAGATAAATCACCCGATCAGTATGTTTTGTTGACATTTAGTTGTTCAATTCTCATAGTAGATATTTAATCTCATAACACATTCATCTTCTCAATCAGAATTTACTACTTCTTGTCTTCTGGTTTACTTGGCTACTATCTTGTCGTATTATTATGTTTTATCGTATAACTCTCTGCTATTCCTCATATTGCTCATGTCCCACTTATACTTGTATTACCCTTTTACAATCAATCTCACTTCTTACCTTAGTCCAAATATTTGTAACAAAACATTCTTTCACTTTTAACTTCTCCTTATTTAATCGATCTTATCTTCAATGCACTTACTATTTCTGCTTTACATTAAAAAAGAGCCTCCCTAAGGGGAAACATATACCTTTCACACCAAGATTGCAATACCTAGCCCTTAAATTTTCAAGATCTTCAAAGGTCATGGCCAACTAACAATTCCTGAGTACATTATGTATATATCTTCTAAAGGGGGTGCCTTTAACGTAATTGTATTATTCTTTAGGACTTCCCATGCTAACAATCATTCTAACCTTCACTAGCTCCCGATAGCTGACTTCTTTATAAAACTGTGTTTATCGATGTCGGTAAATCACAAGTCATAATAGGTATCTCTTATTGTGGTTCTACCACTACTGACGGCAAAATAACAATACTTACATCATTCCACCTGTATATCAATATCCTCACAATCCTCTGCGTTCGGGTACTATGTACATTCTTTACTTTACTCTTTTTGTATCCTAAAACAAACACTTTACCTTTCTAGGCTTTCCTTATCTCGTATGCTTATGAGTGAGACAATTACTCATACTCTTAAACTTTAATATAATATTTACACTCCTAGCATATCAATAGTCCGGTAGGATTCATTCATTTACTGAATACGAATGTGAACTAACCGAAGTCTTTCTGGTAATTGTGGAATGGTTAGAATAGGGGCTCAAGTGCTCATTACCTTTTGCAGAGCAGTACTACCACGAAACGAAACATATGTATTACTGCAAGCCTCAAGGAGTACTATCATATGCCATCAAGTCGGGACAAGGCCCCGACATACCCAAAATAACCATAAACATAAGCAACAATATCTACCGACTCTGTATAGCAACTTCGGGAAGGTGGAGTGTGATAACCAACAGTTGAATTACATAACCTACTAAGGAGGTGCATCCATCGATCTAACTGCACATGGGGGCATGAGTGCCTTTTAAGGCTTTTTAAAATTCCTGTTTTGTTTTGGTAATTCTTTCGGTATATATTCCAGAATTGGAAAGTCAATTGGCATCAGCAGCCACGATGCTTTATTATTGCTTTCCAATTCCCTTTTGGAGAATGAAATAAAAACTATGTACTTCTAGGCCTCTTACAACTAAAACAATTCTATTAAATCCTAGTACTAGCAAAAATTAAACCATTATTTTGGTTTTTCTTTTTCTTTTTCTTTTTCTTTTACTTTTATATAACAATATTTTTCCTGAGCCTTGTATTCCTTATCAATTTTAAATGATGCTATCAAAAGTTAGATACGAGAGACTAACTTTTTACTTAATACTTTTCGTGCTTTTTGCATACATCCTATGGGTGATGAATTGTACAATATTCGACACTATAGCACAAATAACATATATTCATACTAGCCGGACAAAGTAACATGACTGGACGAGGAGGGGTTGTTGACAAAGTTTGGGATGACTATGTGCCACCGGAATGTCACCGTCCGCCGATCCTCTGGATGAACGGAAACTCGATATGGGAGGCTCAAGAGCCTCTCCATGAGGACATTGATTTGAACAAGACATGTGGGATAGGACCAATCATGGTGTTTGCCAATGTGTCACAATATTCTACTTGTGACCATAGTTCTTTTTAATTAGATTGGCCCTTTAAGTTTTTAATTAATGCATTGTAGCCCTTAAGTACATTTTTGTTACCAAGTTAAGTTTATATCTTATTATTCTCTTAAGTTTGTAGTAGTAAAAGGAGACCCATGTAAAGACTTATATGTCTTAGCACTCGTTCATTCTAGAGAATTATCAATATACAGAAAATATTTCCTCTTCTTCTTTCCTTTCTCTCTTCTTTTCTCTCTTTCTCGTTCTTCACCTGTAACAGAGCAGTCCTCTTGTTACAAATGATATTAAAGCTCAGTCCGACGACGGGAGTAGGCATCTCACCGGAGATGCAAATCATCCGAGACATCTCACCGGAGATGCAAAACATCCAAGACGAGAATCAGATGCTCAATAGTGAAATAAATCGAAAGTTCGAGCACATTATGACAAGCTTGAACATCATTCAGGTGAGGGGGTCAGCACCGGCGACTCCAGCAGCAAACCCAGCAACGACGACGAACTCGAATCCTAGTTCTCCGGCGATATTAGGAACCACAGCGAGAGTAAGGGCATTAACAGAGGGAATACTATCAGTTCCAAGTCACAGTGAAGCAGATGAGCAGAGGCAATCGGTCCTCAGAGAAATACACCGGAAGTTGGATCTATTATTGACGAGAATGATTCAGCGACAGTCTGGTGAACCACTGGCGATGATACATGTGAATATCACACTCGGTTCTATTCCAACTCACAGTCCAGTTCTACAACCAAGCTACGACGTCGACCAAGTTTCAGGTAGCAAAACCCCTAAAGCTGTTGCCATGTTCAACGTATCATCGGAAATGGAGCATTTGTTCACTCTGCTGGACGTCCAGCAGTCGTTTGGTTCGTATGAAGCACAAGAAGGGTATGGTAAGCAGCAATATGTTTATCATCATTCTTACGCCCATCAATTTTATAGTGTCGATCCCAATTTCAGTCTAAATATGTATGGTACGGGGTATTACTATGTCGCTGCTCCTACTACTGCACACAAAGATGAGCATACAGTGACGACAAGATTTAAGAAGAACAAAAAAAAGGGTACGTCAATGCTTGCCAGGACCGAATCGAAAAATATCCTCGAGGTAAAGAAAACGTCGACAGAAGGTACCATCGCAGAATCCTCTTTAATATATACCATCGAGGTTATTTTACGAAAGCGGATATGAGGTGTTTTGATACTGATAATCATGATGAATGTTCACATGTGAAAATTGAAGATAATAAAGAAGAAAAATCAGTTATTGGGGTTGAGAATGGCTAATGGAAGTTCAACATGAAGATATCGAGATGAAGTCATAAATTAAAGAGTACCAGGTGTTTGATATAATTTCTCTTAATGACGAAGATGAGGATCGAAATGGCGAACAAGTGCATGCAGTTAAATTCTCACTCATAAATCCAATCTCGCTCTCTCAAAATATGGTTCCCAATGATATGGTGTTAACTTGTGAAGAGGTTAAAAATAGGGAGCCTGTTCTAATTACCTTTGATTTCCAGAACTTTCGAGGGCCTAAGAAATTTTCCCAGACCGAGAATTTTACCACTTTTGATACATATCGACAGGGTGATTTTGTTGTAGCAATTTCTGATCCAACAGTTGGTACTGCTAGCGTAAAAGAGAACATGAAACATCCTATCATTTGTCACTATGTAACTAATGATGTCTCTAGATATGAAACTCAAACAGATAAGGATGCTAGAAATCTCATTCTAACTGGGAATAATGTTCAATCTATTCTCAAGGAGTTGCTAGAGAAGATCACAGTAAGTTGGGATGTAATTGTGGGTTGTGCTCCCCATGCCTATAGTAGTTCTAATATGTTGCGGATTGTTTCGCCAATAAAAAATGTGAGAAAGAAGGAAATGAAGTATTTGGTGGATTTTGCTTATGTAATTTACAGTGAGTCATTTGGTGAAAGTATTGTGGGGCTTCTCACTGGAGATTCAGCTGTTAATAGAGATGCTCAGGTTTTAATTATGACAACTGAGATTTTGCGCAACATGCTATACCAGAGCGTAGGGATTGCTTCCTCAGATGGTGGTCTTCTTCATGTTGATGTAATTGTTTTGGATGAAGTACACTATGAGGACGTGATACAGTGTAAAGTGGTGGCGTTAGTGAGAGAAGATAGTATAGAAGAAACATTGTCTGCTATAAAGTGGTCTGCATCTTGAAAGAAGGGGAAGAATATGAGAAACCCAATGAAGGAGCTGTAGTTAAATTAAAACTGGTCGGCAGGCTGCTAGATGGCACAGTCTTCACAAAGACGGGCCATGATGGGGAAAATGAAGACAACCTTTTTGAGTTCAAGACAGATGAGGAACAAGTAATATATGGGTTGGATAGAACTGTCATGATAATGAAGTAGGGTGAAGCGGCACTGCTTATAATTGCACCTGAATATGCCTTTGGTTCATCCGAGTCAAAACAAGATTTAGTTGTTGTTCCTCCTAATTCAAATGTGCATTATGAGGTTGAACTTGTTTCTTTTGTCAAGAACAAGGAATCATGGGATATGAATACTCTAGATAAAATTGAGGCTGCTGACAAAAAGATAGAAAAAGGGAATGCATTATTCATGGCTAGAAAACACGCAAGGGCATCCAAGAGATATGAGAAGGCTGCGAAATTTATCGAGCATGATACTTCCTTTAGTGAAGAGGAAAAGAAACAGTCTAAAGCGTGGAAGATCAGCTGCAACTTCAAAAATACAGCTTGCAAGTTGAAATTGAAAGATTACAAGCAGGCTGAGAAACTGTGTACCAAGGTGTTGGAACTGGGTGTTGATATTTATCGTTTCACTGGCGAATTAGCCAAGAAAGTTGGGCAACTTATAGCATTGGACTTTATTGAAGGCGCAATTAAGAAGAGTGAAAGCATAAATGGGAACCATAAGAATGTCAAGTTCATGTATATTGATTTGACTTCTCCAGATTTGAACTTTTCACCTGAAGCAGTGGACTTGATACTTTCTAATTGGCTACTGATGTATATTTCTGATGAAGAGGTTCAGAATCTTGCTAAGGGCATGGTTAAATGATTGAAAGTTGGTGGTTACATGATTTTCAGAGAACCTAGCTTTTATACAAAGGTTTTCAGAGAATATCATGTAAATGATGTTAATGGAAAATCATTTGAACTTTCTCTTGCTGGTTGCAAGTGCATTGGAGTTTATGTCAGGAATAAAAAGAATCAAAATCAGATTTGCTGGATGTGGTAGAAGGTTGGTTCCGAGGATGACATGGAATTTCAGCGTTTCTGGGATAATATTCAGTACAAGTGTAGTGGCATACTGCGCTATGAACGCGTCTTTGGACAAGGTTTTGTGAGCACAAGAGGACTTGATATTACAAAAGAAATTGTAGCCATGTTGGATCTTCAGTTTGGCCAAAGGGTCCTTGATGTTGGTTGTGGCAGTGGAGGAGGTGACTTCTACATGGCTGAAAAATATGTTGTTCACGTTGTTGGCATTTACCTGTCAATCAACATGATATCTTTTGCTCTTGAGCATGATATTGGTCTCAAGTGTGCTGTTGAATTCGAGGTTACTGATTGCTTGAAGTCAGCATCTGAAGAGGACGATGCAGATGATCCAAAATCACATCTGTGCTTGCTAAAGTTCTTCCATAAATTTGACTCATTACCTACTCCAGTAACCAATACTGAAAAGCTCATATGGAGTGTCTTGGAAGCAAAACAACTTGCCTTTAGCCAGTTGCACGACGGAGCACAAAGAAGGGCCAGGTCATGGAAACTGAATGACTGCATTACAGTTCACAAACCCCTCGAGATAACTCTGGATGACCATGAGGTTGCAACTAGATTAAAAGTTCGGTGTGATGAGTACTTTTCGTGCACGACTTACTTTGGATCTGCAGCAATGAATCTCGAGATCCTCCTGACGCGTACACTTGTTTGTGCTAAAGGAAACTATTGGAGCGACACCTTCTTCGCCGTCAAAAGAGCTTGTGGATATGCTAACAGGGGATATCCATGTGACCAAGTTTCTAAAGTATTATCCCTCTTATGTTCTCCGAATGATAGTGAAGCTTGTAATTATGGGAAGGAAAACGATATTGGCCTTGCCATTATTAATTTCTTTCTTCAGTGTGTCCTTAAAGTTGAAATCGGGAGGTACAACTCCAACGTGCTTATTGGAATGGACTGATTCAGAGAAAATTATGCTTCTCGATATAGGGACGTCACTTCTTATTTCAGAAAATCAGCTCCCTGATCCAAATCCTGAAGAAGATACTTGGGGAGATTATCAATTCATCAAATTACAATTTCCAAAGATTTCTGCATTTTGAAGGAAGATGTTGACTTTGAAGAGGGATGGAATGTCACAATATTCTATTTGTGACCATAGTTCTTTTTAATTAGATTGGCCCTTTAAGTTTTTAATTAAGGCATTATAACCCTTAAGTACATTTCTGTTACCAAGTTAAGTTTATATCTTATTAGTCCCTTAAGTTTGTAGTAGTAAAAGGAGACTCATGTAAAGACTTATATGTCTTAGCACTCGTTCATTCTAGAGAATTATCAATATACAGAAAATATTTCCTCTTCTTCTTTCCTTTATTTCTTCCTTTCTCTCATTCTCGCTCTTCACCTGTAACAGAGCAGTCCTCTTGTTACACAATGTTGTCTTGGATAAGGATCCCGAATTCGGGGTAATAAGGTCAGTCCCTTGTGCGGCCGGAGGGACGAGCATCGATAAATAGTCACAGGGTTCCAGATACACAGCTTATCTCTCTTTAATGTACTTTTTGAATCCGTCAATCTCGATTTGAACTATATATTTATATAAATATAATTGAAACTTAATACATATAATAAATCAGGTTTATTATGAACTTACTGACTCTATACTTTTTGAATTCGCCTCTTGATACAATATTATATTATTGCTAGGCTCTACAATGACATTGTTAAAAGGGCCGAAATAGCAGTGCTAGGTGGTGGAACAATTCGAGCAATACTTTGGTACCAAGGGGCATGGCCGTCTCAAACATTTTGGGGGTCCTATTCTAATTCGTAAAAGTGGGTCCTTAATTGGGCTAAGACCTGCGAATTATAGGTCTTTACAGTAAATTCTGGTTAATACTACTTAATAAAAAATGAAAAAAGATGTCCTAAATTTTTTCGTTTTTCGGGAGTCCTGTGCGATAGCACACCTCGCACGGATCTAAAGACGGCTCTGCCAAGGGAAAAGAGATACATTAGCTTTGGAAGAAGCAAAATCTTATAAAAGCAAATTGGAGAAACTTTTTCAGGACTTGAGTAGTGATTTGAACTCTACATTGCTTCCTATTTTCGTGGTACAAATTTGTCTTCCTTGTTCTTTCCTATTTTGAAAATTTGATCTTAATGATATTATATTTATATTTTGACACTCTATTTTGGTATGGAATGATGATTTGAATCTCAAAAAAATTAATGATGGTGTATCATAATGAGCAGGACAGCTATAGTATATTGATTAATTCATGAATTTTAATTGTACTTCTCTTTGATTCCCGAAATTGACATGTTAACATCTACAAATGGACCACGCACAACGTAGAATCTGATATACTATATTTAGTGAAACAATATTTACCGTATATGAAGGACAATTAATATCTACGATTCTACGCTATGTTTCAACTGAAACAATAGTTGATGGCTATAATTGTGATGGTTGTAGAGTTAGGTGATAATGGTGAGTCGTAAAAGTGTTAATAATGTTTAAAAACAATTGGAGTAAAGAAAACATAAAGAGAAGTTAGTTGTGGAATATGAAAGAATTAATCCCTTGATTATTTTTATTGATGAAAGACATATATATATACAAGTTATAATAGGAAAATCATTTTCTTATTTTACATCTAAATCTATATTCTATATGGAGACTAACTATACAATTATGGTAATATTACAATACTAATTATGATACAAGATTAAGTCTAATATATATCAAATAAACACTAAGGATTTTAACCCTGTCTGTGATGCTACTGGGCTTGGTGGACGTGAAACACTGTGGCCCAATAATGAGTATACACATAATATACTTTTGTATATTGTGTGTATATTTAACACACACCATGCCATATGGCGGTCTTCAGACGAGATCGTCTCTAAAATCTTCAATAAGGACCGAGGGAAGACCCTTTGTAAAGATGTCTGCAATTTGATATCTGGACGGGACATGGCAGACGCGTACTTGTCCTCTAACTACCTTTTCTCGAACAAAGTGAATATCCATCTCTATATGTTTAGTGCTCTTCTATATGTTTAGTGCTCTGATACCATGAAAGAATTAATCCCTTAATTTTTCTTATTGATGAAAGACATATATATATAAGTTACAATAGGAAAAAAAAATCATATTCTACATCTAAATCTCTATTCTATATGGAGACTAACTATACAATTATGTTAATATTACAATACTAATTATGGTATAAGACTAAGTCTAATATATCAAATATACACTATGGATTTTAACTCTGTCCGTGATGCTACTGGACCCGTGATGCTACTAGGCTTGCTGGATGTGGAACACTGTGGCCCAATAATGAGTATACACATAACATACTTTTATATATTATGTGTATATTTAATCGAATATACTTTTTTTGCCTTTATTTGTAAAATAGAAAATAATTTCTATAGAAGACATTTACAAGAATCAGTATGTGCTATGCTAGTAATAGTTTTCTTCTAATATAATCATGGGATTGACATAAAATTTCAAATTCTGAGAATCAGTATGTACGAATAGTTTTCTTCTACATAATCATGTGATTGACATAAAAAGGTCAAATTCTTTCATTCTTTATTTAATTTTAGAAAGAGAAATTATCTGAGTTATCATTTCATTTAACATTAGCCATATAATCTCCGTGATATTCTCGGGTTAATTAGCATTATAGGACTTTACAAACTTATTTTATCATTTTTACAATAGATATTTATTTTTATACATAGTAGATCTGAAAATAACATATAAAAAATCTTTATTTTTAGGGAAAACAACATAAACTACCCATAAAATGAAACTATTTACTTGTTCCTGCCCCCCCTGAGATTTATTAACTAAAACTATCCACACGCCTAGAAATAATTACTCGCACGGCATGCCCCCTTATAAGATTTCACCAGTTATTCTTTTTATTGATAAAAAAAAGAGCTAAAAGGTTTGTAGAATTAGATTATGAAGAAAATTAGAAATTCAAAAAATTGAAAAAATGAAATTAGAAAAGGAGAACAAAGTAAATGAAAATCAACATAAATTTAAAAATAACAAAAAGGTGAATGAAATTAGATTATGGAGATAAAAAAGAAAAAAACAAATGAAATTAAAAAAATAAATAAAAAATTAAAAAGAAAAGGAGCTAGAATTAAATATGAAATCAGATTATGGTGAAAAAGAAAAAAAATATAGTATTATGATTTGAAGAAAAAAAAAGAGAATGAAATTAGATTATGGAGATAAAAAGGGAAAAAAATTAAAAAAGAAACAAGAAATAAAAAAATAAAAAAATAGAAAAAAAATAAAAAGAAAGAAGCTAGAATTAAATATGAAATCAGATTATGGTGAAAAGGAGAAAACTAGTACTAAGTGGGGGTAAATGAACAAAAAGGGAGAAAAGGAAAAAAAAAGACAATTTTACTTACAAAAATTATAATGAGTATTAACTATTAAGGGTAATTAGTTTTTGGGGTATGAAAGTAATGAAAGCATGAAAGAGTAATTATTTTGTGTTTAGTGGACGTGGATGTTCGCCTTATTTTTATACATAATAGATCATAAAAAGCCCACAAGAGGACCTTTGAAGTGTTATTTTTCTCTATTTAAATCGTAAATGAATCAATTTTTTCATTTCCAATATATATATATTTCATGTAATTGTTTTATCTATTTCATTCTTAATTTTATATCAAGAAATTAATATTATCATAAAGTTTCATTGTTCTTCTTACCAAATTACCTTTTATGTCAATTTTCATTTATGTTTTTAGTTTTACTATTTTGGCTATAATTTCTGTAGGTAACCCTATCTTCTGGAGAAGGACCTTTTATTGAAGGGGTGACAGAAGCCCAGCTTGGAATTAACATTCCCAATGTAATAACTGTAAATGCTTTGGGCCTACCTTTGGAACTAAATGGGCTACACCTTAGTACTCCAGCCCAAGTCCAACTTGGATATAAATTGTCAGATGCATTTGTAAAAGCCCGTTATACATTCAAAGCAACCCAATAGCACTCTTGTTCTTTTATTCATACTAACTTTTATGCTAAAAATATCTTATGTAGTTTTTAACAATATATAGTTACGTAAAGTTCTCTTTATTTATTTATTTATTTATTTTTGGTACATTTATTTTTCTTTAGATCTACTTCTTTATAAAAATCTCGCTAGAATTAGGAATTTTTTATCTTATTAAACAAAAATTGATTAAATACATACTCACCTTAATCTGTTTTTGAACCATATAGTAAAGTAATGTGATTTGATATAATCATTGGGAGTAGTTAAGTTTTTTTTAAATCTTCGTCGACCCCCAAAACAAAAAGATTATGATCTTCAATGGACCAGTTGGTCTTGAAGGCAGAGGGTATCCTCATTGGATGGTGTGAAGAGCTTGGTCACAACTTCGAAACCTCAGGGTAACGTCCGCCCGCCGCCTCTTGGAGTCTGTCACACCTGGCTTGCCAAGTGTGGTTTAACTGGCTGACGTGGTTTGCAGGCTATTGCGTCAGTCCGGGGTTTACCCTGTGTACACTCGAAAGAGCAGCGGCTGCGGTTCCTTCGTCAACAAAAAAAAAAGATAACAGGGTCCGAAATCATATTTGGTAATAATCACTTTGTGATAACATTGGTTTATGTAGACCACCACATTATGAATTTAGGTCCCTATACATTAGGTGTTAATAGAATACTACTTACTATTTAGTACGCTATATTGACTCGCAGTTTCTGGCAATCTAGTGACAAAATCTATTAGCTACCTCGTCCTACTTTCACTATAACATAACAACAACAACAATAACATACCCAGTAGTCTTGGAGGGTAGAATGTACGCAGACGTTACCTTTATCTGTAAAGCGGTTGTTTTCAAGAGACCCTCGGCTTAGGACAAGCAAAGCAAAAAACAGTCAGACCCAGTCAAAAAATTAAAACAGTAAGCAGTAAGAAAATGATGATAGCAAACGCGAATACGTCATGGTATCGTATCCTGAAAGAGAAGCAGCAACTAACGCAGTTAAATGAGATAAACCAAGTACATTAAAGAAACTAGAGAAGACTATAAAGCAATACTACGCCTATTCGTATGATATGCTAAGCATGCCTACAATAATAACACCATAACTACCAGTTTGTAAGTGTAAGTAGGACTACGTTCGACTATCTACTACCCTTCTACCTTAATATGTGTCCTCCACAACCCCTATCTAAGGTCATGTACTCAGTAAGTTGTGTATGCTCCATATCCCGTCTAATCATCTCTCCCAAATATTTCTTCGACCTACCTCTACCCCTCATGAACCCGTTCATATTCAATCTCTCACACCTACGCATTGGGGCATTTGTGTCTCTCATCCGCACATGTCCAAACCATCTCAACCTTGCTTCCCACATCTTCTCTTCCACCGAGGTCATTCTCACTCTGCCCCAGATATCATCATTTTTAATCATGTCCCTCCTGATATGCCACACATCTATCTGAGCATCCCCATCTTCGCCACTCTCAATCCCCTTACATGATAGACTCGATATACTTGAAGCTTCCTTTATTTGGAATACCTAAGCCTCAAGCCTCACCTCCACGCCTATCTCACGGTCGCTCCCGTTGCTGAAGTTGCACTCCAAGTATTTTGTCTTGGTCCTACTCAGCCTGAACCATTTAGATTTCAGAGTCTGTCTCCAAACCTCCAGCTTAGCGTTCACCCCGCTGCGAGTCTCATCAATCAGTATTATGTCGTCTGCGAATAACATACATCATGGCACCTCCCCTTGGATTTGTCGTGGCAGTCCATCCATCACCAAGGCAAATAAGAATGAACTAAGAGTTGATCCCTGGTGCAGCCCCATTATCACAGGAAAGTGCTCCGAGTCTCCTCCCACTGTCTGTATTCTGATTTTGGCTCCATCATACATATCCTTAATCGTCTTAGTGTACGCCACAGGTACACCTTTAGACTCCAATTATCTCCAAAGAATATCCCTAGGGACTTTATCGTATATCATCTCGAGTTCGATGAAAATCATATGTAAGTCTCTCTTCCTCTCTTTATACAGCTTCACCAACCTCCTAATAAGATGAATGACTTCTGTAGTCGAACGCCCTGACATGAATCCAAACTGGTTCTCGAAAATAGACACGCCTCTTCTCACCCTCATCTCCATGACCATTTCTCAAACTTCCATAGAGTGGCTCAGCAGCTTGATACCCTTATAGTTGTTGCAACTCTGGATATCACATTTGTTCTTGTACAAAGGAACCATTGTACTCCACCTCCATTCTTCGGGCATTCTCGTCGTCTTAAAAATGACGTTCAATAACTCAGTCAGCCACTCTAAGCCTGCCCTGCCTATGCTCTTCCAAAATTCAACTAGGATATCATCCGTCCCTATCTCTCATCCTCCGCGCATCCTACGAACAACACCCTTAACCTTCTCAATTTTGATGCTTCTACAATACCCAAAGTCTCGGTACCTAGAATATTGCTCCAGATCTCCCAGCACAATATCTCTATCTCCTTTTTCATTCAAGAGTATATGAAAGTAATACTTCCACCTCTGCCTAATATGTGTGTCCTCCACCAGTACTTTTTCGTCCTCGTCCTTTATGCACCTCACGTGATCTAAGTCACGGGCCCTCCTCTCCCTCACCTTGGTTAGTCTGTACAACTTCTTATCCCCTTTTTTTAATCTAATTCCACGTATAGGCATTCAAAAGCCGTTGTTTTCACCGCCATGACCGCAATTTGCCTCCTTCTTCGCCATCTTATACAGTTCCTTATTCGTTCACTACTCCACCTCATCCTTGCTTTCTACTAATTTCTCATACGCCACTTTATTCGCATTCACCTTCTCTTGAACTTTACCATTTCACCACCAGTCCCCTCGACACCCACCATGACTACCCCGCAAGACCTCTAACAGTTCTCTAGACACCTCTTGAATGCAATTGGCCATTTTGTCTCACATACTAGTCGCGTTCCCACTACTCCCTCATGCCCCATTGGCATTCAACCTCTCCCCCATCTCATTTGCATTAGCCATGGTCAAACTCCCCCATTTGATTCTCAATGTGTCACAACAACCCTTCTCTTCTTCTCCATCTTGATCTCCAAATCCATCACCAAAAGCTTATGTCGGGTTGTAAGACACTTCTTTGGAATAACATTGCAGTATTTACAAAGACCGTTGTCAACCTTCCTAAGGAGCAAAAATTCTATCTAAGTCTTAGCCAAGGAACTACGGAAAGTCACCAACTGCTCCTCCTTCTTCAGAAACTTTGAATTGGCTATCACCAACCCAAAAGTTCTAACGAACTCCAAAAGTTAGACGCCTCTCTCGTTCCTGTCCCCGATGTCAAAGCCTTCATGCACGTCGTCGTAGACCCTTGGAAGTGACCCGATATGTCCATTGAAATCCCCTCCCACAAATAACTTCTTAGTGGGTGGTACATCTGCCATCACCTCGTCCAAATCCTCCCAAAAACACCTTTTCTCCTCATCGCCCAATCCCGCATGTGGCGCATAAGCACTAATAATGTTCATAGTGGCCCCCAACTACCAACTTAATCGTCATCATCCTATCATTGACCCTCCTACACCTCTACCACCTAGTCCCTAAGCTCGTTGTCTACCAAAATGCCTACCCTATTCATATGCCCCGACCTACCAGAGAACCATAACTTATACACGTCCACCTCCTTAGCCTTAGGTCATACCTATCTGGTCTCCTGGATACATGATATATTGATCCTCCTCTTATTAAGAATCTTAACTAGCTCAAAGTCTCAATGTTCCAAGACCCTATTCTCAACCTAGCATCGCCCCTACCCCGCTTACCCTCCCTAACCCTCGCCCTCGTCCCCAACCGAGAACATGACCCTAGTTTACCATCATTTGTCAGAGCCACTAGACTATTTACCCTAAGACAATCAGAAATCAATGTGAAACACTCAAATCAATGCGAAAAACACAAACTAACAAGAATCTAGATGCGAGTCTAGCCACTACGATAGGACCGATATAGCTAAGGAAAAGACTAGTAATGGAAAGAATGTAAAGTAAATATACAATACAGCAAAGTCGGCAAAATGCAACTACGAATGTAAGGGCAAAGAATGAATACGGTCACCTGGAGGTACCAATTCCATGTGAATCTAACCTGCTCGCCGCTCAAAAATCACTATTCAGCTGTGCAAATGTCTATCTTCTGCCGGGAAATTCTTGTTCACCGTCGGAAGTTACTATTCACCGACGGAACTTTGCTGGAAACTTGCGTAGCTATGTAAACCTGCCCGAGAATCACATAAATCACAAAAAAAAAATTGGTTGTTTGCTCTGATAACGACAGTAAAGAGATAGTCAACAACACGTGATAACTTTTCGAAGACTCGAAGTGAGTGAATTGCATGTAGAGATCACATGAACCTATAGTTTAATTTGTTGAAATGTATCGCTCGATATTGTAGGTTCGAGCCCTACTAGGCTACTAAGCCTGCCGCTCCATTCTCTTCACATAATACAAAGCAGTCGAAGTGCCCATCTTTGGGGGAAAACGACTATGAAGTTATTTACCTATGGTCCTCAGTAGACTTCGCTAGGCTCCTATCCAATGTAGGTGATATCAATGTCTTCAGGGTACAGCTTTACTGCAAATTATGGAGCTGCACTCATTTTGTATCTGAAAATCAACTTACTAATTTTAACTTAGTGATGGCAGCTGCAAATAAATGACTATTAAGTTACAAATAAGAATGTCAACTTGTGTCTTCTGTATGACGGAGAACGTTTCCTAAAAGATTAAGTTCATTGCTGGTGTTGGTTGCCGGAAGTATATTTCACAAATAGGGGGAAAATGGCATTCCTCAACTATAGGGCAGAAGTCACTATAGAATTGCAGGACGGCTTGGTCCAAGGATTTTGTCTACTTTTGAGAAGCAAAACGAGGATATTAGAAGAGGTAACTTATTAGTCTTCAAGAGGATGAATTAAATTACAGATCTCAACTCAATTCATGTACCGCAATAAACAGTGGATCTAGGTAAAAACATATGTCAACGTAAAAATATGGTGTGTTTACCAATTAAGCATCCATGTGAAACCCACCACAATCGAACATCGAACCACAGTGCCAAAAAATCACGACTCTTTACCCTTCATAACAATAACCAAGGCTCAATATATAAGCTACTTTATCACACCATCAAATAAACAAAGAAAGATGTTATTCAAACTCTAAAGAATGTTTGATACACAAGAGCGAGTACACATATACCACTTCCATATAAACCTTCATGCAGAAAAAATAAAAATGATCCTCATCAAGGTTTTCCTTCGGAAGATTCAAATTAAAGTATGCTTTTATTTGTGCAAGAAGCAGAAGAACATTATATGAGAAAGAAACACCTCAAACAGTCCAAAGTAAGAGGATGTTCATCTTCAGCTAAAACCACAAAAGTGTAAAATAACTAAAATGGGCTTTCACACAATCAGAAGTTGATAGGTTCCTTCAAGAGTCTCTCCATCTGGCGTGCCCTAGTCCTTATTGACATGTCAAAAACTTTCTGGCCAAATTCAATCACTAGCCCACCAAGAATGCTAGGATCAATCTGCAACAAGGAAGCAATATCATAAACAGAAGCATATCTTTCGTCGTTAAGAATTTTCTAAAAAAACTTCAGTAACATAATGTACCTTCTGTTCAATGTTCACCTTCTTCCCTTTTCCCATCACCTCTTGCAACGTTTCCCTCAATTCTTTCTCCTCATCAGGAGGAAGAGGCTGGGTAAAGACAGGAAGAGATACAATCATCAGATATCTAACTAAAAAGTAACATATACAGATTACTGCCAGCAATTAAAATTTTGTATCAATACAGCAGTAAACCACCCCTATACCCTCAGGGCCCATGAGAGCAGTATCAAAGAATTCAACTCAAAGCATCATGCATTACATTACAAAAAATAGAAGGGATCACCAATAACGAATATTAGACATTGAAATATTATATTAGACATTGAAATATTATATCAGAAATACCCACCTATACTATTTACATTGGAAGTCCTTTTGTAGTGACATTAAAAAGTGCAGATATATTGAATTTTGAAGCAAAGTACGATGTCAGAACTGCAGTAACTATCTTTCAACTAGAAGAAACAGTTACTTCATGCACAAATTTTCAGGAATTGCCATAAGCAGTTTAGAAGCAACTCCAAACTGTTTGCATCCCTCATAATTTGAGTATCACTTACTCTTCCAAGAATCATTAAGTAAACACCATACCGAAAATAGACTTTTTTTACTTGAAACAGCCCTTGCCAAACTAAACACAGACCAAAAGATAATCGATCGCAAACTTTTAGTTCCAAATAGGTGAACTTACAATAACAGTTGTTACAGTGGCTTTAAGTTCCCCCTTGTGTGCCAAGGTTAACTCTGCAAACCTTTTTGCTATGGCCTCAATATGTTTTAGCCTCCCATTTTCAGCCAAAACAACTAGAAATACAAATGTGAAAGAAAACGTCAGACAAACATAAAGTGATCATAAGCACAAAAAAGATATTAGCCGAGCAGGTTAATAAAAAATACACATGACAATAACAAACAAAGAGATGAACTATGAAATCTTAGTGGTGTGAAGCTCTGATCTTTAAATCAAGCATAGCAACCAACGGAGGAAAGGCAACAGTAAGCCAAATTTCTGCAAAAAAGAAATATAACTTTACAGCTGATGCTGCCAATGTGATAACGAGGAAGAACTATTCCTGAGGGCTGAGGCAATGAAAAAGTAGGAAAAAGTAGGAATTTTCAATCCCATGTCACGAGAAAGCTAAATGACAAAAACCGATACCAGAATTGAAAGAGAAGTTCAAAATAAATTGTACTTGAAGTTCAAAAGAATTAACAACAAGAAGTTGTAAGCTTTGCAAAATAGCTTTAGGGGCAGTACAGGGGCTCTGAATGATGATGGACCACATTTGGTTGGAAGATCAAGGTCAAGATTGTAGTTGGCATTATTGTTTGGTTACATTATGCATTTTGCACAAATAAAAGAAACTAAAATAAGTGTTGAGTACCAACACATAGTTTAGCATTCAGGGAAAAAAAATTATAATCTTAAAAAAATGTTTTTTTAAAAATCACTCGACCACATATAAGATAAATCTACTAAAATATTTTACACGAGTACTCTATTAAAAAAAATCCGAATTATATACTTTTAACGCTCAAAAACATATTTCTGAACGGGTGGTGGATAGACTCGGGCAGTGGTATTGTTTTTTTTGGGGGGGGGGGGGGTGCAAAAGGGTAAATATGGGGTCAGGTCAGAACAATCTCTCCAGATTAGTCCAGCGTGAGGGAGCAAACTGACCATAGTTTCCCACTAATCCCATGATCTTCCAAACCAAACAATTGATTGGTTCGATTTTCTTTTTTCTACCCTCAATCCAACCAAAACACATGTCCTATACATTAACTAAACAGAGCCGTCAAGATCCAGAACCATCGTCCATTTAAATAGACACCAAAGACACACAAGGATAATACTAAGTCAACCATCAAACGCATCGTTGTTCATCCAGACTTTTTTTTATTTCATCACCTAGATCATTTTCATTGTCTAGAAAAGGACATTGCTATCCTTTTTGCTTTTTTCTAATAAGTAACAATAGTAATTACTAATCAAAAATATATATAGGCCAAATGTACAAACAAATCCTACATAATTAATTAAAAGGGAGGTATCTTTTGGATTGGATTGTTTGGCTCAAAGCATTAATCTGAAGCAGTACAATGTTGAACGGGTGAACTTACAGTTTGAATTTCCTGAAGATAAAGACCAAGCCTAATCACAAGTCACCTACCCCCCTCCCCCAAGGGAGTAAAAGTGGACACGTGAACTAACAGCAACACAAGACTGCAATATCCGGTATGAAGAGATGACCATGCAGCTACGATAACAAAACCAACAAATAGTGATATTGAAGAATAATTACTATTTTCTAGTAAGATTCACATTGATCAAAATCTTAAAGGAAACAAGGGTTGAAAGAAATAGATGTATCTCTAGCTATATATCTCAGAATCAACTATCAAGTGATTCCAAAAACAAGGTGAAAGATGAGATTCTGTTTATTTATGGCATCTCTAATTGTTTCTAAAATTACAGTCTCAAAAAAATTAAAAATGACATAGTAGTACTTTCAGAGATAACAATATAATTTTGTCATACCCAAGAAGTTCTTTGTGAGATCTCCAAATTTAGCCTGTCCAGAGATGTCAGTCATGGCCTTCACTCTCGTATCAGTAGGTACAGAGAGATCCTTCATGAACTGAGAAAATTTAGGACTTGTCTTTGAAGCCTCAATAAGGTCCAAAAACTCGGACTCGACCTTCTCCAAAGCATTAGCTTTTACAGCTGCGATGTACAAGGCTGAGGCATAATTTCCGGAAACCCCATACATCGTCACAGGAACCTAATACATCATAGAGAAGCAAAATAAGTTAAACACATGTAAGACTCGTATTGCAAGAGGTTTTAATAAGAGTATCAATTTCTTCCTATCTCTTAGGATATGAAGGAACGGACATGATGGAATTGATTCAAGTGACAGAGATTCATATTTATTCGAATTTAAACTTAAATTCACTCACGGGAAGATAGATGAGAGAAGATACTGTTGAGATATCACGAGTATAAATATAAAATTAAAAAAAATCGACACTCATTCCGTATATTTGGTAAGAATGAACTGGTTCCCGAACATACATACTTGACAGGAGAACAAGGACAGTTATTGAACTATATGGCTAAAGATCAACCCTCGCAATCACAGGATTCTACAACAACAATGAGAAGATTTGTTTTTCTCTACAAACAGCTTGATATACAGTCAATCCGAGTCTAGTAAAGATTCATTGGTAAAATCGATATACCAAATGAAGGTATTAATTTAATGAGATGTGCGGTGTGCAAAAAAAAAAGTTAGTTCATTCTTCATTTCCAAAAAAAAAATACTTACATGTAAGATACTTTATCCAAATAACACAAGGGAGCTCAATATTTTGCTTGTGCAGGTGAAATTCTAACTGATAGACGCCAAAGTTGGTGTCAAACGTCAATATACAATGTGGGTTTACATCCAACCTTAAGAACGAAAGGAGTTAAATTTTGCTTGAAAGTATTGACAAATTTGCTAATAAGTTCAAGAAAGGCCGATGGGCTCCAACTTAGATTTGAAATCAAAGATGCTAATATGGAAATGCATCAGTAAATTAGATTTCACATTTGAGACTTCTGGTTTAAATTTTTGCGTTGGAGCTTAGGGTTGAATCAATATTGTTGTATCTACAGTGGAAAATCCAGACCGATGCAGAAACCACTTTGAGGATTTGATGTACTCGATGGGGTTCAATATGCATTTAATTTAGCTGGGAATGCAATGCTTTCTGCAGCAATAAGTGGCATAGCGAAGGATTCACCTTGTCACTTCAGAACATTTACCCCTATATAGTAAGAACCTCTCCAGAAGCAAATATTAAACACGCAAATACACCTACAATCTCATCAGATTACTAACCTTAACTTTCTGCTCTTTGGCTGGGGCAGTAGCATAATTTCTTGACAACTGCAAAAAATAAATGACCAGCATTCATAAAATGCATCAATAAAACAAACCACTTTACCAGATTGCAACAGCATGGACACTTTTAACAGTTCTGTATAGAAAATCCATTCAGTTAAACCTCAAATGGGATGTGCTTATGCACATCCAAAGCTTTCTCTTTTCCTGTAGTTTGTGTAAATAAAACAAAAGTACCGATGGTTGCACCAAGATACTCAACAATAACAAACCCCGTGTAATCCCACAAGTGGAGTATGGGGAGGGAAAATTCAATATAAATATATTAATCGAGTACCTACTACCCAGTAACAAAGAAGCATTATTAAGAAACACTCAATAGTCTAACAACAACCACACCAACAGCATACCCAATGTGCTCCCACAAGTGGGGTATGGGGAGGGTAGTGTGTACGTAGACCTTACCTCTACCTTGAGAAGGTAGAGAGGTTGTTTCCGACAGATCCTTGGCTCAACAAGTGAAAACAACAGCAAGATAATATGATAACAGATGCTAAAGAAACAACAGATTGTAAAAGAAGAAATCTAAAATAAGAGAATACAAGAATAATGCTAAAACTCTGGGCATGGAAAAAAATGTGCCCAATTACCCACTAAACTTCTACCCTAATTCTCGACCTCCACACCCTCCTATCAAGGGTCATGTCCTCGGGGAGCTAAAGTTGTACCATGTCTTGCCTAATCACCTCACCCCAAACTTAATATTCACATACCAACAAGCTACCAACCCTTAATAAATTAAGAGTTTCAAAAGGTCAATGCTTGGGAATAATGCTCAGGTAATCTTAAAATTCCACCCCACCTCAAATCCCACACGTACCGAGGTCAAAATGTTTTCTTTTGCAATAAACGATGGGTACGAATAACAGAAAAAGGGTACTTCGAATAACAATGATAACACTATATTCACACGTGAATTCAATCAGAAATTCACACCAAAATACTCCACCCTTAGATGCAAACATATAAATCATTTCCTTCAATTTCACTTTCAATTCTAAATCACACCAAAAGATTATTGTTTTCAACAACAACATACCCAGTGTAATCCCACAAAGCGGGTATATATCACCAAAAAAATAAGAACCCAAAAACAAACATCCATCCATTTCACATAAACGTAAATCAAGAATCAAAAATACCCAATTTCAAAGTCAAAACACAGATCAAAGCACAACCCAATAAATACAAACACATCAACAATTGGGTCTAAAATCTGTGATAATAAATGAATACCTCTGAGAAAAGAGCGGATCTTGAATCGGAGGAAAGGGCTTTGCGTACGAGAGGTACTGTAGATCTAATACGCACTGCCATTACTTACAGACAAGCTTTTCTTTCAGAGAGAGATGTATGTATGGCCTTTTTGTAGTGTTGAAAATTGGGTGTGAGGGGTATAGGGGGGTAAAGAGTGTCTTAGAGGAGGTTGTGATTTTAGTGGCGTAACATTTCAACCTAAGAGGGAGGGCATAGGATTTCTATACTATCCACTACCTTATTTTACTTTTGCTAGAAAAATAATTAAACGATGAAAATAAAAAAATAAAAACTTTTAGAAATTTGAGAATTAAAGGGTTGAGTCTTTCCACTTTCTTACCAACAGTATTAGTAGTATTACCGTAGTTTCTTATTCTTCAATTTATATTACCATCAATATTTTTATACTTTGATTATTGCATTATTTTGTTATTTCTTTTGTTTATGAATGTTTTGTATTGCTTTTCTTATTAGTTGTCGTGTCTTTTTCATTTTCATATTTTTTTCAAACTGCTTTAAAATGTTTTATTTGAGTTGATGGTCTATCGAAAACAATTTATCTACCTTCAAGAGGTATGCGTAAGGTCTTTATTTGCTTTCAACAACAGCATACTTAGTGAAATTCCACAACGTGGGGTCTGAGGAGGGTAGAGTGTACGCAGACCTTACATCTACTTTGGTAGATAGAGCGGGTGTATTTGCTTTCAAATACTACTAATACAAATGGGTCTTGAAATATCAAGTAAATATTAGCCTTTAAAATAGTTTTGACCCGTGGCGACGTCCTTTCATGCCATTGAGAAATAATGGATCGATCGGTCATTTTAATCTAACTATTTCTTTAGCTTTATTTTACTTAAGCAATAATTTTCAGGTTTGTCATGACTCAATGACAATCAGATTCCTGAGAACACTGCCGAGAATGAGCAGGTCGGGCTGAACGACCTCCCTATCCAAATCTTGAACCGAAAGATACAGAAGACGCGGAAAGAGCCAATGCAGTGGATGGTCATCCCCGGAGACCATACTCACACTAACGAAACTCCCGAAAAGGCTATGCAGAACCTGAGGGCACAAAACTTCGTGATAAGAGAGGAGTTTAGCGGGGGCTCTTCAGTATTTTACGTTTACGAGGCCCGATATTACTTATGCAATGCAACAAGTATGTTTATTTATGCGTGATACGAGGGAAGAACACATGCACGCTCTCAAACGCATTGTGTGTTACATTCGGGGCACTCTTGATTATGGTTTACACTTATATCCATCATCGGTATCTACTTTCATGTCTTATACAGATGCTGATTTGGATGGATGTCCAGATACCAGGTGTTCGACATCTGGTTATTGTATGTTTTTTGGTGATAACTTGGTCTTTTGGTCGGCTAAACGCCATGCTACTTTGTCGCGTTCCAGCACGGAGGCCGAATATCGAGGGGTAGTCAATGTGGTATATGAGTCATGTTGGTTGCGTAACATCCTCTTATAGCTTCATTTTTCTATTCGGAAAGTTGTCTTGGTCTACTGCGATAATCTTAGTGTGATATATCTATCTTGAATCATGTTCAATATTAACGCACTAAACATATCGAGATGGATATTCACTTTGTTTGCGAAAAGGTAGCTCGTGGACAAGTACGTGTCTTGCATGTCCCTTCACGGTATCAAATTGTTGATATATTTACAAAGGGTCTTCCCTTAGTTATGTTTGAAGATTTCATGGACAGTCTCAGCGTTTGAAGACCGCCCGCTACGACTGCGGGGATGTGATAGAATATATGCAAATATATTCTTTTGGTATAATTAGTGATTTTGTATATCTGTAATTATTATAGCAATATTTTATATTAGTTATGTGAATATTTAAATTTCATAATTATAACCTAAATTACTATTATATACCATATATATAAATCATTTACATTAATGAAATCAGTAATGGACTATTCTCTTTCATCAAACAATTCACAACAAGCTGAATCAGCTTAAGCAGATACTGTATTTCTGTAAATAACTTCTCCATCACACATTTTTTCCTGCAGCACCAGGGCATGGAAACTATAATCCTATAATGACAGCAAATCCAGATAATACAATTTACAGTAACAACATCAGGACACAAACCTAATGCACATCTTTTTCCTCGTTGGTGAGTAAACTTCGTCCACACTTCTGTTTTTCCTAGATTCTGGGATTAGCAATGGTTAAAAGTTTTACAATAACTCAAACAATGTGGAATTCAGATCTACTTATGTTAGAGCAGAAATCCATGACTTCACAATATATTTAGAAGCCACGTGAGGAACGAAATGAAATACGAGCACTCCGTGAAGCATCTAGACTTGTGGTACTAATATCTGAGAGAACTATTTGGATACCCAACATTATAATGTTAAGCTTTATTATTTTGTTCAAATGTCACAATGAGTAAATCTGCATCTAAATCTACCAACTAGTGAACTCAGAAGTTACTCCACCATATGACAACTTAAAATCCAGTTTGATCATTGCACCATGTGATGATTTTGAAGGGGTATAATGAAGGACAAACATGATTAAAGGATGACGTAATGAAGGCTTATAGGTAGATCATTGTTTGTTGTGATCTTAAGACAAATTAAGTTATTGGTAAAAGACATGTATATGGTGATCTCTACATCCCTGATGAATGGGAGTCTCAGACAAATCCCTCCGTTTGAGGGTAAACTAAGAGTGTAAGGAGTTATGTTATGGACTTGTTGATCTTAGACAAGATTGGATGAGCTGAGACTATTGCCTCCAGTATCGTGTCTCCATTCCAATAATATTGACAGGACTGACATGACATGCTAACTAGTTTAGTCTATGAAATCCCTTAAACATGAGTCTGATTGCAAAATTGTTTACCAGGACAAGGCCCTGACATACCTCTACTATAAAACATGACATGTAAAATAAGTGACTAACACCCCGAATGAAATGGGGTTCACCAATAGCTGATATTGAGGCAAATCCTAGCGAGTAGATACGTCATCCTGAAACTCAATAGATGTACCGTAAAGTGCAGGCCCCGGGCAAAGAAACGTTAATACATTTGAATTGTATTGTATGTAAAGCAACTAGAGGAATAGTAGGCACATGAAATATAGGAACATGAAACTGAAATTGAACAATAAACATAAGCATGATCTGACATAAGTATAATATCATGTATAAAATATGTATAAATATATATCTGTATATATGTGGGGAGAGCATTAGTATAACCGACATGTAACCATCACGCGTGAACGTGGCGTCTGATTTCTTCCCGATCAACTAAGTCATCTCGCACTTTGCCGGGGTACGAGACATGTATGACATGATGGATCCAATAATTTCACAAAGGGGTAACATGAAGATATCGTCCTCTGGGCGGAGCGATCCTTATCCTACGTTGGCATACGTAGTTTCAGGCTATCAGCGTCTTCTCGATAATATGTGCAACTCTCAAAACATGTACTTGAATATAGTTGACTTATAAGCCTAGAAATTTCATAAATATAACTTGTAAAACATGATTCGTGATTATACTTTAGCATGTAAATAAATATATAATATAACTTGTGTAAAACATGAAAACATATATAACTTCATGGAATTGAGTAATAATAATTATAACTTGTGTTTAAGAACTCATGAAATTCAAAACATGCGTTCATGAATTACGAACAGGTTCATAACAATCGTAATAACCTATCATGAATACAATTGACGAATTGTAAATTTGTAATATAGACGTGACATATAATATTACATGTATTAGGGTTATCAGGGTAATAGAACAAAATCCTAAACTTATGAAGAATTCGTTTTTCATGAAAAAACATGACGTGTGAAAGAACTAGAATATTATCGTGGATAGACGCTCTACATACATTATTCGATCCAATATTTGTATTAAAAATTGAACTTTGGAGAGGAAACCCAAAGCTTGAACCTTGAAACTCTGGGATGGGTTTATCTTGAAAATCCTAGGCTAAGAACAATAAATTTTACTTAGAATTCATGAGGATGATGTTAGAATCGCTTAGAATTGCATGATAAATGCTTACCTCGATGTAGGATAAAGTTGGGAATAGAGTAACTTCATTCTAAGGCTTGAGAGTATGAAGAATGATTTTTAGAACTAAGTTACGTATTTATATTTTTATGAATGTGTCAATGTCTAATAGTTGTAATCGAAATAATTGAT
Source organism: Przewalskia tangutica (assembly GCA_029844215.1). Classification (NCBI taxonomy): domain Eukaryota; kingdom Viridiplantae; phylum Streptophyta; class Magnoliopsida; order Solanales; family Solanaceae; genus Przewalskia; species Przewalskia tangutica. The sequence goes on along the minus strand of CM056731.1, from coordinate 32,093,689 downwards.
GTAATTATCACCATCTTTACCACAATACTAAATCTTTCTTGGTAGTCTATGCCTTCTGGTTGACTATACCCTTTAGCTACTAATCTAGCCTTGGACCTTTCAATCTCACCAGTGTCCTTGTACTTTATTCTGAGCACCCATTTACAGTCAATTGACTTCTTACCTTCATGGAAAGAAACTATATTCCATGTCTGATTACTTTCCAATGCTTCTATTTCTCCTTCATGACATTAACCCACATTGGGTCTGATACTGCTTCAGCATAAGATGTGTGTTCTATTTCTGTAGAACTAACATCAATAAATGCTTGGTATGTAGAGGGTAGATGATAATATGAGATGTAGTTTGCAAGCTTATAAGGTGTAGTTGATGTTTTTTAGTAGTGATAAAGTCCTTCATCCACAAGGGTGATGTTTTGCTTCTAGATTATTTTCTAGTCTGCATTTCTGAGTTTGAGTTTTGATGAATGATATTGATGTTCTGTTGAGGAGGAAGGTTCATATTTTGAGAGATAATAGTGGTATTTGGTTGTGCAGGCAGGTTAGATTGTTGAGACGGAATATCAACAATAGAGTGTGAAGAAGTATCAGAAGTCTAATCAAATTGATTTTCAATATTGTTATCAGTGAGATCTTGACCTTGTGTTGAAACCTCATTGTACTCTGATGACCAGACTACATTGTAAACGTGTAGGTGTAGTTAAATAAGATCCTCACCCATAATTAAAATATTTGTGTAAATATAATTATGGTAAGATTAGGATTCTTCTTGTATATGAGACTAGGATTCATATTGTAATTGGGATGAACATTGTACACCTATATATATTTGATACTAATGAGCAGACTCCACAAGGGAGATTAATATCATCTTACATGGTATCAGAGCCTAAAACAAAAACCTAGATTTTTTTTCTACACAGAAGCCACTTCAGTTTCTCGCGCCCTCCCTCGTTCTCTCGGTTGAACTGTTTCGTAATCATGCATGACTCTATAATGTGCTTGATCAAACAGTGGATTTATGTTAGTATCTCTCAGGATCTTCTTCTGACTATCATGAAATCTGGCGCCACAGCCCTTGATTTAAGGAACCGCTTGGAGGAAATCTTTCAAGATAACAAGCACACTCGTGCGGTGTATTTGGAGGAATAATTTAATAATACACGTCTTAAAAATTTCTCCAACATGACTGAGTACTGCAGACAGTTGAAACTACTGGCAGATCAACTCTCCAACGTCGACACGCCTGTCTCGGACACTAAAATGGTGTTGCAATTTATTGCAGGCCTTCCCAAAGGCGACTATGATACATTAGTCACCATGATTCAACAGGCATATCCGTTACCCAGTTTCAACAAAGCTCGCTCTCAGTTGTTGCTTGAAGAGACCCGTCGGGCTAAGCAGGATGAGCACAGTCAGCAGGCGTTAGCCGTCGGCACGCAACCCCAAGACCATACACCACCAGAAAACTCTCAACCACAGCAGGGCCGTGACAGCAAGGATGGCAAGGTCCACGGCGACAAAGGAGGCCGTGGTCGTGGCAAGGGTTGCGGTCAGCAGGAGCAACAACAACAGGGTCCGCAGAACAATTGGGCCGCGACGCCTCCGCAGTATCAGTACAGCGTAGCGGCGCTTCAGTACAGAGCCGTGACGCCGGCCCCTTTCCAGTACCAGCAGCCCTTCAACCTATATTCTCAACACGGGTTGTTAGGCCCAGCTCACCACTTCGGCAAGAAGCGATTCGCAATAGTCCACTTCATGCAAGCGACAGCCCAAGAACCCACTTCCGCGTGTCCCCATCCGAGTTGGTCGGGCTTTCGTGACCTCAATCTACAACAGCCTGACAACAATTGGTACATGAACTCCGGAGCCACATCTCACCTCACTCAGTCTGCAGGTAATATTCTCAAAATGTTCAGTTTAAAGCATCCTCAATTTGTTACAGTTGGTAGTGGTCACCGCATTCCAGTAAAGGGCTATGGTACATCCTACACACCGCCTCCTTATCCTTTCCCCCTTAAGAATACCATATATGCCCCACATATAGTTAAGAACTTAATCTCTATCCGCAAATTTACTCGTAATAATTATGTCTCTGTTGATTTTGACCCTTTTGGTTTCACTGTAAAGGATCTTCATATGGGGACACCTCTTAGGAGATGCAATAGCACGGGGATCTCTATCCATTCACTCCCACCTCCGCTGCCAGATCTTGCTCTCTCGTCTCTCTAGCGGTTATTTCTTCTCCAACATGGCACAATAGGTTTGGTCATCCACGAGCCACAATTTTTAATTTTCTTAGAGGCAATAATTTTATCACTTATAATGGGAAGTTTGCCCAAAACTGTGTTTCTTGTTCTTTAGGCAAACATACTCGTCTTCCGTTTCAATCATCTACTAGTATTATCTTTGCACCATTTGATATTATACATGCCGATTTATGGCATCACTTGTTGCTAGTTCTCTCGGTCATAAATACTATCTTATCTTACTAGATGATTTTTTCTCACTTTGTTTGGTTGTATCCTCTCAAATTTAAATCGGAAGTGTTTGCCAAATTTCTTGAGTTTCGAACATTGATTCAAACACAGTTTGAAAAATATATTAAAAAAAAATCAGTGCGATAATGGTCGTGAATTCAACAACTCTATATTTCACCATTTTGGTACTAATAATGACATAGTTTTTCGAGTCTCCTGCCCCCACACTTGATCGGTGTATTTTATATACACTTTTTGAGTCATTTTTAATTAGTATTTTACTCATTTTATTTATGTTTAGTATAGTATTAGGGTCGTTTTCCTTTCTTTTGTATCACAGCGCTCATAAATGGAGAAATGGCGAAAAGAAGATGAAATGAGCATAAATGAGATGGAATTGCACACAAAAAGGACCAAGAAATAAAGTCTAAGAAGTTCCGGGAATTATAGAGGAGTTCAGACGAAGTCCGGACGAAAAAAAGGGCAACGAGACGGAATCTGCCAGAAAAATGTCACCGGAGCCGCGGCGCCCAATGTGCTGGAAGCTCAGAAAGTTGCAGGTTTTCAGGCGCCGCGGCGCCGACGCGGGATTTATGAAGTCTGGGCCGAATTTGGCATGTTTTCAGAATCCTAAAGGGATAACTTTTCCTACCTAAAAGGATAACTTTTCCTACCTTAAAACTCTTACCAAAAAGGATTCTAGTAACGTTTCTTACCTACAAAATCCCTAACCCTTCACCAAAAGGATTCTTTGGCTATAAATACTCTACATCATTAGAAGAATAAACCATTATCCATTCCACCATTCACCATTCTACATCCATCCATCCACCACTCCATCTTGTAAATATTCCACAACACAACCCTTGGAAGCTAGAAGGCTTGGAGTCTCGTTCTTGAGTATTTTTCTTTTCTTTCTTTTTGCTTTATTTATTTCAGTTCATGTATGGAGTTTGTATTAGTTCTTAGTGTGACAATGGCTAGGAGCTAATTACTTTATTAGGGATTTCCTTGTGATTCACTTGAAACTCTATTCATGAATTAATATAGTAGTTGATTTCTTCTTCACTTAGTTAAGATCTATCCAATAATTGTTTTGCATGTTTGGTAATTAATTGATCACTAATTATCATTACTTATATGATTTCTAATCAAACTTCAAAAGGAGGAGGTTGTGAATATGTTGTAAGTTGGGTAGACATATTTTGGATTGGGGATGAAAATACCTCAATTATTTATGTAGCGTTAATGAGAGGCTTAACAACCTTAATTTTACGCATGGCGTGTGACGGTTAACTAGGTTTTTGGTCTTAATCCTCCTATAGAGTCATCCTTATCACCGAAAGATAGAAAGGAGTAATACTGGGGTTGAGTGTTTATATAGCCTTAACGGGAGTATAAAACGAATTAGTAAACCTGCTAGCTTAACGTAGAAGAAGAAGTCAGTCTAATTATATTAAGGATTGAATAGAGTGGATAGTTGATGATCTTGGAAGCCCTAATCCCCCATCATAACTGATTTAAATCAAAGTATATTTATAATTAGTTTATTTCCTGCATTATTAGTCTAAAATCCCAATCAATTACGTTAACCAAATAGATACCATAGGATAGATAACCGGTACTTGAAAACCAATCCTTGAGGACGATATTCGGTCTTACCTAGACTATATTACTTGAGTCGACAACGTGCACTTGCGTTAAAGTGTTTGCATCTTTTCGTGCATCAACACTTCCCCTCAAAACGGTAAAGATGAAAGAATCATATGCACCATTAATAATATGATTCACACTCTATTGATTCATGTCTCCCTACCTCCGTCCTTCTGGGTCTATGCTGCTAAAATGTCAGAATACATTCTCAATATTCTCCCTACTAGCACCCTTCACAATATGACCCCTACCGAAATCTTATATCATAGAGTCCCCTCTTATGACTGTGTACGGATATTCGGTTGTCTATGCTATCCTAACATTGCCTCTAATGCCCCTCACAAACTAGCTCCCCGATCCACTCTTTGTGTCTACCTTGGATTCCCGCCTAACCATAGGGGTTATCTATGCTACGACTTGTCAACTCGTCAAATCCACATCTCTCGTCATGTCACATTCGACGAGACTACATTCCCGTTTTCTAATCTTCAGAAATTCCAAAAACCGGACTACGCCTTTCTTGATGAGTCTGCCATCTCTCCCATTATCCTTAATCAGCTCACTAAATCATCTCAGACATTAGCGTCGCGGCTTATCGAGGAAGCGCCATGGCGCCTCCCTTCTAGTAAGCAAACTATTTCTTTCAGGGAGTTAGCGTCGCGGCCCCTCGGGGATGCGTCGCGGCGCCTCTTTTCCAGTGAGCACCCTGTTCTCGAAACACATTTAGAGCAACGACCCCTCAGTAGTAGCACTGTGGTGCCTTCGAAGGAGCCCTCTGGAGCCGCGGCTCCGTGGCGCCTTCGACGGACTTTCCGCCTCCATCCCCTTACCTGATAATGTCTTCTACTCCCGCCACTCAGACTCAACAACCACTAAATGTCCCCACTCACAAATGGAAACTCGTGCCAAACATGAAATCTTCAAACTCAAAATCGTCTCCGTAAGTCAATATATGGCCTGAAACAGGCCACATGCGTGGTATGATCGTTTTGTCAGGTATATCTTGCAGATTGAGTTTGTATGCAGCAAGAGTGATACATCACTCTTCATTTTTCATCGAGGTAGTAGCACTGCTTACTTATTACTTTACGTGGTTGATATTGTTCTTACTGCCTCCTCCGACTGGTTGAAAAATGAGATTATTGCCTTGTTGAAGTCCGAATTTGCAATGATTGATTTGGGGAAGCTGAGTTATTTTTTGGAGATATCAGTGACCAGGTTTGCCAACCACATGTTCTTGTGTCAGCGTAAGTATGCAGAGGAGATCGTGTACATGGTTAAGATGGCGAATTGCAAAGTTTCACCTACTCTAGTTGATTCAAAATCTAAGCTCAGTGCTATGGATGGTGCTCCAGTCTCCGATCCTACTCTGTATAGGAGCCTTGCAGGGGTACTTCAGTATCTCACATTTACAAGGCTAAACATTTCTTATGTTGTTTAGAAGGTATGCCTATTCATGCATGCCCCTAGAGAATCTCATTTCACTGCTCTTAAGCGTATCATCTGATACATTAAGGGCACTCTTAATTATGGTTTGCACCTATGCCCCTCTGCACCAAACAAACTACTCTCTTATACGGATGCAAGTTGGGCAGGGTGTCCGGACACGCGACGCTCCACCTCCGGCTTTTGTGTATTTTTAGGGGATAATCTGATTTCTTGGCCTGCCAAGCGACTGGTTACCCTATCTCGTTCCAGTGTCGAGGCTGAGTACAGAGGCGTTGCAAATATGGTAGCTGAGATTTGTTGGCTCAAAAATTTACTGTTAGAACTTCAGTGTCCTTTGCGTCCGGCATCCATTGTGTACTATGATAACATCTCTGTTATCTATCTTTCTCATAATCCGGTTCAACATCAGCGAACCAAACACATTGAGATAGACCTACACTTTGTTCGTGAGAAATTTGCGCTAGGTCATGTCAGAGTGTTACATGTTTCATCATCCTATCAGTATGCAAATATATTTACCAAAGGACTTCCCAGACAGTTATTTCTTGACTTCAGATCTAGTCTCAGCGTCCGGCCTCCTCCCGCTCCGACTGAGGGGGTGTGTAAACGTGTAGGTGTAGTAAAATAAGATCTCCACCTATAATTAGAATATTTGTGTAAATATAATTATGGTAAAACTAGGATTTCTCTTGTATATGGGACTAGGATTCCTATTGTAATTGAGATGAACATTGTACACCTATATATATTTGATATTAATGAGAAGACTCTCCAAGGAAAATTAATATCATCTTACATAAATCATTAAACACATCCGGAAATTGAGCTTTTGTTCTTTGTGAGATATCTTGAAATGAAAAAATATTTTTTCTGAAATCAACATCTATGTTGACAAAGAACACACCATTAGCAACATCATATAGAATATAACCTTTTTAGTATGAGAATATCCCATTGTATAACGGTTATAACTCTAGGCTTAAGTTTATCACTTTCATAAACTGTTTTGGCAAAACATAAACACTCTAACACTCTAAGATGACTTTTAAATAGGGTTCAGTTCCATGTAACATCTGATAAGGTGACTATTAATAACAGTTTAAGGTGTTCTATTTATAAGATAAACAACTGCTAACACACAATGATCCCAATATTTAATAGGAATATGTCCTTGAAATCTAATGACTCTACACACTTTAAGTATACGCTTGTGTTTTCTCTTAGCTACACTATTTTGCTGAGAGGAATATGCACAAGATGTTTGATGCACAATAAGTGACTTGAACAGTGTGTCACATATTGAGTTTACAAATTCAATTTCTGACCTTAATATGCTTCACTTTTTATTTAATTGAGTAAGTACATAAGTAAAAAACTGATGTAGTACAATACACACATCAGACTTGAGCTTCAAGAAAAATAATCAAGTCATTCTGAAAAAACTACTGTCAAGAAGTATTTATTACCATCACAGATTGTAGTTTTGTAAGAACCCCGTACATCGAGATGCAAAAGATCAAAGCTACTTGTACTCCTTATACTACTATCAGGAAAAGGCAACCTGACTTGTTTTGCACTAGGACAGACCATACAATTTTTACAATTGAACTGCAGTTATATAGAGTAGTTAGTAATATTTTGTTTATGACTTTGGAAGAGGGATGTCCAAGCCTTCTATGCCACAAACATATATCTACAATATCATCTTTATTTAGAGTAGGAATTTTAGAAACTAATGAGCAGGCTCTTTCAGCAATTACTGAGCTTGTATGAACTGAGGGTAACCAGTTAAATCATCTTTTTTTTTCTACCAATCGTTTTCACCTTCCTATTGAAAAGATATCAGGAAGAAAAACAACTAATAGTGACCTGGGATACTGATAACAAGTTAAATTTAAACTTTGGAATATGCAAAATATTATCAATCATGCAACCATCAGTTAATACACTTACATCACCAGTAGGCAAAAGTACTTTCCTAGACTTATCAAACTCAAGCCTAATAGAGGTTGTTAATAAGTCAGGATCTCTGCTACCATATGATTGGTAGTTGCTCATGTGTCAACAATCCACTCCTTTTGACTTTTGACAGACAGAAAAATAGTATCCATACCAGCAGTGTTATAGCAGCTGTCATGCTGGTTGTGATCCAACTAAATAATTTTCTTGTGCTATTTCTTGTGAACCTGAACTTTGTTGTTTTACTTTCAGCCATCACATTGTAAGCATTAGAAGAATAAGCTCATCCTTTCTTCTTGAATCTATTTGAAGGATACCCTATGACCTTATAGCAGTTTTCTTTTGTGTGATTTCTCATTTTACACACTTCACAAAACAGATTGAAATTCTTCTGAATTTTTGCCCATTGACATTTTGTCTAGCACCACTGTATAAGGTAGTAGAATCATAATTGTCTGTACTAGAGACATGAGGTACACCAAGAATACCACAGTAACTGCTATAGCATTTTGTCTTTCATCACTTATCAGCATTGCATATGCTTGATTCACAGTTGGTAAAGGATTCATCAATAGAATCTGACTCCTAGCTTGAGTATAGGTTTCATTAAGATCCATAAGAAATTGATACAATTTTCCCTTTTCAAGAATGCAAATAAATCTTTCAATTTGGGTCAATTACAACCAGGATGTGGTACAAGATTTTCAAATTTAGCCCAAAGCTCTTTTAGCCCAGAATAATACACTGAAATTGATGCAGTACCTTGAACAAGAGTCGCAATTTCTCTATGAAGATTGAATGAACGAGAGCCATCAACTTTGTCAAACCTTTATTTCAATTCATCATACTTGGTGCTACAAAATTCATTAGTCAAGAAAGAACAATTGCATTGCACCTTTTCCATTGATGCCCATATTTCTCATGAAACTTGTCTTTGGTCCAAAACTCCTCAATCATACCCAACTTATTTCGACCTAGCAAAATAATTATCATGTTACATTTCCACGAAGAGTAATTATCACCCGTCAGTTGAAACGAAATTAATGAGATAACACTCGTATCACCTGGAGCAAGATAAAGAGGATAAGTAGTTTCAACTACCACACATTGCCCTAAAATTTCTTTGATTGTTGAGTTAGTTGTTTCACTAGTGGTTCTATTTTCAGTGCCAACTTTTTCATTGATTATCATCTTTCAAGCTTCAAGAAGGCAGAAACCCCCGATCCATTGCACTACATCATTCTCAAATTTCTATTTCATATTTTTTGTTACTTTTATAAAAAATGATTGAAAATATGAAATTTTTTTCTTAGCCCCCTTCCTACCTCCACCCCCACCCCATTGCCCTACCCCGTCCTCAAATTTCTATTTCATATTTTTTGTTACTTTTATAAAAAAAAAATGATTTTTTTTCTTACCCCGCCCTACCCATTACCCCCACCCCATTGCCCTACCCATCCTCAAATTTCTATTTCATATTTTTTGTTACTTTTATATAAAAAATGAATTTTTTTCTTACCCACCCCACCCCTCCCCATTGCCCCACCCATCCTCAAATTTCTATTTCATATTTTTTGTTACTTTTATAAAAAAAAATGATTTTTTCCTTACCCCCGCCCTACCCCTACCCCCTACCCCTCCTCCCAAATTTCTATTTTATATGAGGATATTATATGAGATTAAAAGGAATTTTGTAAAAAGAAAATGATAAATGGGTCCAAAAAAAATTCAATGAATGAGCAAAAAGGACTTCTTCAGAAGCACTTCTCCAGAAGCACCAAATTGGTGTTTCTGCTTCTCTTTCCATCTAGAAACGCTTTTTGGCTTCTGGAAAAAGTGTTTCTACTTCTGGAAAGATGGTGTTTGGCCAAAGAAGTGTTTCTGAGAAACAGAAACACTTCCAGAAGCTTGGCCAAACACCACCTTACTTACCCGACCATAGATATTATTCCATTTTTTCGATTTTTTTCAAAAAGTAGGGTATGGTGATGAAAATTTCAAATTTGAAAAACAATAGAAACTTAATTTTCACTTTTTTTACTTTTTATTTTTTATTATTACTTTTTTCTTTCATTTTTCAATTTTTACCCTATATTTTTTATTTTTATAATTTTGATCTCATTTAATTCAGCTTATCAAAAAATGCATGCTTGAGGGGAACATATTGTTCACATAATGTGAGAGAATTATATTAAAGAATAGCTAATGTTGTTGATTTTTAGTACTAATGAATCGTTGTAATAATATTTAGAATTGACGAAATGTAATAGTATATAGTAACTTGTAGGCGACAACAAGTGCACTGAGTTATCTTAGTTGTGTAGCTCGTATGCATTGGTGAACAAGTCCATGCCTATGATTAATGACGATACATATTGAAGATACAAATAATTATAAATTTGATTATATCATAAAAAAAGTCTATATAAATCATTCTTAAATAAGAAATGATTGATGTGTGGTGTTTACGCACTAATTATATTTATTAATTGATTTGGGTGATTTTGCTAGTTTTAAAAATTAGAATATATATCATATTTCATATTTTTAAAGAAAAAGTACATTTCAACAATTAAAAGATTTATTTTTTGGTTTCTATGGGCAAACGCATACTTAGAATGCAATTAATAATGCACACTTAGATTACTTAATTTACTTTCATAGTTTCTTCTCTCTTTCTCTCTTTTTTTGTTAATTTTATTTTTGGTGAGTTAAAAAGCCAATTTGCCTCCTCAATTGGACATTCGAGGGGCTTCGTTGCAGTTCGAGAATCGCATCTTGGCTAGTGAAGAAAGTGCAATAAAACACAGCCACTAAAACAACATGCGCAGCAAAGTGGTATGTGTAGCCTCCCCATGTTTGTGCATACATAAGTCTGCAAAGTGGTTTTGTATTGGCCTCATGTTTGTGCTTCTTATGTGTAGTAGTACAAGAAATAATAAAATCATTGTGAGAGGTCTTTAATTAGATATGTATCCACGTCAACGTGTAACATAAAATCAATTTCCGTATCAAAAAATGGTTTTCAATCCACTAATTCAAACGAGTTTATAATCCTAAAAAAATTACTGTACTACTTCTCATTCATATAATTTGTCTTTAAATTTTTTATATATTTTTAGAAGAATATATTTAACGATCATATATAAAAGCATAACTACGAAAAATAAATAATTTTATCATGGTTGAGGAGCAAGTACTACCGACATTTACTTACTCCTCCATATTGAAAATAAATAATTTTAAAATTGTTCACATCAGAAATGGAATGAAAACATAAACTTTTTATATGAAGTGTCCAGTCCGGCTGAAAACGTCCACCAAACGTTGTATTATTTTTTGTCCAATATAGTTCAGCGTAATACAGCGTATGACCTTTGTGACATACTCAAAAATCGAAATTTGCAAACAAATCCCTCAGAAAACGTGGTAAAAAGTGAACCTTTTCTTGGACAGCAATCTAATTTGTTCAATATTTGTCTCCTAATCAAAAGTTGTTTAATTTGAACACTCTACATATATTTAGGTGTACAAATTTCAGCCATAAGCAATCCACCTATACTCATTCGTACAAATCTTGTTCATTTTTTGGTGGGTCAACGTCTTCAGATATAATCCAATTAGAGTCACGTCACGTCACATCATAGGAGTGGACAAATGTTCAAAAATAATAAATACTAAGGCGCAACAGGTATTATTTAATAATCAAATTACTAAAGTTAACCTTTATCGTTTAAAGTAAATATAAAAATATATATCACTACTATGATCTAGTAATAGTCTTGTTAATATTAATTTGATATAAATAACCGGTACAAATAAATTTTGTCAATGTTAGATTCATAAAACAATCTAAATGGAGTAAATGCATAAAGGCCATGTCAAATCTATAATAACATCACGTATGTCTTTTACATACTTTTTTGTCACCTAATTTGGTAAATATGTACATTTCCACATTATTTAATTAGACCTCTATTTATAGGTGCAATGATTATCCACGAGTCATGTGAATGTACTAAATGTATTGCATAGATCTCATCAAAAAACACATTGATCATGCCAAGAGTTGACTGATCTTTGGCCTTTCCAATGAGTGCACATTCAGAAAAAACTTTCTGATTTTCGGGTTCACTGTAGATTACATATCCACCGGATATGCAAATAACAGCAGTGATTATCGCCTCTTGGTGTCAAAGAATTCTGAATTCTTAAAAGGTATATTCCCTTGAGGGAAAAGAAGTATTTGCTCGAGGTTAACAAGAACCCGTGAGGGCCTGATAATCCGAAACTAGTGTTCCAGATCCACAGGACTTGGGGCTCTAGAGGTTGAACCGATACAGAGCAAAGAGGGGGTTGAACTTGGCCTAGGCCTTCTAGCCTATTTGGTTAAGAATTTGTCTATTCCAGAAGCACAACTCTGAAAAGGAAAAGAATAGAATCCATCTTATCGAACCATACTAATGGTTGACCTTCCTCCGGGAAAAGAACCTTTAGGTTGTAAAAGTGGAACTCAAATTGAGTACAAAGTTGATGGATCTATTGACAAGTATAAAGTCTCGGCTACTTGGACATGTGCTCCTATGTGAGTAGCTTAACCTCCAGGGTCACCACAACATTGCGTGACATGGATGTTGAGACAGTCTTCTTAACCGGAGAGTTGGTTTTTGTAGAACGGTTGGGCTTTTTCCTGAACTTCCTTACAGTCCCTGAAATGTTTATATTTTTGGTCCTGAAAGTTTCAGATAAAACAGAAACAATGAATCTAACTACATAAATATTGACTATGAAGCTAGAAAGTCAACAGTTGGAAAACCAAAAGTCCAAAAGTGGAAGTAGAAAGTAATACGAAACAACCCGAGGGGTATGTGGTTCCAGGAAAGAGAAGAAAGTCCGTCGACTTGTCAAATATTTGTGCGGGCTAAAAACAAGCCCCGAAGCAATGGTGCGAAAACTTTGATAGTACTCAACTATCGAAGAGTTTCTCCATTAATGAGCATGACAAATATGTCTACATGAAAGGTAATTCTGACTCGTTCGCCATGATGTGCCTTTACGTAGACGAAATTTTGGTCACAGGGAAAAGTCATGGATTCCATTTAGGATTAGGAATACGTGTAATCGGACTTGCTTTTTACATATCTCTATTGGGACCATATTCACCTTTTTGAGTGAATCGAGAAATAGGTTTGATTGTCCATCTTTTTTATATATATCTGACATTGCATTCTCCGGATAATTCAAATCGAAGCAATTGGATGTCCAATTCGGGCCTATATGACATGACCGATCAATAGATTCAGATTTGTCATATATTTCATACATCACACTAGATAGATATCATATTCATGGAATATGATTCACTTTCAAGATGCCTTGGTGGTGAAATGGTAAACACGCGAGACTCAAAATCTCGTGCTAAAGAGCGTGGAGGTTCGATTCCTCTTCAATGCATAATATTTGAGCATTCTCTATCTAATGAATGGGGAGTCCGCTTTAAAATCGTCTGTCCTGCACCCACCCCTCCTCCCCCCGAGTATATGCTTCAACAGGAATCACACAAGGGTAGATTAGAAACTCTGGTAAAATGTCCGCCCGTAACCCATCAGATAAAGTACATTAAATAGTCGAGGGATTGGCGACTTACCCATTCAGTGACTTTGGCACTGGACGTTCTCAACTCAATTAACATTAAGAACTTTTCATACCGGAGGAGTATTCACGGGGGGTACTGCAAAACATGTGCGAGCCCCATCTAATGGAAAAATAAATTTTAATGAGGATGTGGTTCATCCGACACGTACACGTCATGGGCATCCCGCATTTCTATGTTCTATAGACTTGTATGTAACTATTGAGAGTGAAGATATTCTACATAATGTGAATATTCCACCCAAAAGTTTGATTTTAGTTCAAAACGATCAATATGTTGAATCAGAACAAGTAATTGCTGAGATTCGCGCATGAATATCCACTTTGAATTTTAAAGAGAAAGTTCGAAAATATATTTATTCTGATTCAGACGGAGAAATGCACTGGAGTACTGATGTCTATCATGCACCCGAATTTACATATGGTAATGTTCATCTATTACCAAAAACAAGTCATTTATGGATATTATTGTGAGGCGTGCAGTCCAATCTAGTCTACCTTTCGATCCACGAGCGAGGATCAAATGAATGTGCATTCTCTTTCTCGCAAGCAAATATATACTTCTAACCTCTCAAGAACTAATGATCAAAGTAGACCAAATTATTTAGTTCGGGTTTTTCTGGTAAAAAATAAGATAGGATTCCTGATTATTCAGACCTTAATCGAATCATATGTACTAGTCAGTATAATCTCGTATATTCGCCTATTCTCCACGAGAATTCTGATTTATTGTCAAAAGGGCAAAGAAATAAATTCATCATTCTACTACACTCGATTCAAGAACTCGAGAATGAACTAATGCCCTGTTCAGGTATCTCGATTGAATTCCCCGTAAATGATATTTTTCGTCGAAATATTATTATTGCTTATTTCGATTATCCTCGATACAGAAGAAAGAGTTCGTGAATTATTAAATATGAGACTATAGAAACGCATTCAGTCATCAAAAAAGAGGATTTGATTGAGTATCGATGAGTCAAGGAATTTAGGCCAAAATACAAAATGAAAGTAGATCGATTTTTTTTCATTCCTGAAGAGGTGCATATCTTGCCCGGATCTTCTTCCATAATGGTACGGAACAATAGTATCATTGAGGTAGATACACAAATCACCTTAAATCTAAGAAGCCGAGTCGGTGGGTTGGTTCGGGTGGAGAAAAAAAAATGAATTGAACTTAAAATCTTTTCTGGAGATATCCATTTTCCTGGCGAGACAGATAAGATATCCAGACATACCGGCGTTTTGATACCACCAAAAAAAACTCCAAGAAATCCAAAAAAGTTAAAAAATGGATCTATGTCCAACGGATTGCACCTAGTAAGAAAAGGCTTTTTGTTTTAGTTCGACTTGTCGTCACATATGAAATAACGGACGGTATAAATTTAGCAACCCTTTTTCCACTGGATCCATTACAGGAAAGGGATAATGTGCAACTTCGAATTGTCAATTATATCCTTTATGAAAATGGCAAACCAATTCGAGGAATTTCTGACACAAGTATTCAATTAGTTCGGACTTGTTTAGTATTGAATTGGAACCAAGACAAAAAAAAAAAACTTCTAGCGAAGAAGTTCATGCTTCTTTTGTTGAAATAAGGACAAATGGTTTGATTCGACATTTCCTAAGAATCAACTTAGTTAAATCCCCTATTTCGTATATCGAAAAAAGGAATGATCCGTTGGGGTCAGGATTGCTCTCTGATAATGGATCAGATTGTACCAATATCAACCCCTTTTCTTCCATTTATTCCTATTCCAAGGCAAAAATTCAACAATCTTTTAACCAACCTCAAGGAACTATTCATACGTTGTTGAATAGAAATAAGGAATGTCTGTCGTTGATAATTTTGTCATCATCCAATTGTTCTCGAATGGGGTCATTCAAGGATGTAAAATATCACAGTGTGATAAAAGACTCAATTAAAAAAAATTCCCTAATTCCAATTAGAAATTCATTGGGCCCTTTAGGAACATGTCTTCCAATTGATAATTTTTATTCATCTTATCGTTTAATAACTCATAATCAGATTTTAGTAACTAACTATTTGCAACTTGACAATTTAAAACAGACATTTCAAGTGATTAAATTTAAATATTATTTAATTGATGAAAATGGATTTTTTTTAATCCCGATCCATGTCGTAACATTGTTTTAAATCCATTCAATTTGAATTGGTATTTTCTCCATCACAATTATTGTGAAGAGACATAAAAATAATTAGTCTTTGACAGTTTATTTGTGAAAATGTATGTATAGTAAAAAATGGACCGCCCCTTAAATCGGATCAAGTTATACTTGTTCAAGTTGACTCGATAGTGATACGATCAGCTAAGCCTTATTTGGCCACCCCCGGAGCAACTGTTCATGGCCATTATGGGGAAACCCTTTACGAAGGAGATACATTAGTTACATTTACATATGAAAAATCGAGATCTGGTGATATAACACAGGGTCTTCCAAAAGTAGAACAAGTGTTAGAAGTAGAACAGGTGTTAGAAGTGCGTTCGATTGATTCAATATCCATGAATCTAGAAAAGAGGGTTGAGGGTTGGAACAAATGTATAATAAGAATTCTTTGAATTCCTTGGGGATTCTTGATTGATGCTGAGCTAACTATAGCGCAAAGTCGAATCTCTTTGGTTAATAAAATCCAACATGTTTATCGCTCCCAGGGGGTGCAGATTCATAATAGGCATATATAAATTATTGTACGTCAGATAACATCAAAAGTGTTGGTTTCAGAAGATGGAATGTCTAATGTTTTTTTACCCGAAGAACTTATTGGATTGTTGCGAGCAGAACGAATGGGGCGCGCTTTGAAAGAAGTGATCTGTTGCCGAGTCGTCTTATTGGGAATAACAAGAGCATCTCTCAATACTCAAAGTTTCATATCTGAAGCGAGTTTTCAAGAAACTGCTCGAGTTTTAACAAAAGCGCTCTGCAGGGTCGACGATTGGTTGAAAGGCACGAAAGAGAACGTTGTTGTTTGGGGTGATATCCGCTGCATGGATTCAAGGGATTAGTCCACCCTTCAAAACAACATAACACCATTCCTTTGGAAACAAAAAAAGAATCTATTCGAGGGGGAGATGAGAGATATTTTGTTCCACCACAGAAAATTATTTGATTCTTGTCTTTCAAAAAAAATTCACGACATACCCGAAAAATCATTTATAGGATTTAATGATTCCTAACAACGGATTCATCTATTTCGCTAACTGCATTTGGTATGATTATTTGCTTTGGTAATAAAAAGAATAATGAATAGAAAAGAATAATGGTTTGGGTCATGTATCTACGTCCAATCTACGGTAGAAGAGAAGGTTCCATCGGAACAATTATTTAATTCAGTTCAGGGTTCCTCGTCTTTTTTTTAAGAATAAAAAAAGTATTCACTCATCTTTTCTATCTTGCATCTATAGTATTTTTGCCCTGGTGGGTTTCTTTCTCAGTTAATAAATGTATGGAATCTTGGATTACTAATTGGTGGAATACTGGGCAATCCGTTTTTTTTAATAATATTCAAGAAAAACGTCTTCTAGAAAAATTCATAGAATTAGGGGAACTCCTCTTCTTGGACGAAATGATCAAGGAATACTCGGAAACACATCTCGAAGAGTTTGGGATAGGAATCCATAAAGAAACGATCCAATTAATCAAGATACAAAATGAGAATCGTATCCATACGATTCTGCACTTCTCGACAATTATAATGTGTTTTATTATTCTAAGCGGGCATTCAATTTTGCGTAATGAAAAACTTGTTATTCTTAACTCTTGGGCTCAGGAATTTCTATATAACTTAAGTGACACAGTAAAAACTTTTTCTATTCTTTTATTAACTGATTTATGTATTGGATTTCATTCACCCCACGGTTGAGAATTAATGATTGACTCTATCTATAAAGATTTTGGATTTGTTCATAATGATCAAATTATATCTGGTCTTGTTTTCACCTTTTCAGTCATTCTCGATACAATTTTTAAACCCCAGAGACTAAGGGTATGTTGAAACGATATTTCAATATGGAGAATATGAGTATTACAGATGACTTCTTAGGAATTGGGATTTCTAAGACATCTAACGGACTGGTCTAATTTCAAACTCATCAGTGAGGTGTTTGGCAGTCTCGTTGAAGTCATCAATGGATAAGAGTCATAAAGTTGACTAGAATCATGGTGCACCCATATACCAGGAGCGATATTTGCAGGTCTCGGGTAGTTTAAAGTATACTACACACTACAACCGACCTAATATCTTTTGCCAAATCAACCAGTTGAACCAGGTTCACTCGTGATCTTGGAAACAATCACTGGATGTCACTAAGACAGATATGACGATATCTGAGATGTTCTCTAATCTACGGATTAAGGTATTCCAGATGTCCGGCCGTTCTGGGAGAACACAATGATGCAAATCGGACATTGGATATGAAGAACACCATAGCCATAAGAGAATATGTATGGTGTATCTTATACAAACCTCTACGCAAACTTATCAGTCGATTCGTAAAGGAATCAGAGTCTTCCACTTTATACAAGGTGTGGAAAGATATTGAGTAACTTCACTACATCTTAGAGGAAGTCCCTTATCGGGAGAAACCCGTGCCTTTGGCAGTTTCACACTGTAGCTAGCCAGTCGGCTTCTGGAAGGGCACGGATGATGGCGTCTCGATTTAATCGTCAGAGACATAAGACAGTTAGACAATTGATCACCACAGGTATCATCTCCATCGATTACGTAAAATCAAAGAAGAATATGACGGACCCACTAACTAAGGGCCTACCCAAAAGATCAATGAACTGCTTGTCTAGGGGAATGTGCTGAAAACCCAATACATACGAAACTTTGTGGTGGTAACCAACCATACTGACTGTAGATCCCAAGAATTTGGTTCAATGGAAAAACTAAGCTGTAAAGGTTCAGTTGAGCGCTTCGGTGAAAGCAAGAGCACTTCAGATTATAATTCCTACACGAAAATATATATCCAGAGTCTTCCCATGATAGACATTAAAGTGCTACCTGCATGATGTGTACATGTTAAGTATCAAAGTCTTGACATAACCCTCGAGAGTCGAGGTTAAGATAAGGATACTTTTAATGATTTCTAACATTAGTGTGGTGGGGGTACTGCAGTGTACTTTGTAGGAGATCATCTATTTAAGTGCGAGGACAGGCCGCCTCAATTGTACGCACTTAAGAATCCAAGTGTGTCCACTGCCACAACGGACAAAACAATAAAGAAGAAACAAGGGATTGGACAGTTATTGTGTCTCTATCATTGTCTTGGCATACACTAAACACTGACGATTCAAGACATCACGTTCACTGCGCAGTAAGTATGTCCGATGGTAGTTGACTAGAGAAGGTTCAAGGCTGTTGGCTACCTATTTCGATGCAATATACTTCATCTACTAGATTGCTAATGGTTGACACCCCGCGTGCACCAACACCTCTTTCAAGAGGGGATTGTTGGAAATTTACCTAGTGAGATTGAGTTTATCCCGTTCTTAATGACTTGAACACATGCGGCCCCGTATGTCGAAAATATAATTTCCATACACATGCATACGTCGTACAACGTCTAGCTAAAATTCACGTAGTGAAAGAGATGTTGGTACACATGTTAAAGTGTTCTTAAGTTATGTAAGGATGAACGATTAATTGGCCAAATTGATGTGTCTCCCACAACGGTATATGAAAAGAAGAAATGTGCAAAATACGAAAAATGAAGAAGAGTCGTGGTGCCGTAACAGGGCCGCATCACCGAGCCACGACGGGCCAGCGCCGCGGCGCCAAAAGTCCCGAGACTCGAAGTCGGATACTATACACTAAACACTGACGATTCAAGACATCACGTTCACCGCGCAGTAAGTATGTCCGATGGTAGTTGACTAGGGAAGGTTCAAGGTTGTTGGCTACCTATTTTGATGCAATATACTTCCTCTACTAGATTGCTAATGGTTGACACCCCGCGTGCATCAACACCTCCTTCAAGAGGGGATTGTTGGAAATTTACCTAGTGGGATTGAGTTTATCCTGTTCTTAATGACTTGAACACATGTGGCCCCATATGTCAAAAATATAATTTCCATACACATGCATACGTCGTACAACGTCTAGCTAAAATTCACGTAGTGAAAGAGATGTTGGTACACATGTTAAAGTGTTCTTTAAGTTATGTAAGGATGAACGATTAATTAGTCAAATTGATGTGTCTCCCACGACGGTATATGAAAAGAAAAAATGTGCAAAATACAAAAAATGAAGAAGAGTCGTGGTGCCGTAACAGGGCCGCAGCACCGAGCCACGACGGGACAGCGTCGCGGTGCCAAAAGTCCCGAGACTCGAAGTCGGATACTGCCTGTTTAGCACCGCGACGCTCAACATACCGTGAACCCAAAAATCAGAAAGTTTGTTCTGAATGTGCACTCATTGGAAAGACCAAAGATCATCCAACTCTTGGCATGATCAATTTGTCTTTTGATGAGATCTATGCAACCCATTTAGTGCATTCACATGGCTTGTGGATACTCATTTTGCACCTATAAAAAGAGGTCTCATTTTCAGATTTAGAACATCACTTACATTCCTAAATTCTGGAAATATTTGAGAGCTTTTATTCTTCTTCTAGCAATCTAGAGTTCTTGTTTCTTCTATAAGGATTCTCAAGTATTGGTTTGTGCTTGATAAAATATTGTTGTTTTATCTTGGGAGGCTATTACCCACTTACCGTAAGCCATAATATACGGGGGTAATTTTGTCTTAAAGAGACAGTGTCATCACTCGACTCGACAAACATTGCACTGAACTACTTTTGTCTACCCTTTCAGTTCTTCCATCCATGTTCACACCTATTTTTTTCTACAAAATTCAGTAGAATGTGGAAAGTGTAGAGTATACACAAACCTTAACCTTATCTTGGAAGGCAGAGAGATTGTTTACGATAGATCCCTGACTTAGAATAAAACCATAACAAAGCAAATCAAAAAGGAAAATGAGCACATCAAAAAATAAGAGACGATAAATAATACTTCTTTCATCCTAATTTAAGTGTATTAGTTTGACTTAACATGAAATTTAAGAAATAAATGTAGACTTTTAAATTTGTGGTCTTAAATTAAAGATGCATGTAGTCTTTTAAATTTGTGGTCTTAAACTTGTCTTAGAATTAGAAAATTTATTAAATATAGAAAAAAATTACTAAATATAAAAAGAGATGTTTTTTACGGATCAAAAAATAAAATAAAAACACTTAAATTAAAACGACAAAAGTAATAAAAAATGAAGAATAACACATTACACGAGATATACTACCGACTACCAGTAATTTACTCGGCCCAAAAAAAAATATAGAACCCAAAACCACTCGACAACCAGGTGGCTGGGAAAAGAAAAGGAGAAAGAAACATACGGCTGATCTTTCTTGATTTAACTAGTAGCTTTAATTACACGCGCTCCACAACCCCCATTAATATATGAACAAAATTAGCCACTGTCAAGCCATTCAAACTTCATCCAAATCTCAAATCTCTAAAGTCGCTCAAAATCACATAACATAACCAACAATCCTCCCAAAAAACCCTTTTCTCAAAATTCATTGCTTTACAAGATCTTTTCATCCTGTCTCGATGCTGCACTTGTTCTTTGCAGTGGCGTTTTCAGCGGTGCCTTTGACACTGTATATACCACCCATGAGAAGCTTGAATCTATTCGTGGAAACTATGGAAGATCTTTGTAGGGAATCAAGTGTTTATACTGGAAGGATGTATCCTAGGTTAAGGCATGCTTGGTCTAGGATCTTGAATTGTATGCTCTGTGTCACTACAAGATAAGTCAACTAGGAAAGTTTCATAACCTTTTTTGCTGTGTAAATAATATGTTTTGCTTCTCTTACTGGAAGGATGAGTCTTTTTTTGGATTATTTCGTTGTTGTTTCACAGATCTGATGGTTCATGTAATTCAAGCGCATTAATAAAAAGGTTATTATGGGTTATAATCGTTTCTGCTTCTATGCAAAATTCAATTTTTTTTTTATAATGTGGTTTAGAAAAATGCAAGGTTACTCCTTTTCATTGGTTATTACCTAATCCTTTATGAATTAGCTAACTAATATTTCTAACATAATTGGACTACACTTTTTTATTGCAGTTGGAATTCAATTTTACCTAATAAAGTAGATGTACAATATTCTATGAGACTGACTCAAAAATTATCAAAGAGCATGTGTGGAAGCCCTTTAGTAAATATGTCATCAATCTAATACATGGAATGAACATGAAGAATACAAACTTGTCCACCATCAAATTTCTCAAAGTGGATATCCATTTCAATGTATTTAGTGCGTTGATGTTGAACGATATTGCCGGAAAGATATATCGCACTTATATTACTATAATAGACCAATGTAGCCTTATAGATGGGGTAGTAAAGTTCAGGAGAAAGTTGTGTATCCAACAAGACTCAGAAAAAACATTTGTTATATCCCGGTGCTCGACTTCGACACTGAATCGAGACAGAGTAGGTTATCTTTTAAAAGATCAAGAAAATAAGTTATTTCTGAACACACAGTAACCTGACGTGGATCGACGAGTATAGGACATCCACCTCAGTCAGCATCAGAATAAGATGTGAGGTCGGAGAATGAGGACTTGTACATGTGTAAGTCTAAATGAGGAGTACATTGTACATATCACAAAACGTTTGAGGGCATTCATATGTTCGTCCGTCGGGTTGTGCATATGTAAGCATATTTGTTGCACGACATATGATATAACTGATCTCGTGAAAGTGAGATACTGCAATGCTTCTGCTAAACTGCGATAGTGAGTCGGGTCGACGTACAGAGAACCCGAAGAGGCACTGAGTTTGAAATTAGTGTCCACCGGTTTGCAAGACGTCATGTCTGCTCGGTCAATGATCTCTTCGACGTACTTCTTTTGACAAAGAAATAAGTCACATGCATGTCTCGTAACAACAATGCCCAAAAAATAGCTTTGGGGGGCCCAAATCCTTCATAGCAAACTCAGAGGCAATGAGTGAGGATTAGTGAAGTGCATCAGAAGATATAGTTAGGATGATATCATCAACATATAACATAATGTATGTCATGTTATTACCCTTGCCATAGATGAAAAACGAGTTGTCATATTTGCTATGTGAAAAGCTTATAGTGGAACAAATTTAGCAAACCGTTTGTATCACGCATGAGGAGCCTGTTTTAATCCATAGAGCTATTTCTTCAAATGACACACATAATCTAGATGGACTGAATTTATGAATCTCAAAGGTTGATGCATATACACAGTCTCATGAAGGTCTTCATGCAAAAATACATTTTTGACATTCAGTTGATGAATAAATCCATGATTTAGACAAAGCAATACTGAGAACGATTTAAATAGTTGTCGGTTTCACCACCGGACTCAAGGTTTCATCACAATCTATACCCATTTGTTGAGACTTGCCATCACCTACAAGATGAGTTTTGTGCCATTCAAAAGAACCGTTATATTTATTTTTATATCTAAAAATCCACATAGAACGAATAACATTTCGTATTTTTTATATATTTTTTATAAAAATAAAAAGAATATGAAATAGAAATTCGAGGATGGGGTAGGGCATGGGGAGGGGGTAAGAAAAAAATCATTTTTTTATTTTATAAAAGTAACAAAAAATATGAAATAAAAATTTGAGGAAGAGGTGAGGTGCAGGGAGTAGAGATGGCAACGGGTAGGATCTGGACCGGATCCTACTAGATCCAGATCTGTTTTACATACATGTATCCATATCCAGATCCAGGTCCATAGGGTCCATAAAATCATATCCAAATCCAGATCCATCGGATCCACGGATCGGATCTGGATCCAAATCAAAGTGACTGATTATTAAGTTATACCTTCTAATCAATCCAAATTTTCTAGGAAAAAAGTCAATTTAATTTAACGGAATCATGGGGAATGCATCCGTAAATTAGGACTAAATGACATTGTTGACAATTGTTATGCCTATCGCTATCACAGTAGTGAGAAACAATCCTCTCAATACCTAAGCTACTACATAAGTACCACATAAATGATTAATATAATGATTAAAGAATAACACGCAAAATGTGTCTCAATTAAAAAAATAATGGTCTTCGTCCCTTTGAATATAAAATAAAATTAAGATTACAAAGGATTCGGTGCCATGATGTATAAATAATAAATGTATAATTAATTTAATAAAAAACGGATTTACGGGTCGGATCTGGACCGGATACAAATTTCAAAGAGAAGATCCAGATCTGATCCATCATAAACGGATCCGGATCGGGTCCAAACTTTGAATATCCATATCCTATAAAATGGATCTGGATACACCGGATCCGGATCGGGTCCAGGATCCATTGTCATCTCTAGCGAGTGGGGTTAGAGGCGGTAGGGGAGGTAGAAAAAATCATATTTTTAAAAGTAAAAAAATATGATTTTTTTAGGATGAGATAAGGCAATAGGGTGGGGGTGGAGGAGGTAGGTGTGGGTAGGGCGGAGGGGGGGGAGGGGAGGGGAGAAAAATAAGATTTTTTTTTTATAAATTATTTATAAAAGTAAAAAAATATAAAATAAAAATTTGAGAATGGAGTTGAGCAGGGTAGGGAGGTGGAGTAGAGGTAGTTAGGGGTGGGGTGGAGTAGGCAAGGTAGGGGGCAGAGATGTGAGGGTGGTTCAGTGTTTGGGTGGGGGTTGATGTAGGGGAGGGGTAAAGTAGATGGATTACGTGGTGGGTGGTTGGGGTGCGTTGGTGTATTTTTACTGTTTCGAAATAATAAAGGAATTTTAAAAATGATTATTTATAAATAAAAATTTTAATCTAGAGTGGAACTCTAATCCTTAAAATTAAACATTTTCATGGGTCAAGTTTGGACATCATCATGGGTTTATTTGAGGATGTTAATTTATGATGGGTCAACTTGTGCTAGCTCAAACAAACTCATCATCAAAATCACTCTTGTCCGGGTTAGGCGGGTCATTTGGATTTGAGCTAATTTTGACACCCCTAGTTGATACCATATATGAATATGTTTCCTATTTTTCATTGATCATTACGTACAATGATACCATATATGAATATGTTTCCTGTTTTTCATTGATCATTACGTACAATATATATTGTTACATAATTACCTACTCCTTTTACAAATTAAGTAACTAATCTTTCTAATTATAATTGGACTACACTTTTTAATAATAATTGGACTATAATTTTACCTAATATAGATATTTTATCACAAAGTAATTGGTAATGAGATTTTAGATTAGATTTGCTTCTTGGGGTTTATGAGATGAATATTGCTTTTTGGTGTATCATTGTTCTAAGAAAATTATTGCAAACGTGATAAGACGAGGACTCCTTTTTCTGCTTGGTTCTTTTGGTGCTCTTCCTTTATTGGTCCATCTGTTGGTGAAAATGATAGTAATAATAGATAGCTATTTTAGGTTCACGGTAGTTGGTTGTATCAATCACATTCTTTTCTAATCTTATCCTTCTAATGAGATTTCTAGTATCTTCTAAAAAAACTACAGTACTACTTAAATACATAATACTATGCCCATAGCTGAAAATACTTCATAGGATAAGCATATTCCAGTGAAGTATTAACTGATAATATTATTTAATACACTGGACCTTTGAACTGTTTTATTATACAACTTATTATCCTCAAAGACCAAATAAATGGGGTAAAATCATAGATTGATTGAGTGTATCAGAAACTATAAAGTGAATGAATTTTATCTATGGAAAAACAAAATGACACTTTTTTAAGTATGAAAGAATAACACTTGTGCAGCAACAGTGGCTTGACCTTTTCTCAGCTGGCAAGTGTGCAAGGTTTCAAGAACCAGAAAACATCTAAAGCTCTTGCAGCTTCTTTTTCAGCAACAATAGCACCTCCTCTCTGTCCTTGTTGATTATTATTACTCTTTCTCTTCCCCCCTTCATTGCTGCTTTGTTCCAGTTCCTGAAGGATCCCCCTTGTTTCCTAATGTTATTTCATCATACAGATTCAGTGTTATTAGTCTCAACATAATTTGGTCAACAGTTCATCAAAGCAATACGATTAAAATATTTTCACTGCAACTCTTGCTATTTTATATCAAAAACACAATCAATCAAGAACAAGCTAGTGGTGGTGTAACAACACACTTTAAGCCATTTTAATAAATAAAATAGTGCTGATTCTTACCAAACTTCATCTCACAAACATCATATGAAATTAAAATTTGAGGATTAGTTTGTTGCAGGTACAGTTGCAGACTGCACTGGACTTGTTTTTAAGAAAATAGACCTTAAGATCTAGTCTAACTCGTGCGAAAAATTAGCTGTGATGATTGGAAGGAGATGATGGCCCATGCACTTACAACAACTAAAAATAACAGTTTTCCTTTTGTTTTGATGAGAAAAAGGTTCATATGATGGACTCTGCATATTTGTGAGACTGAGAATTTGTGAACAAGTATCACTATGCAGACTGCTGACCGCAAGTATTCAACTGCAAAAATCAACCTAGTGACAATAAGCTCTACGCATACCAGAGGCCTAGATTTCAAAGCCTTAGAAGGAGTGGCCTTTGTAATTCCGCGGCTGGCTGAGAAACACTGAGGAGTGGGAGGATTTGTGCGGATTTGGGACAAGATTTCTTCATCTTTGCGCTTAATGTTCTTCACATCCACGAGTATTGGTGTGTTTTCTGCATTATCATTTCTCCTGCATAGATAGTTCACCAACAGTAATACTCAGTATCTCTTATAATATACCCTTTGGCCACTGCTTTCATTTGGGCAACTCAACAGAAATATGTCCAGTTATTACATCTCCTCTTTAAGTATAAAAATGGTCAGAATGAATGCTTTTCTCAACCTGTTGATGTTATGCTTATGCATAATAATTGTGCTATGTCAATTACTCTAAAATTTCAACAAATGTTATAATTCTGACCCCATAATTTTAAAAGTGCAATGAGTTAACGACTGAACCTGTCAAGTTTAAATTTTGGATCAGATCCTGAATGGTCACGTTCTTTCAGGATTAGAAAAATCTAAATATTGTAAAAAGTGAAACTTACAGTTTTCTTCTCTGCTTCTCCTTAGTGTTGCTCTTTGCAACTATTTCATTAGTCTCTTTAGTCATATCTACCAATGGCTTCCTTTCCCTTTCTTTATCACCAACAATTATAGGCTCCTTTTGTTTACTCCCCATTAATGGACTTGTTTCCAAGTTCTCATCTGCACACTTCTCTCTCTCTTTAGTCCTGGTGACTACTAGTCTCTTCAGCTCATTGCAGAACTCAGATACCTTGTTCAACAAATCCCCACCAGCAAATAGGTTCCTAGCTGAAAGAGTACTTCTCAACTTTGGTATCTCTTCTCCTTTTTCACTCTTCTCCGCGCTCGACTTGATTGTTTGTTTCATCAATTTAGTCCTGAACAACCTTGTAGGGGTTGCAAAATTGGGATTCTGATTCTCACTATCTTCAACAATCTTATCACATTGAATTTGCCCTCTCTTCTTCAGTGTTGCAGCATCTCTGAAATTGAAAACAACATTGTTCATAATCTCGTCCAAATAAAACTAAAGTAGAATCTATTGCATAATAAGACTGGATTTTTTTCATTGTTTACCTCCAATTTCGTTCCCCAAGAGGAATATCAGATACACTAGCTGACCTTTGATGCTGTAAAATTACAACAAAATTAGCAAGAGTTGGAAGGTAAAATCTGTTAACTAGCAAAAATCACAGAGAAAAAAAATCAAAAGGAAATGAAGATTGATGAGTGCAGCCCGGTGCACTAAGCGCTCCTACAATGTGCAGGTCTAGGAAGGGCTGGACCACAAGGCCTATTATACGCAATCTTACCCTGTATTTTTGCAAGAGGTTGTTTCCAAAAATGCAGGGTAAGAGTGATTATTGAATTGACCATTACCCACTAGAATTCATAACATGAGTATTCTTAAAACTATCAAAAACACTCCAATTACAATACACTTTTCCACATTTCATCAACTGATATATGAGAATCACAAATTAATAAATTTAAATACAAAATTTTGCCAAAAAAAATAGAGAATAAGTCTCATACCTTAGACGAGGAGGAAGAAGGGGTAGCTACTTTATAGAAATCTTCCACTGTCTTTGTATGATTACAATCTAGAATTAAAGAAAAGCCGCGAAATAAATTCAAATCTTTAATTAGAAAAAGAAAAGAAATCGAACTCATTTGTTATTTACCAGGTCTGCAGAACCAAGCATCATCATCAACAGGAACATCAGGGGCGACAAAATCAACCCATTTAGGAGCGTTAAAATGTTCATACAGATCATCTTTAACAATTCTTGAATCAATGGTTTTCCAATCAATAATGGCTATCTCCATTAGATTACCAAAAAATGTGTTACACAAAAAAAGAACCAAAATGGAGCAAGAAGAAAAAGAAAGAGTTTAAAGTGATGAAGTGAATACACAGTTTGTACAAAACCCAAATAAAAGTTGGATTTTAATGAATGGGAATCACAGGTGAAATGCAACGTTGAAGGAGCTGCTGACACCAAAGAGTTATTTGAGAAGACCGTTGCGACTTAAGGCTTTTGGAGGTTTTTATTATCTATTTAATTTATTTCTTTATTTTCTTTTTGACCGTTTGGGATTTTGCTCATTTATTTATTACTCCCTCCGTCCCAACTTAAGGACCCGTTTGGCCATAGATAATTTTTTACTTTTTTCCGAATTTTTTTTCACTTTTTCTTAAAATTGGTGTTTGGCCATAAAAAAATCTAAATACAACGTCTAGAATATGAAAAACACCTCAATCTTGTTTTCACAATTTTCACTTTTCGTTTTTTTGTCATTGTTTTTATAGGGTGGTGGTTATACCAACTATGTTGTATGGGCAGAGTGTTGGCCGGTCAAGACTTCACATATCCAAAAGATAAAAGTTGTGTAAACGAGGATGTTAAGATGAATGTGTGGGCATATAAGGAGGGATAAAATTAAAAATGGTGATATTCGGGACAGAGTGAGAATGCGGGAAGCGAGGTTGAGATGGTATGGGCACGTGCAGAGGAGAGACACAAATACTCCAGTGCAGAGGTGTGAGAGGTTGGCTATGGCGAGTACATGAGGGGTAGAGGTATGCCGATGAAGTATTGAGGAGAGGTGATTAGACGGGACATGACGCAAATGCAACTCACTGAGGACATGAGCTTAGATAGGGGTTATGGAGGACACATATTAGGGTAGTAGGTAGTTCAGCGTAGTCATGTATACGCTTACAAACTGGTAGTTGTAATTATTATTGTAGGCTCGCTTAGCCTATCATACTAGTAGGCACACCATTGTCTTATAGTCCCTTGTCGTTTTATTTATGATGTTATGTTTATTTTGTTTGTCGTATTTACTTGCATTATTTATTGCTTCCTTTTCTCTTTCAGAATTCATTTGCTATCATGACTTACTCACTTTGTTTGTCTCACTTTGCTTAGGCTTGTGTTTTGTCTTGAGCTGAGAGTCTCTCGGAAGCCGTTGTTCTACCTACTAAGGTAGAGTTTAGTAGGTAAGGTCTGCGTACATTCTACCCTCTCCGGACACAATTAATAATAAAAACTAAAAGCAAAATTAGATTAATTATCAAACCATCCGATAGATTCAATCAAGATCACCTATACTATTTGAAATCAACAAGAGTAATTCAAATGATTTCACAAGTGAGTATTGTCAAGTGAAATCAAGGACAAGGTTCAATAGACAACTATGAAATCACATTACTCAAAGCTACTCACTATGACTAAGTTATAATCTAAGCGATTGAATTCTCGTCAATGTTCAAGCTAACCATTCTAAAGCATAGGAGCCACTATATATAGTTTTGGCTTTTATTACAACTAAGGCCCAAAAGTAAGCTTTGCAAATGTAGTCCAACATGAGCTCTTCCATCCGCGATCTAGCTACCTTTTGTGTCCTCAATTCCTTTGATTTCCTCCAAGCGATCATCCAAACGTTGTATACTCTTGTGTTTGATCCTCAAGAGCCTCCAAAGTCCCTCTTTGCATGAACATGACTTGCAAGGCTTAGAGCATCTTGACTTTGCTACGTGTGAAAGGTCTCGAATGAGTTGTGCTCTCTACTATTGTATCGGTAAGCGACCTACAAGTAAAAAAAGAGATTTGTTACTTAAGTTATTCATAGTTCTAGACTTTAAAACACACACATGATAAAAAAAAAAAGGGTATATATCAGAAATCATAATAATAGATGAATAAAGTTTGTTTTTTTCCTTATAAAAAAAGATACATATAGCTCTAACCTCTGAATTTTTAATTTTGATTTTTCAAGAATGTGCAATTTGTGACAGTCTGGATGAACTCATTATATGAATCCGCGAATTTATTTCTTATGTTTGATCACTTCCCAACACTCGTGTTCATTGATATCATCATTAATGATGTTGAATTTGTACAACTAATTAAAGATTTATTATAAAATTGATACTTCGATCAGCTAATGATGATGAAGAAAAAAATAGTGTTTCGACTTTCAAGTACATGTCCCTTATTTAAAAGAATTTAAAATTATAAGCAGCTTAATAACGTTTCATGTCTACTTAAGAGATGTTTTTCGCCCGGACGTAGCTCAATTGGTTCCATGATAGATTGACCCGAAAGATGTTTCTTAATTGGTCAGGTCAAACTAACTAACTTTTAATTTTCATATATGATATTATGTTGGGGTACAAATCTTCTTAAAAAGGTGAAATGTATTGATATGAACAACTCGATCTTAAAGCTAAACTTTCATTAAAAAAAAAATTATACAATAAAATTGGAGTATATATTTTTATCGGAATTCAATTATCACGGTAATATTTCAGCTATCTCAAATTGAACATATTGGCACATTGGAATCTGTGAACCACCTACTGAGGAATGTTACAATCGAGAAGCATAGTGCTCCAATTTCAAATCTGAGCCCGAATGGACCTACCTCAGCTGTGAGTACTATTCCAGTGCCAAACCCTAGCTCAGTAATTGAAGATGATGCTGCCGGAGTAGACTCCTGGGAAGAACGGGGATGCGCAATGGACTAGTCTGTTTGCGGGGAAAATGGTATATATCTGAGTTATATCCCTCCTGAATTGATTGATGGTATCTCTGTGGTGAAATTGGATAAAATGGAGAAAGAAATGGAAGAATGTTCTAATTCTTCATGTTTTGGGAGAACCGCCTGGGTATGAATCCCTTGGAAACCGTGTATGTATGTTATTACACCCCGTAGTGGCGATAGTCGTATGCTGAGACTGTCCTAAAATCTTCAAATAGCACCTAAGGAAGACCTTAGTGTATGTCTGCAAAATCATGTATATCACGGTTTCGAAACCGTGATATACATGGTATACAAAACCGTGTATATCACGGTATGTTATTAGGGTATAATTTCATGAAGCGGTACATTGGACAGAGTTGGTCCAAAGTAGCTGCTCCTGACTTGTTTTATCATGATGATGGGTATTATATTGCTAGATTCCAAAATATAGATGATATGCAAGATATTTTAGTCTCAGGTCCATATAGCATTAACAATAGGCCATTGATTCTGAAACAACGGAGCTCTCAATTCGATTTTAACAATGAATTCTTACTTGAGATTCCATTATGGGTTAGATTTCCCAAGTTGCCTATGAAATGTTGGAGAATTGAATCATTGAGTCGTATAGCCAGCATAATTGGAATTCCTAAATTTGCAGACGAGTGTACTACAAAGCAAACAAGAATTTCATATGCACGAATGCTTATTGATGTGAATATATCCAAACCTCTACCTTGTGAGATATTGGTGACTAATTCAGCAGGGGAGTCATTCAGGCAGAAGGTTGAATATGATTGGAAATAAGAGTATTGTTGTTCTTGCATAAGGGTGGGTCATGATTGTGCTAAACCAGCTAGAACTAAACACAAAAACCAACCTAAAATTACAGAACCCCAATATCAGGTGCCAGAACAGCCCACAGCTCCGCAACCTGAAAGTGCAACCACCACATAAGAGGACACCACAGAGGCAAATACAAGCCCGAAAAGCTAAACTAGATCAAATTCCTATGGTGAAAGGTACAGAGCATAATCCAGACGCAGGGGAGAAACATGTGACTACTTCTGTGGCAACACCAATGCAGACTCCAGTAAATGTTGCTGAGAAACAAGCATCCAAAGGAAAAGCACACCCATTCCTAAAATTTCAACGCCAGCAGAAGCAAAGAGGTATGCTCAATCTCTAGCTCATACAAGGGGTCCACAAAATTTGCATTCATGTGCTGTGGTTGCAAAAATCCTGCCCCCGAATACAGGCGGGGGATTCACCATTCAATGACTATGGTGGTATGGAATATTAGGGGAATAAATAAGAGGTATAAGCAAAAAGAGCTCAGTACCTACATAAAGAATAATCATATTATTTTTATAGGATTACTGGAAACTAGAGTTAAAGTGAATAATGCTACTAAGATAGCAAGTAGAATTGTACCTGGCTGGAGTTTTGAACACAATTATAACAATGCTAGGAATGGGAGAATCTGAATTTTATGAGATGCTAATATTCTTAATGTCAACATATGGTCCAAGGGGCTCAATATATACACTGCCAAGCTCAGAGTAAAGATCACAAGATTGATATTGTCCAAACAGTGATATATGGTTTTAATACCATTGAACAGAGAAAGTCTCTTTGGGATCAGTTGCAGATCTTGGCTCAATAATGCTTAAAGCCCTGGCTAATATGGGGTGATTTTAATGCCATGTTAACTATCCAAGACAGAAGGAATGGGGCTCCAGCGACCAACAGTGAGATTAGAGATTTGTCTGAGTGTGTTCAGGATTTGCTACTAAATGAGTTGAACTGGAGAGGAGATTTCTATACATGGTCTAATAAGCAACAAGGAGGGGATAGAGTATGTAGCAGACTTGATAGAGTCTTGGGTAATGATGAATGGATGATGCAGTTTGGGCAATTGATCTTAGATTATCACCTTCCTTTCATATCAGATCACTCTCCTATGCTATTGCTAATACAAGGAAAGTGCCATTCAGATTCTTCAACATCTGGGCACAACATGAACAATTTCTCCCTATTATTTCAGCATGCTTGACTAAGCAGAAGAGTAGCAACAGAATGACCAATGTTTGGATGAAGCTGAAGGCTCTTAGAAAAGACCTGAGACAACTGAATAATGCTGAATATAAAGGGATAACAGAAAGGATTGCTCAGATCAAATATGACTTACAAGCTGTTCAATCTCAATGGGTGGTTCAATTTTCTAATGCTTTAGTAGAAACAAAGAAGAATCTTCTGTAGCAGCTTGAAAAGTGGACACTAATAGAGGAAAGCATATACCAACAGAAATCAAGAGCAATGTGGATCAAGCTAGGGGATGCAAATACCAAATATTTTTCAGCTGTGGTGAAAGAGGCAGCATAGAAAGCAAATATCTGAACTCACTGCACTAACTGGAGAGAAACTTGGAGATCCAGAGAAGATAAAAAGTGAAATAATCAAATTCTATCAGTCTCTTATGGGTTCTGCATTGACAAGCATAACTGCAGTTTATAAGCTGGTAATGAGAAAGGGGCCTACTTTGACTCATTCTCAACAATTGGAAATATGTGCAATGGTGACAGAGCAGGAAATATATGATGGTCTTTGCTCCATAGCAGATGACAAGTCACCTGGGGTGGATGGTTATAATGCACTATTTTTCAAAAAGTCTTGGACTTTGATAAAACAGGAGGTATGTGCTGTTGTTCAAAATTTTTTCACTACTGGAAAGTTAAATAGAGCTATAAATTGTACAGCTATTACACTTCTGCCTAAGGATCCTAACCCCTCCTCTATAAAAAAATATAGGCCAATTACTTGTTGTACTGTGCTTTATAAGTTGATAGCATAGGTGCATCCAGAATACAAAAGGTGATTGGGTCAATGATTTCTGAGACTCAGGCTGGGTTTATACCAGGAAGAAGGTGGCTGATAATGTGATTCTAGCACATAAATTGGTAAGGGCTTACAATAGGAAACATAACTCACCTAGATGCATGATAAAAGTGGATATTCAGAAAGCATATGACATTGTTGATTGGCATTTCTTGGAGCAGATGCTTGAAGAACTTGGTTTCCCTACTAAGTTTAGCAATTGGGTGATGATTTATGTTACAACAGTTAATTACTCAATTTTGATGAATGAGGAATTTACTCCATTTAATGTTGCCAGAGGGTTAAGGCAAGGGGACCCTATGTCCTCTTTCCTTTTTGCAATTTCTATGGAATATCTAAGTAGGCAGTTGAGAGAGCTTAGACAAGATAAAAGGTTCAAATATCATCCCAAGTGTTCCAAGCTTAATATAACTCACTTAAGTTTTGCGGATGATTTACTCTTGTTTGCTAGGGGAGCGGGAGACCCTTAGTCAGTAATGCTATTACATGAGAAGTTCAAGCTGTTCGCAGCAGCATCTGGCCTACAAGCTAATCTCCCCAAAAGCTCTATATATTGTGGTGGTGTAAAAGAGGCAGACAGGACCTTGATTCAACAACAGCTAGGATACAGCCATGGAGACTTACCATTTAAATATCTTGGCATCCCACTGGCCTTCAAGAAAATCTCCATACTACAATGGCAACCTTTGATACACAGGATTGTCGCAAAAAATCTCTTCATGGACAGCCAAGAAGCTGTCTTATGCTGGAAGAATGCAACTTGTTAAAACAGAGATCTTTGGAGTACAAGCCTATTGGGGGGCTGTTCACCTTTGGAAACTTAGCTAGACCGGGCCAGGGGACCAAACGAAAGGGCACTGAAAGGTCTTCAATTAAAGTTTCGCCAGTACGGCCTCAGTTATTTATCATCCCTGTCAAGGTAATGAAAGCAATTGAGGTTCATTGTAGGAGTTATATTTGGTCGGGAACTAATAGCATCACCAAGGAAGCAGTGACAAAAATTTGTTGGGACCTGTCTAGGAAGCAAGACAAGCTTTGGATCAGATGGATCCATAGCTATTACATCAAAGGACAGCTGCTAGAAACTATAAAAATTTCTCAACAAGCATGCTGGATGGTCAGAAAGATCCTAAAAGCTAGAGATAAACTTCACAATATCCATCCTAACCAAACCAGCAAGCAGAGTGTAATAAGGCAATGTTAAATGCAGATGGTTCCAAGATATCCTAGAGTTTGCTGGAAGGGATCAGACTTATTTGTAAGAATTATGCAACTCCCAAAGACATCTTCACCGTGTGGTTGCAGCTCCAAGAAAGGTTACTTATTGCAGATAGACTGATAAAATGGGGATGTCAAGTAGATCCAAAGTGTGTGCTGTGCAAAAGGGAGAATGAAAACAGAGATAATTTATTTGTTACTTGTCCAGTTGTGGTCAAAGTGTGGAACATGATACTACAATGGCTGCAGATTCAACAGTTGACTAATCAAAGCTAGGAGCAACTTCAGCAATGGATACTACTCAGATCAAAAGGTAAAAGTCCAGCAGCTAATGTACTGAAAATGGTATATGCAGAATTTGGTCATGCGATTTGGTTGGAAAGGAATGCAAGAGTCTTTGAGCATACTGAGAAACCGGAGGAAACAATTGCCAGACGAGTTGCATTTATGTGTTGTGTTCGAGCTCCTACAGCCTATAGAGCTTTTCTAGATAAATGCATCTTTTAATTTTTGTTGTTACTGTAAGAAAGCAATGCCTTTAGCAAAACTTGTTAACTGGTTGAGTTAACCGGCTG
This sequence comes from Przewalskia tangutica, assembly GCA_029844215.1. Taxonomy (NCBI): domain Eukaryota; kingdom Viridiplantae; phylum Streptophyta; class Magnoliopsida; order Solanales; family Solanaceae; genus Przewalskia; species Przewalskia tangutica. The sequence continues at coordinate 32,058,688 of CM056731.1, read as the reverse complement.
CGTTTTGTAATCCTTACTTGGGTGATTAATGAAAGCCTAAGTACAAAAGAAAAAAGATAAGGTGCTTTATTTCGAGTATCTAAAGAATATTAGCAGGTGGAATTAATCATACTTCTACTAAGGTTTTGGTTAGATATGTATCTTTTAATTCCAAAAACTAGTGAATCTCCTTTCTGTCAAGTTTCGTATGAATTGATCTTACAATTTAATATAATATCAGACAAACTGTTCTGCATTCAAATTTCAGCATCATCAAAAAATAAAAATATATTTACGTACTTGATCTATGAAAAAAGTCAGGCTCCACAGGTTAGTCGATAAATTCGTTCTTTATAGCAATAATATTCTCATATTTCTATTGGATCATGAATCTATACTTGTAATCATTCATTCAACTTTTTCGAGAGCACACTTAAATAGAAGATAAATAAACGTTAAACCAAAGTAAAACTAAAAAAGGTTTCAGTTCATGTTTGGTTCCGCGGTACCCACTTTCGTGAAAATAAAAAAATTGACATGTTTGGTTTCGCGTTCCAGAATCATTTCTGTCATAATCAATTTTGTCATTTATTTCAATTTGAATTTTACCTTTTCCCTTATTACCCTCTTTAATTTTCATCAACAATTTTATCCACCTTCATTACCCTCTTTTTAAATATCTAGAAATAATTACTAAAAAAGTTCAAATATATAACTTTTATTACCCTCTTTAAATATCTAGAAATAATTACTAAAAAAAAATCAAATATTCACCTTCATTATATTATCTGTTTGTAATTTTTTTTTACATACTTTAAATTCTAATATTTAAGTATTATATATTGCACTTTATTAAAAGAGTAAATTAGAACGACATTTCGTTAAGGAGATTGTATAGTTTAAAAGAGTAAAATTAAGTATTAAGTAAAATTCTAATATTTAAGTATTATATATTGCACTTTATTATCTATTTAACTATGTCCTTTTTGGTAATTTTACGTCAAAAGCAATTTTGATCCAAATTATCCAAACATCATAAATTGATAACAATCACTTTTACATTATTGCATTCAAACATAAATCAATTATACCAGAATCAATTCTATCAAAATCAATATCTGACAGAATCAATTACGTCCACTGCAGAACCAAACACACACTCATAATACAATAAATAACAAAACAAATGTTAATAGACTTTTTGTATTTATTTTACGATTTTCATTTTTTATTTAGAGATGTTAGGTGGCACGGAATATATTTTGCTAGAAATGACAAATTAATTAAGAAAAAATAAAATAGTTTAGTTGCAATTTTAAAAATCACACCTATAATTTTGTTACACGAGTATAGATGTCATGTTTAAACCAATAACAGTCTCCTTAATTCCCTCTCTTCCTATTATTCCCACTTTTAACTCCACTGTTAAAGGAAGACAAGACTCTCTCCACTCTCATCTCAGTTAAAAGCAACCCAATTGCCAAAAACTTAGGTACAAACCTTTTCTTGATTTTCTCTTTAAAAAATTAAACTCATATATACATTCTTCAAAGAGTGAAGGTATGATTTGTTTTTAGATGATTGCTTCTTTTATGTGATATTTGGAGTAAGTTTTGAATCTAATCTCACCTTGTCATACTTGTTTTCTGAAAATGAAATGTATATAAGATTACTTTGACGTGATTTTATAAGCATGTCTGCATGTGAACAATTTGTTTTTTCTATTTTGGTAAGTATATGGCTGATGGATATAAGTTGTATGTTCTCTAGAAGAGATATATATATAAACCAACTGAATAATGGAACTCTGACTATTTTTTTCCTTGTATATGCTTGAAGTTCCAATTTAAAATTTTTACAAGTTTGTTTTCGCATTGTTATGCAGCAATATGAAGTATGAAAAGGTAGGATATGCATATATCTAAGCGAACAACCAAAATTATGATTGAATGGGCTTAACATGTTAGTGTGTTTATCGAGTTTCCTTTTTCTATTTCTTCTTTTGTTGGAATCGGTAGGGTAAGAGAACACCCTTCATCGAAAAATAACACTGCCGATCCTGAGATTCTTTTACCACATTTCCGAGACACTATCATACTGATGTTGAAGCTATAATAAGTTTTGAACATAAGGCTTAATTATAATTCTACCGCATTCGTCATGATTTGTATTTTCTTAATTTTGGTCCTATACTGTTAAACTTTCTGAATTTAATGGAGAAATATGGATTTATATAGCCTACCCCAACTTAGTTTGTATGACTGATGGATCTTTCATGGAAAGTTGATATAAGTTGTATGTTCTCAAGATGATATATAAACCAACTGAAATGACACCAACAATTTTTTTCTTTTTGAATTATTAAATTGATGTAGTGTATGTGTAATTCCCCTCGGGTAGGGTACTACGAAAGGATGTTGATACCGGAGAGAAGGGCCTATGTATAGGTGTTTGCTTAATTTCCATTTTATAATTTCTATTAAGTTTATTTTTGCATTTTCTGTAGCAATATGCAGTAACAAAAGGTAGTATATCCATATACTGAGGATATGATCAAAGTTGTGATTGATTATTGATCTGTGGCTTAACATTATTCTCTTCTTACCACATTTCCTAAACACTCTCACACTGATGTTGTTGCTATAATAAGTTTCAAACTTTTTAAGTCTGGCGCATTCGTCGTGATTCGTATTTTCTTATTTTGGTCATGTATTGATAAATATAATTAGTGAGGATCATATAGCCGACCTTAATTGCTTGGGATTGAGACGTAATAATAATTGTTGTTGTACTGTTAAATTTTTCATTTTCCTCAGTTGGGAAAACGTACGTTGTTGTTGTAGTCAAGTGCTAGTTTGATCTGAGAAATTCTTATGTGACATGTGTAGACCATCAAACAGATCAATATGTGTACATCTGTAACAGCTCAATTTTTTTCTGGTAAAGATTAAGGCAGGAAGTAATTTCATTTACATGTTTGTATTGCTTCCCTCAGCTCAAATATGTGCTTGTACTTTAGTAGCATTATCATTTGAGCTTCTTATTTATTTGGTTGTCTATTGTATAATCTTTTTCCAATCTTTCTTGTTGTATAGAGACAGAGATGACGATTGATCAGCCCCAATTTCCTTCTGTTGTTCATAAGGTAGCTGCAAATTTCGTGCTTAGATCTACCCAAAATCGAGATCTTCTGGCATACCAAAGGCCACAATATAAATATGGAAATCAGACTAATAAGCCCTGGTTGCATCGATGTGATGGAAAATATGACATGTCAATGGTTTCATCCTACTCATCGCCAGTTTTTGTGCAAGCTCCTTCAGAGAAAGGTTTTTCCAGCTTTGCGATTGATTTTCTTATGGGTGGTGTCTCAGCAGCAGTGTCCAAGACAGCAGCTGCTCCAATTGAACGCGTGAAACTCCTGATCCAGAACCAGGATGAGATGATCAAGGCTGGGAGGTTATCTAAACCATACAGTGGCATAGGTGAATGTTTTAGCCGAACAATGAAGGACGAAGGGCTTATGTCGCTGTGGAGAGGCAACACAGCAAACGTTATTCGTTATTTCCCAACTCAGGCTCGTTCTTTTCCCAGACAAAATCGGTTATGTAAATTTTAGATCCTTATTCATTTCGTTCTCATGATATATTTTTCTCTTTCTTTTTGTGCAGGCCTTGAATTTCGCTTTTAAAGATTACTTCAAGAGGCTTTTTAACTTCAAAAAGGACAGAGACGGTTACTGGAAATGGTTCGCTGGTAACCTTGCATCAGGAGGCGCAGCTGGTGCCTCTTCCCTTTTCTTTGTCTATTCTCTCGACTATGCTCGAACAAGACTAGCAAATGATTCTAAGGCTTCAAAAGGTGGAGGGGCTCGACAGTTCAATGGCCTGGTTGATGTTTACAAGAAGACATTAGCATCTGACGGAATTGCTGGACTTTACCGTGGATTCAATATTTCATGTGTTGGGATCATTGTGTACCGCGGTCTCTACTTTGGTCTGTACGATTCCTTGAAGCCGGTTCTCCCTCAGAACCTACAGGTAATGTTGCTCCAGTACTAACTAAACATTGTCAAATTTTATTTTGTGCAAACTCTAGTGATCGCATCCATGATAATCTTCTTGTTTAAGTTTTGCCCTGGATTTCTAAAACATATGCCTTCAATACTTTGATTCATTTTGATTATTATCAATCGATAGAATTAAAAACATGAAAGGTACGTATTCCCTGATATATTATAATTGGGATAATTACATTTTTGGACTGCTCTAAAACATAATAGCTGGCAAATGTATATGTTGTATATCAAGTATAAATATACATACAATCTTCTGATAGAAGGGAAGAGGCAGAGCACAACCGATTCTGTGGCACAAGATGTGCTGGTATTGCAAAGGCACAGACATGTAATATATATAATAAGTGTATAGATTTTGTATATGTTGGCTAGCGCCCGTAATTAATATTTGGCCGACGGGTCAAAAATGAAAAAAACTGATTATTATTTGTCATGTTTCATACATCTGTTTTTTTTATTTTGATTTCAGGATAGCTTCTTTGCTAGCTTTGCACTAGGGTGGTTAATCACAAATGGTGCTGGGCTTGCATCCTATCCGATTGACACTGTTCGTCGGAGAATGATGATGACATCTGGTGAAGCAGTGAAATACAAAAGCTCAATGGATGCTTTTACCCAAATCTTGAAGAATGAGGGTGCAAAGTCCCTCTTCAAGGGTGCTGGTGCAAACATTCTCCGTGCTATTGCTGGCGCTGGTGTCCTTTCTGGCTACGACAAACTCCAGTTACTTGTACTCGGAAAGAAGTATGGTTCTGGTGGTGCTTAAGTTTGAGCGATCATGTTTTCCATCTCTCTACCTAACATCAATACGAAGAAGTATCTTTTCGTTAGTACTATTTCAGTAGGAGATGTGATACATATTGCAGCAGTTGCTGGTTCAGTTGCTAGTTAAGTTTCAGGTTCCTAAATTAAGGCATTGTAGAATGCCCAATTTTGTTAGACATGGCAAGGGATATCTTGCATAAGGTGCAATTGTTTTTGTTTCAGTTTATAGGGTAATCTCTTAAATAGATTATCCAGCAAAATCAATAATGTAGTTGAGTTTCTTCTATGTTAATAATCAATTATTTCTGTGTTTTTCTTGGTGCTTCCAATTGTCGAGAATCTAGTGCCAGCGAGGGTTGCCCTCAACTATATACGATGATAGGGGATAACTTCTTTGCTAGCTACCAGCTAGGTACGTTGTTATGAGCAGCTTTGGTGCTCGATCTTAGGTCTGAGGTATGGGTCGAGAATGTGTATGTCAAACAAAATTCAAGTCGCTCAATTTTGAGGATACTAAAACAAACAATCAGATTCACTTAATGTTGATCTCTATAGAAAATTATTTGAATAATGTTAAGAGAACGGATTTGAACTGTTGGATCTGATCAAAATTAATTACTGAAAGTTTTACATTTGACTTTATTCAACTAAAGTTAAGACCATTGTAAGTAAAAAGATTGTTGCTGATTATATCAGTTTATGGGCTTTGTCCCTATTGTTGAAGTGGACCAAAAAGAAGGCCCATATTTGAATTGGATCTTTGAAGTAGCCATTTGGGCATTTTTTTATGCGGATTTTCCTTCAAAAGCACTGCTCTTAAATTTCGCCCCTCAAATTATTAGTTCTTTAATTTTTGCCCTTTGATGATTAAAAACACCCCGAGGTTCAAGGTTTGAACCCTCTCTCAGTAAAAAATTAAAAAAAATCGCAACATAGAGTTTGGATTCGCAAGGTAGAATTTGCCTGCAAACTCTACCTTACAATGGGGAGTTTTCTTTATGCCTGAAGGCAAACTCTGCCTTATAAGACATAATTTATAAGAAAACTCTGCCTTAAGGAATAATTTGCAGGCAAGCTCTGCCTTAAGCTATAGTTTGCAGGCAAACTCTGTCTTGCCAATCTAAACTATGTCTTGTGATTTTTTAATATTTGATTGAGTTGGGGTTAGAAAGAAGAGCAATTGTGTAAATCTCCCTATTTGGGCAATACTAGGCTGAAGCTAGAAACAAAAAGTATTGAAAGTTGAAGTTTAAAAAGTGTATTTATTAGCCGATTTTCAAATGATCAACGCAAGTGTACGTATCGTTCAAAAGTAGTATAGTCTGATAAGACCGAATATCGTCCTCAGAGACTGATTTCTAAGTATCGTTCATCTATTTTAGGTTATCTATTTGGCAATCGATATTTGGTTGGGGTTTTTGTTTAACTACTAGAATAATTACAAGATTTAACTAAACTATTTAAGTTGTAATCAGTTATGAATGAATTAGGGCTTTCAAGATCATCGACTATCCACTCTACTCAATCCTTAATGCGACTAAAATGACTTTTCTTCTACGTTAAGATAGCGGTTAACTAGACTGTCTTATATTCCAGATAAGATATATAATCGCTCAACCCCAGTGCAGAACACTTATATATTTCTATGATAGGATTTACCACATAGGAGGATTAAGAACAGTAACCTATAATGCTACACAAGTATCGGGGTATTGTCGTCCGCGATTTTAACATATGTCTATTCAATTACACCATATCAAAATCTCTCTTTTCGGTTCTTGATTCGAAATCATATAGATTATGATAATTAGTGATCAATTAACTATCAAACATTCATATAAATTATTGAATAGATCTTAATCAAGTGAAGAAGAAATCAACTAATGCATTAAATCATGAATAAAGTTTCAAGCGATTCACAAGGAAAGCCCTAATAGAGTGTTTAGCTCCTAGCCATAGTCACGCTAAGAACTAACACAATATTCATACATAAACTGAATTAAAAACGAAAGAAAGAAAATTACGTAGAAAAAAGTCTTCAATTGTCGCTCTAAATCCGCCTTGAGTTGTGTTGTGTTGTAGAATGACCCTCCTTCATAGAATAATCCCTAGGGCTTTAAATATGTTGCAAATTTCGTGCCCTATGGACCCTACTGCCCCTGGCCAATTTCTCCTCGAATCCGAATTTCGCCGCAAGACCGCTGCCAGACACGATCATGCGCAAACTTCAAGCTTCAAAGACAAATAGCATCGGTGCTGAAATCGTGGATCCTCGGTAAATAAGGCACCGAGGTTCTGCATAGTGGCATCGCGGTGCTGCCTTCTTTCGCTCTGAGTTGCCAACTTTTCGTCCTTTTCGCCTCAGGAGCACCTTTTCTACCTATTTCTCGTTCCTTTTTTGTCATTTTGCCTTTTCGCACCGCTGTGACTCAAAAGAAAGAAAAATAAACCTGCTATTATACTAAACACAACAAAAACTAGTAAAATACCAACTAAAAATGACTCGAAAGGCGTATACAAAATACGCCTAACACTCCCAAATTTAACCTTTGCTCGCCCTCGAGCAAAGATCACAACAAAGACAAAGACACAAAAATAAGAGACTCAAAGACTCAAATCAAGCAGATGCACAAAGACTTAGAAACACATGAACGTCAGTTGGGATAATAAGCAAGAAACTGATATAGCATGAATTTAACAATCTAGAATTTCAAGTCAGATATTTCGCAAATTCATTTCAATCATAACTCATAAGTAATGGAAGCATGAATACTTAACCTATGCATATCAATTTCATTAGTCCTATGAGTCTGTTTACTTGTTATTCTCCACTAATCATAGACATACATTTTAGAGATCGTCAGGACTTTTCAGGGTTGTAATGTAGACTTAGGCAGAGGTAGGTAAAAGTTGGCATTTAGGCTCAAATCACGTACCATAAGCGTTGTTCTCATTCAACCATTTGGTCCTTCTTTTTGGTATTCTTTTGCAGTTCATACCTATCGTTCCCCTCTTCTTTTTTTGAGAGCATGAAACACATTCACACAGGCACCCCCAAACTTAAGCTTTAGCATTTTTTTTTATTGGGGTGCATCAATTTTTCACTCTCTTTTGTATTTCTTTTTCACACTTCTTCATCCCAATTCTTTTTCAATTACTGCTTATGGCACACAAGGAAATCATAGTGTGTCAAAGAAATAACTTATTTTAGGCTCAACGGGGCTGACTAGTGATACAATTTAGTGCAAGGTAGACAATGAATGGTAAGAAGGACTAACAACGAAATGCCTGAATAATCTCCCTAAGCATGTACATCCTAACTATTTCGCCTCAAATAGCAAGCAAACAGACTTCACATACATTTTCAATTGACACCACATAGGCTAAGCATCAAATATTCCAAATAATCAGATTTTCATGAATTTTTGGCATATCTAACTTAAGCACACAAATTTTAACTTCTCATTCCTACTACATTATCTCCCTTAGTTCACTAGGCGTTTTCAAGTAACTACAGCATGCATGACTCATAAAAACAATTGACTCATATAAAACACAAAAATAAACAAAAGACTCACAAAAATAAATTAAAATGAAACAAATGAAATAAATGAAATAAAAACTCTTCCCCCCCCCCCCCAAACTTAAACTACACATTTTTTCAAATGTGTAAAAGACTCAAAAATTTAAACGGGACGACTTACAGACATACAGCGGCTCAAAATGATGGTGGTGGCGGCGGATACTGCATTGTCCATTGGGTGAACATGGAACTAAAATTATCAACACGCTGGGTCAGGTGTTGATGGTTTTGCATCATTTGCTCTTGATTCCGCAAATCCTTTGTTGGTTCAAGAGCATCTGCTCCATCATTGGCATTGGAGACTCTAAGGACATGGGAGGTCAATGTCCTGCTACCGCTTCATCAGTGTGTCCGCCTCGTGCTCCTCCTCATCCATGATCGCTGTCACGCTGCCGGGCCCCCTTCGCCGCTGGTCACAGGTGTGAGTCAAGGAAGGAGTGCACTAAACTGTATGTCACAGCAGACTGACTCTTCTCTAGGATATCAGTGGCGAATGTTGGGACTCCATGCCTATGACATAAGGCAGTAATGAGTGAACCATGTCTCAATCCACCCGTAGTAGTCATCCTACTAATCTCCCTTATGCTCTGCACTATTTCTCTCCCCACATCAATTATCATGCCCATCATGATGTCATAAATGAGCTTGATTCTATCTTAGGGCACATTTATAAAATAAGTTGACGGAATCAAGCGTGCACTTATGAAATATAGTCATCATTTGGTTGTTCTATTAAATTGGCATCGGGCAAGTCTCCTGGATCCGTTGCAGGCAAAACTAAACTCAGCGCCTAGGTAGCACAATGTCTGCGCAACTACATCCCACATGATGTGGTTGACGTTTCGTGACCAACTTCTGAAATGGTTTGGATTATCGCCTTGGTCCTCCACATCATAGGTCCTTAGTATCGCATTCACTGTTTCGGAACTGACAGACACATATTTCCCTCTAACAAAGCACCGCTCATCTTCTTGCTCGGGATAATTCGCATATAATTCTCTTACAATGCTAGAATTCTGAAGTGTGATCCTCTCTGGATTGGTGAATCTTCTATACTCATTTGCCTCAATCATGGCCCTAATAGGCTCGTTGTCATCATTATCATCAAATGGCATGGCCTGGTAATCCATGACTCTTTCTGGTATCAATGCCCTAGTACTAATCTTATTGTATCGATCCTCCGCATGTTTGTTGGTGAATCGAGTCACATCATACTCTGAGGCTAATGAAGATGGAGAAACTCTTGAAGTTCGTTTCCTAGAGGTCATAATGAAGGTTGTTAGAAAATTTCCGACAGCGTTTCCTTTGTTTCCTCGAGGTTTCCCAACAACTAACACTTCACACAATCAACAATAACCAACCAAAATTTGGTCCACATCAGTAATACACAACAGCTACACCACAATAAGCATCAATCCACACAACTGCACAGTCGCCCAACACACTTTCGCCCAACACCCTACCAACAAAGCCCGTACGCCCCCAAACTTACAAGTTACTTTCCCTACTAACCTTGAAATTGCAAGAATAATGATGAAGATTACCTTTTTGAAGGGTTGTTCTTCACCAATTTCTCGCCCCAATTGGAAGGAATGATGGTGGTGCAAGATGTGATGGTTTGTGTAGGGATTTTTGGAAGATTTTGGGGAAGTTTGTTGGAGATTTTTATGAATAGAGAAAAGGATTTTCGGAATTTTTAGAGAGACGAAGGATTTGTGTTTGTGTGGGAAAGGATTTGGGGGATTAGGGCTTTTTATTTGAAATCCTGCTTCGCAGACCGCGTGCCAAAAGTACTGCGGGCCCTCTCGCTTCTCAAGACCGCGGCCCTCGCACAATGGTGATCGCATAAAATCTCGCGATCTTTCAAGCATTAGGCACCGCGGTCCCATACAATGGCACCGCGGTGCTCCCCCGATTCTGTATTTTCCATCATTTTCTTCGTGCTTAGTCTTCACTTCCTCCACATGTCATCACAACACCACAAAAAAATACCAAAAGTGAGACTGATCTATTTAAAACTAAATTGCATAATTTAAAACTTGGGTTGCCTCCCAAGTAGCGTTGCCTTTAACGTCTTGTAACCGGACGCAGATTACTCATTTATTCATTTGGGGTATTTTAACCCCACAACCTATCCATTTCATAATCATCATCTTCTTTCTCATTCTATTTTTCTTTTTCACAAGAGGGGGTTCAGTAAGACTTATATGTTCGACGACTTTCATCTCATCAATTTTCGTTTTAGCTTTTAAACTAGCATGTGGTTTCACAGCTGTCGAAATGATCTCCCTGGCTTTGGCCTGTGCTGGCTGAATTGCCGTGTCAGCCGTGCTTACTGCGAAGCACTTGTTGATGGCCTGAGATTCGATGGTTTATTTAAACACCTTGAAGACCATCTCTTCATCTTGGACCCTCAATCTTAGTTCTCCCTTCTCTACATCAATTAAAGTTTTCCCCGTTGCAAGGAAGGGTCTCCCCAAAATGATGGGTATCTCATCATCTTCCTCCATGTCCAGAATGAGGAAGTCTACTGGGAAGAAGAACTTCCCCACCTTGACAAGCACATCTTCTATTATGCCTCTGGGGTGTACTACGGTTCGGTCAGCCAACTGCAAATTGAATGTGGTTGGCTGACATTCTCCCAAACCCAATCTCTTGAATACAGACAGAGGCATGATATTGATACTATCCCCTAAGTCACACAGGGCCCTGTTGCATGTTACTCTGTCAATAGTGCAGAGCAAGGTGAATCTTCCTGGATCTTTCAGCTTAGGAGGCAGTTTCTTTTGCAGGATGACACTGCACTCCTCTGTCAATGATATTGTCTCATAATCCGCTAGCCTCCTCTTTTTCCAAGTATTTCCTTCATGAATTTGAAGTATGTGGCATCCGCCTAAATACCAACGGCGGGATATTAATGTGCAACTTCTTAAACACCTCCAAGAATTGGAGAATCGCTTGTCAATTGCCTTCTTTGTAACCTCTCGAGGTAAGGATTCTATCAACGTACTCCTCAAAGGTGTTCGCGAGTCGTCTCAACCGTAGGCGTACCTCGCCACCCTCATTCTCTACATCAGTTGCTTTTTCACACTCATTCTCACTTACCACTGCGGGCTGGGGAGCAACCTGCTCCAACTGTTTTCCACTCCTCAACAACATTGTTTGACATTGCTCTCTAGGATTGACCTCTGTGTTGCTCGGGAGAGTACCCTGCGGCCTGTTGGTTGTCATATTTGTCAGTTGTCCAACCTGCGTTTCCAGGTTTCTGAGAGCGGGCCTGGTTTCAGATATGAACTGATTCTGCGAATTGGTGAGTGTCAGCAATGCAGCTCTCAGATCATCAGACTTATCCTATCAGGTGCGGTCTAAACCGGGCGAGGTAGCTCGATTCTGCGGCTCGCCTGGTTCCGTAACCACCTTGATATTGTTGCTGCTGAGGCTGATCGTTCCTCCATGAAAAGTAGGGTGATTTCTCCACCCTGGGTTGTATGTGTTGGGATTATAATGCCTCTGAAAGTTTCCAACTGCCTGAACTTGCTCCATGGGCACATTATTGGGATCCACCACTGTGCATCTGTCAAAGGAGTGCGGCCCACCACAAAACTCACGCCATCGCATCCGACCAGACAATGCATATGGTATTCTCGCTGCGCTTGCTTCGCCGTCGGCCACTGCGGCATTTAGTGGCGATGACGACCATCTAACTCATGTATGCCCATAGCCTTCTTGTTGTTGACTGACCTGTTATCTGCCCTTTGATGATTATTGGCGGTCATATCTTCTAGTAACTCATGTGCCTCATTGGCACTTTTTCTCATGAAAGCACCCCCTGCTACTGCATCAATGATGGTACGCGTAGTACCGCTCAACCTATTATAAAAATGTGGACTAACATCCACTTCTCAAAGCCATGATGTGGGCATTTCCTTTGCAAGTCCTTAAATCATTCCCATGCATCATAGAGCGACTCACCATCCACCTGATAAAAGTTGTTCAGCTCTCCCCTTAACTTTGTTGCTTTGAAAGGAGGGAAGAACTTTGCTAGAAACTTCTGTGCTAGGTCCTGTCATGTAGTGACGGAGTTGGCAGACAGTGAGTTCAACCAGCTTTTGGCTCTATCCCTCAGTGAGAATAGGAAGAACCTCGGTCTAATGGCATCGTCAGTAACGTCATTGTATTTGAAAGTGACACACAGCTACGAAAAGTTTGCAATGTGCATGTGGGGATCTTCATATGGCAGTCCCCCAAATTGTACTGTATTCTGGACCATGCTCAGAATGACTGACTTGATCTCAAAGTTATTGGCCCCTATAGCTGGGAGCCTGATGCAAGTCTGTGCACCTGTGACTGTAGGCAAAACATAATCCCTCAGACTCCTTTCTGCATGTGGCGGGACTTGTCCCATGGCAGCTGGTACCTCATTTTTTCCGGGCACATCTTCGGGTATTTCATGGTTGTGTTGATCATCACCCAGTCCTATGTTTAACTCGTTGTTCCTCTGGTTGTTCATTGCTAATAAGTCCGCAATTCTCTTTTCACGCCTGTTCTGTTTGCAGGTTTTCTCAATTTCAGGATTGAAGGAAACAAGTGTATCTGCTCCTCTCCTTCTTCGCATACACTAGATTCCTAAAACAGATCAAAATCAACAAACAAATCAAGGCACACGGTTCTCACAATAAAAAAAAAATGAAGCCAAAGTAGAAATAAAAACAGATGATTCGTTATTAGATGTACGCTAGACCCCGACAACGGCGCCAAAAACTTGTCAGCCAATTTCCAAATGATCAACGCAAGTGTATGTATCGTTCAAAAGTAGTATAGTCTGATAAGACCGAATATCGTCCTCAGAGACTGATTTCTAAGTATCGTTCATCTATTTTAGGTTATCTATTTGGTAATCGATATTTGGTTGAGGTTTTTGTTTAACTACTAGAATAATTACAAGATTTAACTAAACTATTTAAGTTGTAATCAGTTATGAATGAATTAGGGCTTTCAAGATCATCAACTATCCACTCTACTCAATCGTTAATGCGACTAAAATGACTTTTCTTCTACGTTAAGATAACGGTTAACTAGACTGTCTTATATTCCGGATAAGATATATAATCGCTCAACCCCAGTGCAGAACACTTATATATTTCTATGATAGATTTACCACATAGAAGGATTAATAATGGTAACCTATAATGTTACACAAGTATCGGGGTAATGTCGTCCGCAATTTTAACCTATATATATTCAATTACAGCATATCTAAATCTCTCCTTTCGGTTCTTGATTCGAAATCATATAGATTATGATAATTAGTGATCAATTAACTATCAAACATTCACACCAAATATTGAATAGATCTTAATAAAGTGAATAAGAAATCAAACTACTGCATTAATTCATGAATAAAAGTTTCAAGCGATTCATAAGGAAAACTCTAATAGAGCGTTTAGCTCCTAGCCATAGTCACGCTAAGAACTAACACAATATACATACATAAACTGAATTAAAAACGAAAGAAAGAAAATTACGTAGAACAAAGTCTCCAATTGTAGCTCCAAATTCGTCTTGTGTTGTGTTGTGTTGTAGAATATGTACAAGGATTTCAAGATAGCCTGAATAATATGACCTAGGGTATAGGGTTTTATACTTATAAATTACATTGCTTTGGACCCTTATACCCCTGTCTAATTTCGGCTCGGATCTGCAAAATTCTGCGTCGGCATCGCGGTCCTGCAGAATGGCACCGCGGTGCTGGAAGTTCTGTAGTCAACCTGAACTCGCGGATCTTTTGGCACCGCGGTCCTGCAGAATGGCGTTCCAAATAAGCGCAGCATGCATGATTATAAAAAAAATGACTCACATAAAACACAAAAACAAATAAAAGACTCTAAAATAGACAAAAAAATAAAATAAAGTAAGAACTCCCCCCCCCCCCCCCAAACTTACTACACATTGTCTCAAATGTGTAAAAGACTCAAAAATTAAAGGGACGACTTACAGACATACAACGGTTCAGAACGGTGGTGGTGGCGGCGGATATTGCACTGAGACTGTGTCTGTGGGAAGAGATTTGGCGATTCAGGGCCTTTTTATTTTTCGGAAATCGCTATCGGCACCGCGTTGCATAGATAGGCACCGCGTGCCTAAATTCTGCGCCCTACGATCTTCCGCACCGGTTACGATGATGGCACTACGGTGCTGAACTCCTGATTCGGTGTTTTCCAGCGTTTTTCCCTGCTTCATGTCACATTCCTTCACCTGACATCAAAACACAACAAAAATACCAAAAGTGAGAATGTTCTAATTAAACTAAAACAAAAAATTTAAATAACATAATTAAAACCTTGGGTTGCCTCCCAAGTAGCGATGTCTTTAACGTCTTTTAGCCGGACATAATTAATCCTTACTAATACCCAGTGGATCCTTCTGCGAACTGCTTGCAATCCGCACAATTATTGTTGCAGGTCTCACTTCAACTACAATAATTTTCCCAAACAAGGGCCTCAGATTTACGATTGTCCTCATTTACACAAGGCAGACTTGTCTTCATGGCTCTTTATAATGTAGGGATCAGTGAAACTCCCTAGATCTCTCAACTTTTTAGGGTGCCCTTGAGGGTATGAACTTTTTGGTTGGGGCTCAGCAATGACATCTGGTGGAGTTTTTTCTGCAATGGGTACAACAAAAAGGAACTCTAAGGAATCCAAAAAGGTGAAAAATTGGATTCCAGTAACCCCTTCTTTCTCTACACTAACCACCTTTCTCAATTCTTCAATAGTTTGGTGTGGTTCTGGCTCCTCACTTTGCTTACCACTTCCCACAATGGTGTCGCTTGACAGACTTTATTGAGGTGTATTGATTACCATATCCATCAGCTGCCCAATTTGTGTCTCCAAATTCTTGATGGACACGCTGGTCTCAGCCATAAACTGAGTCTGACACTTGGTGAGCCTGAATAAGGCTTCCTGCAGCTCATTTCGATCTTCCTGTGGAACCTGTGGGTTAAATTGTTGTTGCTGATTCCACTGCCCCTGATAGTAGTAGTAGTAGTCCATGTGTCCCTTTTTTTTTCGAATTTTACCTAAAAATAAGAAAACAACAAAAAGTGATAAAAAGATGCTCGCAGAATGGACCAACCACATTAGAAATAAGAATAGATAAATCGATATTGAAAGTACGTCAGTCTCCGACAACGGCGCCAAAAACTTGTTAGCGATATTTCGAATGCTCACGCAAGCGTACGCATTGTTCACAAGTAATATAGTCTGTTAAGACTGAATATCGTCCTCAGAGACTGGTTATCAAGTACCGATTATCTAAGCTTTAGTTTCTATTTGGTGAACGTTAATTTATTTGTATTTTTATCTAATAACTAAGACTTAGTAATTGCAGAAAATGAACTAATTATGATAATACTTTGGTTTAAATCAGTTATGAAGGAATTAGGGCTTCCAAACTCCTCAACTATCCACTTTATTCAATCCTTAATGCGACTAGAATGATTCTTCTTCTTCGTTAAGTTAGCGGTTAACTAGACTGTCTTATATTCTGGTTAGGACATATAATCACTCAACCCAGTGCAGAACTCTTCTATATTTCTATGATAGGATTTACCACATAAGAGGATTAAGAATGGTAACCTATAATGCTACACAAGTATCGGGGTACTTTCGTCCGCAATTTTAACCTATGTCTAGTCAATTACAGCATATCCAAATCTCTTCTTTCGGCTTTTGATTCGAAATCATATTGATTATGATAATTATTGATCAATTAATTATCAAACATTTATATCAAATATTAATTAAATCTTAATCAAGTGAAAAAGAAATCAAACTACTGCATTAATTCATGAATGAAAGTTTCAAGCGATTCATAAGGAAAGCTCTAATAGAGTGTTTAGCTCCTAGTCATAGTCACGCTAAGAACTAACACAATATCCATCCATAAACTGAATTAAAAACGAAACAAAGAAAATTACGTAGAACAAAGTCTCTAATTGTAGCTCCAAATACGCCTTGTGTTGTGTTGTGTTGTAGATTATGTGTCGCGCCCGTTTTTGACCGCGGGGTATGAACGGTATCCGCAACGTTGCTCTTTGGAGCGGTTCCCTGGATGGAGCAATAATGTTGATTTTAAGGAGTCGCCACCTAATTAGTTAAGTGAATTAGGACACTTGATTTATTGCAATAAAAATACTGCAATTAATCTCCATTTAATGGTCTGCAAAATTAATGAGATTCTGGATCTGGGTTCTTTATTATCCTAAAGGGAAGGGGTTAGGCATCCTTTAGGATCCGCTAACTTGCGGTTATTCGTTCAAACCTAGGTTAATTATTTATTACCTTTTTATTCTACATATTTTAAGCAGTTTTCATAATTTACAATTACAATGGAGTGCAATACAGAATAATAAAGCTAAAATCGAATAAAACTCTGGGACATCTTTTAGCCCTTTTTAGGCCTTCTGCACAAGATGATCTCCGGGTACCTGCATAAACACTTAGTAAAAGTGTTAGTAATAGAATAAATAACTTTAAAGCAATGACAAGAATTAATAAGTAAAACCAAAAAATAAATCCGTCTTTTGTATAGGGGAGGCCTTGGAAATCAGACGGAGATTCCTTCATCGACCAATATTGTTAGAAACAATAAAATAAATAAAACCTTCAGATCCGCGCCAAAACAGTAATAGTTTTAAATACGGAGGGCTCAGATATATATAAACAATAAAGTGGGACATCCTAAACAAGTGCGGCTGCGAGAATTCGCTCTGCCAACGCATGTTGGTTATCATGTGTAAGTGGAAGAAATCATCAACGCCCAGAAAGCTTCATTTATTTTATTTTCCGTCTTTGCAACTGTGAAGGCCTCAAAAATCGACGGATAATTTTTTTTGGCCAATCAAGTGTAGTGTCTGTTCAAATCAGTCAATACCAACAGTGTAATATCTGTCCAACCAGTTTAATAAATAAATAAAAGGAAAAATCCGTCAACCAGTCCCGAAAATCAGAACAACATAACACTAGTAAAAATCAAAATCAGTCCAGAAACAGCCTCAAAGCAATAGAAACAATAGTCAGCGATATAGCGGACACAAGTGATCCACGAAATGGTAGACTCGCTGGGAAACACTCCAACAGTTCGCCGGAGTTTTCAGAACCTCACCGGTGGTTTTGTTTTAAATAAGCAGGTTAAAATCAGTCCCACCACCAAGAACAACCAACAAATATAGAAAATCAAAAAATCATTTCGTTCAAAGGTCGCCGGAGTCTTAAAACTCAGGCAAGACCATAAAAAAATCAGAGAAGTAAAACAATCCAACAAAAAAACAACAACAACATAATAGCAACAAAATGGAAGATCCCAGATGGCGTGGCTTGGCGCTACGGTGTCCATGGCACGCCGGAGCGACGTCACCAGATGATATAGGGCGAAATCGACAGTGACGGGGTTGGGGCAATGATGATGACGGGAACAGTGGGTCGACGATGGCGACGGGGCAGTGGGTTCGACGGTGGTTCAGTGGCGACGAGGCAGTGGGGTTCGATGAGAGAGAGGGAGAATGGTGAGGGTAAGGGGTGTTCTTGAAAAGTAAAAGGAAGAGTATACAAAGGGAGGGGTGCAACTGAAGTCTTGGTAGGGTTCGCCGGAACTCAGAGCTCCGGCGATAGGTGGACAGCGGCGGTTTTGAGAGAGGAGATGGAGAGGTTAAAAAAAATGAAAGGTGGAGAGTTCTATGGAAATGAGGTGAGTTTGAGATAACAAATGAAAAGGAGAAAATGCAAGTGTGCGGCTGCTGAGTGTTGTCCTTAATGAAAGAGAGGGATATGTTTTATTTATATGAATATTTAGGTTTAGGGTTTGGGTTTGATTTTGGGGGAAAATAAAAAGTGGTATTTGATTTTTAGATGGGATAATAAAAGGGTGTTGGATTAAAATAAAAAATAAAAAGGGTGTTGGATTGGACTGATCCGAATTAAGCCTCGAATTGGGACTGATTTTGATGAAATGCAAAACGGGTTAATTATTTAAAAGAAGAATTATTTAAAAAGATGTAAAATTATTAAAATGCAAATGTCGATGCAATAATAATAAAATACAATATTTAAGAAATATTTAATGCCTAATTAAAAGCAAAACGCGGTGTCAATTAATTATTTAAAGAGATGCAAACATTATTAAAATAAAATGACGGTAATAATAAAGAAACATAATATTAACAAACACATCATGCTTAATTTAAAATAAAAATATGCAATTCCATTTTGCGAAGAAATAAACATAGAATAATATGCAAAAAATGCAAAAAATGATGATTAAAATGCGGTGTCCTAAAATGCTTAAAATTGCAAGAAATGACTAAAAGATGGATCCAAATTGGGGTGTCAACAATATGTACAAGGATTTCAAGCTAGCCTGAATAATATGACCTAGGTTATAGGGTTTTATACTTATAAACTATATTGCTTTGGACCCTTATACCCCTGTCCAATTTCGACTTGACCGCAAAATTCGCAAGACTGCGTTTAAGTCCTGTAGCTAACCCGAACTCATGGATCTTTTGCATCATGCCGAAAGTACTGCAACAAATATTTTCCGAAACCTTGTCCTTTTCTCGTCCGAACTTCGTCTGATTTTTTCTATACTTTCCGGGACTTCTTAAGCTTCATTTCTTGGTCTTTTCTTGTGCAATTTACACCTCAATTAAGCTCATCTCATCTTCTTTTTTCCATTTCTCCATTTTGGACCGATGTGACTCAAAAAAAGGAAAACGACTATAATACTATACTAAACACAAACGAAATGAGTAAAATACTAACTAAAAATGACTCAAATGGTGTATACAAAATACGCCTAACAATATACAATGTATATATGTGGTATATCTCAACACCCCCTCAAGCTAGGCACTGAAAACATTGGTTTCAGTCCTAGCTGGGAACCAATACTAGACAGCAGTCACACCAGTTTTCCATCTACTGTTCGCATTCCAGCAGCCACACCAGTGTTCCATCTAATGTTCGCATCTCAGCAGCCACACGAAACCTCAGCAGCGGGTTCATGCTCAGCTGCGTTAATTTCAGCAGCAACACTTTATCAGCAGCAACTTCTCAACTGCAAATAATATTCTCCAAGTTCCAGCATATGACCATCAACTCAGATTTCAGTTTTTTTCATTTTCGTAAGAATAACAAAGATTCAAAATTCCAAAGAAAAGAAAGCACAACAATTTGCACCAAAGACCAAAGAAAAGGAGCCAAGAAAATAGTCCTACACCAACAGGAAATACCAGCAAAACAGTAGCAGCAGCTTCAATACTGCTACACCTGCATAAACTCCATAATTTCCGGCTGTTAATAGAAGTCACAACACAACTCCAGCAGCACCAGTCGCAACATCGACAACATCAGGTGCCACAATAATAATGAAGAACCCCTCGTTCTCTAATATCACTCGGACTAGAGAATCCATCGATTCTCCTCATGTAAAATGGCGGCAAGAACCCATCGTTCTCTAGTCTCGCTTGGACTAGAGAATCCCTCGATTCTCATCACGCAAGCTATCATAATAAGCTCGAATATGCATCGGAGTCTCCCTCAATTTCTAGTCCAATTCCTGCCAGAAATTCTTCGATTCTCCTATCCCGAGCTATACATATAAAACAGACAATCTAACACTTGATCAACCTGTGAAATAACTCTTTGAATCCTTGAATTGAGCTTCAACTCAATCCATATTGTCTCCGACGAAGCATCCCTCAGTTTTCAGTCAATTTGTCGCTGAAAGCTCCTCGATCCTTCTATCGATAGAAATTTCCTACTCTTTGATTTCATGGTTGCATTTCCAGCAATAACCACATCAACAATACTAGCAGTGAGCAGCACCAACACTTATCAATTTTAATCAATACAAAATAATTCACCAACACAGTCCCAATAACAATTTCAGCAACTTCTGAACCAACACCAACACCAGCATAACTAACATTCAACTTCTGAACGGCAAAGACCAAAGACCAAATAGAACTAACATTATCGGTGTTTCACCATCATGACAAGAACTAAACCAACCTTAACAACAGTTTCAACATACAGTGACTACTTGTGAATTTCACCAACACTTATTACTACCACATCAATGCATCCAAAACATTAGTAACACCGGTTGCATCAGTAACACCAGTCGCAGAACAGTACCAATAGTGCTCCATATAGAAGCTAAAATAACAACTATCAACAACAAGGCAACAACAAGCCAACACATTAGTTTCTGCTTTATGAGAAACACTTTTGGTAACTAACCAACACAACAATGACGAACTCGACACTTTTTCTCCAATTCGTCAATTCACCAACACAAATACAACTTTAACAACATAGAACCAATACGAAAATAAAATTGAATTCTAGAAACTCACAGCAATTCGGAACTTAATTCGATCATTCTGCGCTGAATCACAGCAACTGGACAGACATACCTCAGAAGTATACATATTCGCGGCGATCTTCGACGTCGCAACGATAGTCAAAGACGGATTGTATCCGCAGAAAACAATAGCATATTCGATTCTAATTTTCAGAAGAAATCGTGATTCTTATTAATCAGAAAATCGCGATTTCGATTTTCAGTTCTTCGATTTCAATTCCACGATTCCTTCACAATTAATTTTCCAGAAGAGCATCGCGATTATGTTCGATCAATCGCGATTCTGATTTTCGGAAAATCGCGATTCTCGGGAAATCGCGATTCTGATTTTCTCCTTTGTGAGATCGACTCCTTTGGATCCTTCGATCTCGGTTCCTTCAATCCGTCAATTTCTTCAATTATCTACTCTGCTCCTCCTCTCGATCTCGATTTCAATCTTTCGATCAATTATGTATTTGTGGAAATCTACAAGATAACTGTCCCAATCTCACGGCTTTGATACCATGTTAAAGTTTACGCAGTCATGGAGGTTGTACACGGAGGAGATAACAGTGGAGAAGGAAGAAGACTGAAGAGGATATTTTGGGAGCTCAACGAGCTCTTCTGCGTTCTGATTTTATTCCTCTTAAAATGAATATTACAATTAATACACCTATTTATAATAACTAATTTCCAGAAATAATCACTAACTAACCACATATATATATACAATGTATATATGTGATGTATCGATTGGAAATACATTTATCAATTAATTTGTTAGTTGATTCAGGAAAGATTTGTGGCTTAATTTTAGGACTATTTAATTATAGTTGTGGTACCAATTTATAGTCTTTAATCTTTTACTAATGTAATGCTTTAGAAGATCACAATGGAATTCGCATATATAATTAATAATTTCTTTTGATAATGAAATATATTTGCCAAATCTTTTGGTTACTAATTTGACTACTGGAAGTACAATAGTAATACAGATAGTGAAAAAGTTATATAATGTGAATAGATGTATGATTTGGGTAATCATGTAAAGTTACAAATGTGTAAAGATGATTATTGTCCGAAATTAGAAGATTAACGTAACATTAAGGAAAAACAATTGTCTCATCCTACCTTTTTCAAGCTATACTATTACTAATCATTTCCCAAGATAAATCAACTTCTTTTCCAATAAAATATGTAAAGTCTTTAGTTATTAACTTATTTTGTTGACTAAACTTTTTTCCACGTAATTAAGAACACAGTTTTTATATGAAACAAGGGACACAGAAGAGACGTAATTGGTCAAAAGATAGATCAAGAGTCTTGAAGGCAGACGGTATCCTCATTGGTTGGTGTAGGAGAGTTTGGTCACAAGTTCAAATCTCCAGAACGCTGCGCCGCTTCGCTGGGAGCTCACACTGGCTTGCCAAGTGTGGTTTAACTGGCTGACGTGGTTTGCAGGCTATTGCGTCACCGGATTTACCTCATGCGCACTCGAAAGAGCAATGCGGGTTCGCCTTCACAAAAAAAAAATGGATTGTGTGGCCCCTTCAATCTTATTGTTTCCCAAAACCATTAAGGTGTTTGGTTCGGGGTAAATATGAAAGGGAAAGAAAATGGAGGAATGAAATTCTATTTTTTGTTGTTTGTTTGGTCTTATTTTTTTATTCTTTTACCCCTTTTCACTTTCATTCTCTTTCCTTGATTCTCCCACCCCCTAGGTATTTGGATTCCCTTTTTCGAACCCGAATCCCGGACTCCGAATCCTGGATCACTCGGACCATCCCGGATCTCCGATCCCGGACTCCGGACCCCGAACCATCCTGAACCAAACATATAGGAACAATCAGGGTAATCTTTTTCCTTTCCATTTCATTCCTTTATTGAATTGCATTCTGTTTACCATGCACGAATCAAACGCACTCTAGATCTTTCTTGGTTTTCATTCTGTTTTGGACCATCCTCCGTCACTCAAACGAGAAATTTGGCAATAAGTGGAGTTGATCTTTTCTATAATAGCGTCATTTATTTGGATATATAATTTTGACTATTATAACGACTATTATTATAAAGTACAAATATATGATATGAAAAAATTAATTTTAAGAAAAACTAACCGTTATAATAAAATAATATCATAGAGAATGAATGTTATATAGGGACTTGAAAGTAATAGGGACAATCCTCTTGCATCTTAATTTTGAATCAGAGAATTGTAAACTTTGAAAAATAGGTTTGAAACAGAAAATTGCAAACTTTAAAAATCAGGTTTGAGGAGTATTTCAAAATGATAATGATTTTAATTCACAAAATCTCATACTTTTTTCAAATCTAATATGTCCAACTTTTATTCAGTCATGAATTTCATTAGAAAAAAATAAAAAAAATTGTAAGTGAAAATCATTACTTCATCTTAAATACTCTTCAAATATTTCAATTTTTTTATTTCAATTTGAAGTTGAAATAATTTGCCAAATAATGAAACAAACAATCATTCACAAATAATATTTCAAGTTGATACTGAAATGATAAAAATAATGTTTATTTCAAATATATGCATGTGCAATAGATCTATCATAATTGTTACAATATCCTTGGGACCAAAAGGCGAAATCCCTTCAATTGTTACCATATCTAGTTATACTTTTGTTCTTTATGTATAACCACCATAAACACCTTTAAATATTTTCCAGCATTTCTCTTTTTCTTTCTTAAACTCTGAAACCTATTGAGTTACGCCCATACGGGCTTCATCTAATTCTAGTAATGGGCAAAAGAGTTACGGAGTGTTTATTTGTAAATAAGAGTTTAACATCTAAGAGAGGACCACAAGTCTACAAAAAAAAAAAAAAATTAAGGATCTGGTGCGAGAAACAAAAAGAGACCCTTTTTATTCACATGAAAAATTACAATTAACTAATTAATCAATATTTAAAAAATTATTGATCAAAACATCAAATAAATGTATAGTAAATATTATATTCGATTCAATGTTTTCAATTTCAGTTAATAATGCTACGAAAGAGATACTTTAATGTAATTACATGAATGATTTAAAAGAAAAACTATCATTACATTAGACATAGAAAATTGATCTCCTTGCATTTTTATCTGCAAAGTCATCGATCAATCTTTCATAATCAAGAATGTCTAGAAATTCACTCTAAATTGAAATCAAAGATAATGCATTCAATCTTGTCTACGTCATGGTTGATCTCAAACAAGATTTCAACAACTTCAATCTAGAAAAACTTCTCTGCAGATGCAACGGTCACTGGGATAGTCAACAATATCTTATATGCAATGAATGAATTGGGAAAAAATTCATTCTTTTCAAAAAGTTCATTATTACACTAGCTGTTTTTTGCTTCTTGTGATAGAATATGATGCATGATCTTCAATTCTTGATATAAATCATCACCAACATTAGCATCATCCTTAAGGCCTCCATGACTAATATTATCAACATTTTCTATGATTAAATCGTATCCACTTTGACTGTCCTCAATTTCATCCGCATCATTTTCAAATGTCAAGCCTTCACGTAATTAACCACCATCATTTTGTTCTTCATTAGTTAAATTTTTAAGTGATTGATTTGTCCGCTTCACAACAAATCTATTTAATGCCCCTCTTTGAGACTTGATGAACTCTTCTTCGTGTCTTTTTTTTTTTACATTTTCATGTTCAAACGGATATTTTCGGGTAGAAGACATTGTAATTCTCCTGTTGAAATAAAAAGACAAACCAAAATAATGTAATCATGTAAAATACAAGTCATCCATTACATACTCTATCAATAAAAGTAATGTAAAATTTAAACCTAAACACAATTAATTTAATGTAATGATAAATTGATTAAATTGAAGAAGATTGTTTTGAAAGAAAAAGAAAAATAATTTTAGGGGGAAAATCAAAAGGGTTTTGTTTTAGATTAAAAAGAATGAAACCCTAAGGAATCAAAAAATAATATAGATAAAAATCATGTTAATGGTGAAAATTCAATAAATATATCTTAAATATTCAAAAAGAAATTAAAAAAAGAACCCTAAATTAAATATAATATTGAGATTTGAGAAATTTGAAACCCTAAGCAAAATGAAATAAACATTAATGTAATCAATTCATTTTATGGTGAATTAGAACAACTAAAGCAAAATAATTATAAAACAATAACTTATCAAAAAGATCTTATTGAGATTTCTACAATAATTAATGGGGGATTTTTTATTTTTTTTTGGATTGTATTTGTGGTGTTTTTAATGCTCTATATTTTTTTAAACCCAATGGTTGTTTTTTTTTGTTTAAAGAGGGAGGGGGCCTACTGGTTGGGACTTGGGGCCAAAAAAGGTTTGTTTTTTGTTTAAAGATGGGGTGACTGTTTGGGACTTGAGGCCAAATCTGATTTTGTGTTTAAAAAAAAAATCTTTAATTGCTCATTGGATTCGAACACGTAAACTCTCACTAGAAGGACTTTTAAGGGAGCCCTCAACCACTAGGCTACAACTTTCACTAATAAGATTAGAGACATTTTTAATACATATTTTAATATTTGAAACCAATAAAAGAAAAATGAAAATTTTGGGGAGGCCACTACAGGAGTTCTTGCGGCGGCGACGCCGACCAACCCAAAGGATACTGGGGAAGATCCTACGGGGAGGATAAAAAAAGTACTTTTATGACCATCTCAAAATCGTAAAATAATTGTACGATTAAAGTTTAAAAAATATAAGTTACTTAAAGGAAAATAAAAATTATGATAATACTTTTTTAGAATTTCTCACTCATTGTTCGGTATGTAGCCATTTGGGCTCAACTAATTTGAATTCACGTCACGTAAGACCCATTAAAAAGAAAAACACTCTCTACCATAATTTTTGTTCATTCTAGTCTCTCAAACCCGACCCACCAATTCAAACAAGGGGATTCACAAAAAATATCTTATGCCTAAAGGATACAACATTAACCCGTATTTTTTTTATTTTTCAACCAGTGTTGAGTACTCGTATTAGGATCTGATTAAGCCCGAATTTTCAGAAGTGTCATATTAAAATAAAACGCTTCCTAACAAAGAAGACTCCGTGCACAAGGCTTGAATCATAAAACTTTAATTAAGAATGAAGGGATATTTATCACTCCACCACAATTCTTTTCCAACAAAAGGTGTTTAGTTTAACCTTATTCACCCCTATGCCTCCTCCCACGAATTAAGAGATCCTATTTATCCTACTGTAATCTGCTTGTGATATAAAAATATAGTGAGAGATTCTGTTTATTCGAAGGTGCAAGGCCAAATTCATAAATGAAATCGAACTCCCAATCTCATTCCCTCTCCATTTTTCTTATATAAATCTGTATTGATATTATACTTACCACTCTTGTTCTTTACTACTCCAATACATAGTTGAAACAAAACAATAGAAGAACTATTAAGAAGAAGAAGAAAGATACTCTGTCCGTTTCACAATAAGTGGTTGTTTAGGCTTTTTAATTTTTTTTAAAAAATAAGTGATTTTTTAAAATTTCAAGAATACTTTGGGCAGATTTTTCCAAAATTGTCATTATTTAAATCATCAATATTCATTAATTACATTTTCTTTATATACACACTTGATTAGAGGTAAATTAGTAAAAACACTCCTAATTTTCTAGAAGTGAATATTTTATGAAGAGATGTGCACAAGCTAAGAGAATCAATTATTAATAAAGTGAATAGCCCGCATGAACATAACTCAATTGGTTCTGATGTGATAGATTGATCTAAATTATTAATAAAGTGAGAAAGTAATGTAGTAAATGAATAGTTTCCATTGAGTTAGGGTAGCGGTTGGGAAAGAGGGGACCAGACAGCAAGCAAATAAGACTTTTGTAGTGACCAAACATGCATAAGCAGCTCTTCATGTATTTATTACTACAGCTGTACGGCAAAGATTACGGCAGACAGTCTTCTGGGAATGCAGCTTCTTCCCCACACGTTCTTACCGGCTATTAAGACGGCTTTTGAACCTACCACATGCCTTCTCTACCCCCACGCCTCTCACTATTCAAATAGTATACTTTAGGTATATCGTATATGCAAATACTGTATTTTCTTTTAATATTTAATTTTATTATAAGTTACTTGAGCCGATGATCTATCTGAAATAACCTCTCTGTCTTCATAAAGTCCTTCGAATACATCATCTTTTTCAGAATTCACTTATGATTGCACTAAGTATAATATTATTGTTATTATTGTATGTAAATAAATTTTACCAAAAAATGTTCACCTCATTGGAGTTATAAATTTTTAATCTTCGTCTATTAATTAGATTTAATATATTCCCAAACTAAATTTAAGAAATTTTGGGTATTTTGTATACTATCTTTTCCTGATTCTTAGTAGTCATTTGGACATGATTTGAAATCATGAGATGAAATCAAAATAATTTGAAGTTGAAATTTTGTTTGGACATATAATTTGAATTTCTTAAGTTGTATTTTTTTTATAGACATAGAAACCACAAGTTGTGAATACCATCAAAACTTTCTCAATTCTTATACAATCTTACAAAATGAGCAAGTCATAGTTTATAACAAAATTAATACGTTACTAAAAGATCTTTCTAAAAATACAACATCAATTGATCAAATTTTAGTTCAATAAAATGAAAAACTAAACATGAGTTGTAGTGTAACTACTCTTTTATATAATTCACCTACGTGGTTGGTAATAATAAATTTGTTATAAAAATACTACTACCAATTTGTAGATCTATTAATATTTGGTTAAATGATTGAAAAATATGATTGATAAATATATCTACCAACTTATGGATCTATTTGTACAAAATATAAATTTATGGATTAACTTTTATATTTAAAATATTTAAAATCATGATTTGAAATTGTAAATCACTCATTTTTGAATGATTTAATTTAAATCTCATAAAATAAAATCACATATCGAAACAACTACTTAGAAACAATGTTTTTTTTTTACCGAAAGTGAGTCGAGTTCATTGGGAAGTAAATTGGGAGAGATAGAAAGTATAAGAAAGCCGAAATCTCTTGTTTGGTTGGCTCACCCGAAATCCCTTTAATTAAGAGTTTTAAGTTTTTTTTTTTTTGATAATTCAGGTCTCGGGGTGGTCTTAGTACCCCCATATCGCTAGTACCTGCACAAGTACTGGTACTATGCTCCTGGAGGCGAATGGAACCCGTTCTTAGCCGCCACCGCTGTAAATCGCGGACGCTACCCGCGTTCGATGTCTGATCGCCACCAACGGATCAATGCTACAAGGTCCGACCCCCCCAACAGGGATTGTCTGAGGGAGTATCAAACCCACACTGCAACATGCCCTCGCGGTTAAGCTACCAGGCTTTAATACGAGGCATATGCCCCGGAGAACGTATCCGCCGAGAATCGAACTTGTGACCCTAAGGCCACAAATTTGACTAATGACCACTGGGCCACTATCTTTGGATTAAAACTTTGAGGGTAAACTTTTTATACTAGTCATCCTCACCGCATCACTGCGGCTCCACACACAAGAAACCCCACCTCCATCCCGGCCCTACAGAGTGGGTACCGCAAGGATTGCAGGCGAACAGTGGAGGGATTTTTTTATGAGGCTTGGTTCTAGTCTCGCTGGTCATGGGAATCGAACTCGAGACCCAAGACAGCAATACTCTTAGTGTAATGACCACTTGGCCAAACACCGGGATATTAAGAGTTTTAAGTTAATTTGATGACCGTCAGGCATCTGTGGTGTACAAACCGACCGATCCGAATCGACCGGACGGATCGGACCGGTCCGGACCGGTGGATTCCAGTCCGGTCCTCGGTCCGTCAAAATGGTGGATTCCGGTTTTCCGGTCCGATCCGGGTAAAAACCGGAATTTTCCGGTCCGGACCGGAATGGACCGGAATTTTTTATTTTTTTTATTTTTTATAAATTGAATTTCCAATATTGAAATTGACATTTCCGGATGCGGTGCCACGCAATTGTTACGTTGAAATCAATTGTACATCGCGAGATATTTAGATTTGAAAAGGGGAAAAACGTAACGATTTGGGGGAAAAGTGAAATTGAGGGGCAAGATGGACGTTTTTGGAGAAATCGGAGGAATCAAACTGCTTATACAGTTTGGCCGCCCCCGTATCGAAAAAATACGTGAAATCAAAAAAACATTAGGTAAAACGGACGTCCGAGCGCAAAGTTATGACCGTATAAAGTTTGATCAATTTACAACCTATATTTGATATGTGAATACGTCCGGCCGGCGGGAGTGGCGGGTGGATGAGGGTGGCGAGGGGGAGGGTGGTGGCTGGGGCACAGGGGACTGGGGCAAATCATTCGGTCCGAGTAACTGTAATTTCGGTCTTGGTCGGTCCGATTTTAACCTTTTGCACTCCCTAGTTTGAGAATGTCCAAATTCCAAATAGAAAATATAAATGTGGTGTGTAACTTTAATTAATGAGTAGTTCAGTAGTTCGTATACGAACTAAGTACATTTGGTGATTTTCTTTAAGTTAGTCATATTAATGAAATAAAGTTTATTGAAGGATAAGGAAAAAAACAAACATATTTAATGAGATTGATAAACGAACACATTCTTAAAAATTTATAATTTAAAAAAAAAAAAAAAAAATCGGTCCAACTGGTCCCTGGCCCGTAAATTTTCTCGATTCCGGCCCATTCGGTCCATTCGGTCCGTCCGCTCGACCGTGAACACCCCTACGTGTACCAGTTCTTTTAAGGGATAATTACACATAAGTACAACTCACTCGCATACATTGTAATTAGATGGCTCAATTATACTTACAACTGCAAATTTATAGCCCAAAAAATAATATGCCAAGGTCTCAGAAAAATATCTTTTTCATACAACCAACTACTATTGTTGTTCCCCCTTTAAAATATAAACAACTTCTTCCATTTATAATCCAACGAAATTGATAAATTAAGTATTTGATAAAAAATGTATACCAACCACAATACAACTTGAAAATTCTAAAATTTGTTCTTCCCAAGTTCCAAATAGTAGAAATCACTTTTTTTTTTTGCTACAAGTTCATGATTTAGGCAGAGAAATCTACAAAGAAATCAATTTTATACATGTTGTAATTTGTGTGTGAACAGGAATGAAAGAACTGAAAGGGTACACAAAAAGGTTAGCAACGTTTGCTGAGTCGAGTGATAGCACTCTCTCTTTAAGGCAAAATTATTCCCGTATATAATGGCTTACGGATAGCGGGTAATAGCCTCCCAAGAACTTGTGAATCTCTAGAAGAATTAAGACTCAAGATTGTTACAAGAAGGAGAGAGACTCTCAAGTGTTTTCAGATTTTGGATCTTAAGTTGATGATTTAAATCTAAAATTTGAGACTCTATTTATAGGTGCAAAGATGGTCATTTATATGCCATGTGAATGCACTAAATGGGGTTGCATAGAACACTTCAAAAGTCACCTTAATCATACCAAGAGTTGACTTATTTATGGCCTTGAAAAGAGTTCATGAATCAGAAAATTTCAGAGATTTTTCGGTTCACTGTACGCGTAGCGCCGCGACGCCAAATAGGCAGAACCAAAACTTCAAGCTACTGGACGACAAGCGTCGCGGCACTGGCCCGTCATGGCTCGATGCCGCGGCTCTTCCCCAATTTTCGTATTTTACACATTTCTTCATTTCTCATACCGTCGTGGGAGACTCATCAATTTGACCAATTAATCTTCCGTCCTTACATAACTTAAGAACACTTAACATGTGTACCAACATCTCTTTCACTACATGAAATTTAGCGACGTTGTACGACGTATGCATGTGTGTGGAAATAACATTTCCGACATGCGGGGATCCATGTGTTCAAGTCATTCAGGACGGGATAAACTCAATCCCACTAGGTAAATTTCCAACAACCCCCTCTTGAAAGAGGTGTTGGTGTACGCGGGATGCCAACCATTAACAATCTATCAGTGGAAGTATATTGCATCGGGATAGGCAGCCTACAACCTTGAACCTTCTCTAATCGAATACTATCAGACATATTTACTGCGCGGTGAACGTGATGTCTTGAACCTTCAGTGTTTATTATATGCCAAGACAATGATAAGGACACAATAAATATCCAATCTCTTGTTTCTTCTTTATTGGTTTGTCTGTTGTGGTCGTGGACACACTTGGATTCTTAAGTGCGTACGATTGAGGCGGCATGTCCTCGCACTTAAATAGGTCATATACTACAAGGTACCCTGTAGTACCCCATTATACGAGTGTTAGAAATCACTTAAAGTGTCTTTATCTTAACCTCGACTATCGAAGGTTATGTTAATACTCACCATGCAGGTAACACTTTTAATGTCTATCGCGAGAAGGCTCTGGATTAGTGTTTCCATAAGGAATCAATATCTGAAGTGCTCTTTCTTTTCTCGAAGCGCTCAGTTGAGCCTTTACAGCTTAGTTTTTCCCATTGAATCAAATTTCCAGGGATCTCCAGTCATTATGGTTGGGTTACAACCGTATCGGCTCTTATTGCTTGGGTTTTAAGTCCATTCCCCTTAACAGGCAGAACATCTGATCTTTGGGTAATCCCTTAGTCAAAGGGTCAGCTATATTCTCCTTAGATTTTATGTAATCGATGGAGATGATACCCGTGGAGATCAATTGCCTAACGATCTTATATCTTATACGAATGTGTCGAGACTTGTTGTTGTATTTACTACTTCGTGCCCTTCCTAATGTAGATTGACTGTCGCAGTAGATCATTACTGAAGGTACGTGTTTATCCTAGCAAGGGATATCATCCAAGAAGTCATGAAGCCACTCGACTTCTTCACTTGCTTTGTCTAAAGCGATGAACTCTGATTCCATAGTGGATCGGGCGATGCACGTTTGTTTGGGGACTTCTAGGACACAGCCCCACCACTAATTGTAAAGATATACCCACTGGTGGACTTGGTATTCCTTATATCGGATATCCAGTTTGCATCATTGTACTCATCTAGTACATCTGGATACCTCGAGTAATGTAATACGTATGCCATTGTATATTTCAAATATTGTAGTATTCGATCAAGCGCTTTTCAATGATCATGTCCGGGATTACGTGTAAACATTGCCAATTTATTGATGACATAAGCGATATCAAGTCGGGTATAGTTTGTTACATACATCAAACTGTCGATTACATGCGCATATCGCCCCCGGAGCACGGGTGCACCACGATTCTTATCAACACCTTGATTCATATGCATTGGTGACTTCAATGGCGGACAGTCAAACATCTCAAACTTTGTCAAAACATTCTCTATGTAATGATATTGAGACAACACTAGTCCGTCAGATGATTTAGAAATCTTAATTCCTAAAATGACATTTGCAATATCCATGTCCTTCATATCAAAACATTGTTTTAACATGTTCTTTGTTTCTAGGATCAAGGTTCGACTACTACATGTGATCAACATGTCATCTACGTAGAGGCAGATCATGACAAAAGGAGTCAGACTCTCCTTTCACGTAAACACATTTATCACATTCATTAATGGAGAAACCTTTTGATAGTAGTGTACTATCAAACTTTTCATGTCATTGTTTGGGAGCTTGTTTCAGTCCATACAGAGATTTGACAAGTCTACAGACTTTCTTTTCTTGTTCTGAAACTATATACCCCTCGGGTTGTTCCATGTATATTTCCTCTTCCAAATCTCCATTTAGGAAGACAGTCTTAACATCCATTTGATGTATTTCAAAGTCATGCAGTGCTGTGATGGAAATGGACATCCCTATAGAGGTCATTCTAGATATTGGGTAGTACATATCAAAGTAGTCAAGGCATTCGATTTGTCGGTATCCCTTAGCTACCAACCTAGCCTTGTACTTATTTATAGATCCATCAGCTTTGTACTTTCGCTTAAGTACTCACTTACAACCTAGTGGTTTATTTCCCGGAGAAAGATTAACCAACACACAAGTGTGATTTTTCATGATGGACTCTATCTCATTTTCCATAGCTTCTTTTCAAAGCGGTGCTTCTGGAGTTGACAATGCCTCTGCGATTGTATGTGGTTCATTCTCAACCACATAAGCTAGAAAGTCTGGCCCAAAAAATTTCTCTTTCATGGCTCTTTTACTTTTCCTAGGTTTAACCTCAGGATCAGTTGGATTCTCATCCACATCTGTATCCACTTGGTCAGAATCATCGGATTCCGGGGAATCATGACTCCATTTGCGCAAAGTGACTTCATTTTCCTTTTTAGGAAAAATTGTCTCAAAGAATACAACATTCCTTGATTCTAGTATTGTACTCTCGTGAATATCTGGTACACGTGACTTTTGTACGATAAAGTGATAAACACTACTGTTATTTGCATATCCGATGAATATGCAATCTACAGTCTTAGGTCCTATCTTGACCTGTTTTGGTTTAGGTACCTCGACCTTAGCCAAACAACCTCATACTCTTAAGTATTTGTAAGAGGGTGCCTTACCATTCCATAGTTCGTATGGAATTTTCTCCTTGCCTTTGTGAGGGACTCTATTAAGAATCATGTTAGCAGTAAGAACTACATCTCCCTACATGTTTTATGCAAGGCCGGAATTGAGAAGCATGGCGTTCATCATTTCCTTTAGCGTATGGTTCTTGCGTTCAACAACATCATTTGACTGAGGAGAGTATGATGCAGTTGTTTGATGGATTATGCCGGATTGGGCACACTATTCCTTAAATAGATCTACATATTTTCCCCCTCTATCGCTACGAATCGCCTTGATCCGTAGGCTCAATTGGTTTTCAACCTTAGCTTTATACCGTTTAAAGGCATCAAACGCTTCATCTTTACTTTTGAGTAAGTAAAGGTAATAATACCTTGTGCTATCATCGATGAAGGTCACAAAGTACTTGTTCCCCCTCTAGTTTGACAGAACTTTAAATAATAGATATTCGTGTGAATGAGTTCTAGAAGAGCGATATCTCGTTCTATGAAACGGAAAGACTACTTGGTAAGTTTTAATTCTACACATACCTCACATTTAGATAGAGGGTTTATAGCGTCAGATGGCAACAACTCCAACTTTACCAATCGTTGAATTGATTGGTAGTTTACGTGTCCTAATCTATGATGCCATAGATTGGACGACTCAAGCAAGTAAGAAGAAGCATTAGCATTTTCATTGATATTGCGGATTAAAGAGATGGTGTTCAATTTAAAGAGGCCATCACATATGAATCATCTTCCTACAAAGATGCCATTCTTAGTAATTACAAATTTTCCAGATTCGAACACTATGCGAAATCCAGCATGTACTAGTATTGTTCTAGAGATCAGATTTCTTCGGATGTCCGGAACATGCATCACGTTCTTCAACTTGAGGTCTTTGCCGG
This sequence comes from Przewalskia tangutica, assembly GCA_029844215.1. Classification (NCBI taxonomy): domain Eukaryota; kingdom Viridiplantae; phylum Streptophyta; class Magnoliopsida; order Solanales; family Solanaceae; genus Przewalskia; species Przewalskia tangutica. The sequence continues at coordinate 32,024,511 of CM056731.1, read as the reverse complement.
AAGTCATCTTGAGCACCACCATGCTTTCTCATAACACATCTGAAGAAGCATTGTTGTCCATATAGAGCTTCTTGTCGGCAACAACAGTATAGGTGTAGAAAGCATTCCTGTCGGATCATATATGAGGGTAGCACCCGTGTCTAACCACCACTGCTTCGGGTTCTCCACCAAGTTTGCTTCTAGTACCACGACTGAGAAGTCTTGAATCATGTCATTGAGATCTTTGTCTGCAACGACGTTAGCCTTAGTTTTCTTCTTGCCTTTTTCCTTGGCCTTCTCTTGTTGCTCGCACTTTAGTTGGCGGCAGTCTTTAACCATGTGGCCAGCCTTGCCACAGTGATAACAGTTGCCTTTGAACTTCTATGATGCCTGACTCTTATCATATTTCAGAAACTTTCGTTTCTTACATGGATTTCCTTTGGATTCAACCAAGTTCGCCTTGACCTCGTCGGACAGTCTGCCTTTAGATAAGGTTTTCTTGTTATCCTCATGGATATGGAGCTTGATAACAAGTTCTTCAAAAGTCATCTCCTTGGATTTGAGCTTGAGATAACTCATGAACTCGCTCCACGAGGGAGACAATTTTTCAATAAGAGAAGCAACCAAGAATGCTTCATTAGGCTTCATGCCTTCTAGTTCCATATCATGAATGATTAACTGGAACTCCTGAACTTGTGACATGACCAACTTGTCATTCACCATTTGAAATTTTAGAAATTTCCCGACTATAAACTTCTTAGCGCCAGCATCATGGGCATTGTATTTCTTGTGCAATTTATCCCATAACTCCTTGGCGGTATTTGTTGCACAGTATACCGTGTAAAGTGGATCGCATAGACAATTCAGGATATAGTTCCTGCACATGAAGTCATTTTGACTCCAAGAGTCAAACATCGTCATCAGGCCATTGACAAGCTGAATAACTTGGTCCACATAAACCGTGTTATCAGCTTGAGTGTCCATCTCATCTCCAACAACAGGATGATCTTACGTTAGGTATCTAGCCACACCTAATACATTGAGGTAGAACAACATTTTATGTTGCCACCTTTTGAAATTAACACCCGAAAACTTCTCGGGTCATTCAGCTTGAAAGTTGAGAGGAATACTGATGTTTTCAATGGTTCCAAAATTGATTTTCAATGGTTCCAAAATTGAAACCATCAACCGGGGCAGTAACGTTGCCTGGAGTAGCAGTGCGAGAGGAGGTGTCATGCGTAGAAGCAGTGACTGGATCTTTTCCATTCACCATCTTTAGTTCTTCACAATATATAATTTTACCTTAAAATTATTGGAATTTGTGTGTGAACAGTGATGGAAGAACTTAAATGGTAGACAAAGAGGTTAGCAACGTTTGTTGAGTCGAGTGATGACATTCTCTCTTTAAGGCAAAATTACCCCCATATATAATGGCTTACATATAGCGGGTAATAGTCTCTCAAGATAAAACAGTAACTTTCACAAGTACAAGCCAAGTACTTGTGAATCTCTAGAAAAATTAAGAACTCAAGATTGCTAGAAGATGAAGGATATACTCTCAAGTGTTTTCATATTTTGGATCTTAAGTTGATTTAAATTTGAAATTTGAGACTCTATTTATTGGTGCAAAGATGGTCATTCATATGCCATGTGAATGCACTAAATGGGGTTGCATAGAACTCTTCAAAAGTCACCTTGATCATGCCAAGAGTTGGCTTATTCATGGCCTTGAAAAAAGTTCATGAATCAGTAGATTCCAGAGATTTTTTGGTTCACTGTACGCGTAGCGCCGTGGCGCCAAATAGGCAGAACCAAAACTTCGAGCTACTGGCCGACAAGCGCTGCGGCGTTGGCCCGTCGTGGCTCGGTGTCGCGGCCCTGTTGCTGCGCCACGACTCTTCCCCAATTTTCGTATTTTGCACATTTCTTCTTTTCTCATACCGTACTGGGAGACTCATCAATTTGACCAATTAATCAGCCATCCTTACATAACTTGAGAACACTTAACATGTGTACCAACATCTCTTTCACTACATGAAATTTAGCGACGTTGTACGACATATACACGTGTAGAAATAACATTTCCGATATGCGGGACCCCATGTGTTCAAGTCATTCAGGACGGGATAAACTCAATCCCACTAGGTAAATTTTCAACAATATATAGATTGTTCAAGAAAAATAAAAATAAAAGCTTAAAATTTTAAATTTCAATTTTAGTATAATAATATATAACTTTATATAAACTTGTATTAAATGTATACTAATGTATATCAGAAATATAAGAAAAAAGAAGAGAAGAAAGTGATAAACTTTCATAGTTTCATGGAGGCCTCGTATGCACTGATAATGTATATACACTGAAAATAATAATAATTATATAACATTATACATAAGTATACACACATTTACATTGTTATACAACATTATATAATTTTATACAAAATATACAAAAACTGAATTTAGTACCCTTCAAATTTCAACTCACGAAATTTCATTTGAAATGGGTCTAAAACATCACATAATGGATCTCAAACTTTAGGACGAGCATCATCCAAACAATTTTACATATATCCATTCGATTTTTTTTTACCAAATCCCAGCTAAACCATACCCAAAGCTTCAATCTTGAAGAAACTTCAATAAAATTCAACAGCCCATTTCATCTTCTCTTGATTTCACCTTACCAAATTCCTTCTCAAGTTCCAAACTAGTCTCGAATGATCAAATATCTAAATTGAAGCTTTAATACGATGATCTGTGTCTGATATGTCTACATTAGATTAAAAATAGAAGATCTGAATATTTTTAGTTTGAACATTTTTTAAGAAGAAAGATTGAGGAGTGAGGTTGCAAGGATACAGAAGTGGGTGAAGAAAGTGCCATTGATCAAATCCACTTGGTTGGGGTAAGCGATGAAAATAAATTTTAGGTTATATTCAAAGTGGATCAATAATGTAAGAAGGTAAAATATAGGCCAAATTTGGTAGTATTGTTACTCCAATAAATATACAACGTAAATATTCCTTCTTTTAAATCTAGGGTCTGTTTGGAAAGTCATCGGGTAATTGGAATTGGTGTAATTATTAGGACAATAATTACACGGTATTGTAATTACAACGACATATTTGTTTATCATAATGTTATTATAGTGTAATTACAAGCGTGTTGTTTAGTTGCACAAGTATAATTACATAATTAGTTTAAATTAAAAATAATTGAAATAAAAAATTATAATTAATATTTAAAAAATATGTGTCTTGATAAATGATATTAAATTAGTTATTTAATAACACATTTTTCTTGAAAATATATTAATTAATAATCATATATTTGTAACTAATATTATAAAAAATATTACATAAATATATATATATATATATATATATATATATTTCAAATCAATAATATTTTGATTTTAATTAATTATAAAATTTAAAAGCTTACTTTTTGTGAGAACATCATGGATCGGATGTTTGACCAAAAAAATAATATTGATAAATATAATGCCATAACATTATTCAAATATTTGACAAAAAAATCTCTCAACTGTAAGTGAAAAATAAACAACATGCAATGTGAAATAACAAGTCAATAGTACTAAAACACATAAATTAAAATCGAAAATATAACATAAATTCAAAATCCAAAAGAAAAAGTTTAACATAATACTCTTATGTCAAATTCCAACATTACATAAGTAAGTTCCAACATAACTTAAGTAAATAATTCAAAAGAAAGGAAAAATATAAGTCTATAACCTCATTCACAACGAAATTTTACTTTAATAATGTCACTCATTATATGTCAAGTTAGTTAATGGCTCGTTATTTCTAATATTAAGAGGTGTAGTTTTAAAATTTAGAATAATAACACGGTTATGCTACAACAACATACCAGTAAAATCCTACAACATGGGCATGAAGAGGGTAGAGTGTACACATACATTTTCTCTACCTTGGTAGGTAGAGAAACTGTTTCTGAGAGTCTCTTGGCTCAAAACAAGCAAAATCAGAAAAAGGTTAGACCCGGTCAAAAATTTAAAGATTCAAAGTAGTAAGGCAATGCTAATAGCAAACTCGAAAATGTCATAGTGACACATCCTGAAAAGTAATCAGTAATTACGCGAATAAATAAAATAGACTATAGTGGCGCATCGTGAAGAGTAATCAGTAATTACGCGGATAAATAAAATAGACCATGATGGCGCATCCTGAAAAGTAATCAGTAATTACGCGGATAAATAAAATAGATCAAGTACATTAAGGAACGTGTAGCGGGAGAAATAAGATTACAAAAAGACTATTAAAGCAAAACTACGCCTATTCGTATGATAAACTAGACATGTCTATCGTAATATTCCTACCCCTACCAGATTGTGAGCGTAAGCAGAACTACGCTCAACTACCTACTACCCTTCTACCCTAATTTGTGCCCTTCACAACCCCATATCTAATGTCATGTCCTCAGTAAGTCTCGCATGCTCCATGCCATGTCTAATCACCCCTCTCTAATATTTATTCGGCATGCTTTTACCCCTCCTGAACCCGCCAATTGCTAATCTCTCACACCTCCGCACTGAGGCATTCGTGTCTCTCCTGCGCACATGCCCAAATCACCTCAACCTCACTTCCCGCATCTTATCCTCCACCGATGCCACTCTCACTCTGTCCAGGATATCTGCATTTCTAATTATATCCTTCCTCGTATGCCCACACATCCATCTTAGCATCCTCATCTCTGCCACTCCCATCCTTTGGGTGCGCGATGTCTTGACTGACCAACACTCCGCCCCAGACAACATAGTTGGTCTAACCACTACCCTATAAAACTTGTCTTTTAGCTTTGGTAGCAATTTTTTGTCGCATAAGACTCAGGACGCAAACCTCTATTTCATCCACCCTACCCCAATACGGTGTGTGACATCATCATCAATCTCTCAATTCCCTTGGATAATATATCTGAGTTACTTAAAGCTTTCTTGTTTCGGGATGACCCGAGTCGCAAGTCTCACTTCCACGTCTGTCTCACGGTCGCTCTTGTCGCTAAACTTGCACTCCAAGTTTTCTGTCTTAGTCTTACTCAACCTGAACCCTTTAGATTCCAGTGTTTGTCTCCAAACTTCCAGCTTAGCGTTCACCCCGCAACGAGTCTCATCAATCAGGACTATGTCGTCTGCGAATAAAATACACCATGACACACCCCATTGGATTTGTCGCGTCAGTCCATCCATCACCAAGACAAATAAGAATGGGCTAAGGGCTGATCCCTGGTGTAACCCCATCATCACCGAAAAGTGCTCTATAAAAAAATGAGCAATTACATGAAACCACAAGAAGTAAATGTTGGGAATAAAGAATGGAAATGAAAGATAAATAATATAAAAAATATATATAATTTAAAAATAACAATAATTAAAAAGTATAAAAATTAAATAATAGAAATGAAAATTAAATTAAAAAAGAAAATAAATTAAAATAAAACAAAAAAAGAAAAAAACTAAAAAGTAACCATGTAAATTGTAATTACAGGGTGTAATTACACTCAATTCTCAACACCCCTTGAAAATTAGAGAGTTTAATTACACTATCTCAATTACACCAAATTCTCACCTAATTGTGAATTACTTGGTCAAATAAATAGGGCATCATGTGTAGTTACCCCAATTTCAATTACATGGGTGACTTTCTAAACAGACACCTAACAATACTTGTAATTTTGTACTCCATATATTTGTGAAAGGATAGAAATATTTGTTTTATGCATTTTAAAGGATTATAATTGCTCAATATATTTAAGAGATGATTTAGGGCTCTTGAGGGCTAGCTACTCCGATCTTCCACAATTATGATGGAGGCTTTCAAATCCATTAATAGCACAATATATATTTTTGTTTCTCACTTGATGTCCGGTATTCACATTAGATCCCAATTATATCTAGATTCACGACGTGTAAGACCTCATTAAGGAGAAGCGCTCCCTACCAAGATTTTTTTCGTACCTAATACTCGAATCTGAAGCCTTTAATTAACGGAGGAGCACTCAGCCGCTGCACCACATCCTTTGATGATAATATCATAATATCTCTTTCCCTTTTTCTACCTTAATATAAATGATCATTTTTTGTAATTTCTCACTAAGAGAATATTTAGAACTTTATTAACATTTTGTTTGGAAAGTCACCCTGTTAATTGAAATTGACGTAATTACTAAGGTATTAATTACACAACCTAATAATTAAAGAGATCTATTTATTTGTCACAACGTAATTACAGGATAAAAGGAAATACTTCTTGTCAGTAAAAGGAAATAGTTAATTAATTGACCGAAAAGAAGGCCCCTAAATCAGTAAGTAAAGTATAGTATAAATATTTAATCTATTTTTAGTATATTAACAAAAAAAACTCATGATTGGTTTCTCTAACATAATCTATTTTAACCTTTCTCTCTAAAACTTTAGTATACTTCTACACTTTTATGTATCTTCTTTGTTTCTTTGAGAGAGTCTTGAAAGACAAGAGGTGCGGTGCATGAATTTGCTATCTTTATTTTTAATATAGTAAGAAGTATATTGAAGCATCAAACAAGTATTTTCAAATCAAGTTATCAACTTCTTAGATCTGGTTCTATTATTTCAACTTTTTAGTATTGCTTTCATCTTAAACTTGCTTATTTTGATATTTTACTATATAATAAAATTGTTCTTTTAACTATTTTTTAGAATATAAAATATATATCCGGTTGTTCAAAACTTTAAAAAAAAAATAAAGAGAAGAATTGAATTTTTGATACAATCTCAAAAAGGAGCTATTGAAGAAGTAAGTGAGATGTGATTTTTTCTCTTATTTTTGTGACAAAAATATTAAGGCCCCTCAATTGAAATTTGGCTTTAGTCCTAACGTTATTGAGCCGCCCCTTTTTGTAGTCGATCATACTTTCATAAATTCAAAGAGTTGTCCATTTAACGATGAAACTAATTTAACAATTTAAAGGTAGAAAAAGTGTAAATTTATGATATATTTACTACAATTTATTACTTATATTACTTTGATCTAAATTTTTAACTAATACATACTTGTATAATATTAAGATTCTAATGCTTCAAATCTATAACAAATAAATTAAAATATTTTATCACTAATAGTGTAAATAGTTCATCAAGTTCAATTTGGTATTAAAAACGGATAAATATCTTGAATTGGTGCCTCATGGTCACTCATTTACCGTCTTACTTGGATGAGGACAAATATCTAAAGTAAATATGTATTCACACTAGATATTTACATCAAATCAACGAAATTTATTTGAATTAAGTAATCAAATAAAATAAAAAATTAAGTGATAATAATATATATTTAAATACATGTCATACATTTATTAGTTTAATTGCGATAAATGTGTACAATGACCGTGCTTATAAATCAGTAGATAATCGTACTTAATATGATTCCAAAAATAGAATATGCCAACTGGTATTATATAAATTTTAAACAAATACACAAAAATGTTGTGGGAAAAAACAAGCAAACATGTTCACCATACAAAGTTGAAAGTATATATAAACAAAGTGAATGAATGCTTCAATAAATACATCACGAGAAAAGACACGGGCGGTTCAACGTCATTGGTTTTGGTTCAGTAGCTCTTTATAACGGGCGGGGTGTTACAATAAATAAGGAGCAACATTTTCTGTTGCGCTTTTACAATATGTTCTTCCTGTCCTTTTACTTGTTTGGTTTGCATTTTCCATTGTTTTTAAAAAATATATAATTTTATGTACTTTATAAGAACTTATGTTTTTCTTTCTGTTTTAATTTGCGGCCTCGGATCGCACGTGTTAATTCGGGATTTCAAGAGGATTTTAGCACCATGGCAAAAAAAACTTAAAAGTGTAGCAAGTTGAGTTTGATCCCTTAATCTTAAGAAATTAAATTCAATGCTTAACTAGTGTACCACTCAATGTCATTTGACAATGAGTTTCTTCAGTTAATATTATATATATTAATTTTTTTTATATATAATATACTGAATTTAATCGAATGACCATGATCTCACGTGACCCATTTTTTCTTCATAAATTTACCCTTGCACGCGTATACGTTTAACCTATAATTATGAGTAAATTGTTATACTTGTAGCCTATATTTTGATCAACCAAATAAAGAAAAATATTTTCCTCCATATCAATTACTACTACACCCGTACAATTTATAATTTCAAATATATGTATTAAAAATATATTAAAAAGGATAGTCCGATACACTAATCTTCCGCTACGTTCTTAGGTTCGGAAAAAAATCTAATCCTAAGGATCTATCCTAAACAGACCACTTAACTTGCATTTCTAGGTGAATCTGTTTGTTTCTGCATCTATGTATTAAAAATATGCTATTAAGGGTAAATGAAATGAAAGAATATATAAATGGATACATAGATGTAGATGGCGTGTCTCTCAAGCCCGGCATAAGCGCCAGTAGCCTTGTGTGTGCAAGAGAGAGACTGACAGTGACAGTGACAGAGACAGAGACAAACAAAAGAGAAAAGTGAAGGGGACTGTATCTCTATCTACATGTATAGATATATTAATACTCTCTCTTTGTATACAAAAAAAGTACCACATTTATATCCCAACAAAATCCACTTTCCATATTTCTCTCTGTAAGCCTTCTTGCTCCCTTGCCCCTCAACACTCTCTGTGTGTTTTGTGTGTGTGTTTTTGGATTTGTTTGTTGTTCCATTTGAAAATCAGATGATTTCTTAACATGGGGTTTCTTGTATTGTTGAGTTCTTAAATGGAAGAAAAAAGAACCATTTGAAATCAAGAAAAATAAGGTTTACCATATGTGCATTGTTTCAAGAATGGGTGAATATGGGAAAAATATAGGATCTTTTTATAGTTTTATTTTCTTGTTTTTGAAGGGAGCCTTGGAGTTGTCCCCGTGTAACCTATAGGTTACGGGTTCAAGCCGTCGAAGCAGCCACTAATGCTTGCATTAGGTTAGGCTAAACAATCACTAATGATTGTATTAGGTTAATCTAAGCAACTACTAATGCTTGCATTAAGTTAGACTGTGTCACATCCGTTGAGATGCGGCTCTGCCTGCTAACACGGGATGCTTGCATTAACCTAATGATTGTATTAGGTTAAGCTAAGCAACTATTAATGCTTGCATTAAGTTAGATTGTGTCACATCCGTTGAGATGCGGCTCTGCCTGCTAACACGGGATGCTTTGCGACTGGCCGCACTTTTCCTTGGTTTTGTTACTTTTTCACTTTTCAGTTTTTTCATTATTAACACTCTGTTTGTTGCATTCGTGGTGCTTACTGTATTCATGTTATTTTTCAGTGAAAAATTGGAAAGTTGAAGAAAATGAGTGGGGATCAACACACGGCGGAGATGCATTACATGAACAATATGGGATTTCCTTATAATGTTCTTGCAGAGAGTTTCACAGGCTACTTGGATGGTGGTGTTTCACAAGCCCCTATACATTATCATAATAATCCTGTGCACATTCAGAATCAGGTAAATTTCTCCAACATTATAACCTTCTATGTAGCAGTTGATTTGTACTGAAAGCTTACATAAGTTGTGACAAAAAGAGTAAATGTAGCAGTAGAAGTATCCTCCAATACAAAATATATGCTCTAAAATATGTGTATTTCTTTGAGCGCAAGACATATTCTTAGCTTGGCTTTTAGTGGGAATAATAACCTGTTTATGTTCACTTCCTTTAATGGACTCTTAGGCGGCGGTGGTGGATCTAGAATATAAAGTTGATGAGTTCAACCTTTTAACTTCGTGCCTATTACAATACATTTAGTAGGCGTTTTGCCACAGATTCCAAATATTTTTCAATTTTGTTTGGTTATACTTTTTGCCAAGGAGAGAGAGAGCACTTTATTTGGAACTTATGAAGATGGAGTTGGGAAACAAGTTTGGAGCACTTTTCCAAATTTGGATCCAACTCCAAGTTGAATTTGGAAATTTTATAACCAAACACTGATTCTTAAATATAGTGAAAAATTATTTCGAATAAAGTGAGTAGTTCTCATGGCCAAACGGCTCCTTTAATTTTTTTTTGATTCTTCATACATATATATATGTATGTTCCGTGTCCAAAATACTGAGCTCAGTTAATTGTGTTGGGCAGTGTTAGTAACCATTTGTTGTCAGTTTATCCCAAAACTGCAGCATGTTGACTGCTAGCATTCAATTTTTGAATCTTCTGTCCAGGAAAATGCATACTGGTGTATGAATATGAGTTACTATAAATATGGGCACTCCATTCTTGAGAGTACTTCTTATCATTCTTATGAGACTGGCAGCAACCATGTATCAAGACCGGATCTTTCAGAGAGACCTTGGGAGTATGCTATACCTATGAATGTTGGCGAAGGTGCATCTACTGATGTAATATATGAGGAAAATACAATTCCCAGTGAGGATGCTGGCACGGAGGAATGTGAGTCTGAAGCTTTAGCACTTAGTATATGCATTTACGTTCTTCTTTCCTTACTGGTGCAGGAGATGCAAAATCGCCCAATTTTGCCTTTCGTTTTAAGTTTTTTCCTCTGCACTAAAATTGTTATATTTTATACGTTATAATTTTTACCGCTACAATTAGCTTTTTACGTCTACATTTAGGAAATTACTTCTTTATACTTTTTCTCATTCCACTCTGTGAGATAAGACTATGAATTGCTTTACTGGTCAAGTTTCCTAAACTCCTTTTTTTTAACACCAGTGGATGATATATTTTAGACCGTATTACTTTTTGGTGAAGTTCCAATATTTCATAGAAACGCTCCTCCAAGTTTATGTGTTAAATAGTTATAACATACTGCTATTTTACAGAGTGTAACATATTTCATAATTCGTCAGGTGTTCTATCCAATCAAGGTGATTCTAACCACCAGGTAAATTACTTGTTTCCAATGAAAGAGTTCGGTTCATCTTTTACTGCTTTTTAGCAACTTTTTGGCTTTTGATAACTCGGTCATGTTTTTCTTTGGTGTTTTTACTGCGGGATAAAATGACTGTTTAGAGAAGTGGTTGTTCTTCTGCTAATTTATGATGTCCTGTACACACACTAATTGGTCTGAACACTTAAGTCTCAAACATGAAGTTATGTTGTTGTGCGTTGCGCTGCATTTACCAAAACAAGTTCACCACATCAACCAAAAAAAATTGAGGCAGTGTTTGTCATCATAAAATATCAGTCTTTGACCTTTTGCTTCGCTCACGCTTCTTCTTGAACCTTGAGATATAATGGAAGCTACGCCAGAAAACCAATATATGGATCTCCTTATTCACCCATTCTGCTATTGAACCATCTCACTAATTTCTATTGGCTTCTTAATCAGTTGAAATTCTAATAACCATGATTCATTTGTTCTTCAAATGTGTTCATTGTGATAGTCGCCATCGTCTTAAACAGTTGATGAGTGTCTAGATTAACATGCTATTGACTTGTGTAATGCTAATTTCACCTTTATTTCCTTTTGTTAATATGTGAAGGATATTTTGGAAGATGAAATTGACCCTGACAACATGACCTATGAGGTATGTAACCTTGTCGCTATATTGTCTCTGATTTCTTTGCATGTCATCTCTGGTTATGTTTGTCAGTAATCTTGATTTGCAATTTATAGTCTTTTGAATACCTTCTCGAAGTTGATTTTTTATTTGATAAAACAAACTCCCAGTTGGAGTGAGGAGGCTTATAATAGAGAAAGCTGCAGTTTACCATATTTTGATGCTGACTTATAATGGATAAAAGGGCAGCACGGTGCACTAAGCTCCCGCTATGCGCGGGGTCTGGGGAAGGGCCGGACCACAAGGGTCTGTTGTACGCAGCCTTACCTCTCATTTCTGCAAGAGGCTATTTCCACGGCTTGAACCCATTATTGAAAAAGATGGCAAAGTTTTGCCTCTCATATTCGTGCCTAAAGCTACCAAGAATCCAACGCAAGTTGCTGCGAAAACCTTTACCCCTGGGAGCGCTCAAGTCATTTCTTTTAAGTTTACTAAATATATGAAACACATCCCTACATCTAGAGTTTATATATACTAATTACATTTAAAGAGAGTTGAAATTCTAAGATAAGCTGTCAGTTGTTGGGATTGGCATCCTATAAAGTGAAACTACGCCTGTTGCTAGTCTCGTGTAGTTAATGATAGTCATAAATAAGAATGAACACCATCGCAGTGCCCTCTTCTGCTCCTAGGGATTGTTATGGTGCTCTGCAGATATGGGTTATTTTAGGGGCCAGTTATCCATAGTTGTGTTGATTGCTTGTAAATTATCTGTAGTTACTGTTCAGTTTTAAAAAAAATTATATGTAGTTACTGTTTCGAAGATATCTTTTCAATTACTCAAGTGTATGTCTTAGGATGGAATAAATAAGAGTAGCAAAAAGAGTAATAGGATTCTATCTTCTATATCATTATGTTGTCATTCAATTAAAAGACCAAGAGAAGAAAGGACCCGGGAGAACAGAAAGAAAAATGGGACGGCACAGAAAAAAAAGAGTTTTATTCTCATAGTAAAGGTATTCAGCAGCCACATAATATATCTTCGTGTATATGCCTTTTTTATCAGCTGAAGGTCCACAGGTATAGGAATTACAGTTCCTACTTTTTATGACTGATTACCTTTTCACTTTAATACAGAAATATGTAGTATCTGCAATGTTGGAATTACTTATTCTGTATTTTTGTGTTATCTATGACTAAAAGTTGAAAGCTGCTGAATGGTAGTCGGAGATGCAATGTACATCTTCATTCTTTTGATACTAATTGGCTCAAGAATTTGTGCTTTGACTCTGTGTTGGGTTGATGATGTTCGTCTTATTATTCTCCCACTTGTTATTTAAACCAATGAATATCCATGCAAATTTCAACCAACTCCTTAAGCATTGAAACCCTAATATTTTGTTCATTCTTTTGTTTTTGGGATATGTGCTGTATAACTAGGGTGGCCAGTGGGCCGGGGAGTGGCGGGGCGGTGCAGGATCTCGAGGGATGGGACGGGTGGCCGGGATCGGGATCCGACGGGACGGGAAGAGGTCCCGTCCCACAACCCGCCGGAAGAGGGGCCGGGATTTGGGGGGGACGGTTCGGGTTGCAGGATTTGGGAGATTTTTTTAGACACTTAATTAAAAAAATATTTAAACACTTATATAATTAAACAATATAATGAATAAAAATATCCCAAGGCTTTTTTGTGCCTCTTATATTATTTAATAAAAATATAATTTTTTTGTAATATAATTTCAAAATTGCAACTTTGTTTCGCAGTTCAAAAGTTGCAAATCACATAGTAAAATTGCCATAAAAAATTACATAATCAACCATACTCTTTCTAATTTCCTCACAATCTCGAAGATTTCTGTCGGAATTGGAAATTGTTGATCAAATTATTCGACGTTGTTTCCTGCTCCCTCGGATAAGATTTCATTGTAATTGTAGTCGTCTTTTTCGTTGATATCTGGTTGACCGCACCTTCTATGCTCCGCTCTAATCAACTCTCTGAATAAAACTGCAATCTCCAAGCTATCTCCCGCCAATGAGTGTCTATGTTCTCCTATTTGAAACCTTCCAACAGAAAAAACGCTTTCTGAAGCTGTTGATGACTTGAATATTCAACACATCTCGAGCCATCTTTGCTAGTGTCGAAAATATCTTCTCATTCTCACTTCAGTATCTCAGCAAGTCTTCACGTCCATCTTCATTGACAATTGTTTCGTACGGTACAACATCCTGCAAGACATAAACATCAAACTCGCTAATTTATAAAGAAGTTGAACCACTATACATTCTATTTCTAAGGCCTTGAATACTTGAGACAGAAATTTCATGTCTTTTATAAGGTTGCAGCGAAGTAGAAGAAGATGCTACATAAGCCGGTTGATTATTTGTACTTTGTTCTTGGTAATATATATATTTTGCATTCAGTGTGTATGCTAAACGTAACTTCTTCTCTAGTTGGTTCGTGAGTTTGTTCTTTATTTGGGTCTGTTGGACTTGGAGGTGGAAGTATTTCTATACTTTCATAATTCGTTTCAACAAGTGTTTTACAACCGTCTACTTTAATAGTCGGATTTAATACAACACCAATACTATAAATTGTGGGAATATGATTTTTTTTTTAATTTTATAAACATTTTTAATAGATGGAGCGCGTAAGATGATTATTGCATATATTCACTAAGATGGATTTTGCATATATTCTCTAATGTAATGAATAAAACCAGGAGATGAAGGAAATGAAAAAGGCGGTATCGCAACTAATTTTGCTATATTTTCTCTATCTTTGTGTTTACCATATTTATGACCTATAATTCCCCCGTTATCGGGTTAATTCGACCATGTACTTGGTCGGGAACACTATGTGAACCTTGTCCCGACTTAGAAGGCACCGACACACCCGATTTTCAATCAGATATTGATTATATCTTGCTTTGTGAGAATTTTCTACATGTCTCATTAAACCTCCCGTTCCACCTTGACCTTTTCCGGTTTTAAATTTATAAACTGCTTGATAAATTTTACATCTAGCTAGTTTATTATCAAATTCCCTATCAAAAAAATCTCATTTTGGGCCTCGATTCATACTAGGGGGAATATTAAGCATTTCCGTTTGAGTTTCAGGCAGAGACTCAGTCTGAGCCTGAGGTGGAGGTGCACTAGTGGACGTGTTATCTAAATTATCTTATAATTCTTTTTTAAAAAAAAATTAAAGTCTGGTTCAGATGCAGAATATACCTCATTATCTAATGGTATATTAATATTAACATTAAAAAAATCAGTTTCGTCTACATGAGTGAAATGATCGTAATTAGGATTATTAGAAGATGCACCCTTACCCCTGTTACCCCTACCTTTACTAGAAATAAAACGTCCAATTTGTTCCATTATAATTATGCAAATAAATAATTAAAGATAATGAAATTAAGTACGATAATTAAAATTATCAAACGCCGACGTAACGTCGACGTGTAATCGATGTTGAAACTTTGAAACTTTGCTCGATGGATGATCCTCAAGCTAGTTGCCAACTTCACTCCCAATTTTTAAACTTTGATATAAATAAGCAAATAAAATAAAATATTTAGTAGACAATGTAGACTTGTAGAGAGATAGATAGAGAGGTTAGAGAGATGGTAGGAACGAGCCCTAGTCCCGTCCCGAGTTCGAACTCCGCTACCACTTTTTTTAAGGGGGATCGGGGCGACCTGGCCCACTGGACAGCCCTATGTATAACTGGTACCCATCATCTTGACTCATGGTAACCTGAATCAATTTCATAGATTATTTTTCTCCTGAATTGGTTTACTGAATTTCTGCTTTACTGTTGTAGGAGTTACTTGATTTAGGTGAAACAGTTGGAACTCAAAGTCGAGGACTTCCGGAGGAGCTTATTAGTTTACTTCCAACGACCAAATACAAGTCTAACGGAATCTTTTCTAGGAAAAAATCAGAAGAAAGGTAATTTTTATACCCACACTTCTTTTGAAACCGTTGTTTGTAAAAGGTGCAATTTCCCTTTCTATTGTAACCATTTGCTGTAAGATTGATTGCTTTTGTAAAATCAAACAAGTTACCTATTTAAAGAAAGTCATATCTCATTGTAGTCTGAAGAGAGATAGCAGTACTGGCACACAGAGTAGTTATGATTTAATTGCTGGTATAGCATTGATGTAAGTTAGATTGTTTTTGGTCTTGAGCTAAGGTTTTGTTTTCCTCCTACTTTTCCCCTTCAATAACACAGCAAAACTGTATCCAAGTGAGGGACTGAAATTTATCCAAGTCATACTTTTTGAGCTGATCCTTGAAGGGAAAAGTTTGGAAGAGGTTATGTCATTTTAATTGTATAGCCTTGCAATTCATTGACTTTGTTACTTCAATTGTTTGAGTGTGCCACTGAAAGTAGGTCTATGTGAACCTGAGAAACTAGTATGGCCTCTGGTAAGATTTATCAGTTCAGGTGTTATATGACGAGGCAACATCATATAAGGTTCAAACTTAAGTTATTTGGTAACTTAGTCCTACTAGCTTAGTGTCTAGTTTGTGCCAAAACAGAGGGCTCTCCTTGAGCATTTTAGTGTCAACTGTGCCTCATAATTCCCATTTGTCCTCATTGCCCAGTAGAGAATACTTTGGCACTGGTTTTGCGATCACTAAGTCACACTTTACATGGATTTTAGTTGTTCCATGTATTCTTATTCAAAGGAAGTTGTGTTGCCTTCACAAATTTTCTGCTGATCAAATGTTAGATTTCTTAGTTACCTTCATTTTTTTTGGCTGATCAAATCCTTTTTCTTTCAACTCAAAGTTTAAATTAGCTTTTGCTAGATGTGTCATCTGTCAAATGAGGTACAAACGAGGGGATCGACAGATAAATTTTCCATGCAAGCACATATACCACACTGAATGCGGATCCAAATGGCTGAGCATCAATAAGGTATATTCAACAACTAGTCTCTGGCCTCTATGTATCAAAATTTTATATCGTTATCTCCAAGACCTAACACCGAACTATCACTTTGATTTGTCAGACTTGTCCAATTTGCAACACAGAGGTATGCCTTGGCGAATGAAGTTATCAACTGGTGAATAGAGTGTTTAAATTAGAGCAGATTTGCTTCAATGGGATTTCAATATCTCCTTCCACTGGCCACTAACATAGAGTAACATCAAAGCTTGTAATAGCTTTTCTTAGATCATGCTTAAAATGCAGGAAAAAGTACTATAGACGCGTTCACAAATCTTATGTTCTTTTTACTTAAAGTCTGGAATATAGAACTCTTCCTTTTTCTTTTTAACTTTGAGCCAGATAACGAGTTCGTGATTATATCCTATATACATTCTCCATTATGCTGTGTATATTTACGACGGTGAAACAACTTTCTATCTAGAGGTGGATCTAGAATTTCAATTTGATGGGTTCGACCTTTAAGTATTAGCATTGGACTCGTACTTTTATAATTATGGATTCAAATACAATATTTATTGGAACTTTAGTGGATTTAAGTTGAAGTGGTCCAGAATGTAAATAAGGGGGATGATGTATTGAATTCAAATTTTGCAGAATTAAAGCATCCACAATTTCACTTTAAGTGAAGTAAACCAACTAGTTCCTCTCTCCTTATTAGCCTCACTATGCTTTTTTGTTTTTATTTTCGGCCTCACTGTGCCATGAACAGCACATATCTAGGCAATTCAATTTCTCTGGGGGAATAGTAGTACTAGTCATTTTCTTGCAGGATTTCCGGGATTTTTCTTTCCAGGGCTCTGTCAATGAATGTTTAACTTCATTTACCTAATATTTCACTAACCTTATCTTATGGCGTCTATGTGTTTATACATGCACTTTCAATTTCAACAATAGCACCGCATGCAGGTTATGTTGAATTTGAACAAGTTAAAATAAGCTGAGATAATAAATGAGCAAATTATTAATCCGCTCAAAGGTTACTTGGATTTAGATGAATTGTGTCAAAATGGGCTAAACAGCGAGTCATATTCATCCAACTCTTTACCATTTTCCCCCTTGTAATTAATTTATTTAATTACCATGCAAAACTGATAGAACTTTTTCCCATTATAATGCTATATACCAGGGAAAAACTAAAAATAGTAACATTTTTTTATGGGTCAGTTTGGGCTACGTATTCAGGCTAAATCAACCTTTTAAATGGACTGAATCAAATGAATCAAAATAGGCTAAAGCTAATGACCTATCCAAACTTGAGTTGGACATTTTTTTATGGGTAGATTTTGCCACTCGTAGCACCGCATGTTAGGGGTTGGGTAGGAAATAGAACTGTACTAGTACAACGTATTCTTCTAGACAAGGCTAGATGCAATTAAGGCTGTTGAGATAGTACCAAATCTATGTCCAAGTGAATTAATTACATGCGTATAATACTTGACCACACACTTAAAAAGATAAAAATGCATATAGACTAAAGTACACTAAAAATGCATATAGTTCAAGTCGATTATGTCACGAGTTCGAGTCGTGAAGACAATCACTAATACTTGCATTAGAGTAGGTTGTCTGCGTCACATTTTTTGAGGTGTGGCCCTTTCCCGATCTGCTAACACAAGATATTTTGTGCACCAATTTTTTTTTTCTTAAGAGCTTTCAAGATTGGGTTGGTGTTCCGATAGGCGAGAGGTGTAAGCACCGAGAGGTGTAAGCACCGCGAGGTGTGCCTATTATATAAGGACAAGCAAAGAGGAGTGAATCATAAGAATGAAGTGAACTTTTTTTTCCACCATGATGTTTCGAAACAAACGCCAATAAAGTAATTACATTACCAAAGTAATGAACTTAAAACCTAAAGAAAAGTAGTATAGTAGTAGTCTCTTTCAGTTCAACATTAAATTGAGAGGTCTATTTCTACCACCCAAAACTGTCGGGAAAATGAAGAGTTGCCATGCTATCTCCATCCATCTTTCATTTTGGTGGGACTCTTTTGTCCTTAATTATTAAAGTGGTCTTATTTGGAATTATCTAACCATAGAGATCTCTATCTTACAATATTACCTCCATGCACACTCACAGCCCAGTACCTTCAAGAATAAGACTATCCCTTCCTAGTTATACTTTTGGGTACAAAAGGAACAAGGACCTTCATTATCTTTTAATTAGCGTTATTAACAACACTAATTATCGGACCGACGTACCACCGGAATGTGGTGGAATGGATGAAATCTCTTCTTTTTTGATCGAAGGTATAAGATTCGAGTTCGGAGAATCAAGAAATTTCTGGTAGCAAGCGTTTTTCCTATAAGCTTTAAATACCAGATTTTAGTCCCAAAAAGAGAAGTTGGACCAACATTTTTTTTTATATCTTATGTGCATATCATATAGGGATATATAGTTACGCTTGGACCTCACATACACGTTGATGTATAAATTTGACAAGAGTTGATCAGTTGATGTGATGAATAATTAACAACGAAATTACCCCCGTCTCGTGTCCATGTCTGTTTAGGCGACTATTTAATATCCTGTAAGTTAGGCCTAGTATTCTAGTTAATATATGCAGGCTAGGCTACTCCTTCAATAACATTTAGTCCATCTTTTCAAAGAGGATTGAAGAAAAAGTATGAAGTGAGTTGTCCAATGACAACAATGTTCTTTTTGTCTTTGTTGTGAATATGTCCACGTATTGCTGTCTAAGTTAAAGATTAGGCATGTCTCTTATAATCGTCCTATTCTTTTCCTTATTATTATTCTCATTTCCTTTCCTTTTGAGAAATTTCTCCGCCAGACGCCCTCACCCCAGCCCGACAGAAATTGGTGAAGGAGATAAATCATGTATTCGATGTCTACTAGGTGGGACACGTTGGTTGGTCACATGAAGTATCACAAAGGATGAATGAAACTGACATCACTGCGATTCTTGAGTGAGCCAACTCTTAGAGGCAATTCATTACCGTAAAACCAAGAGCAACGCCCATAGGGGCCCCTTTCATTTTTCTCTTATGATATGAGTAGTAGGTTGTGCACACGGGGAAATAATGAAGAACCAATAGGAACTTTCCAGTGAAGTTGTTTTAGTTTAAAAAATGGGCCAGTGTAGAATGTGGTTAGGACTATCCCATCAATCCATTCTTCTTCTTCAGAAGCCTACACTGCCCCATCCTTCATTCTAATTGCTCCATGTATTCCACCCAGTACAGGACCTTGTGGGACGAGTTTTCTTGATAGAATTTCAAGTTTTTAATTTGCAAGTTGCTCTATTATTATCATTCCTAAAAATTAGTACTGTATTTCATGTCAACTACATGCACATCATGGTATTATATTTTATTCTTTATTTTAAGAAGAATTTAAAAGCATTTGTTACCAATAGAGAAGTATTTAATGTGTCAATATGAGCATGGTCATGACTTATTAATTCCCTAAGTTTAATTGAACTTATTGTTTTTATTTACTTCACTTATGTATATATGGGGGAAAAAGATAACTATAAAATTATATTTATTCTAAACTCAAAGAATCTAAATGATAGAAGTGTTTAATTATGATTATGTAGCTACCGTAATTATTCGTATACGACTTCAATATATACCACTAAACCTCTCGTTGTGGTGGGAAGGTAATTTATACTTCTACATCCTTAACTAGAGTAGAGAATTGATAATAATTATATTCATAGTCAAATCCTAGATATTTAATGATTTTCTTAATAAATATATATAATATGAACAAAAGCTATTTGTTGGGTCCCGGGGGTTATACTATGAATTAAATAAAATCAAATAGCAATGTAAAATTGAAACGTATGCAGAAACAGTGTCAAATGTCAGCTGAAATGTCGTCTGACATAGGTAATGACTAAAGGTGTCTAGCAGGTGGACGGACCCCGGTAGCTCAGGTTTTTGCTTAACCGGCCAAATTAGTGTCAAATGTCAGCTGAAATGTCGTCTGACATAGGTAATGACTAAAGGTGTCTAACGGGCTGACCCGGACCGGTAGCCCTCACGGTTTAACTGCCGATCGGTCACGGTCCGCGACCGGACACTGCCAACCGGTCCTAGATTCGGATTCGAGTTGGCGTGCGGTTCGGGTCGAATCGTCCAACCGGTCCGGTTTCTATATTTTTTTTTTTTTATAGTATTTATTTTCTATAATATAAACTAAATTCAATTTAAATATGTAATATAATAATATAATATATAATTTAGTTGTATATATTAAAATTGAAACTTTAAAGTTAACTTTTTATTTTATAGTTTATAACTTTATACTTTATAGTTTATAACTTTATATTGTAAATTTGTAATTATACTTTTATTAATTTATTAGATTAGTAGATATAAGTCATATAACTTATAAGTAATAACAGATTAACAACTAAATAGATAGTAAAATTAAAATTAATGATAAGATGTAAATTTTTGAACTTTAATAAGAGTACATAATGAAGTAATAATAATTTTATTTACATATTATGCATCCTTTTTGCAAGTTCTTCGTAATCTATAGGTTGATTGAATTGGTTATGCTCCATAGCCTCTAAATCGAGTATTAATTCCGCCCCGCCTCCGCTCCCGCTTCCAAAATATTGTCTATTTCTTCATCTTCCGAGAATTAACGTCTCGCATCCTTGATTTCTTCTCGATCCGATCCAATCCCCATGGACTAACACTTCTAATGTGTTTTCACCCAAGGAGTGACGTGTGTCTCCTATTTGATCTCGTGCTTGTCTAAATGCACTTTCAGAAGCCACTGTTGAGATCGACACATTAAGAACATCCCGCCATCGCCGCAAGTACCGAATTGCCTTTGTTATCCTGCCACCATTGTAAAGGGTCAAAATTTTTCTTCGCTCACTGCTTTTGCAAATAAAATTGCATCTCATCGCAAGACGGCCATGGTTGGTTGTGTTGTAAAAGTGCTCCATATGTCTAAAGATTCTTCTTCATCGTCATCATCATTGAATCCTGCAGTGTAGACACGTAACGAACTAGAAGGAATATTAGTAGCAGAGTTGGTGTTATCATGTAATGTAGCATAATATTCATATAATGTAGTTAAATTAGTATCAAGTTTACTTATGCAATCAAATGAAGATGGAGTTTCTGTTTGACCTATTTCCATATAAGTATATAAACTAAATATTAAATTATGACAATCTACTTTTTTAATAGAAGGATTTAAGACTGCACTAATCTGATAAACATCGAATAGGAAAAAATATTTTTAAACTTTTCAAACATAATCAGAATCGATTCGTATATTTCACATTTAATTTTAAACAATAAAGTAAATAGGAAATTTCAGCTATATGAGCTAAAGCATTACAAACTGTTGGGTAATAAGATCCTGAAAATTCAACAGTTGCAGTGTAAAATTTACGTAAATTTTTTAAAAGTTCACCAATTGATTTCCAATGTTCGTCGGTTAACATATACATCACGTTCTTACAATGCGCATTTGCAACATGTGTTATGGGGTCTTTATACTTATAACATTCTTTTAAAAATAAATAAGTATAATTCCACCGTGTAATAATCTCTTCTGGCATGAATTTAGGTCTCAAATTAAATTGTTTACATTTTTCTTTAAATTCTATAATTCTATTTTTCCTATTATTACCCTGAATAACTCCAATGACTCTTTTGACAAGTTTTATTTCAGGTGAAAATAAATCAAGACCACTTGTAACAATTAAATTATAAATATGACAAACACAACGAACATGAAATATATCAGGAAGTGGTGGTTGTACTTTCGCTTTTAAAAGATCTACAACAGCAGTATTATTAGATGCATTATCGAATGATACACAAAGTATTTTATTATAAAGATTATATTTTTGGGCATAAAAACAAATAGTTTCGCTTATATATTTTCGAAGATGACTTTGATCCTCGCCATAAAAGAAAGCAATAATACGTTTTTCCATTCTAAAATTTTCATCAATCCAATGACAAGTAATTGTTAAATAATCATAACTGCTTCAACGTATGTCCAATGTCCAAGTAAAACTAACATGACATGGAAGGTTAGCAAACAAATATTGCAAGAAAATAACATAATCATTATGAAGTCTAAAAATATCGGCTCTAGTAGTACTACGAGGAACACCTTTAAAAAAAGGATTATATACTCTTTGAATATATGTAATTAAATGTCACGACCCGAACCCGGACCCGTGACCGGTGCCTTAACCCGGGCACCCTAGTGACACAACATCAGAGAAAACCAGCGGAATATAAACTCAAGATAAACAACCATTAAGATATAGAATAGTCTAGCCCAAAATGGCTAACCCAAAAGTACATAAACCGAGCTACATCCTTAACGCAACCAAGTTCGACAAGACCACAGGCCTCTAAGAATGAATAACACTATGACGGACAGGGCCGTCGTGCCTGAATTTATAAAATATCAACGACTCCAGGGAGAACCATACCAAAAGTCGAGCCTCCGAAGAAATGGAGCTCCTGACACCTGAGTACAAGATCCTAGGAATGAGGATCTACCACCGCTTTTCCTTACTGCGGCGTAACGCATCCCAGGAAGGGGTCGATGACACAACGCACAAGTATGTAAAACTGGAAAATACTGTAGTAATATCATAAGTCCAAAAATGTACTGAAGTTATAGATAAAATCAAATTATGTTACACTGTGCCTTACTAATAATGAGAGTAACAAGTATAAGTTTTATAGCATAAAAATAGGAGGCTCATGATCAAAACAGGGTACCTCGCCCGTAGTATCATTAAGCAATCCTACTCCTGGGATTATTTCACCCGCATAGGTCCTGTGGACCCGCATGAGGTCATCCGCCTCGTCATAGGACTATTTCACCCGCATGGGACTATTTCACCCGCATGGATCCTGTGGATCCGCATGAGTACCATCGCGTACTCGCATGAGACTATTTCACCCGCATGGATCCTATGGTCCAGATCCGCATGAGTACAAGCGCACTCGCATCATGGGTAGCAAATCCATGGCATAAATAATAACCGGGGTTTACGTAACAATATAAATATATATAACATAGCTCATCCGCTATTAAACATAACATAAGCACTACCTACTATCACATCACAACATAAGCACTACCGGCCTATCATAACTTAAGCAAGTTAAGAATCACCTAACTTCTTATTAATAGTATTAATACATCCTCTCATTTTAGTATACCTAAGGCACGATCATGTCTTTTAGTAAAAATCCGGGAATTTAACCCAAGTATCATGTACCTCTAACCTTTAAAAAAAATAACTCTTTTTATACAAAAATTCCAAGATACTAATCACCATAGTATCAAGTTACGATTTCTTTTCAAAGCAAGTCACATTTCCTTTTAAAACTATCTCAAGCTTCTAAATTAAGTGACTTCATTTCTTGTAAAACCTTAGGCAATTCATGCCTTAAAACCATTTTCCTTCCACAAGTTCAAATCATCAAAACCTTTCTCCATTAAACTTTCACAAACTAATATAACCAACTCCCCATAAAGCCGTTATATTAGAGTTAAACAATAGTAAAATACATTCCCTTAATTCCAAGGGATTTTTATACTTTTCTTTTAAAACGAAGCAAGTATCAAATACTTATAACAAACGAAGATTTCCAAATCTTGTACGTCTACCGTACTACATAGGTACAACTAATCATGCTCAAGAGATAGGAAAGCTCCACATACCTCTTCGGTCAATCCACAAGCTAAGTCCAATTTACCGCACGTAGTATGTCAACCTAAAATGACCACAATACGTTTATCAAGCTCTAATTACAATGCAGAATTTTTCCAAGTTAAAGTCACCAATTTCCTACGGAAAAATTGGGCGCGTTCCTTTGTTTCTACATACATTGCCACCTTTTCCAAGGTCGATTTTTAACGCTCAAATGCCATGTTTAAGGCTCAACAACCAACCAACACCAAGAGGATTACACACCTAAACTTGGTGTGTAAAATTCAGCCCCACAAGTTACAACAACTAACCCAACAAGTCTAATGTAGTATTTAGGCAACAACATGCTCATAATATCCCCCTAACCAATTCTTTCATAATCACACCCCATTTCTTACATGCAACTACTCTAAGTGCATTTTTTTCCAACTACAAGTTCTTCCTATTAAACATGCAACACCCAATACCAACTACAATAGAAGAAAGGTTACCTTAAGTTTTAGCCCAACTTGTTCCAACACTTGCTAGCCTTTTTCTCCAAGAATACCACCACAATAGTCTTCACAAGCTTGTAATAACCTTTTCTTCCTATTACACTTTTCAGATTTTCCCTTAGGCTAGAATTCCTCTTGGGAATTTAGAGAGAAGGATGAGCATTTTAACTTTGAGAGAGATGGAGTGTAAATATGAAAAGTTGAAAGAAATGTACAAGTATTGGTAAATATAATGCATGTAGCATAAAATCAGATGGGGTGGGACAATAGTCACCCTCCAATGGCCTCTTTTAAAACAAAAATCAGACTTTCTAAGTTTTTCCGCCAAAATTCTTTCCGGCCATGCGCCGCTGCCCTCGCTGCGCACCTGGCCGCAATCTTCTGCGGACCTCTGGAACTTCAGCGCCACTTCACTCGCGCCACGCCTTGGCGCGCTTCTCCCGGCCATGCGCCTGTGCCCTCGAACGTGTTTCTCTAATTTCTCACACGGCCCCACACACACGGCCCGAACCACGGGGTATAACATTCTCCCCCCCTTAGAAACATTCGTCCCGAATGTTCCTTCTAGCCTTACACAAAACACAATATAAACATATCTTCTTAACTATTCCTTTGTAAATAAGAATGCTCCCCGAGCCATAACAATACTTAAGCACAATTGCTAAATCAAAACTAACAAGCGAGAAAGTGGGTTACCACGGAGGTGTAGGGAATAAGTGAGGATACTTCTTCATCATGTCATCCTCCGCTCCCACGTCATTTCCTCCTGCTCGTTCGCCATAAGACTGACGGAAGCCACGCCCTTCGTCCAAGTCGTCTAACTCGACGATCGAGTATCGCTATGGGACTCTCCTCATACGATAACTCCTCACACTGGACATCCTGAATCGGGTGTACTCTAGACGGATCTCCAACGCATATCCGTAACATAGACACGTGAAAAACTGGATGTACCGCCTCAAGATCGGACGGCAGATCTAACTCATAGGCAACCTTGCCCACTCTTCGGACAATCTGATACGGCCCAATATACCTTGGGCTGAGTTTCCCTTTCCTCCCAAATCTCATCACACCCTTCATGGGTGACACTTTCAGAAAGACCCGATCTTGACCTCAAACTCTAAGTGTCGACGCCGATGATCTGCGTATGATTTACATGCGACTACGGCTGCCAATAACCGCTCTGGATAAGCTTCACCTTATCCACCGCTCACAACCAAATCGGCCCGTTAATCGCACTTCTCCCACTTCAAACCAACTTTATCGGTGACTTCCTCCCGTATAAGGCCTCATGGCGCCATCTGAACACTAGAATGGTAGCTGTTATTATAAGCAAACTCCACAAGAGGTAAATGATCCTCCCAGCTACCCCCAAAATCAATAACACAAGCCCGCAGCATATCCTCAAGTGTCTGGATAGTGCGCTCGGCCTGTCCGTCCGTCTGAGGTGAAGCAGCGTCTGAGACTCACCTGTCCCTAATCCTTCGGAAAGACCTCCAGTTAGCCGTGAACTGGCTCTCTATCGATATAATCGACACCGACTCCGCAATCTCACAATCTCTCTAATATATAATCGGCATAGTCCTCTACCAAAACGCTGGCCCGATCGGAAGAAAGTGGGCTGATTTCACACCACAACAATAACCCAAATGGAATCATGTCTCCTCCGGGTGCGAGGTAACCTGTAATAAAGTCCATGTTGACCACCTCCCACTTCCACATGGAATATCAATAGCTGTAATAGCCCACCGGCTTCGGTGCTCAACCTAACTCACGACAATTAGGACACTGGCAACAAAACCGCCACGTCCTCTTCAAACCATCCCACCAATACACGCACTGAGGTCATGGTACATCTTAGTCGACCGGATGAATCGAATAACGAGCACCGCGTGCCTCCCGAATCTGCGACGAAGTCTGTACATCGGAACACACAACCGTCCTCGAATCTTAGCACCCCATCCGGTGCTACCTCAAATAGACTCTTCTCTTCCGGAGAGCTGCGTCTCGATCGTTCAAAATCGGATCCTCATATCGCCGCTCTTCACCTCCTCGGCGATGGAAGACTCGGCGACCTCAACCCGAATTCGTTACAACGGAATCAACCAAACGAACCCCAAGGCTTGCTAATCGTGTAACTCTGACCATATCCCTTTTCTGCTGAACATCGGATAGACTACCCGTCGATCTGCGACTAAGGCATCTGCGACTACATGGCCTTCCCGGGTGGTACGAATATCAACATCGTAATCCTTAAGTAGCTCCAACCACCGCTTCGCCGCAAGTTCGACTCCTCCGGTGAAGATGTCTGGAGACACTTGTGGTCTGTGTAAATGTCCACGAACTCCATATAAATAATGTCTCCGGATCTTCAAGGCATGAATCATCTGCGCCACTCAAGTCATGTGTGGGATAGTTCTTCTCATGTTTCCTAAGCCGCCGGACGCATAAGCTATAACCTTGCCGCCTTGCGTCAAAGACGCACTCCAAGCCCGACACTGACGCGTCGCAATAAAACCACATATCCATCTAAACCCTCTGGAAGAGTAACGAGGCGGTCGTCAATTTCTCCTTTAGCAACCGGAAACTTTCTCACAAGTATCCGCCATCGAACATAGCCGCTTTCCGAGTCGACTTAGTCAAAGGTGCGAAATAGAAGCAAACTTCTCCACAAACCTCCTTAATAACTGCAAGGCCCAAAAGCTGCGCACTGCTGTCGGTGTAGTGGGTCTAGGCCAAGTCTTGATCGCCGATCTTTCTTTGTATCAACCTGAATAGCATCGGCTCGATAACATGTCTAAGAAAGCCTGAAACCGGCCAAAACTCGCGTTTCGAGAACTTGGCATACAATCGCGGCCCCGGAGGACTCGATACCGTCGCCTCGAATGATGCGTATGCTCGCCTGCGTGCGCGAATAAACCAAGATGTCATCAATGAAAACTATAACGAACATATCCAAGAATGGCCTGAACACCCTATTCATCAAATCCATGAATACTGCTGGGGCGTTGGTCAACCCAAAAGACATTACCCTGAACTCATAGTGCCCGTACCGGGTCATGAATGCAGTCTTCGGGATATCCGCCTCTAACACGCACTGATGATAACGGATCGCGGTCGATCTTGGAAAACATCTCGCACTGCAATGGTCAAACAAATCATCAATCACGGGAGGATATCTATTCTTGATGGTTACCTTATTCACCGCTGTAATCAATACACATACGCAACGCCCCATCTTTCTTCTTTACAAACAACACCTGGCGCTCCCGGGAGAAACACTAGCCTAATAAAGCCTTTTTCTAGCAAGTCCTTGGTGGTCTTCGGTTCCTCAACTCGGCGAGTGCCGTTACGTATGGCGGAATAGATATCGGTCGAGTGTCACGTGCCAAATCGATGCAAAACTCAATCTCCTCTCGGGAGGATACCGAAGCTCGTCTGGAAAAAGCGTCTGAAACTCTCTAACCACCGGAATCGATCAAGGTCGGTATCTCACTCGATGTCGAATACCTGAACCAAATGGTAAATATACCCTTTCCGTACCATCTTCCTAGCCTTGAGGTAAGAAATAAACCTACCCCTCGGCGATGCAGTATTCCCCTTCCACTCGATAACCGGCTCACCAGGAAACCGGAACCGAACTAACCTCTCTCTGCAGTCCACATTGGCATAGCAAGACGCTAGCCAATCCATACCCATAATCACATCGAAGTCTGTCATGTCCAACTCTATCAAGTCAGCTAGAGTCTGACGACCATCTATAGTCACTGGGCAAGCCTTATATACCCGCTCAGCTAACACCGAAGCACCGACCGGCGTAGCCACCTCAAAGGATTCTATGGACTCGGGCTCTATCCCTATTCTACCAGCAATATGAGGAGATATATAGGACAGGGTAGAACCTGGATCTATCAAAGCATAAACATCACAGCAAGAAACCAACAATGTACCTGTGACGACATCAGGTGACGCCTCCTGGTCCTGGCGGCTGGACATAGCATAAATGCGGTTCTGAGGACCGTGAATCGAACCTCTACCACGACCGCCGCGGCACATGTCGTCGTGAATACCACCGCTTCGGGCGCGCCATCGACGGCGATGAAGATCCACATCGACCGCTGGCTGAGCCATCATATTCCCGCCACCTCTGGACGGACAATCTCTCCTCAAATGGCCCTGCTGGCCGCAAGAATAACAAGCTCCTGGAGGAACACGACACCCCCCATAATGGCAATCACCACATCGACCACACCGAGGCATAGGTGGCCTCATCTGACTGGAACTCTGGTCCCTCTGAAAACCCGAAGCCCTGGAACCCTGTCCTGCTCCTGAATACTCTGTACGTCCCGAAGATGGTGGAGGAGCGCTCTGGACCGGCTGTGGTGCAAATCGTTTCTTCTTTGGGGTTGTCTACCCTAAAACTACGAGAGGACCCTGTCTGGCCCTCTTCTCGATGATACTGCCGATCCGTCGGCCGCGTTCTCACACCCGAGCATGTGCCTGCATGCGGGCAATGTCCATGCCCGGCTGGAGAGCCACCCCCGAGCAACTCTCGGCCAAGTGATCATCGAGTCCTGTGACATAGCGGTGCACCCTGTCCTCCATGTCTGCTACCAATGCGGGCACATACCTAGCCAATGAATCAAACTCCACGTTGTATTCCCGGACCATCCGCCCATTCTGTCTCAGCGTCAAAAATCTATCGGCCCGAGCCCTCATCTGCGGTGGCAAGAAATGGCTAAGGAATGCCTCTGAGAACTCGTCCCAAACGGCTGGAAGCGCGTGCTCCCTCCCGATCCCCTATGAATCATACCAATCAATCGCCGTATCCGCACCGATGCGAACTCGCACCATCGACTTCGGTCTCGAAGCCGATCACCGCCATGATCCGCAAGAATCGGATAAACTCACGAGGATCATCTCGTGTCTCGACCGTAAAACTCAAAGTGGGCTACAACTCAAAAAGTCTCTCAGTCTCGAGCTAGCGACTGTCTTTGAACTACAAAGTGGCCGGGCTGCATCTCAACCTATCTCCCGTCGCCACGATCTCGGCGATGGCGGCTATCTCCTTGTAGCCCATATCCTCCGCTCGCCTGGATGGAGGCTCGGTATCGCGTCTCGATGGCCAGCTGCTGCCGCCGACTCTTTGGGGTTGGCGGCGTCGTAGAACTTCATCCAAACACCTCGTCTGGTAAGGGACGGCACGTGCCACAGTGACCCTCGGTGCCTCTTGCGGTAGTTCCTCTTTGCCTTGCTCTTCTGGGCTGCGGTTGCCTTGCGGGGAGACATAACTGATACAGGAAAAATACGTCAGAGTAAATTCAACCTATAACACAGCTCTATTGCACGATCTTAGAGTGAAAGAATGGGAACCAATCCTAAATATCCTGACCTCACGATTATAGATATGGTGCACAACACACCGATAATCAAGACTCTACTAGATACGGCCTGTAGACTCCTTCTGAGGATTAACTGCTCTGATACCACTTTTGTCACGACCCGGACCGTGACCGTGCCTTAACGGGCACCCTAGTGACACAACATCAGAGAAAACCAGCGGAATATAAACTCAAGATAAACAACCATTAAGATATAGAATAGTCTAGCCCAAAATGGCTAACCCAAAAGTACATAAACCGAACAGTTACATCCTTAACGAACCAAGTTCTGACAAGACTACAGGCCTCTAAGAATGAATAACACTATGACGGGACAGGGCCCCGTCATGCCCTGAATGTACAAAATATCAACGACTCCAGGGAGAACCATACCAAAAGTCGAGCCTCCGAAGAAATGGAGCTCCTGACACTTGAGTACAAGATCCTAGGAATGAGGATCTACCACCTGCTTTCCCTTACCTGCGGCATGAACGCAGCCCCCGAGGAAGGGGGTCAGTACACAACGTACCAAGTATGTAAAACTGGAAAATACTGTAGTAATATCATAAGTCCAAAAATGTACTGAAGTTATAGATAAAATCAAATTATGTTACACTGTGCCTTACTAATAATGAGAGTAACAAGTATAAGTTTTATAGCATAAAAATAGGAGGCTCATGATCAAAACAGGGTACCTCGCCCGTAGTATCATTAAGCAATCCTACTCCTGGGACTATTTCACCCGCATAGGTCCTGTGGACCCGCATGAGGTCATCCGCCTCGTCATAGGACTATTTCACCCGCATGAGACTATTTCACCCGCATGGATCCTGTGGATCCGCATGAGTACCATCGCGTACTCGCATGGGACTATTTCACCCGCATGGATCCTATGGTCCAGATCCGCATGAGTACAAGCGCCGCACTCGCATCATGGGTAGCAAATCCATGGCATAAATAATAACCCGGGGTTTACCCGTAACAATATAAATATATATAACATAGCTCATCCGGCTATTAAACATAACATAAGCACTACCGGCCTATCACATCACAACATAAGCACTACCGGCCTATCACATCACAACATAAGCACTACCGGCCTATCATAACTTAAGCAAGTTAAGAATCACCTAACTTCTTAATAGTATTAATACATCCTCTCATTTTAGTATACCTAAGGCACGATCATGTCTTTTAGTAAAAATCCGGGAATTTAACCCAAGTATCATGTACCTCTAACCTTTAAAAAAAATAACTCTTTTTATACAAAAATTCCAAGATACTAATCACCATAGTATCAAGTTACGATTTCTTTTCAAAGCAAGTCACATTTCCTTTTAAAACTATCTCAAGCTTCTAAATTAAGTGACTTCATTTCTTGTAAAACCTTAGGCAATTCATGCCTTAAAACCATTTTCCTTCCACAAGTTCAAATCATCAAAACCTTTCTCCATTAAACTTTCACAAACTAATATAACCAACTCCCCATAAAGCCGTTATATTAGAGTTAAACAATAGTAAAACACATTCCCTTAAGTCCAAGGGATTTTTATACTTTTCTTTTAAAACGAAGCAAGTATCAAATACTTATAACAAACGAAGATTTCCAAATCTTGTACGCTCACCGTACTACATGTACAACTAATCATGCTCAAGAGATAGAAAGCTCCACATACCTCTTCGGTTTATCCACAAGCTAAGTCCAATTTACCGCACGTAGTATGTCAACCTAAAATGACCACAATACGTTTATCAAGCTCTAATTACAATGCAGAATTTTTCCAAGTTAAAGTCACCAATTTCCTACGGAAAATTAGGCAGCGTTTCCTTTGTTTCTACATACATTGCCACCTTTTCCAAGGTCGATTTTTAACGCTCAAATGCCATGTTTAAGGCTCAACAACCAACCAACACCAAGAGGATTACACACCTAAACTTGGTGTGTAAAATTCAGCCCCACAAGTTACAACAACTAACCCAACAAGTCTAATGTAGTATTTAGGCAACAACATGCTCATAATATCCCCCTAACCAATTCTTTCATAATCACACCCCATTTCTTACATGCAACTACTCTAAGTGCATTTTTTTCCAACTACAAGTTCTTCCTATTAAACATGCAACACCCAATACCAACTACAAGAGAAGAAATGTTACCTTAAGTTTTAGACAAACTTGTTCCAACACCTTGCTAGCCTTTTTCTCCAAGAACACCACCACAATAGTCTTCACAAGCTTGTAATAACCTTTTCTTCCTATTACACTTTTCAGATTTTTCCCTTAGGCTAGAATTCCTCTTGGGAATTTAGAGAGAAGGATGAGCTTTTTAACTTAGAGAGAGATGGAGTGTAAAGATGAAAAGTTGAAAGAAATGTCCAAGTCTTGGTCAATATAATGCATGTGAGCGAAAATCGGATGGGGGGACACTTGTCACCCTCCCATGGCCTCTTTTAAAACAAAAATCGGACTTTCTAAGTTTTTCCCTGGCAAATTCCGCGCCTCTCCTACGCGCAACTCCTGCGGACCTCGGATCTTTCGGCGCGCTGCTTTCCGGGCCATGCGCTGGAACTTCATCGCCACCGCACTTCACTGCGCGCGCGCGCCCGCCTCGCGCGCCGCCTCGATCCCCGAGCGTGTTTCTCTAATTTCGCCCCACACGCACGGCGAACCACGGTATTACATTAAATATGAAGAAGCAAAAGAAAAGGTAAACAACCTCCGACAATCATTTTTGCTAATTCAATGCGATCTTTTGGATCGTACTTAGCCAACCCCGATTAATGGATTAAGTTGTTGTTGGCCGGGTTCTAAATCGTGACAAGATTCCATCGTGTCGTATGATCGAATTTTATATGTCTAGCTATAGTGCCCGCCCCTTCACCACCCCGCCTTATGTTTATAAGTTCTCCCACAAATATTACATTTAACTCTATCGACTACAACTTTATCATAAAAGAGCCACACTTTACTCCTTTTTTTCTTGCACTGGTTACGGTAAAGGAGGTGTGCGACTACGACTACCACTAGCGGTACCAACATTGTGAAGGAACACTAAGAGGTGTAGGAGGTTCTTGTTCTTCAAGTTCAACAATATTATCTAATTGAGCGTTATCACATTCATTATCTTCTATTTCAAAATCTTCTTGCATTTGATCATAATCTATATTTTGATTAGATGATGAAGAACCTACATATTTTTACCCTCGAACTAGATTTACTGCGATCCGACGCAATTTCCCTTAGTAAAGACATTATAAAATATTTAAATAATCAACAAATAAATATGACAATTTAATAAAATAATTAGAGAATGAAACGAGTGTACCAAACTTGGATTGAATTCAATAGAAACTCAAGCTCAAGTCTTGCGTCTTGCTACTTTGAATTTGAAAACTAATAATATTAATAACTTGAAAATTGATAATAAAGATGATTAAGAGAGTATGAGAATAAGAGAATTGAGAGAAATGTTGTGTGATAAAAATGAAGAAAATGTAGAGAATTTATAGATTTTTTAAAGGGTAAAAATGGAATTAAAATAAATAAGTAAAAAAATAAATAATAATAATAATAATAGTGCCAACGGTCGAAATGACCGTTGGCCATGCCTTCCCACGGCCTCTCCCAAGCCCAACGGTGAAATGACATTAGGCAATTTTTTTTTCTGGTCCAGTCCAGTAATGGAATGGTTTTAGATTCACACGCCTAACTGGTCCCGCCTTACCGGGTTTTTTAATAACCCGTGCGGGTTGGGGGCCAATCCAACCCCCAACCCGGTATTCCCTTACCGGTCCGGTCCGGGCCGGTTAAACTACCGGGTCAACCGGTCCGGTTCCGGATCAAACCGGACCGGTTGACAGGTATAGTAATGACATTTGGATAAAAACAGAAAACCTTTAAAAGAGTTAAAGTGCAGCGGAAATAAATAAAGAACACAAAGGTTTAATTTTCATAGGTTATATATTAATATAACCTATGATGGTCAATGACCAAATGTATATATATACAATTGATTATATTTCTTCTCTTACAAGATTACAAGATGATACAAAAAGGAATACAAAAAGGTTAAGTCGCAGATGACTTATGCCTGAAAAATCTATCTAAATAGAAGTGATCAACACCTCATTACAATTGCTTCAATGAAAGAACAAATCCATAATATAAGTAGCAATTATAATGTCGGACAGAATGTCGTCACAACTCACAAATACATGCAACACAGCGATTCAGTCTACTTGATCGATATTTGTGGAGATCTCTCTCTATCAATTACTCTCTGAAATTCTGAATATTGAATCCCTGAAGTGACCTCTCTATTTATAGTAGAGAGTTCCTTGAAAGTCTTATCAACAGTTCGTGGAAGTTGAGCTAAAACAGGACACGTGAGGTAGTAGCTTGAGACACGAAAATCTCAACTGCTTGGACTTTTTCTTCACACGTCTTGCTCCTTAAGTTAAGCTACCTCTTGGACTTGGTCTTCCTCGTTTGCAATCTGCTTCAAAGACTCCTTGCCAAGTTAATTGCCATGTGATAAAAAGGTCACACTTTTCTGAAATCTGTCAGTGAAGATAGGCAAAACAGTTACCAGAATGTCGTTCCGAATGTCAAGACGTTTGGTCCAATATTTTCTGATTTTAACTTAGCTCTGAAAATTATATGTTAGGAAAAATGTCATGACACAAAACCTAACATTGACATTCTGTAGGATGATTTCTCCTAATCTTGGATGAGGGATCCTTGCGTACTGGGTCATGAAGTTCAGCTTCTAATTTCTCATCTGAACCTGCAGTGTTCTCGGTTTCTGCTTCAGGTGTTGCTACATATGTCGTGACATTTGGAGCAACAACTGGATTTTCTGCTTTCTGCGCATCTTCCACCGTTATTATAACATCATCTACTGGCTTATTTCCTGTAAGGTCAGCAAAATCATCAAAGACAATGCTAACAGATTCTTGTACGATTTTGGTTCGAAGATTATACAATCGGTAAGCATGACTATTTTGGGAATAGCCTACAAAGATTCCCTTATCACTTTTAGAGTCAAATTTAGCTAGGTGATCTCTATCATTAAGAACATAACACACACACCCAAACACATGAAAGTAACGCAAATTGAGTTTCTTTCCATTCAAAAGCTCATAGGGTGTCATTTTAGTTCCAAGTCTAAGATAGACTCTATTCGTGATGTGACTTGTAGTATTTAGAGCTTCTGCCCAAAAACGTTTTGACAATTTCTTAGAACTAAGCATGACTCTTGCCATTTCTTGTAAAGTCCATTCTTCCTCTCTGCTACACCATTTTGCTGTGGGGTTTTGGGAGCAGAAAACTCATGAAAAATACCATTTTTCTCACAAAATGTAGAGAACTGACTATTCTTAAACTCTTTTTCATGGTCGGACATAATCCAAAAAATAGAGGAATGATATAGATTTCTTATTCTAGAGTATAGTACTTTGAACATGCCAAACGTTTGAGACTTTTTCCTTTAAAAAGAATATCCAAGAATACCTGAAAAAGTCATCCACAATCACATATGAGTACCTCATGCCTCCTAGGCTGTCTACCTCGATTGGACCCACAAGATCCATGTGCAAAAGCTGAAAACAGTGAGACGTACCTGAATGTTGTCCATTATTTTGGACAACATTGTAGGAGACACGAGTTTGCTTACCTTTGAGACAATCTTCACAAATCACTGTTTTATCCTTAGGACTTAGTTTAGGGATGCCTCATAAGAAATTAATCTTTTAAGGTTGTGGTAATTGACGTGCCCTAATTTTTGATGCCACAAGGTCGTGTCATCGGTCCTAACACTATTGCAAATCTCTTGTTCTCCAACAAGATAGCAATTATCGCTCAATATCTCTCTCAATTCGAAAATCCAGGATTTTAATTGATGTCCTCTCATTGATTCCTCCTAAATTGCATTGATTTATCCTAAAGATTTCATTTCAATTGGAATTTGGTTATTCACCATGTACGAGGATCCCCGCTAAGCATTCATGATGTTCTTGTACCTGTCATTACACATTGGTTAGCTTCATTAGTAACTGTACAAGCATACTTGTTAAAATTTACCTCTAGATCGTCATCACACAATTGACTTATACTGACTAGATTAGCCATCAAACCGTCAACGTGCAAGACATTTTTCAGTGCTGGAACTCCAGGAACACTCAAGGTTCCTCTTCCTATGATTTTACTTTTTCCTCCACCTCCGTATGTGACATTATCTCTACTTAGAGCCTCGTAGTTCTTTAGACACTCTTTTGTCCCCGTCATGTGTCGAGAACATCCACTGTCGAAGTACCACGATCCTGAAATGTTAGTCCAACGCAGTAATAGCTACATTACATCTCACATTCATACTAGAAATCTAGACTTTCTTAACCTTTTTCCTGTTTCCGGATTCTGAAAAGCTGCCTTGAGTGCTGTCTGGAATGTTGGACAGCATTTTCGATGATATTCTGCTCTTGGACTTTTGCAATTTAAAGCAGTAAGGTTTTAAGTGGCCAGTCTTGTTACACTGATGACACACAAAATTCCTCTTTTTTACGAAGCCCACTTTCACATTTTTGTCAAACATGTTGGAGCATACATCATTAAAGGAGTTCTTGTAGCCCAAATTTGCATGTTGTGGTTGACTAACACTTAGAATTTCATCTAGTTTGGAAGTACCGATGTTGAGCTTTCGGAAGGTTGCTTCGGCTAAATCCAACTTCACACTAATCTTACCAAATTCAAGATCCTTTTTGGTAAGGGTAACCTCTAGTCGGGTTATTATGCCTTTCAAACCTGCATTCTCAAGAGTTAAAGATTTTAACTTTGAGTCAAGTTGTTTGGATTCAACAATTAAGTCCTTGTAAAGTTTTTGCAATTCTTTAATCATATCGCCCTTTGAGTCGACTTGAGTCTCAAAGTTAGATTCACAACTAGAAATAAAATCACTAAAGCGGTTAACATCTGGATAGTTAAAAAATTCATACATGTCGGATGTTACTAGACATGCAGATGTCATCGCTGATGTTGCCGAAAATGTTGTGACATTCGGGACAACACAGTCTGCGACATATTCATCATCTGACAGTGACTGTTCGAGAACAGTGGCCAGCATAGCTTGTGACTCCATTTCTGGATCCTCTTCCTCTTCGCCTACATCATCACTTAAAGAAACACATAGACTCTTCCCAAATTTTCTTAAGGTGTTTGCACACTCGTTGGCATAATGGCCCCATCCCGAGCAAGCATGTCATTGTATACTTTCAAGATGATTGGGATCAAACTTGGTACGGTCTGAGTTGGTCCTCCTAAGTTGATTTCCTTTTTGCGATGTAGGGAGGGTTTTAGTGAATCTTGAATTGAAGCCTTGGCTTTGGTGCTCTTTGGGTTTAGGTTTATTTTTATCCTCGTTGAACCTCCTTAACATCGTATTGAATTTTCGATTAAGAAGGGAAACATTAGCACCATCACCGATTTCTTCAAGAATTTCATCCTCTTCATTGACTTGCATCTCTAAGGATTTTGCTTGAAGAGCAATATCTTTGCTTTTATACAATGTCCTTTGATTTTTCATATTCATCTCATATGTTGTGAGAATGATCATTAACGTATGGAGGTCAATTGTAGCAAGGTTGTGGGCTTCTTCAATAGCACATATCTTAATATTAAACTTTTCAGGAAGAGAATGTAGTGCCTTTTACCCAAGTTGGTTGTTGGTCAGTGGTGACCCAAGTACTTGACATTCGTTGGAAATGTCGATCAACTTTTCAAAGTAGGTTTTAATATCCTCCGTCTCTTCCATCCTTAATCATTCATATTTACTCATGAGCATGCGAAACTTCATTCGTTGAACACTTGAGTTACCTTCACAATGAGTTTGTAGGGTAACCCAAGCTTCCTTGGCTGTGGAGAAATTTTTGATAAGTTTGAACATATAAAGATCTACCCATCCAAAAATAGCATTTAGAGTCTTTTCATTGAAGCGTGCACTATTG
This sequence comes from Przewalskia tangutica, assembly GCA_029844215.1. Lineage (NCBI taxonomy): Eukaryota > Viridiplantae > Streptophyta > Magnoliopsida > Solanales > Solanaceae > Przewalskia > Przewalskia tangutica. The sequence continues at coordinate 31,986,476 of CM056731.1, read as the reverse complement.
GTTTCTTCCACACTCCATTCGGCTTCAGGCTTAGGTAATATGTCGTCTTCCTCGTCCGGTGGGAGCATAGGAACATTATATCCATTTGTAATAGATCTCAATGATCTCACATCAATGGATTTGATATGAGAACGCATACGAATTTTCCAATAAGGATTATTTGAACCATTTAATATAGGAAGTCTACCAATATTTGGATTAGCTGGATCCATTGTTAAAGTAAAAGGACCTTAACACTTATACCACTTGTTGGGTCCCGGGGGTTATACTATGGATTAAATAAAATCAAATAGCAAAGTAAAACTGAAACGTATGTAGAAACAGTGTCAAATGTCAGCTGAAATGTCGTCTGACATACGTAATGACATTTGGATAAAAACAGAAAACCTTTGAAAGAGTTAAAGTGCAGCAGAAATAAATAAAGAACATAAATGTTTAATTTTCATAGGTTATATATTAATATAACCCATGATGGTCAATGACCAAAGGTATTGTATGTATTTATATATACAATTGATTATATTCCTTTTCTTACAAGATTACAAGATGATACAAAAAGGAATACAAAAAGGTTAAGTCGCAGATGACTTATGCCTGAAAAATCTATCTAAATAGAAGTGATCAACACCTCATTACAATTGCTTCAATGAAAGAACAAATCTAGAATCTAAGTAGCAATTATAATGTCGGACAGAATGTCGTCACAAATACATGCAACACAGCGATCCAGTTTACTTGATCGATATTTGTGGAGATCTCTCTATCTTTTACTCTCTGAAATTCTGAATATTGAATCCCTGAAGTGACCTCTCTATTTATAGTAGAGAGTTCCCTTGAAAGACTCATCAATAGGTCGTGGAAGTTGAGCTAAAACAGGACACGTGAGGCAATAGCTTGAGGCACGAAAATCTCAACTGCTTGGACTTTTTCTTCACACGTCTTGCTCCTTAAGTTAAGCTACCTCTTGGACTTGGTCTTCCTCGTTTTCAATCTGCTTCAAAGACTCCTTGCTAAGTTAAAAGATCATACTTCCCTGAAATCTGTCCGTGAAGATAGACAAAACAGTTACCAGAATATCGTCCCGAATGTCAAGACATTTGGTCCAACATTTTCTAATTTTAACTTAACTCTGAAAATGATACGTTAGAAAAAATGTCATAACACAAAACCTAACATTAACACTATTATATTTACGTAAATATGTGACTTATAAACTAGCTTCACTCTTGAATCAGAGTGTTGAATTCGAGCTTGAAAATGAAATCGCCTCTAATGAAGAACGTTTTATTTTAAAGTGTGACTATCCGAAACGAATCCTGATTTGAGTTTCATAGTGGTTATTGAACACCCATGAACAAAATTTCAGTGGGTGAGTGAGGAGCAGAGTAGCTATGCGTACGCAATCCAGTAAGAAGTAACATCACTTTCATGAAGGTAATGCGAATAAGGATTGCGTGACATCATTTCTGTATGTAAACAGTGACTTCCAATCATTGTTTGCTTAATTCTCTATATAATTTTTATTCTATATTTGTTTGTAATTTAACATTTTGTTTTTCATTTATACATTATGATTAAGAAGCCATTGATAAGTCCCTTTCATTTTACCAGAATCACAAAGTGCATGTCTCCTTTATTGCCGCTGTTTCCTCCAATCGCAGCTAAAACCCTCATATACCGTAACATATAGTACTCTATATTATCCTTTCTTTTATCCTTTTTTTTTTGTGTGTGCACGTTATTAATTGGCAAATTAGACTGTTTGATTCTACTCTCTTGGTGCTTCTCGTAACTTGAGGGGTGTTAAGGATATTATCCTTAAAGATATTCTACCGATATATATAACTGTATCTCCATGATTAGAAAGAAAGAAGATTTTTAATTCTTGGTCACACCATCTAAAAGAAAATGATATGTATTTGCATAGATAAATAAATCAACATGTTATAATGGGTAATTAAGTAATTGCCATAACTTTAATAACCGTTAGAAATAAAAAATTATTTTATGATATTATGACACATTAACTTTTAGAGGATGAATTTGAACATTTTCTTTATATCCTAGCTAGCAATAGTGTTGCTGTAATAGAAGTACTTAGTTTTTATTGATACTAGTGAACTTGATCGCGGAAAGATATTAGAGAATTTACTAAATGATCATGCTAATTAATAATTAATTTAGATATTTTTTCGACAGAAAGAAAAGCACGATCGTAAAAGATATTTTAAAATTTACGAAACGATCAAGCATGTCAATATCGTAACTTAATCGAAAAGGATTTGAGTCAAAAAAGACTCTCCAACCTTATAATCAAGTTCAAGGAAATCTGGACTGACTTCTGTCCGTTAGCAGCCCTCTGCAATAGGCCTACCATTGACTATTTCTCCTGACATGATGACGGACGCTAAAAAGCCGAAGGCCTTGAAAAAGGTAAAGGTAAGGCATGAATTTCAATTGTTTGAAGTGAACTTACCGTGTCGATAATGGGCTATTCCTCGCTAAGAAAAGATAATTAATTTAGATGTTATCCCTTTTTTTTTTTTCGAGAGAAATAAAATGCTAACAAACAATATACATGAAAGAAATAATCTCTTGATTATTCTTATTGATGAAAGACATATATATATACAAGTTACAATAGAAAAATCATTTTCCCATTCTACATCTAAATCCCTATTCTATAAGGAGACTAACTATACAATTATGATAATACTACAATACTAATGATATGGTAAGTGTACAAAATAAGTCCTAAACTAAATATGGACAGTGGTAATACACGGAATACCAACTTGATTGGTATATTTAACACACCCCCGGAGTCATAGCGCCGTCTTCGTACGCTGAGACTATCTCTAAAATCTTCAAAAAGGACCGAGGGAAGACCCTTTGTAAAGATATCTGCAATTTGATATCTGGAAGGGACATGGCAGACACGTACTTGTCCTTTAGCTACATTCTCTCGAACAAAGTGAATATTCATCTCTATGTGTTTAGTGCACTGGTGCTGAACTGGATTACCAGAAAGATAGATGACGCTAATATTATCACAATACACCAAGGTAGCCTTCTCAATAGGACAATGAAGCTCTAACAGTAGATTTTGTAACCAACATGACTCGGAAACCACATTGGCTACCTCTCGATACTCGGCCTCTGCACTTGAACGTGAAAGCGTGGCTTGACGCTTGGCAAACCATGAGACCAAGTTATTACCTAAAAACAAGCAATAACCAGACGTAGACCGCATGGTGTCAGAACAACCACCCCAATCAGCATCTGTATAGTAGACAAGTGTAGACGTCGACGAAGGATACAAATGCAAACCATACTCAAGTGTTCCCTGAATGTACCTAAGAATGTGTTTGAGTGCATTCATATGTTCAACTCTGGGATCATGCATAAAGAAACACATCTGCTATACGACATATGTAATATCAGGTCGCGTAAACGTCAGATACTGAAGGGCGCCTGCAAGACACAATAGCAGGTCAGATCCTTATAGAAAGAGCCAGCTGCAGCACCCAACTTGAGTTTAGTATCAACTGGAGTAGAATTGGACTTACAGGATTACATCCTAGCCCTCTCAATGATATCTGCTGCATACTTCCTCTGTGATAAAAACAATCCACCTGCATGGTGAGTAATAACAACTCCCAAGAAATAACACAATGAACTCAAGTCCTTCATAGCAAACTCAGAACTGAGAATTGTCATGATAGACTTTCGCAAGGCATCAGAAAAAGCAGTTAAGATAATATCATCCACATATAATAGTATATAAGCCATCGAAGAACCGTGACGATATTTGAATAATAAATTATCAGACCTACTGTGAGAAAAACCCATAGTCAAAACATAATCAGCAAACCTCTTATACCAAGCTCGTGGAGACTGCTTAAGCCCATACAATGACTTCTTCAACAAACAAACATGATTAGGATATCTAGTATCCCTGAACCCCAAGGGCTAATGCATATACACGATTTTCTTGAGATCACCATGTAGGAAAGCATTCTTCACATCAAGCTGATGAATGTGCCATGATTTTGAAAGAGTCAAGCTGAGCACATTGTGAATGGTAGCCGACTTGACCACTAGGCTAAATGTTTCACCACAATCCACACCAACCTGCTGAGTCTTACCATCACCTACAAGACGAGCCTTATGTCTTGCAAATGAACCGTCAAAATTCTCCTTATGAGTAAAAATCCACATAGACCGAATAATATTAACACCAGATGGACGGGGTACCAACTCCCACGTCTTATTATCAATAAGAGCATTATATTCATCGATCATGACAATTTTCCAATTAGGATCATTTAAGGCAGACACAAGATTACGAGGAAACAGTGATTTAAGAACATTCAAATTTAAATTAAAATGTATTTTGATTTAAAAATACCCCATTGACTGCGAGTGATTGGACCATGACTCTGGGCTGGATTGGGTGAATTTTGGAAATTCTGAGAAATTTCAGAAATTTCCTCGAAGGCGCCGCGACGCTGGATGATCTGCAGGGTTCTCTAAAGTTTTGGCACCGCGGCGCATCCCCGCAGGGCCGCGGCGCTGTCGATGAGATTTCACTCACGACTCTTTGGGCGATTAGCCGCGCGCTTCCTGGCGGTCGCTACGGAGATGAATTTTCTGGCACCGCTGAAACATGACGGAGAATATAGAGGGATATATCATCATCTAAAAAATCATACGAACTTGTCCTGAGTTGTTTTACTTTAAAAAATCAAATTGAGACTCATCAAAAATAACATGACGACTAATGATGATTCGTTTAGAGGATAAATTAAAGCATTTATAACCACAGTGATTTGACGGATAACCCAAAAACACACAAGGTAGAACGTGTCTGAAGTTTATTGATTGTGGTGGATGGAAACAGTGGATAACATAAGCATTCAAAGACCCTAAGATGAGAATACGAAGGAGTCATATTGTATAAAACTTGAAGAGGGGAGGAATATGTCAAACCTTTAGAGGGAATAATATTAAGTAGATCGGTAGCCATTTGTAGCGCATGATGCCAAAATAATACAGGGACGGAATAATGAACCAATAAAGTGCGGACAATGTTATTAATGGTATGAATTTTTTGTTCAGCTTTCCCATTTTGTGAAGACGTATGAGGACACGAAAAACGAAATTTATTCCATTTTGAGCACAAAACTCCCTAAACTCTCCATTGTCATACTCTTTACCATTATCACATTGAATGTTTTTTATTTCCCGTTCGAATTGAGTTCTTATGAAAACTCTAAATTTTACGAATATAGAAAAAACTTGAGATTTTTTCGCAATTGGAAACTTCCATAAAAATTTAGAATAATCATCGAAGAATAGAACATAATATCGATGACTCATAGAACTGAGAACGGGAGATGTCCATAAGTCATTATGAATAATATCAAATGACATTGAAGTATGAGAATTTGAAGCTACAAACGGTAACTTAACAATTTTTCCTAAAGAGCAAGATTAACAATTCGGAGTACTACGCGTACCCTTACAAGACATAAGCTTATTTTTATCTAAAGCAGACAAAATAGACGACCCCTAATGACCTAGGCGAGCATGCCACAAGAAAGGAGGAAGAGCGGCAAAGGTGCATGGCAATGCTTGACGCGAGACACTGAGATTGGGTGTGATAGGATAAAGATCTCCCCTACTGTCACACCTCATGAGAGGACTCCCCTTCTTGAAATCCTTCACAAAAAACCCAAAAGGATTAAAATCAATAGAACCCCAATTTACGGATATATACCAAATTTTTAACCAATTTTGGGGCATGAAGGGTATATTTCAGGACAAGTGATGGATGAGGAGGAGATAATTTTTTATGATCATAACCCTGAATTGGAATTGAATTATCATTACCAAAAATTATACCACGATTAATGCTCAAATTGAAATAAGACGAGAGAGTACCTTGATCGGATGTCATGTGGGTAGTGACGCCGGTGTCCATGTACCAATTTGGGTCTGGTGGAGTCATTCCAAGCGTGTGCATCGCTGCCTCAATGTTAGTCTGTGTGGGTCTCATCGCGTTTATGGGATTGAGGGGGGCGAGGCCCAAGTATGTTTGATCGGGCGCCCATGTTCGGTCCAAACTTGGAGCCGACGAACCGACTGGGAAGGACCGGGGCGCGGCTGCATCGAGGCGCGAACCCATCACATCGCCAGGGCCCACTGTGGGCCCCAGAACTGCTGCTGCTGAAGGTTGCCTCCATTGTTGATGCCACGATTCTTGCCATTATTCTTCCAATTTTGGCCCTTCTTACCACCCCGTTGTTGTGATTTTGGGTCATGTTGGCTGGATTGGAAGGGGAAAAATTAGAAGCAGTCATCATGACTGTCACGCCCCGACTTTTCCTAAGTCTTTACTTAGGGCGTGATGGCACCTGGACAATTATTTTCCACCAGGAGCACCATTTAATTCTCTTTATTTAGAAATTTAAACTTATATTCAAATACGGAGCTATTAATAAAATAACAATAAAGAAATTTGTTTATGACTTCATTAAAAATATAACGCGAGCCCATGCTCGTGCAAATATTGTTTCTACATAGACATACTGACAAATATTATTCTAAGTTGGAAGGGAGACCGTTCCACACGGGCATTTACCGAGACATTGGAACTGACATTCTGAACCTGACGAGTACCAAGCCCGAAACAATTGACTTGGTATGACAAGAGGCTGCGGGACGATCGCTAGCCTTGGCGTGGAGCCTTTCCTCTATCACGCTTTCCTGAAACATGTTAAATAAAGAGTCAGCCCTACCATCTGGGGCTGAGTGAGAACCTTACCCTGCAATTCAAAGTAACATCACAATATTCCAAGCACAATCACATTATAACGTAATAAGCATATTGCAAAAACATATCAGGTTACAACATTTTTAAGTATGCAACAACTCCTCATAGGAAATTCTCGATTTAACTAACACTTCATTTTATCTCGTATTATACGTTAAGACATTCCCCTGCATTTCCACATGTTTATTACATTTATATATTTGTGAACGCGTATTCACTTGTCATATTTATATATATGTGAACATGTATTCATCTTTCATATTTGTTGCGGCGTGCAACCCGATCCATTATATTTACGTATTTGTAAACACGTATTCACTTTACCTTTTGTTGCGGTGTGCAACCCGATCCATTATGTTTACGTATTCGTGAACACGTATTCACTTTACGTTTTGTTGCAGCGTGCAACCCGACCCATTATATTTACGTATTTGTGAACGCGTATTCACTTTACGTTTTGTTGCGGCGTGCAACCCGACCCATTATATTTACGTATTTGTGAACACGTATTCACTTTACGTTTTGTTGCGGCGTGCAACCCGATCCATTATGTTTATATTTACGTATTTGTGAACGCGTATTCACTTTACGTTTTGTTGCGGCGTGCAACCCGATCCATTATGTTTATATTTACGTATTGGTGAACACGTATTCACTTTACGTTTTGTTGCGGCGTGCAACCCGATCCATTATGTTTATATTTATATATTTATATGAACACGTATTCACTTTTCATATTTTTGAAGATCGAATAAATAATATTCTCTTTCCCAACATTCATCATTCATACTTGTAACGATTATAACTTTTTAACCATAACTCCAACTAAGGTGTTTCTCAAGCGGAAACTAAGGTAAGACGGGGATCTTTCTCTGTACCAAATTTCATTTAAAACTACTTTGGGTAACTGACACAAATTTATCCTCAAAACAGCCACATAAAATTTGTTTCGGCAGAATTTTTATTAAACAACACCCAATCTTAGAATAGTCATAACTCCTAATCTGTAAACCCGTTCAAGCCCCATAAAATCTCAAAACGACGAGAACAGAGAGCTACACGTCTCCATGTGAACCATCCTTTTATATTCTGTACCATTTGGTGCAGTTTTACACTTTTATTCGCTGCCCTTCCTGGATCTCGATAGATCCGAGGCAGAAACTTTAAACAGCGATAACTCTCAATCCGTAAGTCGGATAGACCCCCGTAAGGTCTCAAAATGTCCACAACAAGGAGATCTAGAACTTTCATTTAGAAACAATTTTCATATTCCCCACATATTAGTACAGTTTTACGTTTCAACGTCCTGCCCTTCTGGATTCCGACGAATCCGAGGCAGCAACTTCAAACTACAATAACTCTCAACTCGTAAGTCCGTTTTAAAGTATCAATTATTTTGAAATAAAATGAAAAGCCTAAAACGCCATTTAGAGCTCGTGTGGATTAGCTGAAAAAATTGCTTTTATCAGTTTATGTATAAGTGTTTTTAGAACTTTTAAGTGCTAAAACTTATTTTATAAATAAATAATTACATGTTTGGATGAAAGTGCTTAAACTGAAAATAAGTTATTGATGTGTTTGGTACATAAGTGTTGTTAAGCATTTTTTCTGTCAAAATAACTGAAATACCATTAAAGTTGTTAACACTATAAAGAAATGATTTTTTCCTTAAATCAGGAAAACTGATTTATTTTAATAAAGATGTAGAAATTCCTTTTTTTTAAAATAAATTGATATGGAATAGTTGATTTTTTTAAATAAAAAAATATATTATTATTTTCTAGATTTAAAAAAAAAATCTTGTTTTCCAGATATTTTTTTATTAAAATTCTTTTTTTTTTTAGAAACCTAGACTTTTAGGACACTTTTTTTAATAAAAAAATCAGTTATCCAGATTTTAAAAAATAAATAAATTTTCAGATTTTTCTTACAAAAGCGGGTTTAAAAAATTATTTTATTCAGATTTAAAAAAATAGATTTTCATATTCTAAAAAAATTATTTTTATATTTAAAAAACGTGGAAAATATTAAGGTGCGTTTGGTTCGCGCAGGGTAAACGGAATGAAATCCAGTATGAGAATGGAAAGGAAAGGAATTACCCTGATTGTCCCTACATGTTTGGTTCTGGGTGTCTGGGGGTCCGGAATCGGGGGTGGTCCGTGGTCCGGGGTCCGAGTTGGGGAAAAGGAATAGAAATACCTAGGGGGTGGGGGGAATCAATCTAAGGGAAATGGAATGGAAAAGAGGGTAAAGAGAATGAAAAAGTAGGTCAAACAAACAACTTCAAAGGAAATTAGGGAATTCCATTCCCTTTTCCTTTTCTTGTTACCCCGAACCAAACGCAGACTTTTTAGATATGATGATAACATTGGAGTTAGAAGAAAATATAAGGGATAAAAGAGTAATATCATTGGTACTAAAATGGCTTTTAAGCCAAAAAAAAAAAGTTGGGTTAACCAACTTTTCCATTTTGGCTTATTTTAAGTACTTTTTAACTTATAATAAGCAAATTTTTAATTTGCCAAACACTCTAATAAGTTAAAAAGGGGCTCATGCCAATCCAAACACCCTTCTCTTATTTAGGAACTGAGGGAGTAGCGTAATTTTATAGAATGATTTTCTTCTAACTAAATTATAATTTCTCACAGAAATAGGATTTAGCATATGATTCAAACTATGAGCCAAAGAAGTTGGTAGATGTGTTATTTACGAACATTGGAAAGAGTAATTTAATTAGTATTACTAGGGAAGAAGAAAATAGATTTCATTGGTAATGCACAAATTCTTTTGTCAAAGGTCAACATATTGGTCTTCGAATGAAATTGTTCAGCGTTCCACAAATAACAAGAAATGGACCACAAGAAGGAACAAGTTTCAACTGTCAAACAATAGTACTCCCCCGTTCCATATAAAATTGATCACATTATTTTCTAATATTAAGCTGGCAATTGCGGAATAATAAAGAACAAAGAGTAATGACACAATGATTTTACGTGAAAATCACCCGACTCACAAGGGTAAAAAAACCATAACCTACATCTCCACAATTTCCCCCCCAAAACTCCACTACAACTATGAGTCTTTACAAATTCAAATTACAAACTATGTAACCTAGAAATTAATCTCTAATTCTATCTCACTAATCTCCCTAGACTAGTGAGCCCACTTCAAGTTGCCCTTAACTTAAAGTTGAATTTGACAAACGTTTATATCTTTGACAATTGCTTCTAAGAAAGCTAAAAGGTACAACTCGATAAACAATTCTAATAAAATACTAAATTTGAAGACGGTAAAGAATAATTTTAAGAAACAAAAAATTTCAATCTAGTTTTTCGTATGACATTGGTTGTATTTGCTCAACTTCTGATTTTTCTCTCTAAGTGAGTGCGTCACATTTTTCATGGTAGGACTTGAATATATATAGCGTTTGGTATGCAACAAGTCGGCTAAACACAAACCCTATGTGATGAGGTCCATTATGAGAAATAGGGTTTGAGTTAACTTAGGTTTCTTGCATTCATTCACGCAATTTTGTTATCCTTTTAGGAGTCTGAAGTATCTTGATTATGGCAAGAAATTTGGTAACTTGTCTGTTAGGTCCTTACCATAAATCCTAAATCCTACTCGTAGCAGGACTCTTAGTTGGAACATATTTTTAGACCTGATTCAATCACCCAATTCATTACTTCATCTAGCAGATGAAACATGTGCGTAGATTTGATTCATTCATTTTATTAATCATCAAAACATATGTCAGTGTCAACAAGGCTGATAATAGTAATTCTAGAAGAGGGTTCGAGAATTAGTCACTTGTCCGTCATGATTGTGCAAAAGTATCTAACGAGATTTATAGTGATACTGGGTTATTTCACTAGTAACCTTAAAGTTTTGGATTACATATTTTAATTCGTTTCAAGGAAAGAATTCTTTATCGTGGTGAAAAACTACGGTTTTACAGACACTATGAAGAAACCACTAACGAATGAAAACTACGTGACGTTTCTCTCTGGTGTTTTCTTAACATATGATAAGAACAAGTACTTAGCATCAACTTAATTGTTTTTGAACATATACTCAAAACTATTTATATACTCAATAGCTTAATTACAGACCAATAATTTCTTAGAATAATAATTAATACACTCTTACGTCCAACAATTGGCATAAATTAATCCATTTTAATATACTAATTATATAATTCTGAGTATAAATGTCAAGCAAAAAAAATATGGGCGTAAACAGTTGATTGGTAATGGTAGCGGGTTCGGTACCGAAGTGTGAGTGTTTCATTCTTTTGTGGGGATGACTCGCGCACCAGAATCGCTTTCACCCACGATCAGTGGCCGTGATCGCGTAATTTACTTCCTCCATCAATCTCTATCGGACCGAAAAGGTGAAGGCCCTGTGAACGAGGAATTTCGCCATCTCCCGAGAATGGTGCCAGAAAGAGTTGGGAAATTAACTGACATTGTAGCAGGAAGGGATAAGTAGGGGCCGGAAAGAAGTAAGAGGGGCCAATGAAAAGTCTATTAATCCTTTAGTAAGCATTGAAATTATCACTACGACAAGTGGATTTTAAGGGCATGACACATCATTATCTCTCTTTAATGGAGTATCAAGGAGTAACAAATAGGAGTATTGAAAGACTTTTAGAAATTTGTTCAGATTATTTATTAGATATGAATAAATATTAAAAGAAATAACTATTCTTTCTAGTCCGTTTATTTGTCATGTTTGTCTTTTGTTCACACTTTAAATATTAAACAAAAAGATAATTTAACTGAATTATTCTTATTTACTCTTTCATCTACTTTAATACTGCTATTTTTCCTTCACAATATTTGTTAGAGTAAGGCTAAAGGTGTGAAAATAATTAATTATATCTTGATTTTTTAAAAATATAATTATTTTAAATTAATTATTTTTAAAGCCAAACTCATCGACAACCCCTTGTAGTCGTCAAGATTTTTCAATTGAACATCTCAACTAAATCTTGTTTCATTTAGACATCTGAGGTAGGACCCGACCGTACTACTTAGACACGTTTCACTCACTCACTCAAAATATGTAAAGAGTGTGTAACACACTCGCCAATGACGTAACAAAATAGCCAATTAACTGATTACATGTGATATTTGGGTCCGAAATAATAGTTAAAAATGAATTATGAGAAAAAGAACAGAAAAATATTTTTCAGCAAAAATATAAAAATTATTTTGTAAACAAACTCCACGTACTTTTCGCCGGAAAATAAATAGCTTTTGCCGAAAAATATTTCCGGTGAACTTTATTTAAAATTTTCAGATATGTTTTATTTTTTTAGGTTCTATTTTTCAGATCTGTTTTTAGGATGGGGAAGAATATGGGGGTGGGGGGGTGGGCGGTCTCCGGAGAAGAAAACGAAGTGGGGATTGTTTGCCTGAGAAGAAAACGAATAGGGGGTGGGTGATTTTTTTTTCTTTTTTGGCTATTTTTTTAAAACTTAAAATTCAATTTTGATTTTATACAAGGAGCTAAGAGAATGGTGACGGTCTTCATTTTTTCTGGTAGAGCAAGATAGCAATGGTAGAAGGTTTCTTAATGATAGAATATTAAGTGGAGAAAAATAAAAGAATAAAAAAGAAAAAAGAAGAAGGGGGAGGAAATAAAAAGAATTAAAAAAAATTGTTTTTTCATGCGTCTGTTTTGTGTGAAAATCATGCAACTTGTCAAGTCAGTGAAAAATGTCTAAATGATACAGTCGGACTCTACCTAAGGTATCTAAATGGAACATGATTTAATTGAAATGTCTAAATAAAAAATCTTGACGAGCACAAAGAGTTGTCAATGAAGTTGGCCTACTTTTAATGACCAAGACCAAGTAAAATGGATCAAAGAAGTAAAAAATATTTATTTTGGATCAAATTTGAAAAGCTAAAAAATCTCTTACTGTGAATAGGAGGAAGTATTATACAAATTGGAGTAAATAACTTTGTACCAAATGTTCCAATGGACATTATCTCACTTATTAGGCCAAGAATTCAGTCATGATGAATATGCAGTCTTAAAATAGCAAATTAAATGAGTTTACTATTAGGGACTCTTGTGTCAGAAAGAAGTATATCTCTGGAGTTACAACTTCAGTGGTTATATATGCATATCTTGATGATGGAAAAAGCAAATAAAATTCTACAGTTTCTATCTAAGCATGTGACCTACATATATATAAGATCCAAATTGTCTGTCCCCATTTCTTGACAGAGATAATAATAATAATAGACCACACAATAAGATACTAACATTCGCGTCAGTACTCTCCCAGCTACTAGTCCCCTCCATCTTTTCTATGAATCCATCATTCATTCCCTAATTTTAAGGTTATATATGGAACAATTTAGCATAGTTTTGTACTAATTTCTTTTACAACTTTTGCACAATCAAATGGGACTGGCATATTTTTCTACAAATGTTTAGCATATGTATCCTGATGCTACGAAATATATGGAGACATTCTTCTAAAATATATATTTTCTAATAAATACTTTTGCCTTTTCAAAAGTTGAATGAAACAAGCTATTAACATGCCAATGAATAATTCTAAATTGAAACTTGTAATAATGTATTAATCTCCCTTGAAATTCTTTCTCATTAATACAAATATATATAGTGTACAATGTGAAATTTCATTACAACAAGGATTCTAAATTTACCATAATTATACCTCACTAATTATTACACAATATATGGAATATATGGGAATTATGGTAAGTGTATACTTTGTACACGTTAATACATCCCCTCAGTCGGAGCGGGAGGAGACGGACGCTAAGTCTGAAATCGAGGAAGAGTTGTTTAGAAAGGCCTTTTGTGAATATATTTGCATACTAATATGAAGACGTCATATATATCACTTTGACGTGATCAAAAGTTACCTTCTCACGAACGAAGTGTATATCTATCTCAATGTGTTTGATTCGCTGATGTTAAATCGGGTTATGAGATAAATAGGCTTAGTTGACATAGTCGTGGACTTGAAGTAAAGTTAAAGAGCATGATTGGTGAAATTGTCAAAATTAACTTATTTTAAGAAGTAATTCTTATCAAAAGTGCTTTAGGAGAATAATGAGTTTGGCTAAATTATTAGGAAAAAATATGCATCTAAGTTGTCACCTATTTTATCAATTAGTAAGATGACTCACAAAATAATTTGCTAAAAACTTTTCTGTTAATAAATTAATATTGTATTTAATAAGATATTCATCAATTGAATATTAATATTATTTACATAGATAGATATTGAACTTGCATATTATAATTGACAGCTTTTATTTAGTTTGACAACTTTTAAATTTAATTTCTTAATGGAATATATCTACCAACTAAGTAGAGAATCAAATCTAAATAAACAAAAAAAAATAAAAGTTACAAAAAATAATTTCAGTTAAGGAATATTATTGGTACTTTCATAATTGTTACATCAAAGGAAACAGAGTGAAATGTATTAAATACTAAAATTGGCTGAAAAAAACAAAACAAGTTTTCTATTTTTCAGAATCAAATCCTATTTATAACAATGCACATAATAATCTTACATTTAGCCATTTCCATCGCTTAATATAATAGAGATAAAATAATAAAATAAAAAGTATTTTTATTACTTAAGAAATAAGTATTTTTAACCTTTCAGCAACATATGCTATATATCTACTACATATAATCGTCGCAGAGTAAGTTACGTGTTTGGACGAATTTAGTAATTTTTATTTATATACTGTATTTATATTAGAAAATTTATTAACTATGTATAAATATTTAACCGTGAATTCAGTAACTATAACAATTATAAGTTCGATAGCTAATTTAGAATTCATAAATTTTAAATTCTTGACTTCACCTTTACATAAAATTATAAATAACTTTAGAAATTGAAGCAAACAAATAAATCACTTAGATATATATACCATAAGTTATTTAACCATTACAATTCAGTATAACACTCACCATTTGACTGCATGATTATCACATTTCCCCCCTTTTTATGTGTGTGTTTTTCCTTTTTCATTTCCCATCTTTTTTGGCTTCTTCCCTTTTGTCTTTCACAATCCTCTCTCTATTTTCTTCTGTAGCTGAAGGCAATATGAACAGTATTGTGATCATGGCTATCATTTTCCTTGCTACCTATATAGTAATCACTTTCTTGAAGTTATTACTATCAAGCTTTGCCTTTCATTTTCATCCTTTAAAATGGAGCTCCACGCGTCACCATGGCATTAAATCTCCTAGATGAATAAGTCGGTCAAATGAAAAGCCTAGAGATGACATTAACAACAACTTTATACAAAGTGTGATTCCACAAATGAGCCAAATCCGAGAGAATGAGGTGTAAGTAAAGTCGTAAACTTTATTTTTGTTTGGACATATTTATTAAACGTGAAATAAAGTAAATCTTATTAATTATGAATTGATAATTGGGGCCCGCACGTAGGAAACCTTATTTCCACACACGTGCACACGTAGTGTCAAAGATCAAAATTTTCTTAATGGAAGAGATATTGGTACGTATACGAATTGTTTGAGACGTAAGGTAATAGACGGTTATTGGCCAAATGACGAATGATTTTACGTTGGTAAATGAAGGAAGAAATGTATAATGTGTAAAGATGAAGTGAATCAGAAATCACCACGAAACCGAGAAGGGCCGCGACTCCTCCATGTAAGGGTCGCGGCTAAGCGGCCGTGGTTTAATTGACGTTTCAATACCGAACTCACCGAATTGAAGGCGGTCGCGCCACTGACGTTCGGCCGGTGAGTTATCGAACCGGGCGCGCCTCGATCGCTTCAATCCGTTGGAGGTGAATTAAAAACTGATTCTTGGGCTGACTTTGGAGTATTTACTCTCCATTATTTTGCTCATGAATTCAGCCATTACTTGATTGAATTGTAACTCCAAATTCAAGACATTAACATGACATTCATGGAGATTACTTAGCCATTTGGAGGGTCATCATCTACACACTATAAAATGAGACACAATGCTCATTTGGAAACATACTTAAAATCTGAAACACTTCATCCTCTCTTGCAATCACAAAACACTCAAAGATTTTTCTTCCAAAGAAAACACTTGAGTTTCTTTTGCTCATTTGTTTGATTGCTGTTTTATCTTGAGAGATAAGTTGTCATTACAACCGTTGAAAGGATATACGGGACAATATTATCTTAAGGATATATCAAGAATTTGGTCGACACAGCAAGCCCTCATATTTGATCATTTCCAGATTTCTAACAAATAGTTGTTGTTATTTTCCCGTTTTACACATTAGTACTCACAGGCATAAGATAATCCTCGCTATTTCAACAACAACATGACTGGACAAGATCAATTCAATCAACTCAACACAGAAAATTCCACCGATGCTCAAGGCAATCCCATTGCCTTCAATCCCACTACTCAAGGCACTAACACTGCCTTCAACTCCACTGTTTATGGTACATCAAGTGCCACTGCCTTTGCCACAACCAATGCCTCCACTGCTGCTCTGGGCACTTATAGTGCCTTTGCTCCTCCCCAAGGCGTCAACTACAACTATACTCCTGTTGGAGGCATTCACAATGCCTTAGCAACTCCTCAAGGGGGCGCTACAGCCCCAACACCTGCTAGTTTTCACCATGAACGTCCTGAAAAGTTCATGGGTGCTCACTTTAAGATATGGTATAAAAAGATGTTGTTTTTCTTGACGGTTATGGGAATGTCACGTTTCCTAACCGAAGATCCTCCAATAGTTGGGGAAGACGTGGACCCTCAGCCAAATAATTTGGCGGGAGGGGGCCAAGATAACCATGTCGCTGACGACATGAAGATGGTTCGCGAAGCATGAAAACATAGTGATTTCATGTGTAGGAACTATATTCTAAACAGTTTGTCCGATCTAATATACACAGTATATTGCACCGTTGAAACTCCCAAGCAGTTATGAGACAAACTTCAGAAAAAATACAACACCCAAGATGCGGGTAGTAAGAAGTTCATTATTGGGAAGTTCCTGAATTTTTAAATGGTGGACAACAAAAGTGTGACATCCCAAGTCCAGGAATTCCAAATTATTCTACATCACTTGGATTTGGAAGGATTAAAGTCCAACGAACAATTCTAACTAAACACATCTGGTCGGGTTGACGGCCGAAGGACGTGAAACTTCTGGGTTGGGGTTAGGTTGGCCCCAACTGACCATGAGTTAGAAAAAACCGGTAAAGCGTGCGAAACCGATTCCATTATCGGTTAACCGGTCCGGACCGGACAGGTATCACAAAAAAATTAAAAAAAATTACACAGTGACCCAAACGGTATTATTCTGGGTTGGGAGAGTGAGGTGGGGGTGACAAGTCATTTCAATGGATTTGCATTTTTTTGTTTTGTTTTGTTTATTATTATTTTTAATTACATTTTTACCCTTTAAAAAATCTATAAATTCTCTACATTTTTTTCACACAACATTTCTCTCAATTCTCTTATTCTCAATTTCTCATACTCTCTTAATCATCTTTATTATCAATTTTCAAGTTATTATTATTATTAGTTTTCAAATTCAAAGTAGCAAGACGTAAGACTTCGAGCTTCGAGTTTCAATTGAATTCTGAATCCCGAAGTTTGGTACACTTGTTTCATTCTCTAATTATTTTATTAAACTGTGATTATTTAAATATTTTATAATGTCTTTACTAAGGGGAATTGCGTCGGGACTGCGCCGTAAATCTAATTCAAGGGGTAAAAAATCTATAGGTTCTTCATCATCTAATCAAAATATAGATTATGATCAAATGCAAGAAGATTTTGGAATAGAAGATAATGAATATAATAACGTTCAATTAGATAATATTGTTGAACTTGAAGAAAATGAACCTCTTACACCAACTAGTGTTCCTTCTGTCAATGTTGGTACTACTAGTGGTAGTCGTAGTTGTAGACCTCCTTTACCAGAACCAGTAGCAAGAAAAAAAGGAGTAAAGTGTGGCTCTTTTATGATAAAGTTGTGGGTACTGATAGAGTTAGATGTAATATTTGTAGGAGAACTTATAAACATAAGACATGGGGTGGTGACGGGGGGACTAGCACTATAGGTAGACATATAAAACACGATCATACGACACAATGGAATGCTGTCTCTGATTTAGAACCCGGTCAACAACAACTTAATCAATTAACTGGGGGTGGCTAAGTACGATCCAAAAAAGGATTGCATTGAATTAGCAAAAATGATTGTCGGAGGTTGTTTACCTTTTTCTTTTGCTTCTTCTTCATATTTAATTACATATATTCAAAGAGTATATAATCCTTTTTTTTAAAGGTGTTCCTCGTAGTACTACTAGAGCCGATATTTTTAGACTTCATAATGATTATGTTATCTTTTTGCAATATTTGTTTGCTAACCTTCCATGCCTAGTTAGTTTTACTTCAAACATTGGACATGCTTTAAACAGTTATGATTATTTAACAATTACTTGTCATTGGATTGATGAAAATTTTAGAATGGAAAAACGTATTATTGCTTTTGCGTATGACGAGGATCAAAGTCATACTGGAAAATATATAAGCGAAACTATTTGTTCTTATGCCCAAAAATATAATCTTTATAATAAAATACTTTGTGTATCATTCGATAATGCATCTAATAATACTGCTGCTGTAGATCTTTTAAAAGCGGAAGTACAACCACCACTTCCTCATATATTTCATGTTCGTTGTGCTTGTCATATTTATAATTTAATTGTTAAAAATGATCTTGATTTATTTTCACCTGAAATAAAACTTGTCAAAAGAGCTGTTGGAGTTATTCAGGGTAATAATAGAAAAAATAGAATTATAGAATTTAAAGAAAAATGTAAACAATTTAATTTGAGACCTAAATTCATGCGGAAGAGATTATTACGGTGAAATTATACTTATTTATTTTTAAAAGAATGTTATAAGTATAAAGACCCATAACACATGTTGCAAATGCGCATTGTAAGAACATGATGTATATGTTAGCAAGCGAACATTGGAAATCAATTGGTGAACTTTTAAAAAAATTACGTAAATTTTACCTTACTCTTTGTTGAATTTTCAGATTTTATTACCCAATGATTTGTAATGCTTTAGCTCATATATTTGAAATTTCATATTTACTTTATGGTTTAAAATCAAATGTGAAATATAAAGATGCGATTACAACTTATGTTTGAAAATTTTAAAAATATTTTTTCCTATTCTTGATATTTATTGTATTAGTGCGATCTTAAATCCTTCTATTAAAAAGTAGATTGTCATAATTTAATATTTAGTTTATATACTTATATGGAAGTAGGTAAAACAGAAACTCCATCTTCATTTGATTGCATAAGTACACTTGATACTAATTTAACTACATTATATGAATATTATGCTACATTACATGATAACAACAACTCTGCTACTAATATTTCTTCTAGTTACGTACGTGTCTACACCTTCAGGATTCAATGCGTGCGATGAAGAAGAATCTTTAGACATATGGAGCACTTTTACAACACAAGCAAGCACAAGTCGATCTTGCGATGAGATGCAATTTTATTTGCAAAAGCCAGCGGAGCCGAAGAAAAGTTTTGACCCTTTACAATGGTGGTAGGATAACAAAAGACAATTCCCGGTACTTGCAGCGATGGCCCGAGATGTTCTTAATGTGTCGATCTCAACAGTGGCTTCTGAAAGTGCATTTAGCCAAGCACGAGATCAAATAGTAGACACACGTCACTCATTGGGTGGAAGTACATTAGAAGTGTTAGTCTGCTTAAGGGATTGGATCAGATCAGAGAGAAGAAATCAAGGATGTGGAGACGTTAATTCTCCGGAAGATGAAGAAATAGGCAATATTTTGGAAGGCGGGAGCGGAGGCGGGACTGAAATTAATACTCCAGATTTAGAGGTTATGGAGCATAACCAATTCAATCAACCTATAGATTATGAAGAACTTGCAAGAAGGATGCATAATATGTAAATAAAATTATTATTACTTCATTATGTACTCTTATTAACATTATGAAAGTTCAAAAGTTTACATCTTATCATTAGTTTTAATTTTACTATCTATTTAGTTGTTAATCTGTTATTACTTATTTGTTAACTTATATCTACTAATCTAATAAATTAATAAAAGTATAATTACAATATAAAGTTATAAACTATAAAGTATAACTATAACAGTACTATAAAGTAAACTATAAAATAAAGATAAAGTATAAAGTTATAAACTATAAACTATAAACTATAAAGTATAAAGTTATAAACTATAAACTATAAAGTATAAAGTTATAAACTATAAAATAGAAAGTTAACTTTAAAGTTTCAATTTTAATATATAAAACTAAATTATATATTATATTATTATATTACATATTTAAATTGAATTTAGTTTACATTAAAGAAAATAAATAATAGAAATTAAAAAAAAACGGACCGGTAGGCCCGGTTCAGATCCGGGCCCGCACGGGCCGACCCGAAATCCGATAATGAACTGGACCAGAACCAGTTAAACTCGGTAAGGGGCTACCGATACGGACCGGTTCGGCCCGTTAGACAGGTATAGTTGAAACTACTGGCGGATCTACTCTCCAACGTCGACACGCCTGTCTCGGACACTAAAATGGTGTTGTAATTGATTGCAGGACTTCCAAAGGCGACTATGATACGTTAGACACCATGATTCAACAGGAAGATCTGTTACCCAGTTTTAACAAAGTTCGCTCGCAGTTGTTGCTCGAAGAGACTCGACATGCTAAGCAAGATGAGTACAATCAGAAGGCGTTAGCTGTCGAAACGCGCCCCCAAGATCCAATGCCGCCAGAAAACTCTCAACCGCAGCAGGAACGCGGTGGCACGGGCCGCGGTGGTAGAGGAGGCCGTGGTCGTGGCAAGGGTCGCGGATGCCTGTCCACATATACCGTATCCGGTCCTCTAGTGAGGGTCTCGGTGAAACATATAATGTGTACACATAGTCATGTCCGTGGATGCCTGTCCACATAAAATCATCATATTCGTGGATGTCTGTCCACATAAAATCATCATATCCGTAGATGCCTGTTCACATATAAATCATCATATATATACATTGTCGGCCCTCTAGTGAGGGACTCGGTGAACAATGTAAGGAAATGCGCACGAACATTGCCGGCCCGGGACTCGGTGAAATGATATAATCACATCAAGCACGAATAGTGTATCATGAGAAATCATATGCAATTTAAATCATCATTTGACTGTCAATGGAATAAATAAAAGACGTTATCATATCATGTATCATTTTAAATCATCATTTGAAAAATCAAAGACAATATCATATCATGTATCATTAGGAATTAGGATTCATTGGAACTATGTACGTCCGTCGTACACTTATTTATGTAAATCATGCCAAAAAGAAAGAAGGGATAGTTTCACATACCTTATCATCTATACCAACTCGATAGTTAGAATTCGTCTCAATTAGTACTTCAACCTATAATAATAATAACATATCCATCAACTCTATGATTACTAGCATACGTTATGTAGCGAATAATGACTCTCTTTTATGTAGAAATTTGGGCAACACTTTCCCTGTTTATACTCACATCCGCAATTCACACACAAGGTCACAACATCGATAACAAGTCACAACTCAAGGATATACCAAAACAGTCTCATATATCCGATATACACTACCATTATACATTCTTTCTCCTTAAATTCATGGAATACAACCAAAACAGCAACCAAAGTGATTAATACACCTATTTCTCATGTTAATTCAGCCCCTTAATCATATTAAAACAGTCACTAAGATCGGTCCATGCTCCAACAACAACGAGAGTTCAAGTCTTATAGTTTGCAACATAACACTCTTCTACACCTTAATTCCTTTAAGACATATATCCGCAATTACAACAATGTATATGCATGTTCATATCTTATAATTCCCGCATTATAACTCAATAAAACAACCCCTAAATTCGACACCACAATACTCACGATTTCGGGAAGGTCTCGGCCCACACAACATAATATCGTAGTTCTTCTCATAGTTCCTTAAAATCCAATTCATGTTTCAATACTTTCATATAACCAATTACAACTTTAAATATCAAGGTTTCCTTCAATTTTAACATGCAATAAGTGACAATGACAACAACAACAACAACAACAATTAAATCCAATGTATACAAAACAGTCCCAAAATCGGCTCACTACAACACCCGAAACAACCACATGCAATTTCTTACTTCCAATTTCTCTTAACACAAGTTCATCTCTTAACTACAACATCATTTAGCTCCAATTACTTAATGAGAAGAAGGAATCTTACCTTAACTTAATCCAAAACAGTCCCTAGTTCATTCGGCACCCACTGCTCCCATTGTGCACCATTTCTTCAACTTTCAATGACATGCATGCATTCCTTATGAGCTTAAACCCATCTTACTTATATGTTTTTCTTCTAAATAGTTCATCTTTCAAAACTAAGGTTGTTGGGGCAGATTTCGGCCAGCATTTCCGAATACACTGTGAGTGAGGAGTTTACCAAGGCTTAGAACTTTGTAGAGGAACTTAATTTTGGAGAAGAGAGTTAATTAAAGCTTCACTTAGCTATGAAGGAGAGTAGAAAATCTGTTGGAGAAGAGGGGAGAGATATGTGAAGGAGTGGTTTTGAGTTAAAGGTAGAGAAGTGAGAGAGGCCTAGGTATAAGTGAGCATGTGAACAAATTTTATGTGGGGCCCATTTGGTTTGAAGAGGGGAGGCCTGATGTCACGACCCGGCCAGCGGCCAGTGCCTACACAGGCACCGCTATTCATCTGACATAATAAAGCGTGAAAGATAAATAACACTTTTTTTTTTTAAAACTAAAGCCAAGATAAATAATTTGCCATAACATAAAATTACGAAAGTCTACACTGTTTAACAATGTAAAAACAACTCTGCTTGATCCACCCAGATGAATACGGACCTCTAAGATTGAACAAATACTATGGCCGGGACAAGACCCGCGTACCACGAATATACATAGCCATGACAACTCGGAACATTGGAGCCGTCTCGAAATCTTGAACCGGGATCCTAAGCTCGCGGATCCTGGCGTAATACCTAAACTGCGGACATGAGCGGCCCGAAGAAGTCGATCTAACAGTCAGAATATGGAGCGGAAAATAAGTCTGATAAACAAATCATAACTGTACAAAAGAATGACAGGGGCAAGTATAAAAAGGGTACATACCAGATCCTACCGTGTCATTACCATCTCGTGAACTTAATCGTACCTTATTATCTTTTCCCATTTTTTTTCTCAATAACGTTATAGTCGCTTTCTTACGTACATACTTAGGAACAATCGTCAAGTTTATTACCATATAACTTACTTATCTTTCATAACATAATCCGGCCCTTTATGGAGGGACGCGTATCTCTACCCGATCTGGGGCGCGATCAAATCACAAATATCAAAGCGTGCGTGGAATTCCTTCATCACTTGCCGATCTATGACATAAATCATACTCGTGACGCGCGCGTGGAATCCTACCTCACTCGGCGTACACATATACAATACATATATATATACCTCGCGCGTGGAATCCTCCATCACTGCCGTGGTGTAGGTGTAACGTATAACTGGATGACACGCGTGGCATCTACCTCATTGTCGTACAACGTATATATACATATATATATATATATATATATATATATATATATATATATATATCACAATGATGTATATATGCATGTTCATATCTTATAATTCCCGCATTATAACTCAATAAAACAACCCCTAAATTCGACACCACAATACTCACGATTTCGGGAAGGTCTCGGCCCACACAACATAATATCGTAGTTCTTCTCATAGTTCCTTAAAATCCAATTCATGTTTCAATACTTTCATATAACCAATTACAACTTTAAATATCAAGGTTTCCTTCAATTTTAACATGTAATAAGTGACAATGACAACAACAACAACAACAACAATTAAATCGATGTATCTAGCGGTCCAAAATCGGCTCACTCTGACACGAAACAACCACATGCAATTTCTTACTTCTAATTTCTCTTAACACAAGTTCATCTCTTAACTACAACATCATTTAGCTCCAATTACTTAATGAGAAGAAGGAATCTTACCTTAACTTAATCCAAAACAGTCCCTAGTTCATTCGGCACCCACTGCTCCCATTGTGCACCATTTCTTCAACTTTCAATGACATGCATGCATTCCTTATGAGCTTAAACCCATCTTACTTATATGTTTTTCTTCTAAATAGTTCATCTTCCAAAACTAAGGTTGTTGGGGCAGATTTCGGCCAGCATTTCCGAATACACTGTGAGTGAGGAGTTTACCAAGGCTTAGAACTTTGTAGAGGAACTTAATTTTGGAGAAGAGAGTTAATTAAAGCTTCACTTAGCTATGAAGGAGAGTAGAAAATCTGTTGGAGAAGAGGGGAGAGATATGTGAAGGAGTGGTTTTGAGTTAAAGGTAGAGAAGTGAGAGAGGCCTAGGTATAAGTGAGCATGTGAACAAATTTTATGTGGGGCCCACTGGTTTCGAAGAGGGGAGGCCTGATGTCACGACCCGACCAGGGCGCGGCGGTGCCCTACATGGGCACCCTTCTATTCATCAAACATAATAAAATGTGAAAGATAAATAACACTCTTTTTTTTAAACTAAAGCCCAATGATAAAGTTTGTCATAACATAAAAATTACAGAAAAGTCTACACTGTTTAACAATGTAAAAACAACTCTAGCCAGTCCAGCCCACAGATGAATACATACCTCTAAGATTGAACAAATACTATGACGGGACAAGACCCGGCCGTACCCCTGAATATACATAGCCATGACAACTCCGGAACATTGGAGCCATCTCAAAATGCTGAACCAGGATCCTAAGCTCGCGGATCCTGGCGTAATACCTAAACTGCGGACATGACGCGGCCGAAGAAGTCGATGCAACAGTGCGAATATGGAGCGGAAAATAAGTGCGATAAACAAATCATAAGCGTACAAAAAGAATGACGAGGCAAGTATAAAAAGTACATACGAGATCTCTGGTGTCATTACCATCTCGTGAACTTAATCGTACCTTATTATCTTTTCCCATTTTCTTTTTTCAATAACGTTATAGTCGCTTTCTTACGTACATACTTAGGAACAATCGTCAAGTTTATTACCATATAACTTACTTATCTTTCATAACATAATCCGGCCCTTTATGGAGGGACGTATCTTCTGACCCGATGCGACGCGATCAAATCACAAATATCAAAGCGTGCGTGGAATTCCTTCCTCATCGCCGGCGATCTATGACATAAATCATACTCGTGACGCGCGTGGAATCCTACCTCAGCGGCGTACATATACAATACATATATATATACCTCGCGCGTGGAATCTCCATCAGCTGCGTAGGTGTAACGTATAACCGTATGACACGCCGTGGCATCACTACCTCATTGTCGGCGTATACAATACATATATATATATATAACGCGTCCGCGTGCCTCGGAATCCTCATCGTATAAGCGTGGCCATAACGTGCCTCGGCGTCCTCATCGTGAGTGCGGTCTTCGTGGGAGCTAGCCCGTGGAATAAGAATATAACATGCCGGAATCCCTCATCGGTACATGTCTTCGTGGGAGCTAGCCCGTGGAGTAATAGTCGTATGCGTAGCATGGTCGCGTGCCGGAATCCTCATCATATAAGCGTGGCCATGGGTAATAAAACAAATCCGAATCTAACGCCTCACAGTCATATGCCGGAATCCCACATCGTATAAGCGTGTCGGATCGATCATAATGGAAGCATACCCGTGGAATCCACATCACGTCGATGCGTCGAGTAAACTTACAACAAGGCGGTCGACCCTCAGTGAAGTCACGACAACGTAAACATATAATACTTGCACTCAAAGCTATCACAAGCAAACATAGGCAAGTTCATTAAACCTTTAGACTTCCATTTTTATAAACTCATGGCACTTTCGTTTCACACATAAAAAATCCGGGAATTTAACCCAAAGTACTACGCACCTCTACTCCTTTAAAATGACTCTTTTTCAAATAAAATTTCCAAGATACTAATAACCGTAGTATCAAGTCATATATAATTTTCAAGACAAGTCACAATACCTTTTAGAAATACAATTATAGGCTTCTAAATCACGTGACTTCTTTCTTTAAAACCTTAAGCAATTGGTACCTTTAAAACAATTGCCCTTCTTTATTTCAAGTCATTTCTTTGCTTACATTACTAAAGAAAACCATTCTTTTAATCTTCCATAAAGTTGTTATAACCAACTTCCCATAAAGCCGTTATAACTCTTTATGTCTTAAGACAATTTCATTCCTTTTATAACCAAGAGACTTATACTTTCAAATCGAATTACATAGCTTTCAAAATACTTCAAGTCTCTTAACTTTTAAGAAAACCAGTTTCTTAACTTTAGAATGGCAAGAAATCAATACTTTCCAAATCAAGTATTCTATGCTTTTAAATCAATTCATTTCTTCCTTTAAGAATCAAGTCCCATAACTTGAAAAATAAAGTCTCTTAACCTTTTAAGAATTTGAGGTTCATAGTCTTAAAACCTCATACGTAAATTCTTATAAATTAAGTAACATATACTTTGGTGCGTTGTGAATAAGTTATACTTATTTATAACGATCTTAATCAAGTAGCCATGATCTAGAAAATGTAATACAATTTTGCCTTATCTTAGCTTCTATGCAGATGGAGAATTCTACTTGTTTTAACTTAATTGATTATCATTACATTTTCCTTTATTAACGCTGCAGTGACTTGTTCGATACTTATTCTCATTTGTTCCGGAACTTAGCCAAGTCAACTTGGCTCCAAAATACCTCCTAACGACTCTTACCAACATCCCCCATAAGACTTGGTAAGAACTTAGGATAACTTAGACATAACCTTTACATAGAGTAAATCACAAACATACCTCTTAACTTCTAAGAGTAGAAGGAACATGAAATAATACCACATGTATATTCCATACATAGAATCATGTCAAAAGAAGGAAGAGGTTCACATACCTCGCGACGATTATCGACAAATAGCAAAATGCTCCAAAGTACTTCAACCTTGATAGCTATTCCATCCTTCAAGTAGAACACGCTATACTTAGTACTTCCACCTTTAATTGCCATAATACGTCCATTAACCTCTAGCTTCGAACGTAGAATATTCTAAGTGCAAAGTCACTAAATTCTACAGAAAATCGGACAACACTTCCTTTGTTTCTACATACTTTGCCACCTTTTTCAAGGTCGAATACAATAACCAAACACGCCACATTTAAGGCCCAACAATTCAGCTAACCAAAGGGGATTACACGCGGGGCGTGTAAAATTCTGCCCCTACAAATTAATACGAAACTAGTTCCATAATTAAAGCCATTCTCGGCTAACATAAACAACAACTCAAAGTCTTTTCCAATTCTTTTCCAATCCAAGTTCTT
Source organism: Przewalskia tangutica (assembly GCA_029844215.1). Classification (NCBI taxonomy): domain Eukaryota; kingdom Viridiplantae; phylum Streptophyta; class Magnoliopsida; order Solanales; family Solanaceae; genus Przewalskia; species Przewalskia tangutica. Next base: position 31,959,140 of record CM056731.1, on the reverse strand, counting down.
AGGTCTAACATGTTATATAGTCATAAACAACTTGACCACTACAATTTCCTTGATATATAACATGTGACGACTTATACTTATAATCAACTTGAATTGTAATCTTAAGGCTAAACATACTAGTTTCGGATTAGGGTTCCAATAGCCAAAATACTTATCAAACTTCATAATATAAACATCTCATGCTTGCTAATATCCATAGCTACAACAATAAGTAATCTTAATTACTAAAGCGACAAGAATTATACCTTTACAAGCCCTTAAAATTTCCAAGATTCAAAGTCGCTCCTTAGCAACTTTAGCTCCTCCTTTCGACATTCCAATCCACTCCAAGCAACCTTTAGAAGCCTATGAAGAACTCATCTTCAAGTTCCAACTTCAAAGTTGAAGAACTCACTGAGTTTTAAGCCTTGCGACTAATCTGAAAACAATCTTTTTAGGGATCTTTCTATTGAGATACCTTAGAATACCCTTAGGAACCTTGGGTTCTGATCTTGTGAATAATGGATCACAAACTAAAATTTTTGTGTGGGAAATTGCTCCGTGGCGAAAGCTCATAAGGATAGCCTGAGTTTCTTGAAAATTTTCTCTAAGTATGGAACTTGTCTTGCAACTAGTGTAGGATATATACTACTGATGAAGGGTCTAGATTAAACCATTTGTGTGGCTAGGATGAAGGACATTAATTATCTCTGAGTGGCAAGTTGACTTAAGTCAAATATCTCAAGCTTTGAAGACTTATTCATCTTCAATGGTCAATGACCATACTACCCTTGTATAATTTCGTCCAAGACCAATGTGGGGGGTGCCACGTGTCGCCCTCCCATTCGTCCATAAAATTTCGTAACCCTCGTGGGCCCCACAAAACGTAAAATTTCCTCGGGTGGGCCCCACATGACCAAATACGTAAAAATAAATTTTCATAATGTTAATAAGTTCCATACTCTTCAAATAATTCATTTTGAGAATCTAATTCTCACCAACGAACATTTCTCCTTTCCGACGTTCGGAAGATTTTCCGTCGGAAAAACAATTCTTCCTTTCGTACCCTTTTCAAGTCTTGTGTTCCTTACGTACATTCTCTTAAACATGCCCTGGAGTTACGGGGTGTAACACACTAGTTCCCAAAATTTATCCACTTATTATTATTCTCTCCACTAAAATTAATCCCACAATTAATAAATCAAGCTCCCACATAATCAATCTTACTTAAACCTGAAAATTTGAAATGTTCAACTATTTTAATCAATTCCCGTCGTCACACTTGTAGTATCCAAAATTATTTTGGGATTACATTCTTTGCATACTAATTTCCAACACTCGAATCTTACTTTCTTAATTACGTCCTGAAATTATCGTCATAAAATTACGAGGTGTAACATCCTTCCCCTTAGAAACATTCATCCTCGAATGTTCATAATAGGTCTTATGCTATAAAAATTTCGGCCAAATCTCCTCTATAACTATACTTACCAACCTATATTCAGCAAATTCAAAGATGCTTCACAGGGCCACAATATATCACATATATTACTCACCAATCAATATAATTAAGCAAGGAATTGAATTACCTGCAGGCATAGGGAACAAGTGAGGATACTTCTTCTTCATTTCGTGTTCTGCTTCCCAAGTCATATCTTCCCTATTATTGTTTCGCCATAATACTTTGACGGAAGACACATCCTTAGTACGCAACCTTCTGACCTGACGATCAAGTATATCTATGGGGCTCTCCTCATAAGACAACTCCTCTGTCACCTGGACATCATCTACTGGGAATACTCTATAAGAATTACTAATACACTTACGCAACATTGATACATGAAAGACTGAATGTACTGCTTCCAAATCAGATAGTAAATCCAACTCACAGGCAACCTTTCCTACCCTACGAATAATCTGGTAATGCCCAATGTATCTCGAGCTAAGCTTCCCCTTCTTACCGAATCTCATCACACCCTTCATGGGTGATACCTTCAGGAATACCCAATCACCAATCTGAAACTCTAAGTGTCGACGTCGGTTATCTGCATATGACTTCTGTCGACTCTGGGCTGTCAATAATCTCTCCTCAATAAGCTTCACCTTATCAACAACTTGCTGAATCATATCTGGGCCGATTAACTTAGTATCAACTACATCGAACCAACCGATAGGTGACCTGCACTTCCTCCCATATAAGGCCTCATACGGTGCCATCTGGATACTAGAATGATAGCTATTATTATAAGAAAACCTCAACAAGTGGTAAATGATCATCCCAGCTACCTCTAAAGTCAATAATACAGGCTCGCAATATATCCTCTAGCGTCTGAATAGTGCGCTCAGCCTGTCCATCAGTTTGAGGATGAAATGACGTGCTAAGACTTACTTGTGTCCTCAATACCTTCTGGAACGACCTCCAACAGTTAGCTGTAAACTGAGCTCCTCTGTCCGATATAATAGATGTGGGAACCCCATGAAGTCTCACTATCTCCCTGATGTATAATCTCGCATAGTCTTCAGCTGAATAAGTAGTCCTGACTGGAAGAAAATGGGCTGAGTAGGTGTCGTAGGTCTGGGCCAAGTCTTTACTGCCTCAATTTTCTGCGTATCTACCCGAATACCATCCGCTCCGAAAATAAGCCCCAAGAACGCTACTGAAGTCAACCAGAATTCACACTTAGAAAATTTGGCATACAACTTCTGGTGCTGGAGTACGGAAACTGCTTTCATGCGTCTGGGTTGTTGGTGGAGAAGCCTCGGCTACTCAAGAAGTTGAGAACTGGCTTAGATGGGCTTGACCCTAAGTACCGCCCTCAAATGGTCTGCATGCTCCTTTTCTGAACGTGAATAAATCAGAATATCATCAATGAATACAATAACGAACATATCTAGGAATGTCTTGAACACCCGGTTCATCAAATCAATAAATATTGTTGGAGCATTGGTCAGCCCAAAAGACATCACTCTAAACTCATAATGCCCGTATCGGGTCCTGAATGCTGTCTTTGGAATATCTGCCTCCTTTACCCGCACATGATGATAACCTGACCGCAAGTATATCTTCGAAAAACACTTAGCACCCTGCAACTGATCAAATAAATCATTAATCCTGGGGAGGGGATACCTGTTCTTTATTGTTACCATATTCAGCTGCCTATAATCAATACACATCTGCAGCGATCCATCTTTCTCCTCACAAATAATACTGGTGCTCCCCAAGGTAATGTACTAGGCCTGATGTAGCCTTTTTCTAACAAGTCTCTCAGTTGCTCCTTTTATTCCTTCAGCTCCGCATGTGCCATTCTATAAGGAGGAATATATATGGGTTGGTACACATCGATTACCTCATATTGAACTCTATCTCCGGATTACGGAGGAAGACACGGAAGGTCATGCAGGAATACATCGGAATTCCTTAACTCACGGCCCGGCGAAGAAGAGCCGGTACCTCTGCTTTCGTATCATGCACCCGAACCAAATGATAAATATAACTTTTTCTGACATATCTTCCTTGCCTTAAGGTATGAAATAAACTTACCCCTCGGTGATGCTGTATTCCCTCTCCACTCTATAATTGGTTCGCCTAGAAACTGAAATTGAACTATTTTCTCTCTACAATCGACATTAGCATAACAAGAATCCAACCAATCCATCCCCATAATAACATCAAATTCTGTCATGTCTAACTCTATCAAGTCTGCCCGGGTATGACGACTATATACAACCACCGAATAATTTCTATATACTCGCTTAGCTATGACAGAGTCTCCTACCGGTGTAGCTACCTCAAATGGTTCTATCAACTCAGGTTCTATCCTGATTCTACTAACAACAAAGGGGGATATATATGATAAAGTGGAACCTGGATCTATCAATGCATATACGTCTCAGAAAAAGATCGACAATATACCTGTAACCACATTCGGTGACGCCTCCGGATCCTGTCTACTAGCCAAAACATATATGCAGTTCGAGAGACCGCTAGAACTGGAAACTCCACCACGACCTCTACCACGGCCTGCTGGCATATGAACACCCTGCCCTACGGGGCGCATAGCTATAGAAGAAGATGAATCAACAACCGATTCAGTAGGCTGAGCCATACCACCTGTACCACTTCTATAAGGACATTCTCTCCTCATATGGCCTTGACGGTCGCAAGAAAAACAAGAACCTGTAGTAATACGACATTCCCCAACATGGGACCTACCACACTGAGAACATCGAGGCAAAAATGGTCTCGACTGACTCGAACCCCTGTTCATATGTGAACCTAAAGCCCTGGAGCTCTAACCAGCTCCTGAATACCTTGTGCGGTCAAATCTTCTACCCGTGGACTGTGGGGGTGCACTCTGTGTTGGCTGGGAAGAATATCTAACATGCTTCTAGCCGACCTAGCCCTCTTATGCTGGCCTTTGTCATGATCCCTATCTGGCTGACATCCTCTGTGTCGGTCCTCTACCCCCATGTGCATATGCCTGTATCTGAGCAATATCCATACCTGGCTGAAGAGCCACTGCCATACATCCATCAATCAAATAACGATCCAATCCCATCACATAACGATGTGCTCTATCTGTCATATCAGCTACAATAGTAGGTGCATATCTTGCCAACGAATCAAACTCAAGGCTATACTCATGCTATTCTGCCTCAACTGTAAGAATATATCAACTCTAGCTCTCCTCATCTCTGAAGGCAGGAAGTGGCCAAGGAAGGCCTCTGCAAATTCATCCCATACTACTGGAGGAGCACCCTCGCACCTAGATAACTCCCAAGACTCATACTAATTAATAGCTACATCCCGCAATTGATGCGAAGCCAACTCAACAGACTCGGTCTCAGAAACTTTGATTATCCTCAATGTACGCTGTAGCTGCCGAATAAACTCTTGCGGGTCATCCTCGGGCTTTGACCCGAAAAACTGTGGAGGATTACAACTTAAGAAGTTACGAACCCTCAAACTATCAGCTCTATAGTCAACTCATAGTCCATGCCTGCGAGTCTGCCCTGTCACTAATCTGGTCAACAACTGAATTGCATCTCTCATGGCCCTATTCTCCGCCCCTGGCTGAGGAGCTGGAGGCTCAGTTGTTGGGGCCTCGGGAGATGTTGATGCTGCCCCCTAAACTGGAACCTCTGGAGGTGGCGGCGTAGTAGAGCTCGTCGACTGGAGTACAATCTCAGGCATAGTCTGGGCACGGGCACTAGTAGATCTCCGGATCTGACTAGTATCTCACCGCTCTTGATTTGCCGCCTGGGCGCTCTGCTTTTGGAGGCATAGGCGCAAGCGAATAATTAAATCGGAGAGATTACCCAAATAACATAACTATATCGCACGATCAATAATTAGAAGAAAAGATGACATCCTAAATGTCCGGCAGCCTCTTGCGTATAAGTATGGTGCACAACATACCCATACGCAAGACTCTACTAGACACGGTCTGTAGACATTCCGAGGATGAACTGCTCTGATACCACTCTTTGTCACGACCCGACCCGATGGGCCGCGATTGGTGCCCTACCTGGGCACCCTTATACTGACATGTTACATATAATCAGACTGATACGACGGTCAATGTTGAGATCTATAATAAACATGTCTCATGAGGAGTCACATCTAGTCAATATAACAAAATAAGCAAGCCGACAAGGCTGCCTCCATATACGAGAATATCCAAAATGATGTACAACAGTAAAGCTGACCAAAACACGTCTACAATCCACACATATCCAACCCACACATGACTACAGATCTCTAAGAGTATAACAGTGAAATATGACGGGACAGGGCCCCGTCGTACTACTGAATATGCATAAGTCTATAGCAAGAATCTGTACCAAAATGACTAGACTCCGGAACAATGGAGCTCACCAAATAGCTGAGCAACATTCTAGGCGGAGGACCGCTGACCCAGTATGCATGCGGGCATGAAAGCGACCGCCGGAGAAAATTCGATGCGAAATAATATACTGAGTATATAAAACATGAAGTACTGTAAAATGATCATAACTTGCCAAAAGATAACATGAGACAAGTATAATAATAAAAAATACCAATGTAATTGTGCCTTATGAAATGAGAGTCATGTATGTCCATATAATATAATGTACCCGTCCCATCATGGGACTCGGTAAAATCATATCCGTGGATGCCTATCCACATATACCGTACCCGGTCCCCTAGTGAGGGTCTCGGTGAAACATATAATGTGTACACATAGTCATGTCCGTGGATGCCTGTCCACATAAAATCATCATATTCGTGGATGCCCGTCCACATAAAATCATCATATCCGTGGATGCATGTCCACATAAAAATCATCATATATATACATTGACGGCCCTCTAGTGAGGGATTCTGTGAACAATGCAAGTAACTGCGCACGAACATTTCCCTCCCGGGACTCGGTGAAATGATATAATCACATCAAGCACGAATAGAGCGGGACTCAGTGAAATGATATAATCACATCAAGCACGAATAGAGTATCATGAGAAATCATATGCAATTTAAATCATCATTTGACTCTCAATGGAATAAATAAAAGGCACTATCATATCATGTATCATTTTAAATCATCATTTGAAAAATCAAAGGCACTATCATATCATGTATCATTAGGAATTAGGATTCATTGGAACTGTGTACGTCCGCCGTACACTCATTTATGTAAATCATGCCAAAAAGAAAGAAGAGATAGTTTCACATACCTTATCGTCTATACCAACTCGATAATTAGAATTCGTTTCAATTAGTACTTCAACCTATAACAATAATAACATATCCATCAACTCTATGATTACTACCATACGTTATGTAGCGAATAATGACTCTCTTTTATGTAGAAATTTGGGCAGCACTTCCCTTGTTTATTCTCACATCCGCAATTCACACACAAGGTCACAACATCGATAACAAGTCACAACTCAAGGATATACCAAAACAGTCTCATATATCCGATATACACTATCATTATACATTCTTTCTCCTTAAATTCATGGAATACAACCAATACAGCAACCAAGGTGATTAATACACCTATTTCTCATGTTAATCCAGCCCCTTAATCATATTAAAACAGTTACTAAGATCGGTCCATGCTCCAACAACAACGAGAGTTCAAGTCTTATAGTTTGCAACATAACACTCTTCTACACCTTAATTCCTTTAAGACATATATCCGCAATTACAACAATATATATGCATATTCATAGCTTATAATTCCCGCATTATAACTCAACCAAAAATCCCCTATATTTGACACCACAATACTCACGATTTCGGGAAGGTCTCGGCCCACACAACATAATACCTTAGTTCCTTAAAATCCAATTCATGTTTCAATACTTTCATATAACCAATTACAACTTTAAATATCAATGTTTCCTTCAATTTTAACATGCAATTAGTGACAATGATAACAACAACAACAATCAAATTCAATGTATACAAAACAGTCCGAAAATCGGCTCACTACAACACCCGAAACAACAACATGCAATTTCTTACTTCCAATTTCTCTTAACACAAGTTCATCTCTTAACTACAATATCATTTAGCTCCAATTACTTAATGAGAAGAAGAAATCTTACCTTAACTTAAGCCAAAATAGTCCCTAGTACATTCGGCACCCACTGCTCTCATTGTGCACCATTTCTTCAATTTCCAATGACATGCATACATTCCATTTCTCCAATTCCCAAAAATTCCAAATTGGTTTAATAAGACCCTAATTGAAATGTGGCTATGTGTTTTCTTAGGGATAATCTGATTTCATGGTCTTCCAAACGACAGGCTACACTCTCTCGTTCCAGTGTCGAGGCTAAGTATAGAGGCGTTGCAAATGTAGTAGCTGAGATTTGTTGGCTCAGAAATTTACTGATATATCTTCAGTGTTCTTTGCGTCAGGCATCTATTGTGTACTATGATAATATCTCTGCCATCTATGTCTCTCACAACCCGGTTCAACATCAGCGAACCAAGCACATTGAGATAGTCCTGCCCGTTCGTGAAAGTTGCGCTAAGCCGTGTCGAAGTGTTACATGTTCCTCATCTGTCGGTATCACGATGATATATTTACCAAAGAAATTCCCGAACGATTATTTCTTGACTTGAGATCAGTCTCGTGTCAAACCTCATCATCATTGAGGGTGTGTATAGCGTGTACCTGATAATATTCCACCATAATTAGAATATATCTCATATATTGTGTAAATATTAGTAATATGTAATTATGGTAAACTAGGATTCCTATTGTATTAGGGATACATCTTGTACACTATATATATTGATATTAATGAGAAAGACCCCACCAAGGGAGATTAATATCTTCTTACAGTCACAATCTTTTTTTTTTAATATTTTTTATAGTATATCGAATTATTTCGATTTGTAAGCAATGTAACTAAAGCTAAGAAAATGACAAAAATAGTTCCTTATGTTTGAGGGTAGATTCAAAATAGTTCCTTAAGTATGCACACAACGATTTTGGTCTTTTCAGTTTGTCAAAATGAACACTTTTAGTCTCCGTCAAACATTTAAAAATTTGTGTTAGTAGACTTAAAACAATGCAAAAAAAGATATAACACAAATAAATTAAACTAGACACTAATTAAAGATATAAAATAGTATAAATTACCTCAAAAGCACTAGACTCACGAAATAAAGAAAAAATAACAGAAATTACACAAGTTATGCTTCTAAATGTGAGTTCATGTTAATTTTCTTTTTGCATAGTTTCCATCAAATCTAACATATAGAGTTCCGTAAATATTTGACGAGGACTAAAGGTGTTAACTTTTGACAAACTTAAAACACTAAAATCGTTCAGTACATGCTTAAGAGACTATTTTAAATCTACCTTAAAATATAAGGGACAATTTTTGTTATTTTCTCGACTAAAGTTATTGAATCTATCTGGATTTATAAAACTAAGCCACAATAAATGGCGCACAAGGATTACTTCATTTTCAACTTGTTATCTCGAAGCTATCGATATCATAACATTTATGTATGATCTTGACCCTCAGACACCACGAACCTAAAGTAAAAGTGAAGTTAACCCAAAGAAAGCAAATGCTTGAGATTGTTGAAAATGCTCATTGCTTAAAAGCCTACAACGGAGTATTAATTTATTCTTCTATGGAGTAATTAAAACAACAAACAACATGGCAAGAATTTTCACAATGATTCTTGAAGGAGGAGACAACATGCTATGTGTAGTCTCTGACTTTATCCTTTGGCTTTTACTTCCTTTATTATCTCCTCACCTACATTTTGTTCGATGCCTTAAATCCTAAAGCGGGGAAATATTTTTCTTTATTATCCAAAAAAGTTAATACTCCCATTCTCGTCTAGCCGTGTTCCACTGCACACGAATAGCGAATACATTACCATATATTTGCTGTATAATTTATAATTAATATTTGGGTGTATTTATGTAAATTAGAAATCCTCAATCAATTAAAATTTTATTTATATATATATATTTATGTGTACAAGTAAAATCCTAATTGATTGAGGATCTTTCAAAAGAGATTAATACAGTCTTACCTAATCAAACACTAAAACACCTAAACCTAAGATTCTCTACAAGACCTCCCCCTACACCTCGACCGACGGCTTCCCCCACCCCATAAACCCTATTTCTCTCTCTTTCTAACAAAAATCAGCCCCTCTAACGGCTTTCATGACTACTCCCACAACTTCCTCCTCTTCACCAGTCGTCACCCATAACCCACCAACTCCCTCTTGTACTCCTTCTTTTCATCCAGCATTTGTCGTTACATCAAAACTTCATTCTCTTAGTTCTTGACCAAGAAGATGGATAATATTCTTTGTGAGTTAAACTTTTTCGCATTCACGCATGTGCTTATAATGTGCTTGATCATATTGACGACTCATTTCCTCGCCCTATCGAGGTTGACGAAACGACATGGTGCAGACTTGATGCTATCATCAAGCAGTGGATTTATGGCACTGTCTCTAAGGACTTGCTTCACACGATTATGAAAATTGAAGCATCAACTCGTGAGTTATGGAAACGGTTGGAGGAGATATTTCAGGACAACAAACACACACGTGTCGTGTACCCGGAGGAACAATTCAATAATACACATCTTGTAAATTTTACCTATATGTGAGAGTATTGTAAACAATTGACGTTAGTTGCAGACTAATTATCCAATGTGGACACCAATTTCCGAAACGAAGATGGTCCTACAACTTGTTGCTGGCTTACCGTAGGGTGAATACGATACTCTAGCGACTATGATCCAACAATATGATTCACTACCTAACTTCAACAAGGCTCGTTCACAATTACTATTGGAAGAAACTCGACGTGTCAAACATGACAAACAAAATCAAAAGGTGTTAGCAGTTGAAACTTCAGCGACAAACGCCACTCCCGCCGGCCAACCACCACCGCCGGACAACCAACAATCGTGGGGCAACCACAGATGTGGCAGAGGCGACAAGAGCCACGGGAATGACAGAAGTGGTAGAGATCGCGGGCGTGGGGCGAAGCGAGCAGCGATCCCGAGCGACGATTTTTCGATGGCGGCCCGAGCCATGGCGAACCAAGCGGTTGGGCGCGCCTCGCGCCCGTATCTCACGGCGGCTCTGCTAAGTACCCAACAAATTGGTAGTTCGGTATTATGGGCACATGCCCACACAAAAAAACCAAACGCGGCCCAGAAGGCACGGCAATGGCGACTCGTCACGGCGTACTACTGACTTGTCCCCGATTTGGGCGGACCACCAACTCATTAAATCTGTAGCAGCCCAAATAAAATTGGTACATGAATACGGGGGCCGCTTCTCATCTCACTGTTCCTTAAGTAATCTCTCTAAACTATTTCATTTAAACTATCCTCAATATTTTATGGTCGGTAATAGTCATCGCATTTCAATTCAAAGTTATGGTACTACCCACACAAAACCACCTCACCCACTTTTCTCCCTAAATAACGTCTTATATGCTCCCAACATCATTAAAAATTCAATCTCTGTTAGTACATTTACTCGTAACAATTTTGTTTCTGTTGAGTTTGACCAATTTAGTTTTTTCTGTAAAGGATCTACTTACAGAGACACCTCTTACGAGATGCAATAATGTGGGGGACCTCTATCCTTTCTCATCCATTTCCTCTGCCAGACCCCTATCACATATCTCTCTCGCTGTAATATCTCCGTCAACTTGACACACTAGACTTGGACACCCATGCGCTTCTGTTTTTAATTTTCTTAGAAACGATAATTTCATTTGATATAATAATGAGAACGTTGCCCAAAATTGTAATTCATGCCCTTTAGGAAAGCATGTTTGCCTTCCTTTTAAGTCATATTTAAGTGTTACATTTTCTCCATTTGACATTGTTCATGTAAACTTGTGGACATATCTCATTACTAGTTCAATGAGTCATAAATATTATCTTATTTTATTAGATGAGTTTTCTCACTTTATCAGGGTTTACCCACTTAAATTCAAGTCTAAAGTTTTTGCCATTTTTCTTGTATTTCGTATCTATATCAAAACACAATTTGAAAGAGTCATAAAATCATTTTAATGTGATAATGATCGTGAGTTCAATAATTCTATTTTTCACAAACTTTGCACAAAAAATGGCATGGTCTTTCATTTTTCGTATCCCCACACCTCCCCCCCCAAAATGGTAAGACCGAATAAATCATTTGCACTATCAATAACATGGTTCATACGATCATTTTCATGCCTCTCTCCCCTATTTCTTTTGGGTTTATGTTGTTAAATGGTAGAATATATTTTTAATATTTTGCCTATCCACACTCTCCATAATAGAACTCCCACCGAAATTCTATTCCGTTAGATCCCCTCTTATGATCATCTTCGAATTTTCGGTTGCCTTTGCTACCCGAATCTTGCCTCCCCGACCCCTCATAAACTAGCACCTCACACCACTCCACGTGTCATCTTAGGCTTCCCGACCAATCATAAGGGGTATTTGTGCTATGACTTGTCTTCACGTAAAATCATCATCTCTCGCCATATCACGTTTAATGAATCAATCTTCTCATTTACAAATATCCAAAAATTCTGGACAGCGGATTATACCTTTCTCGACGAGTCCGAAGCCTCATCTATTGTCCACACCGTACTCCGTCGTGACACCATTCTCATTGTTCCATCACGGCATGTCCCTACTGTTCTGTCATAACCCGAACCCGCCGTTGACACCCTTATCTCATTGATATTCCCATCACCAGCGTCATTCCAATCCGCCACTGTCTCCCCCACCCACTGGACAAACAATCTGACATCTCTACTGGCACCGACAACCACCATCCAACCAAACACCTCAGTCAAACTGCTGAACCACTACCAACTCGTCCCAGTCCACAAACAACCTTTCCCGTAGAAACTCCCTCCAGACACCGGTCACCGAAACCGCACCCAATCCCCCCCAATCCCGTCAATACGTCCCAGCCCTTACCCAACAAAACATTGCCCAGTCAAATCCATTAATGCCATAGACCACTGACCCGAGACATCACCAGCCAGCATACCACCCCTCTGTCCAAACATCCCCTATCCCTACACATAGAATGAAGACCCGTGCTCAACACAAGATTTTCAAACCCAAAATTCACTTTAACCTATCCATCCAATCTATATCCCCAATTCCTAAAAACCCAAAATTAATCAAACTTGACCCAAATTAGAATGTGGCCATGCGTCATAATTTCAGAGATAGTGGTGACCTTGAGCGCCATAAGGCTAGACTTATGGCTAATGGCACAGGGCATCAGAAGGGTACTGATTGTGGTGTGACATTTAGTCAGGTGGTTAAACCGATTACTATTCGCACGTTTATGAGAATATCTATGGGTAAGAATTTACCGATTCATCTACTTAATGTAAATAATGTGTTCTTACATGGGGATTTAAAGGAAATTATTTACATGTACTAGCCCTAGGTGCACTCCAGTAACTTACATTCACCGGGCCTGATATTGCATATGTTATCCAACATGTGTGCTTATTTATGCATGCACCCAGTGAGCCTCATTTTACGGCTCTTAAACGTATCATTCGATACGTTAAGGGCACTCTCGATTATAGATTACATCTCTACTCCTCTGCACCACCGACCAGGCTTGTATCATATACGGACGCCGATTGGGCAGATTGTACGGACATGCGGTGTTCCACGTCTGGCTACTGTGTGTTCTTAGGAGATAATCTCATCTCGTGATCTGCAAAACGGCAAGCCACACTATCACGTTCGAGTGCAGAAAGAGAATATAGAGGCATTGCAAACGTTGTTGCTGAGATCTGCTGGCTCTGAAACCTCCTCTTGGAGCTTCATTGTTCCCTACGTAAGGCGTCTATGGTTTAATATTGTCACGACCCGACCCCGGGCCCGCGACTGGTGCCCTACCTGGGCACCCTTACAGGTATACATCAGAGATAATCAGAGGAACATTCATGAAACTTATAAAATAAATTAACAGAGATAAAATCAACAGATTAGCCGATAAGGCTACCTCCCTGGATAAAGAAATACATAATCGAAGCAGTTGCCTCATTTCCTTTACAAAGCGACCACATATGTGACTCTACGGACCTCGAGAGTTTTAACATAACAAGCGTGGCGGGACGGGGCCCCGCCATACCCACGAATGTACATAAACCTACAACCTCGAGGAACGTACCAAAGACAAAGCCTCAGGAAATGGAGCTTTCGAGGTGAGCGGTGATCACAGAGTGTGGATCGGCATCTATGTACCTCGACTGCGGCATGAGCGGCCCCGAAGGAGGTCGATTGAAATATGTACCAAGTATGTGGCGAAAATCGTAATGAAATCATAACGATCATATAAAGTGGAGACATGTATGATAACCAGAACAACAATACACTGTGCCTTGCTGAAGTGAAAGTAATGAAAGTCAGTTTTTACCTTTTAAGGACTATTTCAACACGTGAACAATAGTCACACGGGGCTACGGACACAAGCCCTCAAATATCATCACATAGTCGATGGGGCCTCGAGCCCACAAATATCAAAGCGTGCGTGGAATCCCCGTCATCATCGACCGTAAGTGTAACATATAACCGTGTAACGCGCGTGGCATCCTACCTCACCGCTCTGCATACATATACAATACACACACATATATATATATATATATATATATATATATCTCATTCGTGGAATCCCTCATCGGTACATGACTTCATGGAGGCTAATCCGTGGGGTAATAGTACGTAACATGTCGCGTGCCGGAATCACTCATCGTATAAGCATGGCGTATGGTTATAATCGTATATAACATGCGTGGAATCCTCATCTCGGTACGTCTTCGTGGGAGCTAGTCCGTGGAGTAATAGTCGTCATAACATGGTCGCGTGCCGGAATCCTCATCGTATAAGCATGACCATGGGTAATAAAACAAATCCGGAATCTAACGCTCGCAGTCGCGTGCCCAGAATCCTCATCGTATAATCATGTCGTCGAGTAATAACAATGAAAGCATACGTGGAAGCCTCGTCGCTGTCGATGCGTCGAGTAAATTCACTGACAAAATGACCCTCCAACTGAGAGTCACGGCAGCGTAAACATATAATACTTGCACTCAAGGCTATCACAAGCAAGCATAAGCAAGTTCATAAAATCTTTAGACTTTCATTTTATATACTCAAGGCACTTTTCGTTTCACATAAAAATCCGGGAACTTAACCCAAAGTACTACGTACTTATTTTCCTTTAAAATGACTCTTTTTTTATATAAACTTCCAAGATACTAACAACCGTAGTATCAAGTCATATTTACTTTTCAAGACAAGTCACAATACCTTTTAGAAATACATTTATAGGCTTCTAAATCAAGTGACTTCTTTCTTTTGAGACCTTAAGAAATTGATGCCTTCAAATCAATTTGTCTTTCATTATTTCAAGTCATTTATCATTACTTACATTACTTAGAGTAAACCACTCTTTTAACTTTCCATAAAGCTATTATAACCAACTTCCCATAAAGTCGTTATACTAACTTTATACTTTAGGCAAACACATTCTTCTTATAACCAAGAGACTTATACTTTCGAAAACCAAGTATCGTATACTTTCAAAATACTTCAAGTCTCTTATCTTTTAGAAATCAAGTTTCTTACTTTATAAATCAAGTCTTCTTATCTTTCGAATGTCAAGAAGTCAATACTTTCCAAATCAAGTATTCTATACTTTTAAAATCAAGTCATTTCTTCCTTTAAGAATCAAGTCTCATAACTTGAAAAATAAAGTCTCTTAACCTTTTAAGAATTAATAGTTCATAGTCTTGACACTTCATAACGTAAATTCTTTAAGTTAAGCACATATTCCTTATGTGTGTGAGTAGGTTATACTTGTTTATAACGATCTTATTAAAGTAGCCATGATCTAGAAAAATGTAATATAATTTTGTCTTATCTTAGCTTCTATGCAGATGGATAATTCTACTCATTTTAATATAATCAATTGTCATTACATTTTTCCTTTATTAACGCTGAAATGGATTGTTCGATACTTATTCTCATTCGTGCCGTAAATTAGCCAAGTCAACTTGGCTCCAAATACCTCCTAACGACTCTTACCAACATCCCCC
Organism: Przewalskia tangutica; assembly: GCA_029844215.1. Classification (NCBI taxonomy): domain Eukaryota; kingdom Viridiplantae; phylum Streptophyta; class Magnoliopsida; order Solanales; family Solanaceae; genus Przewalskia; species Przewalskia tangutica. The sequence goes on along the minus strand of CM056731.1, from coordinate 31,943,529 downwards.
ATAGAGTAAATCACATACATACCTCTTAACTTCTAAGAGTAGAAGGGAACATGAAATAATACCACATGTATATTCCATACATAGAATCATGCCAAAGGAAGGAAGAAGTTCACATAACTCGCGACGATTATCGACAAGTAGCAAAATGCTCCAAAGTACTATAACCTTGCTAGTCTTTCCACCCTTCAAGTAGAATACGCTACTCGTAGTACTTCAACCTATAATGGTCATAATACGTCTATTAACTTCTTACTTCAAACGTAGAATATTCTAAGTGCAAAGTCACTAAATTCTACGGAAAATCGGACATCACTTCCTTTGTTTCTACGTACTTTTCCACCTTTTCCAAGGCCCGTATTCAACAACCAAAACGCCACATTTAAGGCTCAACCAAACAGCTAACCAAAGAGGATTACACGCCTTACTGGACGTGTAAAATTCTGCCCCACAATTCATATATAATAGTCCATTAAGTTTAAGGCAACTCCTTGGCTACAACATGCTCACATCTCATCTTTTTCAAATCCTTCTAATCCAACTCGTTATTCCAACATGTTATATAAATCATAACCAATTATATACCCTTCTATCTATAACATGTAACGATTTTAGCTAACAATCGAATTGATTACAACATGAGTTACTAACATGCTCATTTTCGGTTTTCAACAAGTCGACATGATCCAAATCTTTTCAAACTTTAATATATAAACCACATGCTCATTTCTTAACTACTATAACATGTAATCTTCAATTACATAAGAAGGTGAAGATTTTACCTCAATAAGCCCTCTTTCTGAAATCTCTTCACGTTAAAATCACCCACACGAACCCTCTACAAGCTTGCCAACATATTTCCTTCTTGTTGCCTTTCCAAAAAAATCTCATCACACTAGGGTTTCATCAATTTTTTTGAGAGAGAAGAGGGGAATTTTCTTTAGGAAAATCTTTGCAAATGACCAAGTCTTCAAGACTTGGTCCTAAAATAAGACCCTCCTCTTGGTCAAAAGATGGGAGGGACACTTGTCGCCCTCCCATGGGCCTTTTACAAAATATCTTCTGATATTTTCCCATTTTTCGCGGAAAATCCCGCCTTGGTGCCGCGGCCCTGCAGCCGGCGCCGCGGAGCTGCAACTTTAGAAAGGTTCAGGTCTTACGGCGCCGCTGCGGCCGTGCGCCAGCGCTGCGACGCGATGGAACATTTTCTACTCTTACGCCGGTGATCGTGTAACGTCCATAACTTTTTACTCTGATGTCCAATCGACGAGTGGTTTGTTGCGTTGGACACTAGACTCAACGAGCTTCATACTAGGATTTTGAAACACCTAAAAACTCTTAATGAACTAGGATATATGTCGCTCCAAAGTTGACTGAAAATCTGCCTACAACATTTGCCAACTTATCTTTCCAAATTTCAAACCTTACTTCCTTTCGTACGTTCTTATCTTATTCTCTTGAATTTACGGGGTGTAACAAATATCTACTTATCTCATAACCCGGTTTAACATCAGAGAACCAAGAACTTTGAGACGGATATACATTTTGTTCGTGAGAAGGTTGCTATAGGTCATGTTAAGGTGTTGCATGCGCATTCTTCGTATCAGTATGCATATATTTTTACTAAGGGGCTTCCACGACGGTTGTTCCTAGACTTCAGATCCAGTCTCAGCGTCTGACCTCCTCCCGCTCCGACTGAGAGGGTGTGATAGAGAATATATTACCATATATTCGTCGTATATTCTGTAATTAATATTTGTATGTATTTATGTAAATTAGAGATCTCCAATCAATTTAGGATTTTACTTGTACACTATATATATATATATTAATGGAAAAAAAAAATCAAGAAAAATTAATACATTCTTACATACGCAAATTTTTGAAAGAAAAGCATTTATAGTAACATATTTCAAAACTACATGACTCTCCACGTTTCACATAAAGTAAAGGTATCGAATATGAGGATCAAAATAGTTGTAATTGTTTGGGTGAATTCAAACATATATTTTTTAAATTTTTGAAAAATAAAGTTTACATATATATTTAAAATTGTATAAAAAAATACTATAAATCTTTTAACTCCCCATATGCATAATAATCTTACCATGCACACAATTGAAATAGATGGAGTATTAAAACGTGTGATGAACTTAAACATGCTATTGAAATTTATAACGTTTGTAAAATGAAAAGTGTAAAAATGAAGAATTTCCAAATGTATAATTTTTTTTTTCTAACAGACTAAAAAAACAGATAAAACGAAACAAGAAATACTATATTACTACTCCCTCTATTTCAGTTTATACTTATTTTCTTTTTAATTTATTTTATAAAAAATGTCACTTTCTATATTTAGTATTTTCTTATTTAACAACCCACACGATATGTTTAAGGCATGAGATTCGGTACATAATATATATCTTTAATTTAACAACATATGATTCAAAAGTCAGACTTTTTAAATTTGGTGTCCAGTCAGAAGCCGAGTTAAAATTTTAATTTTACGAATTCTAAATTTTAAGAATAGTAATATCATGTGTTAGTAATTGACTTCTAAATTTAATTTTGTACATGGTTATTGAATTTTAAATATAAATAGAATCATATGTCGACTTTTAGCTCTGCTCCTATACATAATCAAACTAAAACTGACGGAGGATGTATTTCCTTTCATTTCACTGTCACAGGTAGCTATAGGGCCCCCTTTCCCTTTCCCCCTCCTTCAACCTTTTTCTTTCTTCTTTCCCCTTCACCCATCCTCCATTTTCTCATCCCAATAGATCCTCTTATGCATATATATACAAGCACCAACTATATATATACATAAACCATGAAGCTAAAAAAATGAAGTACTTAGAGATTATCTGAAACCCAAAGAACTCCAGAAAACTGAAATTGAAACTTAGAGTATGACACAACCCTACTACAATTTCTTCACAGGATGGTTCAACTTCCTTCCTCTCCATCAACAATATCTTACTTCTTCCAACTTTTGCTACAATAAAGAAATTGCACCTCCTTCACCACCACAAAAAGAAGCTCTTCCCCTTTTCAACAATAAGTATTCTTGTGAGAGTAGTACTAGTGCTACTTTTTCTCATGAAGAAGATAATAACAATAATAATAATAATAATAACAATGAGTATGTGAGTGTATCCCTACATATAGGGCTGCCAATTAGCCCTAGTTCAGATGATATGACTTCTTCAAGAGTTTCTTTTTCATCTGAAGGAGTGAATATGGATGGAAATAAAGGAGAATTTGATGTAGTTTCTTTGAGCAATAATACATCACTAAATAAGGGACAGTATTGGATCCCTACTCATTCTCAGATTCTCATTGGTCCAACACAGTTCTCTTGCCATCTTTGCTATAAAACTTTCAACAGATACAACAACCTTCAGGTATGTATGTACTCTCAAAAAATTACTGAATTCAGTTGAACCCAATTTATATGGTTGCATCCGCCAATCTTTGTTTTCTCCATCAAGTTTATCCACTTATCTTTCCGGGAATTCAGTTTTATATGAATCAATTAAAAGTTGAAGTCAAAGTTTTGTAATTTTGTTGTTGTTTGGTCAAATGCTTTTCTTGAAGAGTTCAAAAGCTTTATTGTGCATGTATTTAGCCATTTGTTATGGATCCCGTTAAGACAAAATTTGATAAACATAAACCTAGTTATTTCTTTGTTTCAACATATTTTAGAGTCATGTGTCTTCAAAACGGTCCGCTTGGCCACGAAGAATCCACTATTCCTCAATTTCGTTTAATTTTATGCTTTTTTTAACACTACTACACCCACTGCAAAGAATACGATTTGTCCCTATTTCTTGTTTACTTTGTGCTTTTTGTTTTATTCCACACTTCTTTATCCATGAAATTAGGTTGTTTTTTTTACAATTTTGGTAAATAAAATTCTTTAATTACCCAAAAAGATAGGGTTTTACGACAGATTTGCTTGCATTTTGAAGTCTAGATTACAGCAGCTTTTATTCTAAAGTATATTTCTCCTTTTTCTTTTACATTTTTTTTTTTGGTATTGGGTAATGTGGACTATTCAAACTATTTTAGAGCTAAACTACTGCTACCAGGTGAATGTGGTCAAATGTGAAACTGACAAATTTTGCAGTGTAAAAACGGACAATATTTCCAGTGTTAAATTTCACTGGTTCAGGAGAATCCGGACAGTTTGGTTTTATTTTCATCCCTTTCTTATTCTTCAGATTAATTCAGTAAAACATCATCATTCAATTTTTCTCTGCATTAATGCTACTTCTGAAAACCCCACTATTTCTTGCAGAATAAAACTGTTCCTTTCTCAAATGTCATCACACATACCATTGAATGTATCAATGAATAATCTTATGATTAATATTCCCTTTTCACTTTTTGTCATCCTCCTAACTTCAAGAAATGTTTCAAAAAATGCCATAACATTCCGTTTGTTTTAAGCCATGTCCATTAGATTGTGAGCCTAAGGTGTGGGGGGTTTGACTTTGAACCCTACTAATATATAAGTAAAATAACTTACAATGAATGGAGAGGGATATGAAACGTAACCTTGCCGCAGTTTACTTGCAAATTTCATTTATTAGGATCTTCTTCCTCCGTCCTATGCAAAGAACTTCTGGTGCTTTTTTTGTGTGTATAATATTAGTTCTAGGATGAGCTTAAATGAAACGATATGGTGAGTGAGAATTCATATAGCCCATCTCATTTTACTTGGGATTAAAGTGTAGTTTTTGTAGTATCACTCGGTCTTCCTCTATGCATATGAGCATATCCTACGCTATTCTTAAATCCTACTTTGCCTCTCTGAATGTTAGTCAACAGTTTAAACGTGTAAGATAAATGCTTCGACATGATTTTTTTACTAAAAACTCAAATAGATTCTGGATGATTCATTCATCAAAAAAAATTATTGTTTGATTGTTGGAGGTAAATCATAAATGTATGAAATGTTCTTCAATTCATAATTTTCAAAAATTCTCCAATATATACAGCATAATTCGTTTGCCTATATCAGGTAAGTTTAAGTTCTATTATGCGGTTCCAGAAATTTTAAATCTTGACTCATGGGTGTTCAACTGTCTTTACTCTTTAGTTCAAATTTTTAAACTAGTGCACCTGTTATCATATCTCGAGATTGGGTATTTAGTCTTTCTATTTCTTTAACTTTACTAAGTTTGCAACAGAAAATATGTCTGTGTTTGGGTTATCCGCCTGTTCGTTCTATATATACACTTGCAGTATAAAAATTATTTATGCAATCTAGTTACTTATAAAGTAATTGTAGGTAGGCATTCATTAATTGATATCCTAACAAAAGGAAAAACGAACTAACCTACAGGTTAAATTACATAGATAGTGTAAAAAAAAACTTTTCACTCAGTGTGGATCGTCTCTAATTAGAGTTTCCTTGATCTATGTTAGATGCATATGTGGGGACATGGATCTCAGTACAGAAAGGGACCAGAATCCTTAAGAGGGACACAGCCAAGTGCAATGCTAAGGCTGCCTTGTTACTGTTGTGCACCTGGTTGCAAGCACAACATTGATCACCCAAGAGCAAGGCCACTAAAAGACTTTAGAACCCTCCAAACACATTACAAGAGGAAGCATGGTGTCAAGCCCTTTATGTGTAGGAAATGTAGTAAGCCATTTGCTGTGAAAGGTGATTGGAGAACACATGAGAAGAATTGTGGCAAGATTTGGTACTGTATTTGTGGATCTGATTTTAAGCATAAGAGGTCTCTTAAAGACCATATTAAGTCCTTTGGACGCGGTCATGGCGCCTTTGGGGTACCTAATCTTGAGGAATTAGAGGAAGAGTCCGATATTGAACAAGATTTAATGTAAATTTCTAGTGCAGGTTGACTTTGTTCGCCCTCAAGACGAGCTATATGTTGTCTTTGCTTTTGCTAAATCCAAATTCACTCTTCTTAAGTTGTTCTATTCTTTTGGATGAGAGAAGTAGAGTTTCTGTAAATGATTTTCTTTTTAGCTATGTAATATAAAGATGTGTATGTTTTAGAGGGAAAATATGTCATTTTGTTTCTCAGTAATCATCTCTTCTTTAATTTTAGTTTATTTTACTGTAAGGTTATGCGAAGAGGGAGTTGCTTGCGGGAAAGTTCATCACATGAAAATCATTTACTCTCCTCAACTTTACTTTAAAAATCAAACTCCCATCTGAAGCCCTAGGCAGGTTAGTGCTTGAAGCGGAAGGGTATCACTCGTTGGGTGGTGTGGGAGAGGCAGTCATGAGTTGAAACCCAGGGTAACGCTGCAGTCTTCGCCTCTTGGGAAGCGCATCGCTGCCAAGTGTGGTTTAAGCGGGCGTGGTTTGCGGTATTGCGTCGGTCAGGGTTTACTGTCTTGTATTTCGAAGAAGCGTGAGTGCGGATTCCTTCACAAAAAAAAAAAAAAAATCAAACTCCCCCTCAATTATGAATAATAGACATTCTTCTGCCCTTTTCCTATGTACTATCTATTTTACCCTTGATATTTTCAATCTCCATCTATATAATATCTTTTTATATTATACATAATATTTATTTTTCTTAACCTAGCTATTTAAGTTAATAATATAAGTAGAATAATCCTTTTATGAATTTGTCACAAAATCTAATGATATTTTTTTATGATTGTTATTTTAATATTACGTGCATTAAGTATGTTATATGTATATAGATGTATGTTTCAATTCTCTCTTATTCTCTATTGCCTATATAGATAAACAAATTTTGTTTGTTAATAATGAAATATTTTCTAAATTATAACTTAAAATCCATTTCCAATATAAATAGATAATCTTTTAGGAATTTGATATAAAATATACCTCTATTTCAATTAATTATTTTTGTATTGTGTGCATTAAAATATGTATAAAGTTATTATTATCTGTTATTTTTACACATATAAATAGATATTAGAATTTTGATTATTATTAATAAAAATATTTTTTTGTTCTGCTCATTTATTTCATTATAGACCATCATTAATTTATATACTCAATTAGTATTTCTCAGTTTTCTTTTTTGGTCAGAAAAAGTATAAGGCTATGTTTGAATTAGCGGTGGGCAAAATTGATATTTATATTTGAATGCAACAATGTAAAAGTGATTGTTATAATTGATTTATGTTTGGATAGTTTTGATCAAAATTGTTTTTGAATGTAGAATTACCAAAATGGATATTTAGTCAATATATATAAATAAAAATTACTAAAAAATGGAAGTAGGTAAATAAAATTACAAATAGATAATAGAAATTAAAGTGCAATATAGTACTTAAATATTAGTAGAATATTATTACAATACTAATTTAAAGTGCAAATCATATTTAAATATTATTACAATACTAATTTTGCATGTACTCTATAATCTGTAGGGACCGATGTACCCAATTGGTGTTGGATAACCAGAATCTATCAAATAATACTTACCTGAAGGAGGGTGTGGCAAATTAAGGTTCGCATTTGTGAAAGTCTGCTAAAAAACACGAGCATCATGAGCAGTACCTTTCCAACCAGCTAATACAAAAGTAAAACACATATTCCAATCACATACAACCATTATATGTTGTGTTGGATATCCCTTTCTTCCAATAAACATAGGTTGCTCGCTGGCACTAACTACACATGAAACACGTGTACCATCAATTGCTCTTATAGCATTCTTAAAAAAATGGTCAATATCATTGATCATTTTTAATTTTGGAATGACAATCACGAAACATAGAATCTTCGGGTTTAATATATTTCATTGATAACTTAAGGCAAGCATGAAGTACCCGATGAAAATGTCTACTTACAGTCTCACCCGAGTTTTGAAATCTTTCTTGAATCATTCTATTACCTACCCCGTGGCCAACAACAACTAAAAACATTGCAACCATTTCTTCAACTCTCATTTTTTTAGAAGACTTTAAATCATGCTCAACTAATTAAGTGCACAAGAGATTAAAAGTATGTTTTTTCATCCGAAACATCTCATAACAACGAGTGGGGTTACCTTGCAATATTTCTTGAACCCATGCATGACCCTAATACATAAGCAAGTCCCCATACTAATACAAAAGCAAGTCCCAATACTAATACAAAAGCAAGTCCCAAAAGTAATACATAAACAAGTCCCAATACTAATACATAAGCAAGTACCAACACTAATACATAAGCAAATCTTGATAAGTTACATCTTCATAAATGGCATAGGGTTGTTTGCTTCAACATTAAGATGTTTGAGAAGTTTAAAGTTTAAATCTGCAAATTACACATGAACAAATGTCAACTTTAGTAGTATATTTAATTATTTTTTTAATTAAAACAGAACATGAGTAGTATATTTGATTTTTTTAGTAATTATTTTTAGATATTTAAATAGAGTAATGAAAGTTGTATATTTGAAAAAAAATTAGTGATTATTTCTAGATAGTTAAAGAGAGTAATGAAAGTGGATAGAGTTGTTGATGAAAATTAAAGAGGGTAATAAAGGAAAGAGTAAAATTCAAATTGAAATAAATGACAAAATTGATTCTTCCCAGAATTGATTCTGACCATCCAAACATTTCAATTTTCTGATTTTCACGAAAGTAGATACCCAAAAGTGATTCTGGGTACCCAAAAATCAATCCTGTCAACTTTAGTAGTATATTTAGTTATTTTTTTAATTAAAACAGAACATGAGTAGTATATTTGATTTTTTTAGTAATTATTTTTAGATATTTAAAGAGAGTAATGAAAGTTGTATATTTGAAAAAAAATTAGTGATTATTTCTAGATAGTTAAAGAGAGTAATGAAAGTGGATAGAGTTGTTGATGAAAATTAAAGAGAGTAATAAAGGAAAGAGTAAAATTCAAATTGAAATAAATGACAAAATTGATTCTTCTCCAGAATTGATTCTGACCATCCAAACATTTCAATTTTCTGATTTTCACGAAAGTAGATACCCAAAAGTGATTCTGGGTACCCAAAAATCAATCCTGTCAACTTTAGTAGTATATTTAATTATTTTTTTAATTAAAACAGAACATGAGTAGTATATTTGATTTTTTTAGTAATTATTTTTAGATATTTAAAGAGAGTAATGAAAGTTGTATATTTGAAAAAAAATTAGTGATTATTTCTAGATAGTTAAAGAGAGTAATGAAAGTGGATAGAGTTGTTGATGAAAATTAAAGAGGGTAATAAAGGAAAGGGAAAAATTCAAATTGAAATAAATGACAAAATTGATTCTTCTCCAGAATTGATTCTGGCCATCCAAACATTTCAATTTTCTGATTTTCACGAAAGTAGATACCCAAAAGTGATTCTGGGTACCCAAAAGTCAATCCAAACATGCACTAAGTATTATTTTTTTTCATAAAAAAATTGTTACATCAATTAAAAAATAAAAATCATGATTATTAAAAAGTAAAATAAAAAGTCAAAAAATTGATAATGTAAGGATAAAATACACATATTAGAAGTCAATTAGAATAAAGATGGGGAGAATGTCTATTGTTCAAAGTAGAGGGGGAGTTTGATTTTTTAAAGCAAAGTTTAGGAGGGTAAATGATTTTTACCTTATAAATAAATGAGTTTAATTTTTTATATGTTGATACCGTATCTTTTTTTATTTTTTTACATTATCATAACATTAAAAAATAATTATATGTAATTATTCTTAATGAGCAAGGTTTGTGATCTAAAAGATATCCTAATACAAGAATTATTTACGTTATTTGTGTATATAAGTTATTAAATCCTAAATATGTATTACACTAGAAAGCTCATTTTCTCAAAATTCCTTTAGGTTATAGGTATATGTATTGATAGTGCAATAAAATTTAATGTTATCGGTGTAATTTAATCAGGTATAATATGTTATTTATCATTTTGTTGTAGGCATTGGCTGTCAGGATCCAAACCGGAGGACCGCGACGGACGCCCGGATCCCACCCGCCGGGTATCTTAAAATCACACCATCACCGTATAATCACAATAAGCATGGGCTAAGCCGAAAATGATTTTGAAAACTCTTGACAAGAAAACTGGCTTATACATATACATGACCACGCCAAGGCCGATAAAACCATACAAAACTCCTATCCACATGACACTTGTCTACAAGCCTCTAAAGAGTATACGACATCAAAATATCATACCAAGACTAGAATGCAACTCTGGAACAATAGAGTGTTCCGACATCCTGAACCAGCAACCTACCAGCGTGAACCATCACTCTTTTTTAACAGAACCTGCGCGCATGAAACGCAGTGTCCCCAGCAAAAGGAACGTCAGTACGATTGATGTACTGCGTATGTTAGACATGAAAAATAGCATAACAAGAGTATAACAACAACTGAAACAGAAACAACTGACCAACAGTACATACCTCTGAGACCCCAATACATATGTCTAAATGGTATGCAATGCAAATGCAGTATATTGATGGCCACACATGCGTCTTTCTTTTCATAACAGTCTCTGTGGGCATAATATACATAAATGTCATGCATGATGCACATGCAGTATACTACGTCCACACATGCATCTTACCCATAAACGCCTCTGTGGGCATCTGGTTATATTGGCCACACAGGCATCTTCCTTACTATAACCTACTATATGGGCATCAGGCGTTGGATCACACAGACAAGCCTTATCGATCACAGACATGCCACACAGACGTGTCGGCCTCTTGGCATCAGGCATTAGATCACACAGACAATGCACACAGACTTCAATATTGGCACTTACGGTCACACATACATGCCACACCGACTTCAATTTTATCATATCTTAGCTGATCAGGTGCTCTGCGTATCCCATTTTTCACCCCCAATATATATAGTTTTGGGTAAAATATGAATGCAATGCAGATGAAAATGCATGAATAATAATAAAATATTTTCTAAATTTATTGGACGACAATAATATCCTTGCTCCCTTGGCTAGCATTATGAAAACATCTGATTGGTGATAACAAATCTGAACTGCCTAATTAATTCTTATATGGGCCGTGAGTAATTTATATTTATAACAATCTTATCTAATCAGTTGTGAACTAGAAAATGTAAAACAAATTGATTATATTTTAATTTCTATATAGATGGCATTCTAAATTCATTTTTAATATAATTGTTTGTCGATACTCATTCACTTAATCCTGCAATGACTTATTTTAACATGTTTATGCCACTTATTTATTAAATCAGTCTCACTTAATACTTATCAGTTATTTTAAATTAACAAAGTCAAATAAGCTTCAACGCTTACTAAAAACTCTTATCAACATCTCTCTCATATGCCTTAATAAAAACTTAGGAACAATTTAGACATGCTTTTAGCATAGAATCAATAACATAAATATTCTTCAACTTCTAAGAATCGAATAAATTATGAAGCAATACCACAGTTATATTTCGTACATAAAACATGTCAAAAGCTACCTCAATTTCACTTAACACTATTGAATTTTGCTGGAACAATTCCTCCTTTTCGGATGAAATCAAAATTTACTAGCTTCGTGTACTTTGCAGGATTTCCTACTCCATTTTGCTACTGCAAATCGTACTTTCTCCATTCCTTTTTCAATCAAGTTAACTCTTTTTTTAAATTCCAAACTTTTGGTCATGGAAAACAATCTATTCTAGTACTCTATCCTCTCTTTTCCTTTCCAAGTCATATCAAACATCTCTCTCCTTTGTACTATTACTATTGTACTCTCTCTCTTCTCCCAAATCAAAGCAAAGTTGTTAAGAATATACTTATACTCCCTCAGTTAAATTAATAAAAGGGCTGAAGGTTAGTAGCACAGTTTTTTAGTTTGGAAACAAAATGAAGTGTAGATTGCTCTTAAAAGAAAAGCCACTGGTTACTATCTAAAAGAGAGAAAACGTAGTACTGGTTACTATTATACTGCCTACTATCTAGAAAAGGAATACCGCCACATCTCCCTATTTTGCTCAGTCATTTCAAAAATAACCCCAGTGGGTTACACGTTCCATCCTTAATAGTAATAAACCTCCCTCCGTAATATTTATCAATCATACACATAATTAATTATCGATCCCACTTCATTTAAATATTAAAAACTCATAAGACCTTCGTATACTCGATGTCATAATTCTTGTAATATGACACTAGTTCATAACCTTATTAGGCATACACCCAAATTATTTTCAACTCCCATCGTCACACATGTTGCATCCAAAATTATTCCGGGATCACATCATTTTGTATACTAATTTTCTTATTGCCCATGAACAATTTCTTATCTGTGACTGGTGTATATGCGGAGAAGGCGTCTTTATTGAAACAAATATGACGGGTAGCACCCGTGTCCAACCACCATTGCACCGGATTCTCAACGAGGTTAGCTTCTAGCACCACCACTGAGAATTCTTCAATCATATCGTCTAGAAGCGTGTTTTCGACGATATTAGTCTTTGCCTTGCCTTTGGCCTTCTCTTTATTCTCACTTTTGAGCTTGCGACAGTCCTTGTCTATGTGACCAATTTTACCACAGTGATGGCAATTTTCCTTGAACTTTTCAGTTGTTTGGGACTTACCAATCCTTTGGAACTTTCGCTTCTTGCTTGGGTTCCCTTTGACTTCCGTCAGGTTCGCCTTAGCCTCAGCGGGTTGTTTCCCATTGGCATGGCCTTTTTATTATCCTCCTGAATTTGGAGTTTGATAATAAGCTCATCTAAGGTCATCTCATTTGTCTTGAGTTTCAAGTAATTCATAAACTCAGTCCACGAGGGAGACATCTTCTCGATCAATGCCCCAATCAAGAATTGTTCGTTGGGCTTCAATCCTTCCAAGTCCAGGTGATGTATAATCATTTGAAATTGTTGGACTTGGGATGACACACTTTTGTTGTCCATCATTTGAAATTTTAGAAATTTCCCAATGACGAACTTCTTGTTACCCGCATCTTGGGTGTTGTATTTCTTTTGCAGTTCGTCCCACAATCCCTTGACAGTCCCAACGGGGCAATATACCGTGTACAAAGGATTGGACAAACTATTGATAATATAGTTCTTGCATATGAAATCACTATGACTCCATGCATCTCGAACCATCTTCACGTCGTTAATGACATGGATACATTGCCCCCCTCCCGCCATTTCATTTGGCTGAGGGTCCGTGTCTTCTCCAACTAGTGAAGGGTTTTCGGTTAGGAAACGTGACATTCCCATTACCGTCAGGAAGAACAACATCTTTTGATGTCATCTCTTGAAGTGTGCACCCATGAACTTCTCGGGGCGTTCATGGTGAAATCCAGCGGGAGTTGTAGCAGTAGCGCTCCCTTGAGCAGTTTGAAAGGCGTTTGGAATGCCTTGAGCAGCAGTGGGGTTGACACTAGTTGTGCCAAAAACAGTGGAGTGAAAGGAAGTGGTATTGCCTTGAGCAGTGGCGTTAAAGGCAGTGGGATTGCCTTGAACAACGTTGGGATTTTCATTGTTGAATTGATCTTATCCAGTCATGTTGTTGTTGAAACAACGAATATTATCTTAAGTTTGTGAGTAAAATGTATAGTAACAAAGAAATGAGAATGAGATCAACAACAACGAAATAGTTAGAAATCTGGAAATAAACAAAATAGATGGCTTGCTGAGTCGATTGATTTTTCAATCTATCCTTAAGATAATATTGTCTGTATATTCCTTTAACGGATGTATGACAACTTATCTCCTAAGATAAAACAACAATCAAACAAATGAGCAAATGAGACTCAAGTGTTCGCTTAGGAAGAAAGATCTTTGAATGTTTGGAGATTACAAGAAAGGAAGATAATATTATGAAAATGTGTGTCTTTCAATTGTGCCAATGACATCAATTTATAGGGTGATGAACATGTCTTCCCAATTAACCAAATAATGGTCATCAATGTCAAGTAATGACCATTGATTTTGGGGTTACATTCAGCCTAGTTATGGATGAATTCATAAGCCAAATAATAGGGAGTTAATGCTCCAAAGTCCGTCCAAGAATCGGTTTTATTTCGTCTCCAACGGTTAATGTCCCGTAACTCACTGGAGCCTCGGCGCCGCGGCCCTTCGCGAAGGCGTCGCGGAGCCTAAGTTCCCGTAACTCCCTAGTGAATTTTACCGTCACGAGCGCAAGCGCCGCGACCCTTCTCGGCTCCGCGACGATTTCTGATTCGTTTCATCTTTTACATATTGTACACTTCTTCCTTCATTTACCAGTGAAACTATTGTTACTTGGCCAATAACAGTCTATTATCTTACGTCTCAAACATTTTGTATACGTACCAATATCTCTTCCACTAAGAAAATTATGATCCTTAGTACAACGTGTGCACGTGTGTGGAAACAACGTTTCCGACGTGCGGAGCCTCAATTGTTCGAGTCATAATTAATAGGATTAACGTTATTTCACGTTTAATAAATTTCCACCACCTTGCAAATAATTAGACGCATCTTCAAGCCCTAACATAGTCTTGTGGGAAAACAAAAATATGTTTTAGCAGATAAAGATATGAACAAGTGAGAATGCATCTACATTATAGGCTACAATAATGTTTGTGCAGTACAGGAAGAGGACCAATCTACTATATAGATGTTCTTGTTGTGTGGGGCCAAAAGCTGAGAATGTGGAGCATATTTTCATTAGAAGCAAAATCAGTCAAGCTATCTAGAAACACTACTCAAACCAGGTCGGAGTTATTTTTATGCAAGGTGGAATCAGACAGCATCTACTGTGATGGTGGATTAAAGGCTCGAAAAGTTCACTCCATAGGATGATCTATGGTCTTCCTATTTTAATTTGCTGACAGCTATGTAAAAAAGGTGTAATAGCAGATCCGGGCTCGAGAAACCTTCTTTTTGAGGCTTGTACACCAGATAAATCTTGAGGTAGTGCAATGTATTTGAAAGGGAGAATTGTCGAACTTAAACTATGGAATAAATAATTTCAGCACAGAAGAACAGAGGTAAACTTAAAGACAGTAAGTAATGTTCCCAAAAATGTTACGTGATACGAATCGAACATTAACAAAAACGCAGAACTAAAAACTGAGTTTAAGATGCAGCGGAAATAAATCAAGGACACCCAAGATTGTTTTTCATAAGTTATATAATTGTATATAACTTATAGTGGTCTCATGACCAAAAATTTATTGTATAAAAATTATACAATCTTACAAATCCCTTGAGAATGAATAGTAATCAAGTAAAACAAAGGGATTAAAAAGAAGTTAAATCCTAACTTCTAAGCCTGAAAAATCTATCTAAAATAGAAGTGAAAAACACTCTATTACAATTGCTTTGAGTTGAAAGAACACTTATAGATCTAAGAAAGCAATTCGTAATTTTGAACAAGTGTAATCACAAAAACAGGCTGCTCGATCCAGCTGTGTTTGAGGCAATATTTGAGACGTCTCAGATCTGAATTTTGTTCTGCAAACACTGGATGTTAAAGCCTTGGAGTGAACCCTCTATTTATAGTGGAGAGTTCACGAGAGGCTCCTTGATTCTCGGTGGAGGTTGAGCGAATAGGGTTGGTTGGAGCCGTTCTTGACCTTAAAACTCTCGCGGATTTGACTTTGTCTTCCCGAGAATGCTCCGTTATGCACTCTCCTGGACTTGGTCTTGTTAAGTATTATCGTGTTTCCCTTAGCTCCTAACCAAGCCAAACATTCACGTGATAAAATCTTCTCGACCGAATCTGCTCGTGAAGATAGGCAAAACTTTTGCGAAATGTCCTCCTGGATGTCACGACATTTGGGATGACATTTCTGTTTACTTAACACCAAAAAGAGACATGTTATGGAAAATGTTAGGACACAGAACCTAACACTAACAATCTCCCCCTTTTTGCCTTTCTTCACAAAACTAAATAGGTTAATGATTTTATCATAGGCAAATATCTCAACCTTCAACTCAAAGCGCTTATAAAGCACGATATATACATTGTGTGCCAGTAAGTTACTCGAATCAGAGTATGATGCAAATGTGAGTATACATCTAAAAGATTAATGCACTGAAACCATCAATATACACATAAACAATATAGAATAAGCAATTTATAAAGCGAATTAAAATGTCTCAAATCGAGCCAAATAACTACATCCTGACTAAAAGCATTCAACAATCGCTACTTAGCGGCTAAACAAAGAACACAACCTCGTAACTATTTCATCTCCGGATGTCTTACGGTTTCATCTCCCTCAGACAAGATCCTCTGGTTTGAGCATTCACATCGGTTGCTCACCAGACTGCCCATCTCCCCCTTTTTGGGAAGAAAGCAAAAATAGGTAACGTTCCCTAGCTTCCACGGGGCTACTCGTGCACAGTCACTCCTGCGATCCGGGCATTGAGCTTTGCAATCTCTTGCACCAGCCAGCGATTGTCAAGAAAGGCGTGAGATGTTCTGGAGATGTCTGGACATTTCGTAACACTAGCACTTCAGTGTATTCGTCCATGGAAGATCAATGACTCGCTTTTGCTCTTGTGATCGTCGATTAACGACATATACTTGAGTTCTTTCCAGGCGGATCCTGGCTAGGGCTTGGAATCCTGTGAGGTTAGTACCTTAAAGATCAATGAGGGAAAGGAAGGATGATACCGTGTCTTTTACGCCATATTTACAATCTGTTGAAAGATTGTTTTTCCTATATCAACACTAAAACCTTTTCCTATTTTGTATAGGAACAATGCTTGTTCAATTGTTACAATTGATTTGTTCAAAGAACACAACCAATTGTGTATCATTAACTTGTGCAAAACAGCAAATAAGGCAGTGAGTCTGGATGTTGGACACCTTGAAACCCATTTCTTCACAACTCCACCGGTGAGGTATGAAATCACCTCATCCCTGTCATTTATCACTTCTCATTCTGCCCTCTCATCATCATTCACTCTATTCAAACATTGGTTAATTGTAGTCGGTGTGAAGTCATAAAATTTATTATAGAAAAACACTTTCCCAAAGTGTTTTGACTTGGGTTTCTCTATTTTACTTGTTAGGTTTGCATAGAATAACTTCACTACCTTGTCTATATAAGGACATTTGTTATTTACCGAGTCTAGTAGATTTCTTGAAGTGAAGAAATCCACCAGACCATGGCTACTACAAGACGCAATGTCCAACACTTTCTCGGTTCGAATGGCTCGACCGTTGAACCAAGACCAATGTTTTGAGTGATTGGCTGTTAAAAACTTGGGAGAGAAAGGGGTTACCTCAGATGCAGATTCAGAGCTACTGCTTGTGAGACCTCGGATCTTTGGAATCAAGTTTTGTGGATAGATGATCCGTAAGATGTCATAACATTTTCGTGACATCTTGAGGGTTGATGATGATTTTGTTTCCACGAGGCATGACCATTTCTTGGGATAAAACTTCTTGTGAGGTGTCGTGCGGAATTTCATCTTCCATTTGGATTCTTGCATTCGTCGGGGAAGGTGAAGCGGGGATTCGGTTGGAACTCAATCGAGCAGTCTTCTCGAATCGATGAACTGGAGCTTGAAGAGGGAGGAGTCGATTTCTTCCTTTTGGTGGAGGATTCACCGCGCGAAGGCCTTCTCAAAGTTTCGGACCGATCTGCGAGTAGGAAAAGTTGCTTGATTTGTCCTCTTTGGGAGGACGGAAACATCCGGGGTCTCATCTAAGTTGATAGGATTGTTTGTCTCCCCTGGATAGGCGATTTCCAGAGGTTCTTGGAAGTCACTTATCGCCAATCGTACCTGATGGTGGACTTGTGCTCGTTGGGAGTGTTCTGGGTAGTGGTGACATTTTCGGTGACATGGGTGAGACATCCATTGGAGAGAAAGGGGAAGAAGAGAAGGAGAAGTTAGGGTTTTCTGAGGTTACGGGAATGGGAGAAGTTTGTGAGGGAGATGTGTTGTGCGAGGGATTCATTGTGGGTAATGAGCTAAAATTTCGTTCCCGCCCTTTTTTTTTTTTTTTTTTTTTTTGTTGTTTCTTGGAGGAATTTTCTTTGGAAGTGAGAATTAGTATTTTAGTGAATGGGTATTTATACACTTGGCAAAAACTATCTACATAAGTGTTTAAATTCTATACAAAGACTAGTTCCTAAGGTTTAGAGGTTGTTTCAAAATATACATCAAAACCAAGAGAAATTTTTCAACAAAAACCAACTCAACATTAATCGACACACGTCTTTTGAAAAATCTGGAAATCTGAGTGTTATCAGAAATGTTTAGCACATTTTGTGTAACACGGGTGTCATTTTCTCATAGGAACAGCAGTTTCGGCAACTAAACAAGACACTTTATAGAGTTTTGTCTCTAAATTAGTGGAACAATGTATATTGAGTCCAAATAGATAAGATCTTGTGTCTATCATGATATAAATTATGTTGATACTCCTATAGAATAGGAACGGTATCAATTTTGAGGGCTTTGCCCAACATTTTACAATTGCCGAGGAATTTAAGGCTTTGCCTTATTTTTTGATACTCCCTTTTTATGATTTTTATATCATCGCAGAACGGTATCATTTTAAGAAAGGTGTTCCTTTGAGAAGTCATGACCGTTAGAAACACAAAACAACTTTAACATTTCTGAAAAGAAGCGGTTCAGTTTTACATCGATGAATGTTACCACAAATGTCGGGGACATTTACGATAACACACCCCAGTGATGTTACTTTTTATATTGAGCAGAGGCAGAGAGAGTTTTCAAGTTTGAAAACCTCTCATGATCTAAAGCTTTGTAAAAATATCGGCTAGTTGATGAGAAGTGTCAACATAATCGATTCTAACTAGCTGTTTTCAACCAAGTCTCGAAGAAAGTGATGTCTTATATCTATATGTTTTATGCGAAGTCTTGAACCAGATTTTTAGATATATTGATGGCACTCATATTATCACAGTACAAAACTAAGATATTTTTTGAAACACCATAATCGTCTAACATATGTCTTAGCCATATTAATTGAGAGCAACAACTCCCATTGCTACATATTGATTCAATGGTTGAGAGTGAGACACGCTTTGTTTACTGTCGTACAGAAACTAAGTTATTGCCAAGGTAAAAACATCCTCCACTAGTACTTTTTCTATCTTCCACATCCCCGGTGATCCGCGTCTATATCCTATTAGATTAGGATTAGTGTCTTTGGAATACCAAATTCCCAACTCACGTGTCGCGTGACATATCTTATGACACGTTTGTGACGTTTAAGTGGGAAATTTTAGGGCATGCTTGGAATCGTGCACACACACAAACACTAAACATAAGATCTGGGCGACTCGCGGTGAGATACAAAAGACTACCTATCATAGATCTATACAAAGTTGAATCAACATTCTCCCAACATCATCTTTGGATATAGTGCAGGTTGATCCCATCGGAGTCTTCATGTGTTTGGCGTTCTCCAATCCAAACTTCTTAACCAAGTTCTTGGCATATTTGCTTTGTGAAATAAAGATACCCTCCTCATTTTGTTTAATCTGCAAGCCTAAGAAAAGGTTAGTTCCCCTATCATGCTCATTTCGAATGTTGAGGACATAGCTTCGACAAAAGTCTTAAGATGAGACATTGAAGTCGAACCAAAAACTATGTCATCTACATAGATTTGAGCAATAACTATATCTGATCCATGGTGTTTTATAAATAAAGTACAATCAGCTACGCCACGTTGGAAACCAAATTCAAGGAGGAATTGAGTTAAACGACCATACCATGCACGTGGAGCTTGTTTTAGTCCATACAAGGCCTTTTTAACTTTGTATACATGTTGTGGATGGTGAGGATCTTCAAATCCTTTGGGTTGTTCAACATATACCTCCTTATCAATATATCCGTTCAAAAAGGCACCTTTCACATCCATTTGGTGAAGAGTTATCTTTAAACAACAAGCTATGGCAAGTAATAATCTAATTGATTCAATTACAGCTCTTTGGAGCAAAGGTTTCATCATAGTCGATACCTTTGACTTGAGAGTATCCTTGAGCCACTAGTCTAGCTTTATTTCTAATAATAGTTCCAGTTAAATCGATTTATTCTTAAAGATCCATTTAGTTCCTATTACATTAGTCTCATCAGCGAGGAACTAGATCCCAAACCTCATTTCTCGTGAACTGTTCTAGTTCTTCTTGCGTAGCTTGTATCCACTGTCTTTTAGTGCTTCATTAATGTTTTTAGGTTCCAAAGTAGAAACATAGCAAGATTGACTTACCTTGTGATGTATGGTGGACATACACGCATACTTCACCATGTCTCGGTAATTTTTGACTCTTTTCTCCTTGTTTTATTCCTTGAATACTTCTCCTATTACCATTGGTGGGATGGTTTCTTCGATTACGGATGAGGATCCTGCGTCTTGAATCACGGTTCGATTTGAATCCTCGTGAGAACTGCGGTGTTCTCATCTTGATTCTGGTGTTGCTGCGAATGTTGTGACATTTGGTGTAACATCTGCATTTTCGTGGTCCGCCTCCTTGTATTGTTACGGCAAAGATTCTTGGTGTATTTCTGCATAATCTGCATTATCATCAAAAACAATGTTATGATTCTTGTACGGTTTGGTTCAAGATTGTACACTTTCGGTAAGCATGACTATTTTGAGAATAGCCTATGAAAATTCCCTTATCACTCTTAGAGTCAAACTTTGCTCGATTATCTCTATCATTTAGAACATAGCATACACACCAAAAACATGAAAGTAACGTAGATTTGGTTTCTTTCCATTCAAGATCTCATAGGGTGTCATTTTTGTTCTGGTCTAAGATAGACTCTATTAGAGATGTGACTTGCGGTGTTTAGGGCTTCGCCAAAAACGTTTGTGATTTTAGAACTTAGCATGACTCAGCCATTTCTTGTAGGGTTATTCTTCCTCTCGCTACACCATTTTGTTGGGGTTTTTGGGAGCAGAAAATTCATGGAAAATACCTTTTTTCTCACAAAATGTAGAAAATTGATTATTTTCAAACTCCTTTCCATGATCAGATCTTATCCGAAAAATAGAGGAATGATATAGATTTCTAATTCTAGAGTACAATATTCTAAACATGTCAAACGTTTGAGACTTTTCTTTCAAAAAGAATATCCAAGAGTATCTTGAAAAGTCATCTACAATCACAAAGTACCTCATGCCTAGGCTATCTACCTCGATTGGACCCATAAGATCCATATGTAAAAGTTGAAAGCAATGAGACGTACCTGAGAAATGTCCATCACTCTGAACAACTTTGTGAGGGACACGGGTTTGCTTACCTTTGAGGCAATCTTCACACACGGTTTCACTCATAGGACTTAGTTTAGGAATGCCTTTTCCGCCTCATAAGATATCAATTTTCTAAGGTTGCGGTAATTGACGTATCTAGTTTTTGATGCCACAATGTTGTGTCATCAGTCTAACACTATTACATACATTATGTTCTCCGACAAGATAACAATTATCACTTGTTCTTGTACTGTCATTATGCATTTGTTAGTTTCATAAACCATCGTGTACATGCGTGTTTATTGAATCTTACCTCTAAGTTGTCATCACACAATTGGCTTATACTAATTAGGTTAGCCATCGCACCATCAACGCAAGACATTATTTAGTCTTTGGAATTCGGGGGCGTGCGATTCCTCTTCCTATTATCTTACTCTTTCCACCTCCTCCATATGTAACATTTCCTCCATTTAGAGCTTCGTAGTTCTTTAGGCGATCTTTTGTTCTGTCGTATGGCGGGAAACGACCATCAAAGTACGCGATCCGGAGATATTGGTCCTCAGTGCGGCTATGGCTACATTACAACTTGTTTTCTTGATGGGAACCCAAACCTTTTTGTTACCTTACGATTTTTGTAGATAGAGAGTCTCTTAGAGTCTTTGTCTGAAGTTCTTGTGACGTTCGGAAGACCTTTTCTTTCCGAGTTTTAGTAACTTAAAGCAAAAAGGTTTTAAATGGCCGATTTATTACAATAATTGCACATAGTTGCTACCCTTCTTACGGTTCATTTCCATTTTTAACAAACAAGTTGGAGCATCTGTATTGATGGGATTCTTGTAGCCCAAACCAAGACATTGAGGTTGACTAATACTAAGGATTTCATCTAATTTGGAGGTGCGTGTGTTAAGCTTTTGAAGGTTGCTTGGCGGATCGACTTTGCACTTATCTTTCGAATTCAAGATCTTTTTGGTAGAGTCACTTCCGGTCGGGTAATGGTACTTATCAAATCTGCATTCTCACGAGTTAGAGTTTTCACCTTTGATTCAAGTTGATTAGATTCAATGATTAAGTCCTTGCAAAGGGCTTGCAATTCCTTAATCATATCATCCTGTAGTCTTCGAGTCTTAGGATTAGAATCATTTTTGAAATAAAACCACGAAGCAATTGCATCCAAGAATTAAAAACTCATACATGCTCGCTTCGTATCTGCAGATGTTCTGGTGATGTTCGGAAATGTCATGACATTTAGTGTATCACGATCGGCTAAACCTTCATCCGAGAGAATGTTCAAAACAATGGCGGCGTTGCTTGTGACTCTATTTACGTATTCTCTTCCCCTTCACCATCATCACTTGGAAATCCATAGACTTTTGCCAACCTTTCTTAGAGTGTTTGCACACTCGTTGGCATAATGGCCCCATCCGGCGAGCATGACATTGAATCTTTGTCGAGTCGCTGGGATCGAACTGGTTGATCGAATTTATTCTCTAAGTTGATTAACTTTTTGTGCGGTGGGAAAATTCTTGGTAATTCGTGGATTGAGTCCTTGGTTTTGGTGCTCCTTAGACTTAGATTTATTCTTATCTTCGTTGAATCTTCTTAACATCGTATTGAACCTACGAGTAAGAAGAGCAACGCGTTGACACCATCCCCAATTTCTTCAAGTGTTTCATCCTCTTCATCGACTTACGTCTCTAAGGATTTTGCTTGAAGGGCAACATCCTTGCCTTTGTATAAAGACCTTCGATTTTCCATGTTCATCTCATATGTTTTGAGAATGCTCATTAAAGTATGTAGGTCCATTGTGGCAGGTGTGTCTTCAATCGCACAAATCTTAATATTGAACTTTTCAGGAAGAGATCGAAGGGCTTTTTCAACAAGTTGATTGTTGGTCAATGGAGAACCAAGAACTTGACATTCATTAGAGATATCAATAAACTTTTCAAAATAGGTTTTAATATCCTCCGATTCTGCGTCCTTAACGCGTTCATACTTACTCACGTGGCGTGCGAAGCTTCGTTCGTTGAACACGAGCTACCTTCACAATGAGTTTGTAAAGTATCCCAAGCATCTCGCGATGAAGCAATTTTGGATGAGTTTGAACATATAAAGATCAACCCATCCGAAAATAGCATTTAGTGCCTTTTCGTTGAAGCTCGCACTATTAGTTTCTTCAAAGTCCATTCGGCCTCAGGCTTGACCAAAATGTCGCCTTCCTCGTCCGGTGGAAGCATAGGAACGATGTATCCATTAGTAATAGATCTCCATGCTCTAACATCAATGGATTTGATGTGAGCGTGAAGCGAATCTTCCAATAAGGATAGTTTGATCCATCTAAAATAGGAAGTCTACCAATATTTGGATTAAGCGGATCCATAGTTAAGTAAAGGACCTTAGCACTTATTATGTCAGTGTAGGCTCGATACCAATTGAAAGGGAGAATTGTCGAACTTAAACTATGGAATAAATAATTTCAAAGAAGAACAGAGGTAAACTTAAAGACGATAAGTAATGTTCCCAAAATGTTACGTGACATGGAACATTAACAAAAACGCAGAACTAAAAAGCGAGTTTAAGATGCGTGAAATAAATCGAGACACCAAGATTGTTTTTCATAAGTTATATAATTGTATATAACTTATAGTGGTCTCATGACCAAAAATTTATTGTATAAAAATTATACAATCTTACAAATCCCTTGAGAATGAATAGTAATCCGTAAAACAAAAGGGATTAAAAAGAAGTTAAATCCTAACTTCTAAGCCTGAAAAATCTATCTAAAATAGAAGTGAAAAACACCCTATTACAATTGCTTTGAGTTGAAAGAACACTTATAGATCTAAGAAAGCAGTTCGTAATTTTGAACAAGTGTAATCACAAAAACAGGCTGCTCGATCCAGCTGTGTTTGAGGCAATATTTGAGACGTCTCAGATCTGAATTTTATTCTGCAAAAACTGGATGTTAAAGCCTTGGAGTGAACCCTCTATTTATAGTGGAGAGTTCACCCGAGAGGCTCCTTGATTCTCGGTGGAGGTTGAGCAGAATAGGGTTGGTTGGAGCTGTTCTTCAGCCTTAAAACTCTCACCAGATTTGACTTTGTCTTCCTGAGAATCTTTCCTTCCGTTATGCACTCTCCTCGACTTGGTCTTGTTAAGTATTATCGTGTTTTCCTTAGCTCCAACCAAGCCAAACATTCACGCGTGATAAAATCTTACCGAGAATCGCTCGTGAAGATAGGTAAAACTTTTGCCAGAAATGTCCTCCCAGATGTCACGACATTTGGGATGACATTTTCCTGTTTTTACTTAACACCAAAAAGAGACATGTTACGGAAAATGTTAGGACACAGAACCTAACACTAACAGTATTCATTAAGTTTTTTCTTTCACTAATCCTGTTACACCTGAAGACACCCTGTATACTTGGATAGAATCTGCAAGAACTAGAATAAGTATGACTAGGGTGTTATGGAGTAGTGGATTCATTAAGCTCAATTCTGATGGATGTTCGAAAAGGAACCTTACGGGTTATTAAACCTGAAACTGGGGATTTAATTGCAGCAAAGTTTAATCACAAAAGCAATAATGCTGCAGAAACTCTTGCTATTCTCATCTCAAATTGACTGGTTCAGTCGAAATGGATATTTCAGAGTTAGTATTGAGACCGACTCAATGTTTTTTATTAACTGGATATCAGGCAAATCTAATCCACCATGGAATTGAATCTCTCTGGTGGAAGAGATTAAATTACTGCTCGAGAACTTTGAAGAAGTGCAAATATCTTATCGCTACTAGGGAGCTAAGGGACATCTCAGATTGGACAAGATGGAAATTGCCTAATTTCAGAATCAGGCAAGTCAAAAATTCTTTTTGCATAGGTGAATAAGGTACGAGATGTATAGATGTAACTTCTTCTAAGTTCATTGTAAAGAAGGGAAATCCTCAGTAATTTGTCAATGCTAACACACTATCTCTCACCATCACTATATTTTTCCATTTAAATTTTTGGAAGGAATTGAGCAAGTTCAGTTCCTCCATAGATTATGAAGAGATAAGGCATAGCATTACTTCCCCTGTCTTCATGTGTTTCATTTTTTGGATTTTAATATACGGATAAGGGTCTATGCCTAACACCAACACACACAAAAAATGGGATCTTTACCCAACTAGTTGGCCGGATTCACTTACTTTTCCTAGCCCGTATACATAGATTATACAAGGTTATGCACATATTATACATGAATTATATGTATATTATATATTCACATGTCATTTTTAGTTTAGGCGATTGTGTGGACGGTTATTTAAGTTAGTTCTTCAAAAAAGACAACTTGATAGTACATCAATTTGAAAAGAAAATGTGTGAGATGATATTAATCTCCCTTGTGGAGTCTTCTCATTAATATCAAAGTATATATAGAGTACAATATTCATCCCTTATACAATAGGAATCTTAAGCCTATACAAAAGAGGAATCCTAGTCTTACCATAATTATATTTACACAATATATGAAAATATTCTAATTATGGGTAGGGATACAATTGTTTCTATAATATACATGTTTACACACCCCCTCAGTCGGAGCGGGAGAATGTCGGACGAGGCGAATCAAGTCAAGAAATAAGCGGAAGTCCTTTTGGTAATATGTCCGCATCTTGATAGGATGATGGAGCATGTAACTGACGTGACTAAGCGCGACCTTATCATGAGCGAAGTGTAGGTCTATCTCAATATGCTTGGTTCACGATGTTGAGCGGATTATGAGAAAGATAGATGGCAGAGATGTTATCACAATACCTGATAGATGCACATGAAAAGGACGAAGTTCTAACGATGAATTTACGAGCCAACAAATCTACCACATTTGCAACGCTGCATCGGCCTCGACCTTTGGATCGAGATAGGGTAACTGCCGCCGCAGACCAAGAAATCAGATTATCCCCTAAAAATACACAAAAGCCGGAGGTGGAGCGTTGCGTGTCCGGACACCCTGCCCAATCTACATCCGTATAAGAGAGCAACATATTTGGTGCAGAGGGGTATAGGTGCAAACCATAATCAAGTGTGCCTTTAATGTATATAAGAGCAGTGAAATGAGACTCTCTGGGGGCATGCATGAATAGGCATACCTGCTGAACAACATAAGCAATGTCTGACCTTGTGAATGTGAGATTCTGAAGTGCACCTGCAAGTCTTATCTGAGTAGGATCGGAGGCGGAGCACCATCCATGCATGAGCTTAGATTTGAATCAACCTGAGTAGGTGAAACTTTGCAATTCGTCATCTTAGCCCCAGACACAATCTCTCGCATACTTACGACATAAGAACACGTGGTTGTGATGACACAGTCACCGATATCCCCAAAAAGTAACTCACTTTCCCAAATCGGTCATTGTAAATTCGGACTTAAGAAGACAATAATCTCATTTTTCAATCCAGTCGGAGGCGGTAAAACGATATCATCCACGTAAAGTAATAAGTAAGCAGTGTTACTACCTCGATGAAAAATGAAGAGTGATGTATCATTCTTGCTGCATATAAACCCAATCTGCAAGATATACCTGACAAAGCGATCATACCACACACGGGGGCCTGTTTCAGGCCATATAGTGACTTACGGAGATGACACACATAGTGAGGAACTGCTGGATGGGTGAACCCTGGCGGCTGATGCATGTAGACCGTCTCTCTCAAATCCCCATGTAAGAATGTATTTTTCACATCAAGCTGATGGATCGGCCAGTGTTTTTCCATAGCAATGCTTAAAACTGTGCGGATGGTAGCCGGTTTAACAACCGGGCTGAAGGTCTCACCACAATCAATGCCCTCCTACTGATTTGTGTCATTAGCCACAAGTCGTGTCTTTTACCTCTCAAGAACTCCACTGTCTCTGAATTTGTGACGAAATAGCCACAGACAACGAATCACATTCACTCCCTCAGGTCTAGGTACTAGATCTCATGTGTGTTGTTTAGTTAAAGCATTGAATTCCTTAGGCATATCCGCATTCCAATTAGGGTCTTGTTTGGCCAATATAGGTTTCTTGGGAATTGGTGAAATGGGTTGGGCAGACAAGTTAAATTGGACTTTGGGTTTAAAGATTCCATGCTTTGCACGAGTGTTTTCATTTGGTGAGTGGGGATAGTGGGAGGCTGGCAGAGGGATTTGTTGGATATGGAGAAGGGGGTTGACGCCGTAGGAGGAGCCGTGATCAAGGGTCGCGGCGCTGGAGGACTGACATACCTCTCTGAAGTTTTGGCGCGCGGCGCTGTCGATGGTGAAGCAGGAACCTATTCGCAGGAGATTTGGCGCCGCGACGCGACCACTGACGCGACAGCGGTCTGCGGCGATGCTATGCTCTAATGGCCCGAGGATGATGGGAGAGATGGCAGACTCGTCAAGAAAAAAGTAATCCAGTTTTTGGAAATGTTTAAGATTCAGCGGAATGTGGTCTCGTCGAATGTGGCGTGGCGAGATGTGGATCGGCAGTGGACAAGTCATAGCATAAATAGCCCCGTGGTTCGGGAAGCCTAGGTAGACACACGGAGTGGGCGGGGCCACCATGAGGCGATGAGGCAAAGTTAGGATAGCATGTACAACCGAATATCCAGGAGATGATCATAAGAGGACTACATGATAGAGGATTTCAAGATGGGTCATATTGTGAAGGGTGCTAGTTGGGAGAATATTGAACGATTCGACATTTTAGCGGCGTCGACCGAAGGGCAGTAGGAGGCTTGAATCAATAGAGTGCGAATCATATTGTTAATGGTACAGATGATTCTTTCAGTTTTACCGTTTTGTGGGGAGGTGTGGGGGCAGGAGAAGCGAAATATCATGCCATTATTGGTACAAAAACGGTGAAACATAGAGTTATTGAATTCACGACCATTATCGCACTGAAAAGATTTTATACCTTTTTCAAATTGTGTTTGAATAAATGTTCGAAATTCGAGAAATTTGGCAAGCACTTCTGATTTAAATTTGAGAGGATACAACCAAACAAATTGAGAAAAATCATCTAATAAGATAAGATAGTATTTATGACCGAGAGAACTAGCAACATGTGATGTCCATAGATCGACATGTATAATATCAAAAGGTGCAAAAGTGACACTAGTAGATGATTTAAATGGAAGACGAGTATGTTTGCCTAAGAACAAGAAACACAGTTTTGGGCAAGTTTTTCATTACAAGTAATGAAATTATTGCCTCTAAGAAAATGGAAAACTGAAGCTCCTGGATGACCAAGCATATTATGTCATGTTGAAGAAGAAATGACCGCTAAAGAGACGGGAGAACTAGATCTGGCAGCGGATGAGAGAGTGAATGGATATAGATCCCCCGTGCTATTGCATCTCGTAAGAGGTGTCCCCGTATGAAGATCGTTCACAATGAAACCAAAAGGGTCAAAATCAACAGAGACAGAGTTATTACGATTGAATTTGCGGATAGAGATTAGATTCTTAATCACATGTGGGGCATATATGGTATTTTGAAGGGGGAATGGATTAGGATATGGTGTATAGGATGTACCATAACCCTTTACTGGAATGCGGTGGCCACTACCAACTGTCACAAATTGAGGATGCTTTAGACCAAACAGTTTGGGAATATTACCTGCAGACCGGGTGAGGTGAGATGTGGCTCCGGAGTCTATGTACCAGTTGTTGTCAGGCTGTTGGAACTGGTCGTGCATGAAGTGGGCTTGATCGGTCTGAACATCGGAAGTGGAGCAGGGCCCAACAACCCGTGGTAGTATCTTGGTTGAAGGGTTCGTCAGATCGAATCGTGCGGCGTACTGGCAGGATCTTGTTGGGCGCCGCGACTCTAAGCTGATTCTGCGGGCCCTGTTGTTGTTGTTGTTGCTGATTCTGCTGCCCGCGAACCCTGCCATGACCACAGCCTCCTCTGCCGCGACCCTTGCCACCGCGTCCCTGCTGCGGTTGAGAGTTTTCTGGCGGTATTGGATCGTGAGAGCGCGTTTCGACAGCTAACGTCTTCTGATTGTGCTCATCCTACTTAGCACGTCGATTCTATTCGAGCAACAACTGCAAGCGAGCTCTGTTAAAACTGGGAAGCGGATCTGCCTGTTGAATTATGACGGCTAACGTATCATAGTCTCCTTTAGGAAGACCTGCAATCAATTGCAACACCATCTTAGTGTCCGAGACAGGCGTGTCGACGTTTGGAGAGTTGATCTGCCAAGAGTTTCAACTGTCTGCAGTACTCAGTCATGTTGGAGAAATTTTTAAGGCGTGTATTGTTAAACTGTTCCTCCAAATACACCGCACGAGTGTGCTTGTTATCTTGAAAGATTTTCTCCAAGCGGTTTCATAAATCAAGGGTTGTGACGCCAGATTTCATGATAGTAAGAAGAATATCCTGAGAAATACTATCATAAATCCATTGTTTGACGCCAGCGTCTAGACGACGTCAAGTAGACTCATCAACCTCTGGAGGGCGCGGAATAATGTCATCAATATGATCAAGCACGTTATAGAGACATGCATGATTACGAACGATTCAACCTGCGGAATCGATCGCTTTCTTGATCAAGAAGAATGCGAATAGAGTTCTTGATGTTTGTAACAGTTAGTGCGGGATGAAAAGAGGATGACAACGTGGTGGTGGGATTTGTGGAGGTGGAAGTGTCAGAAGTAGTGGAAGAATCCTGCGTATCCATTTAGAGAAGAGAGGAAAGAAGAAGAAGCACAAAAACCAAGAAATTTGATGAAGGGTCGCGACAGTGCAGGGGGGAGGGCCGGCGGCGAGAAAAGAGGAGATTTCTAGAGTTTTGTGTGGTAGACTCTTGATACCATGTGAGATGATATTAATCTCCCTTGAGGAGTCTTCTCATTAATATCAAAGTATATATAGAGTACAATATTCATCCGTTATACAATAGGAATCCTAAGCCTATACAAAAGAGGAATTCTAGTCTTACCATAATTATATTTACACATTATATGGAAATATTCTAATTATGAATAGGAATACAATTGTTTCTATAATATACATGTTTACAAAATGATCATATTTAGTGTCTCAATCTTACCATTGTCAAACACACGTCCCAGAAAAGCTATGAACATGAAAATCTCTTCATTAGTTTTTGGTTTTCGCCACTTATTACATATTCCAAAACTCTTCCTCTATAGACAAATGCCAAATGCAAATACATATTATCCAACAGTTTTAAAAGACTGATGGACGTGCCTGAGGGTGGCTTCATCCTTCTTCCATTCTGGCGCCGGCGCATTGACAAAATGAGCATACAGCTTGTTCTTAGCACAAGTAACAGAAATCAAGCTATGGCCAGAAACTCCATCAATCTCATAATCATAATACAATTGTCCATTCTCATCTTTCCTCTCTTCTGATGTAACACCATCAGCATTAGCAATTAAGTCTTGCAAGTTCACATCAGATAAAGCCAAGTTATTCAAGATAACATCTTTAGGTGCTAATTGCCTAAACCCTGCAAGATAAGTAAGGTACTCTTTCTCACTCTTCTTCTTTGGATTATAAAACTCACTGTCTGTTCCATTTGTTCCCTTCTCAACTTTAGACACCAGCCTCTCTTTCCATCCACCCGGGACGTCGTAAATGTACTCGGCCGACGCCTTTTTATCGGAGTTTCCTCCGTAGCCACCGTAGTTGGCGGCGCTAGCAGCTGTGCCATAGTAAATGTTGTAGTTTGTGGGAGAATCTGCTGCAAGAGAAGGGGAAGTGGTTGTTAGTATTGTGGTGGCTAATGCTGTGGCAGTTAGAGTGGTGGTTAGTTTGGTTAAAAGTGATTTAGAGGGTGGTGATAAGGTGGCTTGGGGTCTAGAAAAGGGTGGTGGAACTGGTGGTTTTGTGGTGGTGGAGGAGGAAGAGGAGGAAATGAAGGATGAGGGGTGGAGAATGCTTGCCATGTGGATTGTTTGTGAAATCTTTGGCTTACACGATAGGCTATTATTTGTGGGGTTGTCATCATAAAAATATATCTTATCTATTTAGTGAGGATCCACTTGGTGAAACTGGCCAATTGGTTTGTAGCCAATCATCAATGGTCCATGGTGCCATGTCATATTTGCGTTTTTGTCATGATATTGCCAAATATATAAGCCTCCTCTTAAACTTCTCATTTTTAATTTAGACATCTTAGAATGTTAAGAGGTTGAAATAGAATGATAACATGAATTCTTTATATTAAATTAAATAATTTTTATTCTATAAATTAGCTTTTAGGATTGAGTTAGACTCAATTTCCATTTTTATATGATATTAAAGTCAGACTCATTTCAATGATTTGTTCACCAATGTTGGACCCCCAAATTATATTATCCACGCTCCAGTTAACGAGTTCTGGGCGTGCAGGAGAGTGTTAAGAGTCTCACATCGGTAATGAAATGGGAACATGAACTTCTTATATGGACTTGAACAATTCTCACAATCCATGTTCTAATTTCATTACCGATGTGAGACACTTAACATGAAAGATCATTTTTTTTCTATGAAACATTTCAATTTTAATAAAATTATGTTTATCAAATACAAAATGACAATCAGGCCAAAATATATTTTGTGCAACTCACACACTAGTGACATAAAAAACATGAATAAAATGATGATATGTGGTATATGAGCCTAAAATAATTAAATTGAATAAATCTTGAGTAAGAAAATTATTTTTAAACCTTATATTCAAAAAATATATTTTAGCAAAAGAAAAAAACTCATTTGACACTCCACATTCACCCATCTAACTCTTTCTCATTTCTTCTTCCCCTCCACCAGCTATCATCCCCCACCTTACGAGAAAACGCTTCTGTTTCTTCTCCTTCTTAACAAGCAGTGAAGCACAACATGTAGCCTCATAACAATAATTGTCGAAATATTTGTAAAATTAGTGTCGGCGAATCGTTTTTATTATAATTGGCATGGCAAATACAGTCAAGCTTCTTGGTGCTGCAGAAGATTATAAAGACAAGTACTAAATATGTTGTGAAAGCTGGCCTGTCTAGTGTCTATGACTGAATTCATCACTATGAATAGGATCTCTATTAGGGGTCTATTGTCACGACCCAAACCGGAGGGTCGCGACGGACACCCGAACCCTACCCGCTGGGTACCACCATTCGTACATTCAACACTTAGTCATATTTAAAAACGGATTAAGTCGAAAACGACTGTATAAAGTTTCAACCGAAAACCCCCAACTTATATATATATACCAAGATCGACAAGACCATACAAGATTATCATGCACAGGACGCCCGTCTACAAGCCTCTAAAGACTATACAGTATACACCATCAAAAGGTCGGGATAGGGCCACCATACCCATATAGACATGCAAAAATTACCATACCAAGATAGACCAACACTTCGAAACAAGAAGAGTGCTCCAAAATTCGTTGAGTCAGCAACCTACTAACGTGGGTGTCATCATGTCTATGTGAACCTGCGGGCATGAAATACAGTGTCCCCGATAAAAGGGACGTCAGTACAACTGATGTACTGAGTATGTCAGACATGAATAATAGCATACCGGGGATATAACAATAACTGAAACAGAAACAACGAACCAACAGTAAATACCTCTGAGACCCTAATACATATGCCTAAATGTTATGCAATGCAAATGCGATATACATATAAATATTGGCCACATAAGGGCATCTTCCTTCCCATGCCTCTGTGGGCATCAAGTTATATCGTATGAGTCACACATAGTTCAATATTGACCTCTTATGACTCTTTCGTGATATTCTGTACCAACGGCAGATGGTGTGCGTATATAACGTCTTTTCCTTTTCCCCATCCCCTACATATATATACAATATTTACCATATAATAGTGTGCATAGCACAAGTGGTCCAGGATAATATATGAATATAATGCAAATGAAAATGCATGAATGACAATAAAATATTCTGAGTGATATAATAACCTTGTACCTTCGGCTAACACTGTGAGTACCAACATTTTTTTCGAATGCCTCAATAAGGACTTAGAAACATATTTAGACATACTTTTAATATATGAATCAATAACATGAATATTCTTAATTACTAAGAGTAGAATAATTTATGAAACAATATCACAGTTATATTTCGTTACATGAAACATGTCAAAAATAATAGTTTATCTTAACATACCTCCCATAATAACGAAACCAACCCCTTGCCTTTTATTTTTCTCGAGTAAGGTTGATGCCTTTGGTCCTAATTCTCCACTGCCTCATACTTTTTTTTCTTTTAAATCAGAACCAAAATTGAAACGTACTGTCTTGGTTACAACAAATTGGAATAAAAAGATAAGCTACCTAACTTGAAATAGACATATTATCTAAATTGACTAATAACTCATCTAACCAACATTAAGGTAGAGTATGACATGATTATTAGGAGTATTAGATTAAGGGCCTACTATTACGTCCAGTGCTATGTGACGTGTCATTTAAGGAAAATTCAGTGGCCCACTATATCGAATACATTTATTATAAAAAAGGGCATGATTTGTAATTTAAAAGGAAAGGGTGAGCTTTTTATGGAGTTGTTGATAAGGTTCAAATAACAAAGCAAAGAAGACAACCTCCCTAAGCAAGTAAAATCTTTTAAAGACAATAATACCCTCAAATTTTTCATTTAATACCTAAAAACAGACCCGTTGAAACAATCTCTTGTAATAGAGAGAAAAAAGGAAAGGTAAAATGGTAAATATTCCACATCGACATCACTAGTTTTCAGTTTCTTAACCACACCTCAAAAAAACAATTGTTGTTGTAAGGTCGAGAAAAGGGGCCCTAGCCTGAACAGAGTTACTTTAGCCAGAGCGACTGAGCAAATCGCTCAATTCTCGCTCTGGCTTTTCAATTCATCAATCAATTGCCCACTATGTCGAAAAGGTATTCATTTCTTTTTTACACAAATGAATATGTATCTTGTGATTTGGATGATCTCAACGCTTGTTTTTCCTTTTGCTAATTGTGTTATGCGATTCTTACGGTTATGTATATGATTATTTATATATGTGTGCGATCAACGTTGTCATTGAATTTATTGTGTTGTGATTGAATGAGAGATGTCAAAGTTGAAGAAAATATGGAATTTGCGTACTAGGAGATGCTTGAGGGTGTTAGGTTTCTGCCAGATGGCGGTGTAGATATATTTAAAATGTGTATCTACCACTTGACAGAATTTTATTCATTTTTTTTTGCTGTTGATTGATATGGCTTTTTATACTACTTTGATTCTATCTTCCAAGGCAGAGGTAAGGTCTGTGTACATTTTAACCTCCTCACTCCATTTTGTGTAATTTCACAGGGTATGTTGTTTTTTTATGTTACAAAAGCTTGAAATTTTTTAATTATTAAGTTTAGTGCTTTTAAGTTTAAAGTTATTATTTCAGTATTTGGTATTTAGTCCCTGGAGTTAACCGGGGTATTATACCCTTTGTAATGCATTTGATAGATTATCAATGAAAGAAATATCCGATTTCCCTCTATCTTCTTTTCTTCTTCCATTTTCTCTAATTTCTCCATTGAAGAGCTCACCGGAGCTGTTCATATCGTCACAAATGAACAAGAGCCCTTCTCTCTTGTTACATTTTGCTCTTGTTACATTTTGCTGTTGATTCCTAAGATTAGTTGAGGAGATAAGTTTTATGAAAAATTTAAATGGAGTTTCTCTAAACTTTTTTTTTGTATTTTGCTGCTTATTCCTAAGATTAGCTGAGAAAGGCAGTTTTACGAAAATTTCTAAACTAATTTTTCTTATGTTGATTTCTAAGATTAGATGAGGAAAAGAGTTTTACAAATATTTTAGAAGTTTTTTTTTAACTGATCGTGGAATTTCTGAAGAATCTTGTTGAAGTGATTATGGCATTGGGTTAGAAAATTAGGGGTTTGATGGCTTCGTCTGTGTTTTTGCTGGCTTACTAGAGAGATTCTAAAGCAGTAGGACTTCTTGCTATTGCATTGTTTAGAACATTGAGATTTAGCTGACCATGCCTCCCTCTTACTCTTTTTTTTTTTGTACGACGAGGGAACCCGCAACCACTACCCTTCTGGTGCGCACAGGTTACCCTGCTCTTGTGCAATGTACCCCTCAAAACGCACGGAAGAGATGACCCGCACTAGGCAAGCCCTGTGCAACGAGCTCGACCCAGAAGGCAAAATCCTCTGCCCGACAGCAGCAGGGGTTTCGAACCTGAGACCTCCATTATGGAAGCCCCATGCTCAATCAACTGAGCCTCCCTCCTAGTCTCTTTTAGGAGAGAATTTATTTTGTTTTCCCAAATTGAAATGTTCATAATGTTACATGCTTTAGAATCCAGCACATCTATAACTATGTTTGTCATAAGGCAGTTACATTTTGATGAATGATGGTAGCTTGATGAGTATTCTGTTTCCCAAGTAATACTTTTCTTTCCGCATAACATCTTGCATTAGTGCAACAATGTTTGGTTCCTACAATTATTTACCTCATAAAATAATACCAACATAAGTTATGTTGGATAGAATGTGGAATAGGAATGGGGGTATTAGTAATTCACGGATTAAAAAAACTAAACGACAAAATTAACCCTCCTACAAGTATACAAGCTTTATTTCATTAAAAAGGTAAACATATATTTTCAATTATGCAGTAGATACTAGCAGTGGCGGAGCCACCATGTAACCAGGGGGGCCCGTGCTCCCCCTCAAATTTAAATTTTTCCTAGTATACTACTAGTAATATTCATGATATTACAATAGAGTCCTCAATTCTTTACACTTCTTCTTTTAAAGTGTGGACAACTGGACCAAAATAGGCTCCCCCTAAACCAAAATAAGCTCCCCTTAAATATAAATAGGCTCCCCCTAGTCCGGAATCCTGGTTTCGCCCCTTGATACTAGTATCTGTTAATTTATCAAGCAAGCATCCAATAAGAAATAATTTATGCGTTACAAACCCTGCATTAGTAATCCGTACATTACAAACCTTGCTTTAATAATCCCTACATTACAATCCCTGCATTACAAATTCCTACATTACAATCCCTGCATTATTAGTCCCCATATTACAATCCCTGCACTGCTATTCCTTACATAACTTGTATCTTAGCTAAATGACCCCTAATTGTTTGTTGTATTTTGTCTACTACGGAGTACTTTTTTTTTTTGTTCTTTGGATAGAGTATATCAACTAGTATTTTCTGATTATTTGTCCTTTTACTATAACTATACAACTAAAGACTTTGAGTGGCAACTTTATCAAAAAAAAATTGATGGGCAAGTTTATTGTTAATTGTAATGTGTAAATGAATTTGTGGTCTCTTGTAGATGGCCATATGCGCACTTACACATGCTTATATATTTTCCAGGGTTCTTTGCAAGTTCTTTGTACATGGTGCGTGTCTGAAAGGGGAGTACTGTGAGTTCTCGCATGATTGGAAAGATCCTCCAAATAATGTAATGTTCTGGACATTATAGTTTGCAATCATAGTTTTGATTGGCCACTTCACCATCTAATAACTCTTGGATTATTTTTGCAGGTATGCACATACTACCAAAAAGGATTATGTGCCTATGGCAGCAGGTGTAGATACGAACATGTTAAAGTTTCTGAACAACCTTCACTTCCATCTTCGTCAGCTCCCACCACCCTCTCTCCTGGAATGCTAGCAGATGGTACAGGGCTTCTGTCAGGCATCTCTTCCAAGTATTTGGCTTCAGGCGGACCTTTTTACCCTCCCAACCAACCTGTATGGAGGGAAAATTCAGAGCATCATGATGTGGCAGAGATTGATAACATTGTCGACTTGAAGATAATTAATCCAGCTGATCAATCAATTTGCTCTTTTGCTGCTGCCGGTAAATGTCCACGGGGAGAAAACTGTCCTTATATTCACGGAGATTTGTGTCCAATCTGTGCGAAGCATTGCTTGCATCCTTTCCGGCCTCAAGAAAGAGAGGAGCATATAAAAGCATGTGAGAAGAGGCAAAAGCGTCTTGATTTACTGAAGCATAGTCAAGAAATAGAGTGCTGTGTGTGTCTTGAATGTGTACTCTCTAAGACAACTGCAGCAGAGCGGAAGTTTGGGATCCTTTCTGAGTGTAATCATCCATTTTGTATATCATGTATCAGGAATTGGCGCAGTGGTTCTCCTTCCTCTGGGATTGATATCAGCTCGACATTTAGGACCTGCCCAATATGCCGGAAGCTTTCATATTTTGTCATTCCAAGTGTCATTTGGTACTCCTCACAAGAAGAAAAGCAAGATATCCTTGACAGCTACAAAACCAAGCTCAGGTTCATCTTTCGGTCTCTCCCCTTTTCTGTTTTGCGTTCTTTGTTTCACTTTGTATTTTTGTTTAGGTGAGAGCCTTTAGAACTATTAGCACGGACGTGACTTGTCTCGGAATTTAACAAACATGGATTTTTTCTTAAAGATTTTATGTGATTTCTCTAATTGCAGTTGCCGCACATGCATTAAAATATTCGGCACTGTTTCCTGTCGTATTAGAGGAATTTTCGTAAGGGAATCTGTTTTATATGATCTCAAGTGCCCGGTAGGTCTGATGAGGAGGATATTCTATTTAATTACCTCGAGCTCTCCGTTCAGTGATAAGGGCACAGTCGCGTGAATAGTGGGTCAGATGAATGTTACAGATTCGAACCTAACCAAAAGTCTGGTATTTAAGTGGGGAAGAGTAGAGGGGCCGGCACATTACCCATCGAGTTTCGAACCGGGCGCCTGCTCGCCCTCGGGGATTTCTCCATTTTCAATAAATGTAAATCTTTTTCTTGATAACAATTATGTTCATTTAGTGGTAGTCATATTTGAAATGTCAATTTATATTGTCGTGGGAGATGTTTTTTTCAAATTTCCAGGACAATATTCATTGTTATGAGCCCAATGGAACTCTCATAGATATTTTGGATAGAAAGGAAGAAAGAAAAAGAAAAGAAGACCATGTAGAAGAAAAGAAAGGAGAGGGAGAGGAGTGATTTTTTTTTTTTTTTGAGTTAATTATGAGTAGGAAGAAAGGAATGTGTGTCATTTGATAGTGTCATTGTTGATCAAGTATGTGTTCTTTTGGGATTACAAAGGACCTTTTCACCAGCTTTTTATTGGAAGCAACGAAACCTTGTTTTCTCATTCCCCCTTTGAGTTTCTCTTGCTAAAAATCAACCGAATAGCAAAAATTTCCTCTTGTCACCTTCATCTCCCTTTCTGTTGATCCAAAAGCTCCGTTAGTCTTTGAAATGATGCTGTTTTATTAGTTTCAACTTTGAACTGACCCAATTTAGAGTCCCATATGTTTTTGATTTATTTGTTGAGTGGTGCTACTCTGTCCAAAGATAGACAATACTCATTATTCTCGGATTAGTTTATGTTATGCATTTAATCTTTCTGAAATTTAGTATAATGAAAATACATTTGTTATCTTGAAGTCTAAACTCTCAGAGAATGAAGCATGTGTAATTTTTTAGTAAACTTTAAGTTTAGGACTCGTAGAAGCGTTCAATGTTCTAATACTTGATAATATGTTTATTTATCACATCAAACTAGTCCGTCTAATTTATTCTGGATGGTGTGTCTGTGTTTCTTAAACCTGTTCATCTATAAAATTCCCCCCTTCCCCTTGTTCCCAAGGAAAGAAAAGAATATTTCCTATTAAGCGTCTTTTTCTCTCTGACGTAATCTTCATTTTTCAATTTTTGAGCTCAGGTCTATTGACTGCAAGCATTTTGACTTTGGCAATGGGACTTGCCCCTTTGGAGCTAGTTGTTTCTACAAGGTACAAATGTTATGATGTCAGTGTGTCTTTAGAATTTGATTTCAAGTGATTTGTTGCCATTCCGGTAAAAATTAGCATATGTCCTTATAAAATGGTGGAAATTTCTGTAGAGTTATCCCATACTTGTGCTGGTGGGAGAGTAGTCGAGGTGCGCTGAAGTTGGCTCGCACACCAAGCTTTAGGGATTAAGCTAGCTTTTAACAATATTGTCGACCAGTGGCGGAGCCAGAAATTTTGACAAGCGTTTCAAAATAATCCGAAAATGCCACATCTGGATTTGAACTTGTATTTCTCTAATATTAAGGGAGATTTAAAATATTATGCATGTATAAAACAAAAAAAATTAATCATATTTACACTAACTTTTCAAAGGAATTGAATCCCCTTCCTTGACTGGTTGATAGCCGACCTGAAGTAAAGGAATGACTCTTGTTCAGGATTGTACTGTGTCACCCATTTCACTGGAGTTCATATGTTTTCCTTGTTCATGTGGTTTTTGGTTTCTTTATTGAGAGAGGAGGGTATCAGACTTCAGTGACAGAGTGGTTTTACAGGTCAAGGTTATGCAGAAATGCTTACCTTCTGATTATGAATATAGTCTGTAGTTACTTGATGTCACGGGGGATTGTTCTCTTCCATAATGGATGTTCCCGATGAAAGTTTATATATTTCGCACAGAGGAAGTTTTATAATACTCATCAAGTTATCTGATTGTCTTTTTCTTTTTCCGCATTTCTTATCTCTATTATTTGTTTTTATTCAGTCTTTGTTATATTTGTATTCAAAATGCATGCCTGAATCCTGATTGCTTATGGACGTTATGTCCACATTGCAGCATCAATACCGTGATGGCCGTCTGGAGGAAGTGGTACTGCGTCATCTTGATCATGAGGATGGAAGCACAGTGATTTCTAAAAATATTAGGTTACACCTTTCATCCAATCTGATTTCTTCATTTTGTTATGATGACAATGTTATGGTTTTTTCTATTTCTTTCTGTCATAATTGACTGTTTTATTCTTACATATCACTGTTACTTTCAGGCTCTCGGATTTCCTTAGCAATTTGAGAATAAGGTGAACAGTGAATATGCTTATAATGATTTCAGAGTAAGTTCAAGTTTTACATATTTGCTTCATTTTCTATTATTTGGTGTCATGGTTTGCGTGTAGAAGGATTTAAAGGGTTAGTTTTTGTAATTTGATGTAAAAAAAAGAAAAATAATTTCTTATATTTCATGCTGGTATTGACTGGTTATTCTACTTTCATGCATTCCATGTTTTTCTTTTATCCTTCCAATTGAAAACTCTTCTAGTATCTTTTTATAGCATATGCTTAGCCTTCAGTGGACAACCATTTAATTGATGTGTAAGTGACAACCATTCATTCTGAGCATTCTTCTGATTATTTGACTGCAGGGTTGAAGTCGGAAACAACTTATATTTCTTCTAAGTGGTAACAAGGTGTTGCGTTTTGTGAGGTAAGCCATGATCACTTTCCCTGGTCATATTGGGTCTTGACTAGCTGCTCCCGGAGTTGAATGGACTGTGAATGTATTGACTTAGCATATTCTAGATTCTTTCAGACGAGACTCTTTCCCTAGGAAACTCTCCATCTAGGACTAGCATCGGACCTTCAATGAAAACGGTGCCAGTTCGCTGATCTTCTCTAGGACTGGACAATAGCTGAGTTGAGCCCCCCTTTTAGCCGGTATGCTTTTCCTAAAGAAACTCACCAACTAGCACCCAA
The DNA here is from genome assembly GCA_029844215.1 of Przewalskia tangutica. Lineage (NCBI taxonomy): Eukaryota > Viridiplantae > Streptophyta > Magnoliopsida > Solanales > Solanaceae > Przewalskia > Przewalskia tangutica. The sequence goes on along the minus strand of CM056731.1, from coordinate 31,902,858 downwards.
GGGTGTGGTTCAGTGGGTGAGAACCATGAAATCTGAGGTTCAAATTCCAGCAGAAACAAAAAATACTATGTGATTTCTTCCCATATGTCCTAGCCTTGTACCCGTTGCGGGTGGGAGATGGCAGGCATCCCGTGGATTTAGTCGAGGTGTGCGCAAGCTGGTCCGAACACCACGGTTATAAAAAAAAGAAGCTCACCAGCTAGTATTAAGGGAAAGTGCCTAAAATAAACCTCAACCTTTGCCCGGGTTTGCTGTAACACACATAACCTTTACGGTAGTCCTATTACCCCGAATATATTTTTAAAGCATTTTTTTGGTATTTATGTGGAAAAATCGAACACAATTCTAAACTCGATTATGAAAAAATATAGTGATAAACAAGATCCAATTCCTAGAGAATCAACTGTTTTCTCCATGAAAAAGAATTAAGAGTTTAGGAGAAAATTCTAATTTTATGTTTTTTTCGAAGACTGAATGACCTGAAAATGACGTACTCCTTTGTTTTTTGGCCTTTTGTTCAGCACGTGTTTGAATTGTTATCTAGCTCACTCGATAAATGCCAAAGAAATTCCTTAAAAATATATCTAGGGTAATTGGGTGTATTTTATGCATTTTCCCTAGTATTAACATCCGTCCAAAGAAAACACTGCAAGTTAGCTGATGTTGTCTAGGTCTGGGCACTGACTCGACTCAACTCGGCTTGCTTGTGTTTTAGCTTGAATTGGTTTAGAAATAGTTGGGCAAAGTTCGGGTCAGTTACCATCAAAACTCGGCTCAGCCAAAGCTTGGTTCAAGTTTGGCTTGGTCAAATCTCGGTTGAGTCATGTAATTAATACTCTAAAAATAAAAGTCTAAGCTCTAGTATTAAATAAAACTTGACTATTTTAGATTTTAAAATGTTAATACTTAGTACATTACTATTTTTTACATAATAGTAATTAATAATTTGTACTTATGCGGTATAGTTACATTGTTGATCAGATGGTAACTTAAGCTACTCTGGTGTGGCATGAAACATAATAAAAAATTAATTAGTGAACTGAAATCATTAATGTAGTTCAGATTAATTTGTTTTCTGACTAAAATTTCAATAATATGTTCTATATAGAATGTGACTTCCTTTGGATTTAAGTTCTAATATATATATTAGTGATTCAAGTAATTCAGTTGCATTTGTATTCAATTCTCAATCTAAACTATGGGTTCTTATACTTTTTACTTAATCAATTAGTTAATGTGAATTCCAAATGTGTTAGTCGCATATGCGGAAAAAAGGTTAGATAATTGACTCGATTATATTCTCAGAAGCTCGGTTGAGCACGGTATTGTAGAAGTTTGATCAGCTCAACTCGAGTTAGCCTTGATTCGACGCTATAGAAGCTCGGTCAGACGCGGTGGTATCAAAAGTTTGGGCCGGCTCAACACTTGGGCCTAATCTGTCTTGAGTGAAGCTGGATTCATGTTTCATTATTTAGGAAAGTGAATGGATTTCATATGATTTTGCTGCCCTAAAACTTCGTGCATCTGATTTTGCTGCCCTTTTACTTGCATAATCTAATTTTAGGTGATTTATTAGAATTGATCCTTGGAAGTTAGAATCGATGACTCAACCCCATTAATTTCGAAAATCGAGAAACGGGAGTATATGGTTTTCTTGCTATTTTCACAGATATATCAGAATCATAGGTTGATGAATAAATGAATAAACCATTTTCGTTTTGCCATTGATTGGTCGGTGAAAAATCATGTGGCTATTTGTTAAGACGCAGTCAGGTGTGAGAATCGAAGGGTCTAATGTTAACAATGGAGGAAGACGAGAGGAGCAGCCATGAGAGCTTTTGTGGAAGCTTTTCGTTTATCTCATTATCTGTGTAACTGAATGTCAAACAACATTACAATGTATAGAATAATAAGGGTAAAATGGTAAAATCCCAAGAGGGTAAAACAGTAAAATGCTAAGTAGTAATTAGTAAGGGTAGAGTGGGAATAAGCTTAATAACCAACTAACTACCCTCAACACTTCATGAGCTAGATCAAAACAAGTTCTTCAGACCGAGCTTGGAGAGTAAATAGGAGTGATGCCCCTGAGTCAAGGCCTTGGTTAACACATCGGCAGGTTGAGCTGCAGTAGGAATGTAGATGGTGGAAATCAAACCCTGATGTATCTTTTCGCGGATAAAGTGGCAATCAATATCGATGTGCTTAGTACGTTCATGAAAAACAGGATTTGCCGCAATTTGGATTGCGGACTTGCTGTCACAGTGCAGGGGAATAGGCAAAGACAGTGAAACAGCAAGTTCTGCAAACAAGCGAGACAACCAGACCACCTCTGCGACAACAGAAGCCATGCTTCTGTATTCAGCCTCAGCCGAGCTTCTGGAGATAGTTTCTTGTTTCTTCGATTTCCAGGATATAAGAGATGCACCAAAGAAAACCAAGTACCCGTAGGATCTCGCGTGTTGAGACATGACGTCCAATCAGCATCACAATAAGCAGACAATTGGACAGAACCACCAGAGGACAGAAAAATGCCCAGTCCAGGAGCCTTCCTAATGTATTTGACTATTCTATGTGCTGCCAGAAGATGAGAAGATTTAGGAGCCTGCAGAAATTGGCTCAGGTTCTGGACAGCAAAGGCAATGTCTGGCCTAGTATGAGTCAAGTATAGAAGTCGACCAATCAGTCGTTGATAGCTGACTGGATCATCCAAAAGAGGATCACTGTGTCCACAGACAGTGGAATTGGGAAGTACATGTTGATCAAAAAGAAAAGAAGTGAGCTTGATATTCAATTCCAAAGGGGAACCAGCAGGCTTGCTACCTGTGAAACCCAAATCAGCAATCAACTCTAAGGCATATTTACGTTGGTGCATGACAATTCCAGTGGCATTCCTGGCAAACTCCAGCCCAAGAAAATATCGTAAATCCCCTAAGTCCTTGATTCTGAATTTCTGTTGAAGCAGGAACTTGGTCTCCTGGATGAGGAGTGGATCAGTGCCTGTAATGAGCAAATCGTCCACATAAACCAGAACAACAACCAAGTTATCAGTATCTCTCTTGGTAAACAGGGAATAATCCAGATAACTTTGGACAAAACCAAAAGAGAGCAAGGCAGTGGTCAATTTAATGTTCCACTGTCGAGAAGCCTGTTTCAGTCCATAGAGGGACTTCAACAATCTGCAGACTTTCCCTTGCTGATTAGTGAAACCCTGTGGCAGTGTCATATAGACCTCTTCAGTGAGATCACCTTGCAAGAAGGCATTGAATACATCCATTTGATATATATTCCACCCTTTGGCAGCAGCAACCGAGATGACAGACCTGACAGTGACCATCTTTGCCACTGGGGAAAATGTATCCTGATAGTCGATGCCTTCCTTTTGATTATATCCCTTTGCCACAAGTCTTGCCTTGAATCTCTCAACCTCCCCTGATGCCTTATACTTAATCTTGAACACCCACTTGCAACCTATAGCCTTTTTGTCAGCAGGAAGGTCCATGATTTCCCAGGTGTGGTTGTCCTCCAAAGCCTGAAGTTCAGACTTCATGGCTTCAATCCATCTATCATCTTTCACTGCTTCAGTGTAAGATTGTGGTTCATACTCTTCTGATTCTTTGACTAAGAAACTTTGATATGTTGAAGACAATCCTGTGTAGCTGAGAGTTGCAGACAGTGGATACAAACAAGTCTGCATACTCTGTGAATCTGCTGTAGGCTGTATAAAGTCTTTCATCCATGTGGGAGGTCTCCTAGGCCTGTTAGACTTCCTTATTGTTGGAGTCTGAGCAGGTGGAGAAATAGGCATAGCAGCAACCTCAGGCAAAGTAGCTTCCTCAGGATGAGACAAATCTGAACTCTCTACTATGGTCCCATCTGCAACTGCATCTGCAATAGTAGCTGTGTCTTCAGATTGAACTGTTGATCTGTTGGATTCCACATATTCTTCAGAGAATGAAGGAATAGGGCTGCTGATATCTGAAATAATGTCCTGTTGTTGGTCTCTGAAGGGGAATATATCTTCATAGAATGCTACATCTCTGCTCACAAAGATAGTATTACTAGTGAGATTGAATAACTTGTACCCTTTCTGCCTGGATGAGTACCCAAGCAAGACTGATTTGATGGCCCTAGTGTCAAACTTATCCTTCTTCTGTAAGTTGGTAGCATAACAAAGACATCCCAACACTCTTAAATGTGATAGATTAGGAACTCTTCCATACAACCTTTCATATGGTGAAGCATTCCCTAACACTACAGATGGGATCCTATTAATCACATACACAGCTGCTTCTACACATTCCCCCCAGAATTTGGATGGTAACTGACTCTGGAATTTGATGGCTCTGGCAATCTCTAATATGTGTCTATGTCTTCTTTCCACTACTCCATTTTGTTGAGGAGTATGTGGACAGGAACTCTGATGTACAATACCTAGCTGTGTAAATAACTCACTACAAGATTTGTTGAAGAACTCAGAACCATTATCTGACCTAACACTCTTGATACATGCACCAAACTGATTTTTAATCATTGTGCTAAGATTCTTAAGAATGACTATAACATCAGATTTAACATGAAGTAAGAAAATCCAAGTCCATCTAGTATGATCATCAACAACAGTCAGAAAATATCTCATACCAGTATAAGTGGGAATCCTATATGGTCCCCATACATCAAGATGTAACAACTGAAATGCACTATTAGCTCTACTGCTACTAACTGGAAACTTTATTCTGGTTTGTCTAGCCATAGGCATCTCCATGATGTTGTATTGTGAAATTAGACTTATTTTTGAAGGTATCTATCTTTCTAATAACACTCATTGGCACATGCCCTAGCCTCCTGTGCCAAAGCCCTGCATTCAGTTCATCTGCTGTCACAGCTGCAATGTTTGCCTTTGTCTTCATATAATCCAGACTTCTTTCCTTAGACTCCAACATGTACAAACCATCCACTTCTTTACCAATCTCCTTCACCTTCCCAGTGAAGAGATCCTGTAATACAAAGAAGTCAGGGAAGAACCTTGCACTACAGTTCAATTCTTTTGTTAGTTTTGAAACAGAAAGCAAGTTAAACTTGAAGCTGGGTACACACAGAACATGTTTAATGAGGTCACCTCCAGTTAACCTGCAGTTCCCAGTCTGTGTAATGGAAGCAGTATCACCTGTAGGCAGCTGAACTTTCCCTGCATTCTCTAGTGTATCAGGTTGTTCAATCATATTTCTATCACTTACCATATGGTTAGTTGCTCCTGAATCAACTATCCAGGAACTTTCTTTATCAAGTGCAAGTTTACCTGCCATATGGACTTTATGGGCTGGTGGAGGGCCATATTGAGGTCATGTGTCCATTGAGTACATCACAGCTTTTATCTCCTCAAGCTTCTCTGGTGTACATGTTCTCAGCAAGTAACTGAGATGCCCTTGCTGGTCCTGGGATAACTGCCTGCATCCTTCCAATTGGGGCATATTTGTCATGACTGCATTAACCTTCTTTCTTCCCTTAAAATCTGATGGATATCCTATCAGCTCATAGCATTTCTCTTTGACATGTCCTTGTTTATTACAGTGCTCACAGTGCATTAGCTTAAAACACCCTTTTCTAGTGTGTCCCTTCATTTGGCAGTAATCACAGAAGGTATATGGCCTTCTCTGCTGCTGTTGTTGTCTGTTCTGAGGGAATCTACTTGTTAGTGCAATACTCTCAGTAGTTTCTCCTCCATACGAATATCCCTCTGCTATATGTTTCTGACTCTCGTCTTGTGCGACCATTGCATAGGCTTGATTTACACTAGGAGTAGGAGACATCAGTAGTATATGGCTTCTGGCCTGATTATATCCTTCATTCAATCCCATCAAAAATTCCAAAAGCCTTTGATTAGATAGATGCTCTATGTATTCTCGTGGACTTATACAGTCACATATTGGTCTAGGAATGATCGAGTCGACCTCATCCCATAAATCCTTTAATCTGGAATAATAGCTCGACACAGGCGAGACTCCTTGAGTCAACATTGTGATTTCTCTTCTCAATTGATAAACTCTAGATAAGTTTATCTTATCGAATCTCTCTTTCAGATCCTTCCATACGGCATAAGCAGTGGATCTGTACAGTATGCTACTCAACAAATTTCGATTAACATTTTTCATAATCCAAGATATGACTACAGCGTTACATCGATCCCATTGTCTTACTTGATTAGAACCGAATGTATCTCGCTTAACTGAACCATCTATGAATCCGATTTTGTTCTTCGTCAACAGAATTAACTTCATAGATCTACACCATAAGGTGTAGTTCTCCATACCTGCTAGTTGAATCTCCATTTGTATTGCTCCTGCTGTGTCCGAGGCTCCTAAGAACAGAGGATGATTATGGTCCGCTATGTTCAAACCAGAGATCTGACCTTCTACTGTAATGCCGGAATCTGCTGCAGAGGTGTTGATGTGCTCCATAGAATTGTTCAATCGAAGGCGCACCTAGAAGAGGATGATGCGATTGCAAAAAATGGGAAAATCGATCAGAATGTCCAAGCGTCTCGGCAAGTCTGATTTGACTGCTGCATGTAAGTTTCTCTTCGATTCTTTACTGCTGTGGCTTTGGTACCATGTTAAGACGCAGTCAGGTGTGAGAATCGAAGGGTCTAATGTTAACAATGGAGGAAGACTAGAGGAGCAGCCATGAGAGCTTTTGTGGAAGCTTTTCGTTTATCTCATTATCTGTGTAACTGAATGTCAAACAACATTACAATGTATAGAATAATAAGGGTAAAATGGTAAAATCCCAAGAGGGTAAAACAGTAAAATGCTAAGTAGTAATTAGTAAGGGTAGAGTGGGAATAAGCTTAATAACCAACTAACTACCCTCAACACTATTCATTTTAGAAATTGTCATTTTATTTTTTAGTATTTTGCTATATTTATGTACTTATAATTTTCAGGCTGCTTTTGTTTTAATTATAATAATTGTCTTTTGGCTGTTTCAGTGCAAATTCCCCTCCTGAATTATGTGTTGGAGTTGAGGCGCAGACATGGCACTCCAGTCAAGGGACTGCTTGGATAATTATTGATACATGTATCGAACCACAAAACGAAACCTATCCCCCAAATAAAAATATAAAAAAAGAGCAAAAGTGTATATGGATTGTGTATATTACAGATTAACTAAATCTACTGCAATTGTCAAGGATGATAATAATAAATAAGAGGAGCGGGGAGATGTTTTTGGCGGTATCTAGTCCTCTTTGTACTCTTCTATCATTTTTTCCCCGTCTTGTCGGATGCAATAGAGACCAAAATGTATCTCAAGTTCGTGACACCTCCTAAGAATCCTAGAGGTTTATGGCTTCTGTTTAATAGCCAAACACTGTAATCCGCACCATGTTGCTAGGGAAGTCCAGACTAGAATTTGGAAAGGTATACTGAATGGCTGGACATCTGTAGGAAAGCCTCTCAATGGGTTGTGCATAATGGTAGACAAGCTAACTTCTTGGTTGACAGATGGCTACCTATGCATAACACCATAAGCTGTTGTAAATGTAGGAGAAGAACGCGTTAAGGTTTCAAGCTTGGCCAGCTATGATGTCTTGAACTTTAATAATCTTTCTTTCCAACTCCCTGAAACGATTATCAATACTATCATGAATACCTTTACACCCTCTAATAATATCGAGGAAAAGCTAATTTGGAGGCTAACTATTGATAGTCTCTTCTCAATATCCAGTGTTTATTACTATTTTATCGAAATGAGTTTAGGGAAATAGTTAAACCTAATACAAGTGCTTTGGCTGGATTAAATTTTATGGTTAGTTTATTATGGTAAACTCCCTACCAACTCTTATATCAACCATGTAGGGCTTAACTTAAATTTCAGCTGACATTACTGTGATTTTCCTAACGAGACGATCTCACGCATTTTGTTTGACTGTATCAATGCCGAAGTGCTTTGGCAAATGACCATCCAGAGTTGCACTAATATCCCTACTACTATATATGTACCTAGACTTCAACTCTACAAATTGGTTCGATTCGTGGTCTAGGATTAAAAAGCAATAGTTTAAACAACATCCTTACCTGGGAAACCTTAATCCACTTGTGTCTTTGGAACATTTTGTTAACTAGAAATCATAACAAGCTCCATGGAAAGCATGACCATGGTTTGCTTAGAAATACTTGCTCTAGTGTTGTGGAATTCAACCGAATTACTAATCATATCACTATGAGCATCAAATGTAAACCTCCTGACATGGTAATTACAAGTTTAACACTGATGATTCTTCGTTGGGTAACCCAGTAATAAGAGGAATAGGGGTGTGATTAGAAGTAGTAGCGGTTAGGGGTGTAACCCAGTAATAAGAGGAATAGGGGTGTGATTAGAACTTAGAAGTAGGAGTAGCAGTCCGACACCATATTAAGTGGTTATTTTTTATCTCCTCATTCCCATTATACTACAATTCCCCTGTTATCTTTGATATTTCCTTAGTTAGCTTTCGAGCTTTCAATCAAAGAATTAGTTGTTGTGTTCATTACAGGGATGATTTTACTTTTCTTTTCTTTTTTTAAAAATAAAAGTTAAATTTTACTATTTCACATCCATTTCGAAAAGAAATAAAAGTTAAACTAGTGTAGATACAAAAAGAAAACTCTCTTTATTATATAGCCAAACCAATAATAATAATTATATAAAACAAGTACAATAATCCCTACTATCACCTCCGAAAAAGAAAAAGACAAAATTGCCACTCAAAACATAAAAATACAAATGTGTATATCTAATAAATACCGGCGGCAACGCGTATCATCAAAAGCAACGAACAATCCATCTAGTTCCTGAGAAGAGCGGCAATAGACAATATCAGCGATGAGCAGACAATCGCGCCGGAAGCGGGTAGCGAAAACGCGCCGCCTTGATCCGGCGACGGTGCCGGAGCTAATGTCACTTCCTGACCGGAAGTAACCACCGATAAAATTGCCACAATGGCAAAAAACACAGTCATTGTCTTCGATGCCATATGTGAATAGGAGAGATAATGAGGGATGAAAGAAAGAAGATGGTAGGGCAAGGGATTATATACGAGATGAGAAACCGTGTGGGGCCCATGCAGAAAGGAAGAACATGACACGTTAAGAAGACAGGTAGAAAGCTGAGTTGCCCATTTAAATTAGATAAAATTAAGAAAGTAAAAAACAAATTATGATTTTAAATTAAAAAATATATACTTACTTAATATATATCAAAAGGTTTTTAATTTTATGACTTTAAATATATCGTAAAATCTTAAAATTAAAAAATTATCAAATTAAAAAGAGATAAGTATATTTTTTAAAATATTATAAAAAGTAAGATAAATAAATTAAACTTGTACTAGAAGAAGAGTCTCGAGAAGTTAGGAAGATCGTAGCCGTCACGCTGTTCTAGATGTAAGGGCAAACGGGGCCAGATGTCAGAAAAATACAAGTAATTTTCATTCCTATATAATAAAAATAAATTACTTTTCTCTTGACTAAAACATACACAACTAGTAAACCTTTTGATATTTAGAATCCAACAATATCAAGTTACTATGTTTTCCAATCATCATTTTGATTTTAATATTACTTTAACTTGTTAGCTTTTGTCTAAGAGTTAATTTGAAAAAAACTAATCAATTTATGTCTTGATTTTCTAGAGTGACACTTATTATGTGATTATTTTTTTGCTACGATCACACTTATTATGAGACGAATGAAGTAATTTGGAGACAAGTAACCGAGAAGTTAGGAGATCGTCACCGTCACACTGTTCTCAATGTTAGGGCAAACGGGGTCAGATGTAAAATACAAGTAAGTAATTTTCATTTGTACTAATAATAGTCAATGATTGATTAAACTAATTAATCGTTGTCAATATTGATATTTTAGTTGGTGAGGTAGGAATATAGGTTGGACTTGGAAACGGTAAACGAGGCTCTAAAATGAGCTGTTTCTTCAACATGAACGGTTGAAACTAATTGCTTCACTCAGGGTTAATCTTTTAAATTAAAGGTTAATAGTACTTATATTTTTATCTCTCAATTATTGATAAGTTTCAATTTTAGTTAAGCACATTAAACTTTTAATTAATTGAATTATGCACTTTTCATTCTTTTGTTTGTGAAAGTTCACAAAATTATCATGATTATTTAATTATCTCACCAGTTAATTACTCAATTTTACTCCATATTTAGTGAACAATATATTCTCTACTTCGTATACCCCATTTATGAAACTATATTGGGTATGTTATTATTATTATTGTTGTTGTTGTACAATATATTCTCTACCTGGAGAAATCAAAACCACATATTTTAATTAATTTAAAGTTAAATATGCTAAATTATACTCCCCTCCGTCTCAATTTATATGATGTAGTTTGACTGACATAAAGTTTTAAAAAATAAAGACTTTTAAATCTTGCGGTTTAAAATAAGTCAAATATATTTGTGTGGTTATAAATTATTTCGTTAAGCGTAAAAGATAAAATTTAAAATTAAATTATTATTAAATAAGAAATGCATTATTCCTTTTTAGACTGATTAAATAAAAAAATGTGTCATATAAATCGGGAAAAAAAAAGTATACCACAAGGATCAAAAGTAAAATTTATCAATAATTTATGGATCAAATATATTATTATCCTTATATTTAAATATACTATGGAAACCTGTCGCCGAATCTACTATCTCGACAAATGTAACGCGCATCCGTTTTATTGGTGCATCTTTTTTTTTTTCTGTCTTGTTTACAGTTTTGAAAAAGGAATTGCTATTGATTTGACTTTGAAGGAAAATGTTTTTGATTTTCTCTTTGGTAGATTTACATTGTCAGTTAACTTTTACAGACCGACATGTAAATTTCTTTTACATTGATTATTAAAGCCAATTATAAGTGAGTATATGTAGGAGCTGTTAGAAGATATTCTTAGGATTTTTATTTAGTGTTAGAAGATATTCTTATGATTATTATTTATTATATTTAAATAAATAATTATTATAGAATATTCTAGATAGCTAGTCATTAATATAGAATCATACTTGTATGAAAAGAATAGGATAAATGAGGAGAAGATTAAGACTATCAATCTTCTACCATATTTGTATATATTCTTATCATTTGTAAATGGAAAATTTGAGGAAAATATTCTACTTACCTTATAATTTTTACATGATATCAAAAATTTAAGGAAACAAAATTCTAATTGTTTTCTTCCTACCAATTTTCGGATCCCCTCCTCCATTCCAACACTTAGCCGAATTTTTTTTACTCCTCTTCTACAAAGTTTTTTTTTTCTTTCCCTTCCTTCTCCATTAATCATCCAACCAAATATCCTAACGTCCGACTCCAAATCATCCTTCCACCCAGCCCTTGCGATTTCCAACATCAAAATGCATGTTTCCATCACCCTAGAGATGGAAAACGTTCACTATGCAATATGGGCGAAACTTTTCAAAATTTGTTGCCGCTCTCACCTGGTTCTTCACCATATCATTCCACCAGAAAAAGGAAAAGAAAAGGTATTAACTACGAACGCGGACAAAGAATTGTGGGACACACTAGATGCCACTGTTCTCGGTTGGATCTATGCAATAATTTCTACAGACCTTTTGCATACGATAATGGAACCGGATTCTAAAGCGGTTGATGCTTGGAACCGTTTGCGAGATATTTTTTATGATAATCAAAATTCTCGCGCCGTTACTTTGGAACAATAATTCTCCACAATTGACATAGAGGATTTTCCAAACACGCCGGCCTATTGCCAACGCCTAAAGGTGCTAGCCGATCAATTGAGGAACGTCGGTGCCCCTGTCACCAACAATCGCTTGGTTCTTCAACTTGCGCCGGACTTACGGAGGCATATAGTGGGGTTGGAACACTAATACGGCAAAGCAACCCCTTCCTTTATTTTATCAAACACGCTCCATGCTCATCCTCGAAGAACAAGACCTTTCCAAAAAGGTCGCCACCGTCAATAATTTTCCCATGCTTGCCACCTCGACGAATGAAGGTAATGTTAATTTTAATCAAAATAATCGAGGACAAAAATGGCATAATGAAAATAAAAATAAAGGTGAAAATTGCGGTAATAATAATAAAAATGGGGGCCACCGGAATTCCGGCGGCAAGAGCAACCAGCAGTGGCAGGGCCATACTGGGCCTGACAGCAGCCTCGCTGGGCAGTGCCACCAGCGAACTGGGCCAGGCCAGTCCAGCGGCCCAACAGTGGACAGTATTATTTTCAGGGGCAGCAGCACAGCAGATCTGGGCCTGGAAATTTTCAGCATGCCCACTTCACTCAACAGGCAGGGAGCAGTTCGGTCCAACAACAATTCAGTCCAGCCAACGAATTTGGGCCTCAATCCACCGACATTGAGTCTGCAATGCATACGCTAGGATTAAATCTACCGGATGACAATTGGTGTATGAACTCTGGGGCCACGTCTCATATGGTATTATTGTCGGAAATGACCATTCAATTCCAATTAAAGGTTACATATCCACTACATTGTCACCACCAAACCCTCCACTAGCCTTAAAAAATGTACTGCATGCCCCACATTTAGTTAAAAATTTGGTATATGTTAGAAAGTTTACTACTGATAACTGGGTATCTGTAAATTTTGACCCGTTTGGATTTTTCGTAAATGACTTTCAGACAGGGGCGCCGCTAATGAGATGTGATATCCAGGGGAGCTCTATCCAGTCACTTCACTTTTCCACTGCCAAGACACCTTTTACTTTTGCTGTGTTTAATTCTAATTTATGGCATGAACATTTGGGACATCCGGGAGAGTGTTCTGAACTCTCTTAAACGCAATAATTTTATTGCATGTACAACGACTTTTAATAAGTGTCAATCAGCCCATTGGGTAAGCATATTCAACTGTCATTTATTTCTTTTGATTTATGCACTCTTATGCAATTTGATACTATCCATTGCGATCTTTGGACATCCCTCATTTGGAGTTCTTCAGGGTATTACTTGCTCATTTTAGATGATTTCTCTAATTATCTTTGGACATTTTCTTTATCGAAAAAAATCACAAGTTTTTTCTACATTCTTGATTTTTAGAGCATTCATCCATAAACAATTTGAAAGGGATATCAAAAACATCCAATGTGATAATGAGAGGAAATTTAATAATAAGCATTTTTGGGATTTTTGCAAAATAAATGATTTGAATTTTCATTTTTCATGTCCCCACACCTCTTCACAAAATGGGAAGGCGGAACGCAAAATAAGAACCATTAATAATATTGTTAGAACATCTCTTACTCATGCTTTCATACCCCCATAGTTTGGAATCATGCACTTCAAGTTGCCACATATTTGTTGAATATTCTACCAAACAAAAACTTGTCCGACCAAAGCCCGCTTCAAGTCCTCTACCTGCGAGATCCATCATATTCTCACTTACGGGTTTTTGGATGTTTGTGTTACCCCTTATTCCCGTCCACCACCATCAATAAACTGCAACAACGGTCTACTCCATGTATTTTTTTGGGTTATCCTTCACATCATAGAGGTTATAAATGTTATGATTTATCCTCCCATAGGATTTTCATTAGTCGACATGTCCTCTTTGATGAAACAACTTTCCCGTTTAAAAATATTCACGAGTCTAGACCAACTACTAATGAATTTTTGGATGAGGGACTAGTGCCATTTTTAACACAAGCAAGGCCACGGTTATACAACCCGTGGCCCAACAGTCCTTGGCCCATCCCCCTGGTGATCATTCTCGGCCGACTGGGCCCTTCACTTCAGGCCCAAATTTACACTTAGCATCCCCACAAGAGGTCAGTGGCGTCCAGTCCATTGGCCTAATAACTACCTCCCGACACTCCCAAAATGAGGCCCAGGCCAGTGGCGTCCAGTCCACTGGCCCACCCCTTGCTTTGCTATCTGACCCACCACCCGCTGAAAGTCGTCCAGTCACCCACAGTCAACATGGTATTGTAAAACCCAATACAAAATATAGCTCACACCCAAGTTACTAAATCGCCATTACCGCGTAATCATGTGTCTGTCCTACGTGACCCAAATTGGAAAATGGCCATGAATAATGAATACTATGCTCTTATTAAAAATAGGATGTGGGAGTTAGGTCCTCGTCCATCTCATGCTAACATTATTCGGTCTATGTGGATTTTCAGTCATAAAGAAAAATCTGATGACAGTTTTGAGCGGCATAAAGCTCGTCTTGTAGGTGATGGCAAGACACAACAGGTTGGCGTAAACTATGGGGAGACATTTAGCTCAGTGGTGAAACCAGCTACCATAAAGACGGAACTAAGTCTAGCCCTTTTCAAAGGATGGTCACTTCGTCAGTTGGATGTCAAGAATGTTTTTCTTCATGGTCATCTCCATCAAACAGTTTATATGCACCAACCTTTGGGCTACAGGGACTCCAGATTTACAGATCATGTCTGCTTATTAAAATAATCCTTATACGGATTAAAGCAGGCACCTCGGGCTTGGTACTAAAGGTTTGCAAAATTTGTATCCAAAATGAGTTTTTCCCAAAGCCAGTCGGATAATTCTTTATTCATTTACCGTCAGGGTACTAATACTGCTTATCTACTTTTATATGTGGACAATATTATACTAACCACCTCATCTGATGCTCTTCGGAAGTCTATCATGTCACAGCTAAGTTCGGAGTTTGATATGAAGGATCTTGGACACTTGCATTATTTTCTCGGGATTGATGTGACTCATCATTCTGGTGGTTTGTTCTTATCACATAGGAAATATGATTCAGATATTGTGGAACGGGCTGGAATATCTTCCTTCAAATCGTCAGCTACTCCGGTGGAGCTTGGCTGGGGCAAGTCATTTGCAGATCCCACACTCTACAGGAGCTTGGCTGGGGCACTTCAATACTTGACATTTAGCAGGACGGATATCTCTTATGTTGTGCAACAGGTCTGTCTCTTTATGCACAACCCCATGGACGATCATATGCATGCTCTCAAACGTATCGTGAGATATGTCAAAGGCACACTAAAATTTGGCTTACACTTATATTCCTCCCCGGCATCCAAATTATTCTCATATACTAATGCAGATTGGGCAGGCTGTCCAGATACCCATCGCTCTACGTCTGGATATTGTGTATTTTTGGGCGACAATCTCATTTCCTGGTCCTCCAAACGACAACCTACAGTCTCTCGATCCAGTGCTGAGGCGGAATATCAGGTTGTGGCAAATGTTGTCTCTAAATACTGCTGGATTCGAAACCTATTGCTTGAGCTTCATTGTCCAATGTCCAAGTCCACACTAGTCTACTATGATAACATCAGTGCAATTTATCTATCGGAAAATCCAGTCAACCATCAGCGCACAAAGCATATTGAGTTGGATATTTATTTTGTTCGTGAAAGTGTGGCTCGTGGACATGTGCGGGTGTTACATTTCTGACACATCATCAAATAGCAGATATATTCACAAAAGGGCTTCCGCTGATTTTATTTAACGACTTTTCGATCCTCACTTTCGCCGCCCTCCCGCTTCGATCATGTGAGTGTTAGAAGATATTCTTAGGATTATTATTTAGTGTTAGAAGATATTCTTAGGATTATTATTTATTGTATTTAAATAAAAAATTACTATATAATATTCTAGATAGCTAGTCATTAATAAAGAATCATACTTGTATGGAAAGAATATGATAGATGAGGAGAAGATTAAGGCTACCAATCTTCTACCATATTTGTATATATTCTTATCATTTGTAAATGGAAAAGAATATATACAAATATGGTAGAAGATTGGTAGCCTTAATCTTCTCCTCATCTATCCTATTCTTTCCAAAAGAGAATTCAGTACTTCTTGGTTTTGAATATCTGAATTGGTTGTTTGATGTTCAAGAATTTTTGTTTAGGCAGTTCATACCACTGTGGGCACCGGTTCCTCCAGGGTGAATAAACTTTTAAAACCCTTCTTGGCCTTGCGAGTGATTATATTATTATGGATTTCTTTTCTGATTCTTAGTGTTAGTGACTCTTAGTTAGAATTGCAAGCTTAATCTGATAATCATCGGGTGCCATTGCTGGGTAGGCTCTAACGACTGATGAGCTACATGAGGTTAGGAAGTGCACCACTCTTTACCATACAAAGACATCTCTTTTCCGTGATAGAAGAGTACAAATTACCGATTACAATTGGTAAAATATTCTAGTAACATTAACAAAAATTACATTGTCATTAAATATAATTTAGATTGATATTACAAATTGCAATGCAGTGGATATACTTATATTCAACGACACAATTTTCAACAATAAGATATCGGAGATAACTCAAACTGGTTTCGAAATAAGGAAATAGCATGGGGACCGCCAGATCAGCCCCAAAAAAAAGGAATCAGAATCAGGAACCGGCTAGACCCAAAAGACACTACAACAAATCGCCCCAAAGAGGGCAATTTTTTTAAATCAAAGTGGGCGACTAAAAAATTCCCTTTTAGTTCGGACCAAAAAGGGGGACATACAGTCGCCTTTTTTAATTTCACCAGAGGGGGCGACTTTTTCAAGTCGCCCTTTTTGGTCATCACCAAAGGGGTATTGCTAGTGTTGTAAAGAGAGGAGTGAAAGAAGAACAGGGTAGCAACTGAAGTCACCCCTTTTGGTCCTAACCAAAAGGGGCGACTTGAAAAAGTCGCCTCCTTTGGTCATAACTAAAGGGGGTGACTTCAAGTCGCCCCTTTTGGTCCGAATCAAAATGGGTGACTTTTTCAAGTCGCTTTTTTTGGTCCGAATCAAAAGGGGCGACTTTTTCAAGTCGCCCTTTTTTATCCTAAATCTAAACACGATTTACTTGACGCTCAATGACTAAATATTGTTCGCCTACGTTTTTTTTTACAAATATGTTATATTATATAAATTAAAGAAAAGATCTTGTATAAAAATAAGAAGTTCCCATTGTTCGGAAAATAACAAAAGAAGATTCGAGTTAAAAATTAAATTAATCTTCAAATGTTTTATGTTTCTAGTGTTTATTGTTATTCTCTAATTAAAACAATAGAAACTTGCATGGCTAGCTTTGTGTTTTAATCAACTATTTCGAGATTAATTGATGTATAACTCAAAAAAATTAAATAGACAATTAAAAAGTTTAGGTAATTTGTTTTGTTTTATCATTTTTTAACATAAGTTGTTGAAAAAAGTGGATGTGGTATCTTATCCCATGAATATTACAACTTAAGGCAAGCATGTTATTAGTGTCTTATAAAATAGTGAAGATCGATTTTGTATTTCTTTATAAAATAGTTGGTCCACTTTATATTTTGATTTTATTATTTATTTTCAATAAGATATAAATAACTGAGACCTATGGAAGAACAAAATATAAAATACGATGAGAAATATCATCTCTCGTGATTTTTTCATCTCCGTTGCTATCCGCCATATGATAATTAATCACACATAATATCATGGTCAAGTAAAATGTTATAATGAGTACAAATGAAAAAATAAATTATATTATCACGTACTAATATTTTCTTTTATTATTTATTTTTAATAAGATATAAATAAATATGTATTTTTCTTACTTTTGAAATTTTGATTTATTTCTAAACTTTTATTCACTGCCCATAAATGTTTCGATGTTTAAATTTATCTATCATATTTTGTAGTAAAGTTTTTTTTAACCTAAGGGGGCGACTACAATCGCCCTTTTTGGTTTTTTATCAAAGGTGGCGACTACAATCGATCTTTTTGGGTTTTTACCAAAGGGGGCGACTACAATCGCCCTTTTTGGTCCACTTTATATTTTGATTTTATTATTTATTTTTAATAACAATCTTCAAAAATTATATTTTCGAAAGATTTATTTTAACAAACTTAAAAACAATTTAACAATTTTTATAGTGACTCATTAATATGCTACAAAGACAAAGAATTCACATTAATGTTGAGCGCCCATAAAGAAATATTTTCAAAACTGGGACAAATGAACATTTTTACTTATTACTAACATTAGTTGGGCAGTCTAGTTAGTATTTCCTCATTTTCAATTTATGTATAATAATTTGATTGAATATAAAATTTTAGAAAAATATTTTGAATTTTAAGATCTAAAACATAACATAAAATTGTGTAATATAAATAATACATCCTTAATAGTAAATAAAAAATTAAAATTACTATTTATTAATAAAAAATGTGTCAATTTCTTATTATATAAAAGTAATAAAAATCACTTGTAAAAAGGGCGACTTGCCTTTTGATTCAGACCAAAAAGGGCGACTTGGAAAAGTCGCCCCGTTTGATTCTGATAAAAAAGGGCGACTTGGAAAAGTCGCCCTTTTTTGTCCGAATCAAAGAGGGCGAGTTCAGTCGTCCCCTTTGGTTAAGACCAAAAGGGACGACTTTTCCAAGTCGCCCTTTTAGACTCATGATGTAAAATACTTAAAAATATATAAAAAATAGTTTTAAGTATGCAAGAAAGAAGAAGTATTAAAGAGGATAAATATTATCGAGATTCATTTTTCTAAGTTTTGAAATTTTGATTTATTTCTAAATTTTTATACCACTGCCCATAAATATTTCGATGTTTAAATTTATCTATCATATTTTATTAAAAAAATCAAATTACTACAAAATATAAATAGAGATATTAGTAGTATCTTTTAATTTATTTATTTTTAGTGATATTTTAATTTGTAAAAAGAAAAAATCAAGAGGATCAATTAAAGGGGATATTTCGAAATTAAAATATAAATCAATTAAACTATATATCCGATCCAAAATTTATCGGAAAATTACGGATTTACGATTTTTTGTATATCCGAAATATTCATATAGAAGCCGATCCGAAATTTATCCGAAATTTTCGGATCGGAATCCGATCCCAAATTATCTGAAAGTTACGGATATCCGATTTTTTGTATACCCAAAATATTCGGATTCGAACCCATCCGAAATTATCCAAAATATTCGGATCAGAATTCGATCCGATATTATTCAAAAATTACGGATATCCGATTTTTTGTATATCCGATTCCGATAAGAAATTATTCAAAAATTACGAATTTCCATTTTTTTGTATATCCGAAATATTTGGATCCGAACCGAATTTTATCCGAACTATTCGGATCCGAACCGAAATTATTCGAAAATTATGAATATCCGATTTTTGTATATCTGAAATATTCGGATCCGAATTCGATCCGAAATTATCTGAAAATTACGGATATCCAATTTTTTGGATATCCAAAATATTCAGATTCGGAATTATCCAAAATTACGAATATCTGATTTTTTGAATATCCGAAATATTCAAATCCGATTCGATTCGAAATTATCCAAAAATTGCGGATATCTGATTTTTTGGATATTCGAAATATTCGAATCCGAAAATTATGAATATCCAATTTTTTGGATATCTGAAATATTTAGATCTGAATCCAAGAGATTTATGATTATGAAGAGTATAAATATAGCAAGTATTGATGGCTGGTTTAGTGGTAGAATGACACAATTCCACAGAGGATGCTCGGGTTCGATTCTTGGCAGAGGGTTGTATTTGTGGTGATTAATGTTGTATAACTAGTGATCTTGTGGTAGAATAGTACAGTGTCACAGTTCAGACCAAGGTTCGAATCCCAGTTGGTGCATTTAATTTTTCTTTTTTTTGAACCAACCCAAAAAGGGCGACATAAAACTCAAAGAGGGCGAGAGCGACTGTAGTCTCCCTTCTTGATAAATCTCAAAAAGGAGTCGCCCTCTTTGGTCCTTACCAAAGGGGACGACTTGAAAAATCGTCCTCCTTGATCTAAAGACAACGCGACTAATTAGGCGAGTTGAAGGGCGACTAAAAATCGCCCCCTTTGATCTAAGGGGGTGATATTTCACCCAAAGAGGGCGATTACAGTCGCCCTCTTAGAACCAATTTCTTGTAGTGAGATGTCAGCCCGAACACAATTCTCTAGCAATGTATTTTTATTCATTTCCTGTAAATTATCATATATGCAAAATTGTAAACACTTGTATACGTTCAAGTAACGGAATGAAGCAAAACTTGCACCTTCTAAACATTCTCGTATATGTTCGAATGAACAAAATCATTCTTAAATTTGATGCAACATTTAGAAGCAAATAAGGATTATGAATCCTAACAATTGTGTCAAGATGAACCGGAGACGTCCTCTTCATAAGCATAAGGAGTTTAGGCCAAAAACTTCACCCAATAATCGGATGATTAATTCTCGATGAAAATTAAAGGAGTTAAAATTTCAATAAAGCTACAGATAAAAAGGCTTCATACCGAAGAAATTATTCCTGGTTAAAACTCCGATAAAGTCTAATGGCTTAAGGCCGGATACTTTGTTTCCCGATTGTAAAGTTAACACGATGCATTAAATTCTCGGACTTTACCAAAATCAAAAGTAGAAAATTCCTGGTCATTAACATCCCCGGTCACAAAAGCTGGTAGATTATAAAAATTTCGGGTGTAACTAAAAACCCTAGAATCAAGGTTAAAAAATTAAAAGTTTTGGGGAAAAACTAAAAACCCACGAAAAGTTTTGGGTGAACACTAAAAATTTGAGATCAAGCTTTTTACGATAGTGGTACTTTTTCAACATCGACCGACCATTGAAGGAAGAAAAACCAGCGGCAGAGTTGTCATCTGAATTCTTAAGGTCGTGTACTCTTTTTTTCTTAGCCGGTTTTTATCCCGAAAAGAATTTTCCTGGCAAGAATTTTAATGAGGTAGTAGCGAGGGTGATTACATGACTTTTCGGCTAAAAGGGGAAATCTTTCACTTTCCGGTCACATCTCAGTGAGTAACAGAAAAGTGAGAAAACTATATGTATACGATAAAAATCAGTCTCAGCAGTTGGATGGATCAGGAAGTTACACGTGGCAAGGATTGCTATTAAGTGGTGACTCAACCATGATGACCCCGGATATTTTCCCTCAACATATACGAAATAAAAGGATCATTATAAAGGAAGACCGGAGCTACAGACATATAGGTAGCATCCGTCTAGCTTTGAAGGTGTTTGTTCGGGTATCAGTCACCGGATACAAGGATGCAGTCGGTTAGAAGCAATTCAAGATGTGACCGTTACAGAAATGTTACACATAGACCAAGTTTCCTTCAGTTTTTATTAGGTTTTATTAGACTTTATTACTTTTTATTGTAGCATTAATATTGGTAATTAAGGGGGCATGATTTTTGGATCATACACCCCGTAGCTCAAGTATAAATAGAGTAAGACACATCAGAAATCATGTAGCAATACAACATACTTACTTTGTTCTTTTGTCTTCTTATTATAACAGATTCATAGAGCTCATCGAGACTAAGTGTTTTTACGAAGTTAACTTCATCGAAGGATTCCCTCCGAAGCTCATACAACCCAGACTTATTCTATTACATTCTTATTTTACATTTACTTGATTTTATTGCTAATTGTTATTACTTTATATTTATTTATAACAAATCAATTCACGTATTCTTAAAATTACCACTTTTTTAGGGTAAACAAACATAGTTTTTGATTATGACATGGACATCTCTTTAATTTAGTTTGCATTCATTTTAGGGAATGGCATCAACTTGTCCTCGTGATTTGCAAGAAATTTAGTTTTGTTGGGGCAATTTTGCTGTCGTCGTTAAAACTGACACATATTTACCTTAATGATTAGTTTTGCCCTCCGTTCACTAATCTCGGTAATATTGCCCTTGACAGCTGCATTTTGAACCTCAATTTATGCTTATTAAAACCACAAAATGCCACTTAACAATTAATTAAACTCCCTCTTCTTTACCAGCCCTCCCTCCTTCTTTTCCTTAAGTGAAAAAATTGAGGTTCAAGTATAACTTACCAAATATGTGATGATAATATGTCTATACATTTTTTCACCATAATATGTCTACACTCAAATGAGAAAAAAATGAATACTTTTACCTGACCGAGGAAACAATCTAAAAACTAAATATGATAAATAATGATAACATATATAAGTAGCACAGACAACTTCAATGAATTTGAAAGCAATGAATTTTGGGTCTAACTCAACCTCAAAAGATAGCTCAAAGGAAAGAGGATTGTCCAAGTCATATAAGAAGATCAAAGACCACTTATCTCACCGATATGGGAGAATCAATACTCCACCTCACGCTCAGGACTGGACATCTGGAGCATGGACAATATAAGAGGAGGGCCCAATATCAAAAATAATGAAGTGGGACGGGTCTAGCTTCGATATCATGAAAACAATGGACTTTTGGCCTAACTCAATCCAAAAACTAGCTCAAAAGAAAGAGGATTGCCTAAGCCATATAAAGAGATCAATGACCACTTATTCCATCGAACGTGAGACAATCAATAGAATTTATAAAAAAAAAAAAACTAAAATCTTAAAAGAACAAAAAATAACAACCCTCAAAATAAACATAAGCGTAAAAAACTTAGTCAAAATATTGACATATTTGCACTTTCTTCTGAACAGAAAAACACGGCAAACCATAAACGTACGTTCAAATTGAGAACCCTTAAAATCTAACAGACAATCTCTAAAATTACTCTAGCCATAAACGTACAAATGTGGTTCAAATTATCCCTAGACACACCTATATATATAGCCCTCTTCTCAGCCACATTCAAATCACCAAAGCAACAAATAATCAAACACAAATATAAAAAAAAACAATCTTTTCTTTTAAATAAAAAACAAATTCAGAAATGGAGATGAAGAAGATTGCTTGTGTCACCCTCATTACTGCTGCCTCAATGAGTGCAGCTATGGCTCATGAAATATTGTCCCCTAGTGTTTCCCCAGCCCCTGCCCCGTCAAGTGATGCCACTGCTACATTGCCTTTTGTTGGGGCTACTTTATTGTCCTTCTTTGCTTATTACATGCACTAAATATAAATTTATGAAGAATTTGAAGGAGATTATTATACAGGTATTAGGGGAGGAAGAAAATTAAAGAGAGGATATTTTTAGACCTATTGGTCTTTAATTCTACATCTTTGTGTAATACATATCATCACCAACAAAATAAAATTATTATTATTGTTGTTGTTTTATTATTTGCTATGGAATGGTCAACTGCAATTTCATCAATTTGCATTTATTTAATATTGATCTTGAAATATCGATCATCAATGAGAATAAGGTGAATTTTCATATTCAAATCCAGAAAAAAAATTGAAAAATCATAACAGACCTAATAACAAAAAAAGATTTTTCAAGAACTTTTTGGAATTATTTTTTTCTTTGTGTTTTTGTCTTGTTCAAAATCAAGACCGTCTCAAACATTTTGATGGTCCTGTTCTAATTCGTAAAAGTAAGTTCTTAATATAAGTAAATATACCATTTCAATAATTAGAAATTATTTTAAATTATAAATAACAACTCAATACAACTTAAAGTTAATCAACCCCTAGTTTGATTGGGCTAAGACATGTGAATTTATTAACTTTATTTATTCAAAAATATTATCTTATTACTTCATTGACCACTAATTTTTTGTAACTTTTTAACTTACTTTGGCCTACGTACGTTCACGTAAGACGCATGTGGTTGGAATGAGCTTGCTTTGTTTTTGATGAGGTAAGTGAAACAAACTATCTTGTCTGCTGTAAAAACAAATCACATGAACTCCTCCATTTAAATGCAATTACGAAGTAACAACGTCCTTTCGAAAAAGTATAATAAATTAAATGGAGTAATATATTAATATAAATATACTTATTAATTAGCAACAGTACATGATAAATTTTATGCAAAAACTATATATCATACACTTATTACTTCCTGAATGCAGTATATATGTGAGTCTATTTTCCCTAATAATTCACCTAGCTAGCTATTTTTATACCAACCTTCACCAATTTTTCCATGGAGAAACGACTTTTGCTTCACTAGTTACTATTGAAAATTTATTAACCTGAATTAAAGTTAATTCTATTATTTATGATTCGAATAATTGAGGCCCCGCATGTCGGAAACGTCGTTTTCATATACGTGCACACGTTGTACCAAGGATTGTAAATTTCTTTAGTGAAAGAGATATTGGTACGTAAACAAAATATTTGAGACATGAAATGATAGACGGTGGTTTGCCAAACGACAAGTGTTTCGCGTTGGTAAATGAAGGAAGAAGTATACGACGTGTAAAAGATGAAACGAATCGGAGCCGCGGCGCTCCGGAGGTAGAACGATCGACGGAAGATGGAAAGTTTCTGACTTTTGGGCTGGTTTTGGAGCATTGATCCTCCGAATCCGATTCGAAATTATCCAAAAATTGTGGATACCCGATTTTTTGGATATCTGAAATATTCGGATCCAAATCCGATCCGAAATTATCCGAAAATTGCGGATATCTGAGTTTTTGGATATCCGAATCTGAAATGATCAGAAAATTGCGGATGTCCGATTTTTTGGATATCTGAAATATTCGGATCCGAATCCGATCCGAAATGATCTGAAAATTGCGGATATCCGAAATATTCGGATCCAAATCCGATCCGAAATTATCCAAATATTGCGGATATTCGATTTTTTGGATATCCGAAATATTCGAATCCGAATTCGATCCGAAAATTTTGGATATCCGATTTTTTAAAGATCTGAATCCGATCCGAAATTATCCGAAAAATCAAATATCCGAAATTTTTGAATTGGATCACCGAATATCCAAAATTTTCATATTTTAAATCATATTTTAATTTATCTTAAAATATTTTAAATTCATTATAATTTATCTGAAATACTGTGTGAACAACCCTAACAATATTCAATGAATTGTATTACAATACATAATATTACTATGTAAAGACTTCTAAAAATATTGCACTATTATAAATAATAAGTATAAAAAAATAGACATCTTGTTAGAACCGACCAAGGGATTTATGATTATGAGGAACATAAATATAACAAGTATTGAAAAATCACCCTATTTGATGTGGTTCAAAACTATTTGGTTCTTATCAAAGGAGACGACCTAAGAAATCGCCCTCCATAATCTAAGACAACAGACCTAATGAGATGGAAGGAAGGCAACTTGAAATCGCCTCATTTGATAGGGCGATTTTCCATCCAAAGATGGCGATTTTGCTTCAAAAGGGTAGTGCAAAGACAAAATTTGAACAATTCTCATAGTGGAGAAGTGTCATCTTTAATTAAAAATTATGATAGTGATAACTATAATTTCTATATTAATTAAAAAATATTCGATAAATCTAATTAAAATATTTATTTAAAATTAAATTTTAACTCAAATCTGAATTAATCAAATCCTAACCAAACATCGAATATGGAAAACGTAAAAAAGAAGAACGGGAAAAGGAAGCATAAATTCAATTTATCATTTAACAAAAAGTGTCAAACCTTACCCTATAATAATAACGACACCAATTAAGTATTCCCCTAGCCAAATGGCATACATGCAGTAACAAGAAAGTGTACCTTTGACATATCACACAACCATAAAGTTCCAAACTTTGTTTCCACTATAAATATCATGCCTTTCTCAAAAAAATATACAAAATTAATTAAGTCTCTTGATATTTATCATTGTCATCAATGGTTTGCCTTAGGTTGTTCTATATTTCTATTCTCCTAATTTTGATTGTTTGTTTGAAGATGACGGTGGCTCAAGATGTGGAATCGGACAATATTGCACCTTCACCGGAGATAGCTACCGGCGATGGTTTTGTTCCGGCGACCTCTGTTGGATTGTTCTTTACTTTCTATGTATTTAATCTCCTAATTAATATGCATTGAGCTTTTGATGGTTCTTCTAGATCACCAAATATGATTTTGCTCTACCGGCTAGCTATTTGTATACTTTATGTTTATTCTACCACTTGTTACTAATGTAGTATGCATTTGCATGTTGCGATTATAAATTTTCCGGTTATTATCTTCTCTCCTTTCCTTAACTTAAATAAATAAGACGCAACAGTAAAAAATCTCTATTTTCACACTGAATCAGTAGCTATTTCTCAATCAATGTTGGTGAAAAGTACTTAAATTGGTGTTTTTACTCTACCTGTTTTTTACCATGCGTTTTTTCAGTAGTGAACCGTTTCTATAAGAATGAGGTGGAAAATCATGTTTTATGTTAAAATCAGCCAACAGCATCGCTACATCTCCATCCCATTAGAGCTGATGTGCAATTGCTTTCTCTGAAACAGAGAAGATAAGAAAACAGATAGGAAAACGTGATAGGGAAGAGAGATATTTTTGTGGGAGCCTTTTTTAGTATATTCTCTTTTAATGAACAATAGTGTGATCTTTATTTATAAGCTAGAAATTAAATTAACTTATTTAATTAACTATATATATCTCAATACCTCTTAGGCACCTTATTTAATTAACTATATATATCTCAATACCTCTTAGGCACGGTAAATAGAGTTTTCAGTCCTAGCTTGGAAACAATAGCAAAACAAAACATTCTATTAACCAGCAGCAGTAATAGTGATCCTGGGCAGCAACACAACAAAACTGTTATTGCCCCTGCATTTTCAAGTCCTATTCTCTCCCTAATTACATGTTGAATCTGCTGTGAAACAAAACTATTATTCATAAGTTCCCCTTGAAAAATTCTTGTATTCCTTGTCATTCATGTGTAGTAAATGTATTACTTGCCATTCATGTGTAGTAAACATCAGCACCATAGATAACACCTATCACCTCCTTTTTTAACCTGGCCCAATGTTCCAACTTAATCACCTGTAGAACATCCTGTACACCCCTATATTGAATAATAATCCCCAACCATCTATGTATTGCACTCCATACTTCCTTAGCCTATGCACAGCCTAAACAGGTGCTGACCAGTCTTCATACATCCATTAGTGCAAAGCACACAATGACTATCCTCACATCCCAGGCCTATCTTCTACATTCTTCCCCTTGTTAACAATCTACCCCTCATGGCAAGGCATAGGATAAATCTGTGTTTAGAAACTGCTACTCTATTCCACACCAACTGCGCAATCTCCATCCTAGGAGCCTCTCCCATCATCTGCTTATAACCCATAGAGACAGAGTATGTACCAGAACTAACAAGGCAGTACTTATTGTTAATATACCAACTTATCATCTTCAGTTTGAGACTTTGAGTTTATGCAACCTCTTCCAGATACCAGTTGCAAACAGCAGGTGGAACATGTCCCCAGAAATCAACAGAATTATGCATATACACCACATTAATTCATTAGACCCACAACCAGTGTTCCTTCAATCCTCATCAACAGTAATACTGATCCTTCAGAAACAGAATATATCTCAATATCTGAACCTCAAGTGTTCGGAGGTACGCATAGAAGTCATTCTCACATGACTGGGATGACTTTAGCAATAAACCTTATGCACTCTTCAGCAGTAGCAGTAGTAGTAACAGCCACCACAGAAGCAACAACAGCAGTAGCTACACTAACAAAATCAGGTGCTGCAGCAACAACGAAGAACCCCTCGTTCTCTAGTCACACTTGACTAGAGAATCCCTCGATTCTCTCTATGCAAAAACGACGGCAAGAACCCCTCGTTCTCTAGTCACACTCTGACTATTCCCTACGCAATTTTTTATAATAAGCTCGGACATGCAGTCTAAACAAATGAAAAATAGACAATCGAACATTTGATCGGTGAAAAACTTCTGTAAATTGAGCTTCAACTCAATCCATATTGTTCCGACGGAGTATCCCTCAGTTCTCAGTCGATTTTCAGCTGAAAACTCCTCGATCCTTCCATCAATCTATTGTATTTACAACACAATATGGCAGTCAGCATACAGCACATAGAGATCCTGAACTAGAAGCTATGTTGCCTTTCCCTCCGTATGCAGAAGAGATCATTCCTCCATTTCATCCACCATAGTTCATCATATTAGTTTCGTTACCAGATCATGAACTGAAGTAACAGCTGTCGCTACATACATTCCGGTATCATGACACGACTAACATTAAAATCTAAAAACAAAACTATTCAACTTCACTGCTGCCACAGCAACTGTAAAAACAATTGATCCACAAAAAAAAACAGATTCAAGTAATATCTTTTCTATATCATGAACAAGCTCGTCATATAATTCATTTAACTCGAGATTCTGTGTCTTGAATGCTTGTCGATCGTGGATCGAAGCAGATTCGAAACATGAATCAAAACACAAATAAAAAAATCTCAATAGCAGATTTGAAAACCTGAATCGCAATCGCACCAGTGAATTGCTCAACTTGTTCCTGAAGTAATCGATTGTGTTTTCATTGTTCAACTCCAGATTCATCATTTGTTTCAATAACCGTCATTATCACGATGTTGATTGTTGATTTCGAGACTCAATTCAAGTTTTGGGACAAGAGATTTGTAGAGAAATTGCTCGATTGAGAAATTAGGACAAATTGCGATCTGAGAAATTGATGAATTCAATTTTAACTCGATTGCGAAAAACTCGATTGAGGAAGATAACAATGAGGATCGATTGCGGAAGATAGCATGCTCTATTTTTCAGCTACCGATTGCAAATGATCTTCACAATTTGAAGTAAATGAATTCGGACCTTCACAGTTTTGAATCCTGTCCAGAATTCACTAAATTCTCCAACGCACGATCGATCTATCACCCGAGAGCTTTGATACAATGTTAAAATCAGCCAGCACCATCGCTACATCTCCATCCCCATTAGAGCTGATGTGCAATTTCTTTTGCTGAAACAGAGAAGATAAGAAAACAGATAGGAAAACGTGATAGAGAAGATAGGGAAGTGAGATATTTTTGTGGGAGCTTTTCTTAGTATATTCTCCGTTAATGAACAATACAACGTGTGGTCTCTATTTATAAGCTAGAAACAACTCATCTAATTAACTATATATATCTCAACATTTTATAGTATAAATTTTCGTGACGGGAAACTCTATTTTTAGTAGTGATGCAATTAGTTTTTTTTTTTTTTTTTTAGGTAAATGCAAATATTATAAAAGAACAAACGAAAATAACAGGGAGCTACAATCAGTCGTTGAGGGTTCTCAATCCTCAACGTAAGCATAAACGCGAAATGAAAGAGAGGGTGATGGGGCGTTCACACAAAGGTGACGTTACAGGAGGGAATTAAATCATATTGTGGCTTCCGAGTATCATTTGCGCTCGATGGAGTGATAGATGCGTTCGTGGAAATCAAGACTAGTGCATCATTGGGAATGGTTGCCATTCATTAGTGACACTTAGATTCGGGGTTGTTGTCATTACGAGAGGAGCTTTGGATCCCGCTTTTAAGTCCGATCCTCGATTAGATTTATTAATGGTCGTAGTTCTGAGGCTCATTGGAAATAGAATTCACTTTGTTTCCATAACCGACTTCGATCCTTGCATTCGAATAATTAATGACCCCGGGCACCTCACGACCGTCTTAGTATTCTCGCCCATCATAATGACCCGTTATTGAAAGAGGCACATAGGTACCCATAACGTGAGACGCCTCGGCTCCGCCAACATTAATCTGAGGCTTCTTTCCCACAATCGACTTGAACCTCGCATAATCGGGATAATCAACGCGAGCACCTCCCGAACCGTCTTGGTATTCTTACCATCATAAAGACCCGTCGTTGAAGGAGACTCGTTGGTACCGCACGCCAAGTGTAACGCCTCGGTTCCCAGCTTTAATGCAAGGCTCGCTCCCACCGACTTCATCCTTGCGTAATGGGGATAATCGATGTCCATGGACACCTCCGAAACGTCTTGGTATTACGCTCATCATAATGTCCGTCGTTGGAAGAGGCTCATTGGTACCGTAGTCTTAAATGCTTGATAGTCGAGACAAAATCAGAATTCTTAGGCGTCTTGGAATAGAACGACCGCCGAATTCCACGTTGGTTGATCTTCCAAGACTCATTTGAATAGTAGATCCTTCGTTCCGTGGCCATCAAGTTTCCATACCTTTTGGACGAGTTACCCCTTTAGTTTCCGCATCCTTTGAATTGATAGAAGAGTTGACTCTTCGGTTCCACTTATCAAGTTTCGATGTCCCATTGAATGAGATGTTTCCTTGGTTATCTCGGTAATTAAATTCCCCAGTTACCAAGTCTCGTTTGAAGAGTAGACGCTTCCAACTCCCGCACGATTTGTAATCTCAAGAGCCTTTGGCAAAGAACCAACTTCGGACCTACAAACAAGGGCGAAAACCGCTTGATGTAGCCATGACTCGTGACCACCATCATGATCAAGCGAACCCATGAACACCCATCCGACCCTCGCCCGACCGGAACCACCTCAAGATCCGCCCGTGGCCGGAGCCGCCCGTGTGACCGTCTTCCTCGAGAAGGGGTGGCGTTTGAAACCGCACCACCTTCATTCCCAAAAGTCCCGACTTGAAAGAAGCACCTAATGAATGAGGATTAGGAGCGGCATCGGTTAGCACTCAAATAATGAGGCGTGTCATGTACATCCGCAACAAAAGAATCGTCAAATTACTAGACCTCTTTTGGCTAAAACCCTCGCTTACAACCTTAGCATTTCCAAGGCGATTGGAAAAGACAAGTTCTCGAGTCAACCACTAAAGTGGTGGCCCATGGACTTTCCCAGACCCATGCCCACCCACCGACGCATGATCGACCGTGACTAACCTTGAGTCCCGTTGACCCGGCATCCAGTGGCGGCGGAAAAAACTCTTTGCACTCGAAACCAAGGCGGATGTCGAGATTCAAGCCTCAAACCACGAACATCAACACCTCCTTCGCACCGGGTCCGCACCTCCATACCCACTTCGACCGGGATCACTATCAAGATCCGCAATCTCGCCGGGCGAGTGCTCTGGAATCGTAGCGACCTTCCGACTACTAATGTGGAAGGTTAGGAGAAACCAAGAGTCGCTTCTTCAACCCAAGACCACCAGCGTGACCTCTTGCACCAAGATCACCTCCTTACGCTGTCCAATATTCCAATATTCAGAAACAAGCATCGCCAAGTCGCTTCTGAATGCAAACTTCAAATTCATATCTTGTATCTTGTAATCTTGAACAATCAAAATAATCTCTTTCATTCTTTTGGCTGAAATCTTTGTATTCTTTCTCATGGCTATAAGGAAGTTACCTTACTCTATAACAAATCTGTTAGAGTGAGCATGAAAGGAACACACCAACTTCAACGTAGGATGGATTAGATCAAAGAACAATCCGTGTCATAGAAGAAGGAAGACGTAGAAGAGCAACTAGGAAAAAATATTGAGAGCATTTTCGCCTAGTGAGAGAAACATCTCTCTAACTCTTTTTAGAATGTTGTTCAAAATCACTAAATTTGTTGATTATTGCACAGAGGAGCAGCATTAACTTGTACAACTGAAAACTCTTGCAATAAATTGAACATTCTGAATGTACCATGCATTTCTATCACCAAATATTAAGAAATGAGAGAATGAAATTAATGAGACGAGATGGTGTACTATTCTTGCATTTTTGGTCAAGCTTTTTTGTAAAGGTAAATTAGTTTCATAGTTTGTTCGACTTCGACTTACATATACTCATATAATAGAGAATTACGACTTCGGCTATTCAAGAAACATCTCAATTATAACACATTGACATTTTACACATGTAAATATATTCAAAAAAAATTGAAAGTATATTTATGTCCTAGAGACAATCTGCATTAGGAAAAATGTACTTTATACACATTCATATTTACATTAATGGAGATTAATATTATGGTATTTGCAGTTATTGAATTATTAGTTGATTGTTTATAATATTCTATAAATGCATCCATAAGAGGTTACGTGGTTATTAATATTTTAGAGATTAATATTATAACGTAACTTTTAAAATTGCCTCGACTAATGATCATCGAGAATTGGATATTGATGATATGTGATACGTCGACATGTGGTCTGCATCATATCCTTAGGGATGTAGTATGTCTCACCTGCTACGAGTTATGACAACTCGTGATGGACACATGAATACGTGTTGAAGTATTGATATATCCTGATTATGTACTGTTTGTTATATATGTCTACAGTATCATCAGCGTGTGGGAGATAGAAGTCCTTAGACTTGAGGTCGATACGCGTCTTGTTTACAGAGTAATGTACTTTGATCATGTCCTAAGCTCAAATGTCTTATAGGTTGAGACGCTGCTTGTATTGGGTATATTGCGACGTAGATTAAAGGTGGTAGTTGAGCCAAGATTAGAATTCATTCCTCGAATGTATCTTCGAGAGAACACTCAGATTCTCATATGGTATTAGGTTGACTAAGTCGTTGACCAACGCAGTAGACATATCTATGATATGGTCTTGTTGTCAGCTAATATAGATGAGATATAATGATCAAGCTATTTGGATAGACATTTGACAGATCCTAGGTTTGATTGAGTGTGTCGTGAATGAAATGATTTTATCTACCCACATAGAGGTTCAGTTCACAGGTTTCGTGTAACTATACTTCACATATTGAGTTCGTCTTCCGGCGCCGTCTAGGAGTTCTGTGTAGACCCTAATGATATTAGTGTCGATGTGTGAAGGCATGTAGGGTAACACTAAGTCAATTGTTTCATCGATCCAAGGATGTGATCAGAGAGAATATATATGTTCGATTTATAATCGGGTCATTAGAATCAATAATCATTGCTTAATTAAATCGAGATGATATTTTGGATTTAATTAAAATAAGCAATGAGGTGGACCGGGTGGTGGCTCGTGGGACCGAGCCCAGCGCCCTGACGTCGCGGTGCCTCCACCCGCGTGGCGCTGCGTGTCGATGGGTCAAAGTGACCACTCTGTCTCGGTTTACGGGCAGCCGTTTGGAAACCCTAGCTGATTTTTTCATTTATAAATAGAGGGTTCAATCATTATTTTAATACACCCAATTCAATAGAATTATTCTCTACTGAAACTATGTTGGATTTCCTAGCTTTCCAAAAGAGTAAATTACATCGGAGTTTTCAGAACTTGCAATCGAGGAACAGTTGTGTGCTCACCCTCGGCGTACACATTGAAGAAGAAGATTCCAGATTACAAATCTGTAAATATTCGTTCGAAGTATTACATTTTCCTATGTGTTTACATTATATAATCATCCATCAGTTTGACCGCCCGTCGGGTTTGAAACATAAATTTTCAAATTCCGCTGCGTGTACGAACCCGACAAAACCCTACAAAAATCACAAGCAATTCCCTGAATCAATTACACAAAAGGGCGTTTCAATCAGGATAGATTAGTCAAAATTTCTGCAAACAATTAATATTGTACTAACATTTATTTATATATTTATTAGTATTATAATACTAATATTTGTGAATTATATATGTAGATATATACTTTGATATGATATTCGATATTTCAATATATTTTTTATTAATAACAAAAAAAATTGTGATGTTTGATATTTCAATATATGTTTTATCAATAACAAAAAGATTTGATTTCTATATAGTAATCGATATATACCGTATCACGCTCACCTCGAAATATAGATGTACTTTTCAAGAACAGAGTTACTTTGATTTTAAATTACAGAAACTACTTTTAGATTATTCCGCCACAAACAAATGGAGCAGATCGTAGCATATATTGGCAACAAGCATTTCGCCATAGATTTAAATGTTTGTTGAAACTTGAAAGAGGACGAATCAGGTAACGCCACAAACGTCTTTGTGACTTTATTATACAGTCACGAGTTTTAGTTTATTCAATCAGATGCAGAATTTGTCTTTTTTCGCTCAGAGATAGATGTTTGGGGAAAAAATTGAATTACTACATATCGCTATAAAAAGTATACAGATAAACTTTATAGTATCCATTTAGCCATAAATTTTGGGAGCATATTTTATAAAATAATTTTTCCAAGCTTTATTTGGCCATAAAATTTTGACTGATTTTGAAAACAAATCTTCCATTGACCTTTTTAAATTTTTTAAAATTTACTTCAAACTTTTATATTTTGTAAAACAACCTCATATATTTATGACCCGATTAATCTGTATTGTTTCCCCAAGAATACTTCAAAGCATAAAAATTATTTGAAGGTTTGGAGCTATTTCTTAAGCAATTACTACTGTTTTAATCCCAAAAATTATGTTACTGCTTGTAATGTCCAATAACTAATAATTGAGCCTTCATATCCAAAGATGTTTTACATTTGCACAAATTGAAATGCAGAAAACAGTACGATTCAACAACAAAATTACACAAATTGAGATATATTCAACAAGAAAATTACAAAATTAGTAAAATAAGAGTACTGAAACCAAATTCAACAACAAAATAAAAACACAGAGAAATAATTTGGAATTTTAGGGCTTTTTTCTTTTTTGTATTGTTGAATCTTGAATGCTGAAGTGAAGACTTGCTTTTTTCTCCTTCTTGATCGATGCTTTTTTTCTCTTTGTTAGTGGCTGCTGATTTTCCCTTGTTTGCTATAAAGATAGGGCAAAATATTAGGGGGTAAAATTATGATTTTACCCCCATTAAGTGACAAAATAAAATTTGGACTCAATAATATACTTAAATACCATATTAACATTTTGAGTCCCTATAGATTTTGAGGCCTCGGGCGCTCGCCTGGTGCGCCCACCCAGGGCCGGCCCTGGCCCTTGGTTATAAGGGCAGTAATGAGCTGTAAAAGATAACAGTGGGTTCAATTATTATTTTTATACTACCAGTAAATCGCGAGATACAATGGGTTCAATTTTAAATCAACAGGTGGATGTAAGGTTTTTTTAGAACAATTGCAACAATTAGGAATATCAAAAGTAATACCTGTGATAAAATGAGCTACATCATCTGTCCTCCGGGGCATAGTCCAGTGATAAAGTCTGGGCGCTATAAGGCGCTCTAGCATGGACAGCGTGGGTTCGATTCTCCGCAGGCGCGAAGAAATTCTGCATGTTGGAAAATTTGACATTGTCTCATTGAGTTGTACGCTCTCAGAAACTAGCCACTGGAGCACATCCCGCGATTTACTGGTGATATTGTTGAAGGACCGGTGCCACCACCTCGAGGACGTCTGGGTAATACCAGTGAAGTAGTGCGCCTGAAAACCTGATTATCAAAAAAAAATGGCTAGAAGAAGATGATAACAAATTTGGAAAAAGCAAATTGCCAAGACAGAGATGAAAAGGAGAGACCTTCTGCCACAACAGCTTCTACGTCACTCAATCTATTTTCTGAAAACTAATACAACGAATTGAACTTTCCATAAAGAGAATGGTAAACAAATATAAAAGATAATAACAAAATACAATACTAACCACTAAATGATGCATTCTTGCAGTGAAAGTGTGAAACAATATATGTGTCTCACCATTTTTCAGGGTAGACCAATAAACAAAGATGCACTTAAAATAACGAGTGATGTACACCTCCTCTGTCGGAAAATTTAAGTTGTACAACAAACTAAGTTCGATTTACAGGACTAGGAATTAGGTCAAAAAAATTCAAACCAACTAGTGCAGCAGAAAAATACAAACAACTCTATGAGGCTTGTTTCCTCCGTTTTATTCTTTCTAGCGCGCCAAGAGGGCCATCACTATCTTTATTCTTGGCAGCAGAGTCGTCCTCTGCTTCATCACCTTCGTCCCTCTTACGGATTAGACCTCCAAACACTGCATCAGGGACATCCTTCTGTGCAATTACAATCTTCTCATCCTCTTCAGAATCACTTCCCTCGGGTAGCTCAATATCCTCATTGTTTGCTGTGACTTTCTGTCCATTCGACTCAACTACTCCTGCACTTACAAATCCAACTACCCGACTCTGTTCTTTCTTTGTATCATTTTCAGGGGGCACTAACTGCCTCTCAAGAGCTGCCATCTCATCATCAGCAACACCAGCTTGTTTCAACACATCCTTTGCTTCCTCAAGGGTCTGCATCTGATCCTTTTGCATGAGATACTCAGGTAGGATAAAATGTGTCTGCAGGTATAAGAAGCATTTCAGTATGGTCCATCAACAAATTTTCTTGAAAATAGGAAGGGCTCAAGTATTCTTTGATAGGTCAGATAATTTAAATATCAAGGCTCAATCTTCCAAAAAAATGCAATGATAGATGAAAGTTGAGCATAAAGAACTAAAATATGATGACTCAAATGGAGCACCATAGGAGTATACTATGCAAATAGAAGATACTTAACAAAGTGAAAAGCAAGTCCTATAGAACAGTTCTGAGACCAACAATGTTAAGAAATGCAGCACCATTACAAGGAATAGATGTTAGCGTTTTTTTTATCAAGTAAACATCACCTTAAACAGCCTAATATATTCGTATCGGTGTTCCACAACTACGAATGTTAAAATGAATATGTGATCTTACCAGAAAATAACTAGAAATGATCAAATTAAACTAGGACATAAGCAGGGGACATAGAGGATAAAATATAAGGTGGTCACCTAAGATGGTTCGGCCATATTTTACATAGATCTCCAAATTCACTGATCCAGTAGTGTGACACGTGACAATTTAAGGTGCCAAAAGAGGAGGTAGATCTAAAATCACAGAAGTTGTCCCGAAAGACCTAAAAACTCTCATAAATGTACGTACAATTAGGTTAGGAAAAAAACACAATGGAAGCAAATGACCAGTGTAGGTGTTGTTACCAACTAGTTGGGGTAAGGATTAGTAATTGTTAGAAAACTTGCATTAGATCTAATATTTGCCAGCAGCCCTATATTGTGAGATTTAGAGAACCCTAAATTTGCCTTAAAAGACACAGTTTTTTCAATATTGGACTGCATGGACCAGAATATAACGAAATGTATATAGAGGATCCTCATACCGACTAGTTTGAGATTAAGGTATACTGTTGACTGATTTGATTGGTATAATATACGAAGTCCATGATAGTTCATACACCAAGAAGTTAAAAATAGTAGTTACTTAAGCTAAGAACAACATTATGAGCCCCTCCTATTATCGAGAAATTTCCTGGCATAAAACATAAGTGGCTGTGATACAATAGGCTTCCCAGTCACCCAATCTAAGCAGAAGCTAGGTTGTCATCTTCCAAAGTTGATAATATTCCTTGTTGGATGATACGCATTTCAAAGTAATTATTTTATTTTGATTAAGTTGGTACTACTACTACATTCTGAACAGATTAATCCTTCTTATACAAGGCTCCTTCCTAGTAGAAGCCATCAAGTATCAAAACAATTTCCCTCCTTCACCTTCTTCTATGCCGCAGGTACTCTTTCTTTTTCTTTTTTGGATAAGTTATGCCACAGGTACTCTTTGGTCCTAATTCTGTGAGAATACTATTGAGCTCCCTAATTTACTCATCAAGGAAATCACAGGTGACTAACATAACGATTAATTGAGCATTTATTTACCTGGCTGTAGCTTGCAGATACACTCCTCTTCACGCGGAGCATCTCACGGAAGGTATCCTCGTTTCCATGCTGCACCTCAAACTCATGCCACTTGTTCCAGAATTCAGGGTCAGATCTAGGGTCTGCGAATTGTGATGAGTGCTTGTATAGTGCACGGGCACGATCAATCTCTCCTAGGCTCTTCTCAAGTTCAGCATACTTTAAGCACATAACTTTCACGTCCTTGTCGGGAAGCCCAGACTCAATTGCTTGTTCATATATCTCCCTTGTTCTTGGAACACCAAATATCTCCGCGGCACGAGCTATGTAGATCTCGTACATGCTCAATTTCTCATTTGCTGGAACAGCTTTTGTAGCTTGATCATAAACCCTCATAGCCCGCTTTGCAAGACCATAGTCTTCCTCTAATTTAGCATATTGAAGATACAATGGCTTCACAGCATCAGCAGGGGCCTGGTGGGAATGGAGACAGTACAAGGTGAGAATCCAAACATACTCTGACAAATAGAATTTATGGAACATGCTTTAAGATGCAACTATGCAGACAAGTGGTAGTTAGACACTAAATAAGAGCCTCTACTAACAGCATAAAACAAAATTTCTCCCATAATTTGGAAGTGCAACTATCATCCAATAGATGGCCAATATGGGATTCTAGATTAAAACGACGAGGTTTATGTGATATTGGCAAACTACAGGCAACGTAGGTGAAGCTGTGTGTATATTTATTGTGAATCCAAAATAAATATAAGATGCGCACAGGTATACATGATAAGACCTCAAACTAAACCTAAGGAATTAAAATCAAGATGCACAGCACATAAAATGATTCAATGAGCTGCCTACAGTCTACACTTTTGCCGCCCTTATCCACGTAAAAATACTATCATATAAAAAGTAGATGATGGAAGACCAAAAGGATAATAAGGAAAGTAACTAACGAATAAGATAAACAGTGGCTGAAGGGAGATGGATTCCTGACACTTTTAAACAGAAACACGACATTGCACAACATATAGGCAGCCAATGATTTCTCCATCGTAGATCCACCATTTCATTTTTTTTCTTACAATATTAAGTTACACAAGAGGAAGTGCTGGGGTTAGTTGATTGATTGACACTAAATTGCACCCAATAAAAGGGAATGTTCCTGCTGTACAATGGGTATGCAAGTCCGAGGAGTTCTAAAGAATATCAGATCTGTACAGATGGTCAAAAAGTGGCTGGTGCCTTTATGTATATTCTACACTCATAAGGATATGATATTGCTAGTGAGAAGCAAATGACCCACTATCAGAGCGATGGCAACATTTCCACATATTCATTAAGGGAGATGGATAAAAACAAGGAAAAAC
Source organism: Przewalskia tangutica (assembly GCA_029844215.1). Taxonomy (NCBI): domain Eukaryota; kingdom Viridiplantae; phylum Streptophyta; class Magnoliopsida; order Solanales; family Solanaceae; genus Przewalskia; species Przewalskia tangutica. Next base: position 31,864,192 of record CM056731.1, on the reverse strand, counting down.
TCATGAGAATTTGGAACATCGGCTGAGAACCTGACATGCCAAATAAAACAACAGATCCTTGAATTCCAAAAATGACCATCGATGAACTTACCTCCTTGGAGCATAAAAAGAATTGATTTTACAGTTCAGATTTATATCATAGCAAATTGACTAAACACAAATCGTACAGTATATACATACCATTTCTACGGCATGCTCAAATAACTCTCTAGCTCGTTCCAGCTTTGACTTCCCATATCTCTTCACAAATTTGGAAAGATAGGTAACCCATATATCCTTTACATGTGGGTACTTGAAGATCTTCACGCCCCTCTCATAAACCTTGAATGCATCCTCAAAGTACTTGTGATCCTAGACAAAATGAATACCAGATATTAGGCTAAATCCAATTGCACAAGAAAACGAAGTTACCTAATATAGTTTTACAGAGTTCTTTGCATTTTCCACCTCTAATGTATGCATCTTTTACATCTTAATCTTTTAATTTCTTAGTGTAATCACAAAAGAGTCATTTTCTGATGGATAAAAATAGTAATTACGTGGTCAACAAAACAAGCAGAGTGAAGCATAGAATTGGAAAATGGGGAACTTCAGGAAAAAGCGGCTATGCCCAGCAAGCAATAGTGAAGCCATCCAGTAGATAATCACTAACTATACAAAAGGCTCCTTCTAAACGGAAAATCAATAGCAGTATAGGTTTCTGAGTCATAAAAGTACCAGTAGAAGGATTTCAAGTTGTAAGCAGACATTATGATAGCATCTCACAGAATAACATTGCTCCACCAATTGGATTTGTGTAAAAGATACTATTTGATATTTGTTTACAACTTTCATTTGGAAGGAAATTAAAAAGAAATTTTGCCTAGTAAGAGGCAAACCAAGTAGTTAGTAGTTCTTTAATAAACTCACACACTTTGTTATTCAGCTTCCTAAGTGAGGAGAAGTGATGAATGGGATGCTCAACATTCTAATGAGGGAGAAGATATAGAATAGATGTTCGATTGCAGAAGCTCTATGCTACCTACACAATGAGTGTTCTCGGCCAGTTAGTTATTCACAGAGATGTTTTATCAAGCATCCTTCTTAGTGACAAATTAGTATCCCAAGAATATCAACCAACAAATATGCTGATTGGAGATATTTTTCAATCTGGAGATTACTATGCTTGCTCATGTTTCCTCCCCTCTCTCTCCCACTATATTGTCCCTTCATTTCTCCCCTCCAACTCCACTTTCTTTTGGCAATTCAATCCCTAATTTAACCCTCTTCAGAACTCTTTTAAAGTTTTGCAAAATAATCAGTAGGTTAGGGGGTAAATCGTAGAAAATAAGGGGGGAAGATGCAAACCAGGAAATGTTTCATACATTAAGGATGCAAAATGCAAAGAACTCTCCATTCTTTTAAGAGCATGTAAAACAGTAGGATTATACATAGGTAATGATTAGAATGAAATTCATACCTCCAGAAGTACTGCATAATTTATTATAATCTGTGGTGTAGCAATTCTTAGATCCAAAATCCTCTCATAGACTGCACGAGTTGACTCTAAGCTTCCTAGACTCTCCTCCAAATCCACATACAATAACCAAAGCCTTAGAGATTTGTGTAGCTTAATTTGCACTGGTTCATTCCCATCAGCAGTAACTGCAAGTTAAAATATGACGAGAGCACGCAAGAGTTAGCCCAAATATCCATACAGCATCAATTGACTGCAACTGAAATTAGATATCTAGATTCTTCACTCAAGATATAACTAAACGTTTTCTTAAAACTTTTCAGCTGCATTTTTAAAGACTTAGATTGATCATGGAGTTGAAAGAACCCAATTAAAAGCATATGGTTAGTTTTATAGACAGAAAGCTATAAAAGCAGAGATAAATTTTACTTTGCTAAGTTTCAGTTTCAAGAGAAATTGTCTTAGAATCCTCTATGGGCTGTCTGAATCTTTTCCATAAGCAAGCTTTTTTCTTATTAATTGTCTTACGTAGATTGTTTTACGTCAAAAGTAACACAAGATCCACCATTTATTTTTATCCAGCAGGCCCTGTCACTTTACTCATTTACATATATTGCTATACCTACAAAGAGGAATTAATAATACTAATCACAGAGTATCAAGTTTCCTCTGAATATATATCTGCATTTCAACTCCATTTCTGGTGCTGTACACTGCCATTTCAGGTTTTGAAATGACAATTTTCAAAATTTAAGTTCCGGATGAATGGTAATAGCAATATAACACTTCTTTGTATTCCATGACTCAATTAGATCTAATGCTGAACTATTATTTAAGCTTGATGGTCTAAATACTTAACAAGCAACTATAAAGAAACAATCATGATAAAAAGGAGCTCAGATACAAAGGAAAGTCAGCATTACCTCTCCGTTTGACCTCAACAGTTGGTTCGGCAGTGGCACGTCTCATCAGTTCCAGAGCACCCTTGAAATTCCTGTGCCGTAGTTCCATCTCGGCCCATTCACACCAAACACTAGCCAGATGATCCACAGTTTTGTAGTTCACCTGCACTGCCTTATCAAATATGACTCTAGCGTTTGCAATGTCCTTATGGTTTTCATAAAGTTTTGCAAATGCAACCCACAAAGTATGTGGCTTCCCCACAGCCTTCATTGGGTCAATAGTTCTAACTGCCTCAGTGTATGTTAATATTTGCTTCGTCGGATTCCCTTCGAAAAGTTTCACCCTTCTATGCCACTGTTCTACGTTATGCGGATTCTGCCTCAAAAGGACACTATTCGCGAGCTCTGGCCTCCTATCCATAAGATGTTCTAGCCTTGCTAATCTCAAGTCAACATCCTTATCATCATTTAACCAAAACTCCCTGAGCTTCTTCTCCAATTTTGCCACGTTCAACCTATCATCCTCCTCATCCACATCTTCCTCCGCCCCAACCTCAACGTTACTCCCTTCATCCTCCACCTCACTATCACTCATCTCCTCCATTTTCAAAGCAAGCATACTTTCCTCAAACTGCGAGTACGCATCAAATATAACACTAAAATCCCTAACAGTCACCACAGTTGTCATCCCTTCTTCGAAAATATCCCTCGCCTTCTCAACCAACTTCCTCCTAATGTAATAATCCGCCAACGACGTCCAAAGCCTCCCAACCTCATCCGTAAACTTCTTAATACCTCCTCTAATTATCGCATCCACATTCAAACCAGATATCTCAGTAGCATGTTGCGTTAACAAGTCACATAGCTCCAACCAAAGCCTATGTTTAGTCTTCCCTTTAATTGAATAAAACCTATCATCATTCAACACACCAGCTAACCTCTCCGCCGCCTCCTGCCACAACTCGGAATTCAACAAAAACTCAAGCAAATCCTCAATATGTGAAGGATCATACTTCAAATACCTCCTATAAACCCTAAGTGACGTCTCAATAGGAATTCCTCTTTGACTAACAAACACTAAATAAGGTTCCCAAATCCTATCATGTTGAGTAACAGGTAATGCACATAATGCTCTATCAAAAGTACGTCGAGTTCGCGTAACGAGCTTCTGTTCAGTTAAACTTACTAAATACATGATCCAAATACGTGGCATTTTGTGCATTGTAACAAGTGCTCTCTCGAATGTGTTGTTTAGTGTTTGGTATTGAGAATGATTGATTGGAAGGTTCCGGACTAATTCCAAGCGTTCACGGAGATACGTGTGCCATAATTTGTAGCTTCCTGGAAGAGCTTTTAGTGATCGTTCGTAAATTACTGCTCGTTTACGGAACGGCGCATCTGCTCGTGCAACTAAATAGCGCCACCATAGCTTTAGGCTGAAAGGATTTCGAAGGAGCTCTTCTTCGTATAACAGGTCATCTTGGCTAGGGTACAGCTCTTTCGGGATTGACATTTTGAATTTCGATTTTTGCTTAGAAATGCGATTCCTATTGTAAACCGCCGGCGTAAATCGCCGGAAAATTGTGGGTTTTGGGAGGAATGGAAAACCCTACTGAATCCAAATCGAGGAAGATAGAGAGACCCAAAGGCTCCGGTCTTTTTTTAGATTTTTCTCTAAGCCATAATTTATTTAAAGTAAATGAAAATAAAATCCAAATATTTAAGTACAATCAAACCTCGTTATACCGACACCGTTTGTCTGAAAAATTCATAACTACTACAGTGAAGTGTTGTTATATATGTATAGTGACATTTAACGCTTAGATCTCATTTACTAGCTGTTATAAACAAAAATATTTATTTATATGCAAAATTTAATTTTTCAGTATGTTATAAACGAAAATAAAACACTAGTTAAATCTAAAATCTCAATTAATCTCCATTAGTTAAAGATTGAATAATATATTACTAATAAATTCATAACTAATAATTAAAATCTCAGAAACATATGTATTTAAAACTAATTGAAGATTTTAAAACTTCACATTTGACATAAGAATTCTATAATTGTAGATTGTTTCGTAAATTACAGTCGCTTAGTAACAATATAACCCTTGAATTGATGAAATTTTTTGTTCAAAATTGCAGCAACAGGTATTCAATAGCTTTCTGTTGAAATTTATAATGTGTGTGATATTAATATGATTACCATATATGTTTTAGTTTAAATTATTATATACAATATATTTCTTATAAAATGTTATTATAAATTATTTGAATATGGCGGTTATAGAAAGATAATTTATAAATAATGTAAACGCTATGATGAATGTTACTCTTATAAATAAAAAATGAGAAATCAATGTAGAAAGGATAAATTGATACTAACAAACTCTCTTGTCATGGAATGCAAAAACAAAAAAGCACTCCTAGTTTGAGGATTTAAGTATCTATTTGATGATGGCAATCACTACACACACTTTTTGAGTTGTGATTTGAATATGGCTTTAGTTTTTTAAGGTTTTGGGATCAAACCCAACTTGTTGCATGTTTTAATTATTTATTTTTTTAATTTCTAAAGTTTTAAAAGCAATGATACACTCATCCTCTTGAAATTCTAGATTTATCTATGTCCATACCATTATTATTGGTAAAATCCTTTTGTAATTGCCTTGTTGAAGAGCTCCGACATAAAAATTGGCGGCCTCTAGTATGTACTTATCCAAATTCTTTGAAGAAAAATGTTTAAATTTATTACTCAACTTTTGATATATTTTAACAAATAGTAACATTCAATAATTTAGGTTGAATACTTATTTATTTTATAATTATATCAACTCTATATGCAAAATAATGATGGATGGGTTGAGCAAATATGTATTTATTTATGTATTTCCATTGTTGAAACCTTATAATATGATCTCTTGATGAGAATTATTATCGATGATTCTTGTTTTATGATAGTAGAAAAATGTATCCTTCCATCAACGTGTGGATTTACTTTTAGCATCTGTATATACTTGTTAAACAAGGAACTGACAAAAGGGGAAAAGATAACCTAGAGATTAGATGAGCAGTTGACGACACACATATTAACGGAGAAGGACCATCAAGACTCGAGAATCTAGAGCAAATCTTTTTTGGATATCCTCGTGGCTAGACCCCGTGAGCTATGGATTGGATGATCCAAGGTTCGTACCTGAGAGTAAATAATCACGTCCTGAGCTATGATTGACATCGTTAGTCTATAATAACGTAGATTGACAAACGTTTCATTCGGAAGGAAAAGAAGAAGACGACTTACTTAAAAATCAATAAACCAATTCAGATAGAATTGAGATTACCTGAACTAAGGTAGTGGTTATTATGGCTTCAATGCATTTATTGTACTCAATTTTTAACTTGGTCAAAATATGTATATCTATAATTTGTAGTATTAAATTGTACAGTCGAAACAACTACTTTGTGAACCGCATCCAACCAGTCCTTTTCTATTGGGCTCTATATTTTCTTGTTTGGGAAGAGAGCAAGACTTTTAGATGGGTGATGGAAACGGATGAGATCGGTCCCTTTAATTTCCAAAGGGACAATCAAGATGTATATCGAAAATTACTAGAGGTATCCGAACCCACAAAATGTTCGGGTTACCTTGCTTTTTATGGCTCCTGTCTCAAGCACATAACTGTAAGTGAGAAAACATACAACAGTAAACCAGCTTTTTTGTTCTCTATTAGCTGTATTTGTAACTTTGACCAAACAAAATCCAGATTGAACAAAACTTCAAGGTTCCTACGCAGTGGATATTACCTCGAGTAAAAAATTACTGATACATGAATATGTTAGCCAAAGCAAATTACAGAATACTAATACAGTGAAATTGTCCTTTTCAGGCATCTGCATTTCTTTTTGAAGCTCAGTAACAATAATGCCAAATCATCAACAAAATTTGTGCTGAATGCAGATCTCAACTAGAAAGTATATTATTGGACAAAAAGAAGAAATGTAAAATGCATTGGAGCTTGACGCACACTTACCATTTTCTTTTTCACTTTTTTTCCTCTTTAAGCTTTTTTTCTTTTTTTACTTTTATCAACAAAGGTCTCTAAATCCAACAAACAACCCATCCACCTTCTATTCACAATTCCAGCTCGAACTTGACACAACTCCTTCAGCCACCTGCCTTGAACAATCTAATAATAACTACCTCAAAACCCTAATCCAAAAACATTTACCCAATGCCTTTTGCGCCCAACCCTATGGGAAGAACAATAAGATAAAGTAAAACCAGTAACACTGTTCGTGATTGTGTGACGTGCACATGCAGCCCCCACCCCCTCTCGGCTGATTCACCAGATGAAGCAATCATTACAGTGCCAAGTGTGTCTGTTGGACTTCAGCCCTTCTCAAAAAGAGCTGGATTCTCGGAGAGATAGGACAGAAGGTAACTGTCATAATCAACTAAGCCGCACTAGCATTTCCACTTGTCTTAGATTCTGTCCGTACATATGTCATACTCCGAGGAATGGGAGAAGGAACTGCATTGCTTGAGGGAATAGCCAAACCAGAGTCCTCAGTCGATGTGGGATGAGCATCACGTTTCCATTGCATACTTCTAGCACCAGGCCTGATTGGGAGCCGGGACCTGTACAAAGTGGGGATGCCTCTAGGAAAAGGAACCCGACCAAACCTAGAAACGGCAAAGGGACCTCCTCTTGCAACACGAGGCCACACAGTGACAGACGCTGCTTCAGAAGTAGCAGAACTTTTCCTCACAACCTGTTAAAAAGAACAATACTCAGTGCTTAAATGAACAGAGAGGTCCCTCAAAAAAAGAGATCTACAAATGCTAAGAGTCTTGTATAAATTGCTAAAGAAGAATAGGGTCTTCTTTTTACCAGTGTTCATCTTGATACTTCAGTTACCAAAGAGATGAGCTTTGCCAACAAAGAGAGACGCTACATATAAATTAAATTGGGATGGAGAGGGGAAAAAAGGACAGTCCGGTGCACTAAGCTCCCGCTATTCGCGGGGTCCGGAAAGGGCCGGACCACAAAGGTCTACTATGCAGTCTTACCTCACATTTATGCAAGAGGTTTCCACGGCTATAAATTGGAACGGAGGGAGTACCAAAATTTTCTAGATATTGTTGGCAAAGAGAGACGCTACCGTGGCATTCTCATCTAAATGGGAGTGAGCCTCTTTTACTGAACAACTTTTCTAATCGCTGAATATGCTTCCTTAAAAACTTTAAGAAGGGATAACAGATTGGATCCACAAGAATTACCATACCATTCCAAATCACTAGTATATTGTTTCCAGAATGAAGAAATGCAATTCTTACCTCGCTACAGGATCAGTACACCATTGTAAGTGTGGTTCATACGTTTTCACACCCACTATTTTTATGTATATAGACGTTCTTAATACACGAGCACTTGTTCCGAATAGACACTTTTTTGACAATCAGCTAAAATTACAAAGTGAGTAATACACTCGCGGGTGACGTGGCTTAATGACTAATTAAAAGAAGACGTGGAATTTAGTGCAAAATAATAATTTTAAAATAAATTATAAGAAAAAATAAAAGAAAAAAATATTTAATATAAAAAATAATGTTTGAGTAAAAGCTAATATTTCAAAAAAGAAAGAAAAACTATTTTCTAAACCCTAAACATTATTAACACAAGAAAATGGATTAAAAACAAAAGAAAAAACTGGAAATCATGTTCTTGGTGTTCTTCATCTTCATGTGTGTTCTTGTTCCAACCATGATTTCAATCCAAAATTTCAAGAAAAACTCCTTCAATTTTGTTATAACTTCATCTAAAGATTCCCCACGAATACACGAAAGACAACTCCAACATTAATTTCTCAAAATTTTCATCAAATAAAATAACTCATTTTAAATCTTCAAGTTTACTAAAAAAAAATCATTAATGGTGTTTTGTTGGGCTCCTTTGATTTTCTTTTTATTAGGAGAGAGCCAGAAATTGGATTTATATATGGTAAAAATCGTGTCAAAATGTAAGAATAGTGGCAACAATGAAGGTGAGGAATGAAGATAAAACACATGATTTTAGAACCTCCCTTGAAGGAGTTTAACCTTGGGAAAATGGGTAGGAAGAAAGGGGAAGAAGATAAAAAATAAAATAAAAATTGACTAAATAAAACCGTTCACGCGCCACTAATAAGTGTGTATCACTCACCGTGCCAAGTCAGCGAAAAGTATCTAAATGACACAATCGGCCCTACCATAGGTGTCTAAATGAAACAAGGCTTAGTTAAAGTGTTTAAATGAAAAATCTTGACGACCACAAGGGCTCTCGATGGGTTTGGCCAAACTATGTTTAAGATACCCTTATGGACTAAGCCATTGTTTGCCTTTTCCAGAGTTACCATTTATCTCTCCCTAGTCAGTAATCACCATTACATAGAAGGAGGGCGCAGTAAATCCCACATAAAACTTGAGAAGTGCAAGTCCTACACAAAGTGGTTCCTCTTTTTGGTTTTATTTCCCATAGTGTTTTTCATGTTAACAACTTATTATTTGGAGAATTAACTTTTCCTGAAACCTAACACACTTGTGCTTCAATTCCAAACCATAACATAAACAAGAAATTAAGAAGTTCCCATAAAAGTGACCAAGCAAGACTTAGGTCTCCATACCACTTTCACCCACTTGTATTCATCCCAACTAAAATAGGGATGAAAAGCTAAATTAGTGGTCAATGAAGTGGGTACAAGCCTTGACGAACATGGTTCAAATTCCAACAGAGACAACATACACAAAGTGATTTTTTCCCATCCACCTAAGCATTGGTAGCAGAGTTATCTAGCATACCCGATACCTATGCTAGTGAAAGGTAGCGGATACCGGTGAAATAGTCGAGGACCTGGAGGTGTACTCATACGCTTCCTGCAATTCACTAAGCATTGCTCATTTATCATACAAACAAACTTCTTAGTGGTACTTCCATCACATGCTTAATGATGAAAAGTGATTGCACGGGCTATTGAATGCTTTTGCGTTTATTCATACTACGCTTAGTTTGCATTGTTTGCACTCCCTTTCCATCCCTTGTTTTAGCAATTATATAAAAGTCAAATGTCTGGTGTTTTTTACGGAAGATTCAGATTAGTTTGCGCACACCTCGACTATTTCACTTGTTACAGCTATCTCCTTCTCCTACCAGCACAGGTGAGAGTTACCCAAGATTATAAAAAATCATCTAAGTGTTTTTTTGTCCCTACAGGGACACAATTGCTTTTATCTCCCATAGTTTTTACCCACCTCATTGATAATCACACCAAGATGTGATGTCTCCTATATTGTGATAAAATTCATGAGAAATTTCCTTGTTGAAAGTACTGATTTTGGGAAAATGAGCTTTTACTTATGATGAGGAATTCAAACATTCTATAGAATTAACATCTAGTGCCTCTTGCAGAAGGCTTGGGAGTGCACTATCATATATGTTAACTTTCAGCAGTCAACAATAAATTGAAACTGCAAGGAACAGATCAAACCTCTTACATCTTATTTACTTTAAAGTTGTATGGGAGAGTTGTTTCCCATTTTTATACAGTCCGTCAGTTAACTTGTGGCTGAAAAAATACTGAGGAAGACTTGAAGGAGGGTATTAAATACACAAAACAACAACAAAATCCATAAAAAGGAAAGAGTGAACTGTTCCACATCACATAGCAGTCCAGACAAAATCCATGCAAACTTGTGACAAATAATATCATCTGCTTTTAAGAATATACCTTCAGAATGCGTGACATGAACGATGTTCCATCAAGAGACAAAGCATTCTCTGCAGATTCTTTTCTCATGAACTCTACATAAGCTGACCTGTTTATGTTTTGTGTTTAGACATTAGAACTCAATAATATAGGATAAAAGATTGATAAAATGTGATGAAAACAGTAACTGACCCCTTGGGTTGCCCAGTTGCTGCATCAGTCAAGATGACCACTTTAAGCACTTCCCCAAATTTAATGAAGTGCCGAGAGAGGCTATCCTTTGTAGCAGCAAAATGAACCTGGCATAAAGAAAAGAGACAAATTAAATGATTTTCAGCAATTGAGAGAGGATAAACCTAGTGAATCAGATCAATAGTTAGTTAACACAAACTTACATTGTTGACAAAGATGGACCATGAATCAGTATCTTCTGTAGGTGGACAAGTAGAATACAAACCTGATTTACCAGAAATGACCTACGTATAAGATAAAGAAACAAAGATGGCACTAGGGAATTGCAGAATGGGAGTACTACACATATATTAAAGCAGTGATTAGAGCAATTGAGAGTACTTCACCTCACAAGTTAGAGTATCTAACGCAAAGCATAAAGAAAGCAATAAGGCCTAAACTGAATCCTAATATTACCTTAACAAACTAATTTTATAAGAAATTAATCTTAATATTTATCTATAAGTAGTTTCGAAGTGCTTTTATCATGCCTAGAAGTAGAAGCATGTGTATGATGTAACTAGGGAAGATCAAACTCACCCTGATTAATAGAAGCTGTCTTCTGAGATTCCTTCTCTGGGTCCACATATCGTTTGACCTAAAAAAGAACATATTGATTTAAGTATTTTCTGAGGACTACAAAGATTATAACACATAATGAGATCATAACAAATTATAGATATCATACAATTCCATTAGTAACTGCAATCGGATTAGTGCTTTCTTTTGTCAACAGCATGTCAGGTTTCTCAGCCAAGCCTTCACTGCTTTGTGCAGATCTCCGATTCTCTATCTCCAATGACTGTCTTGCCTCTTGATACTGAGATGATTTCCAGGTATTCACTTTTAACGGAACATTCATTGGCTGGTGAGGAGCACCAGGAACAAATGTAGGTCGATCCTGGTCCTTCTGTGACTTGTCCAAAATATCATCGGCATTGTAAGCAACACCATGCTCGACTATAAGTGGATTCTCACCTATGTTTTTAACAGGTACACCAGTTCTAGAGGCATCTATAACCCTTCTATTCACAGCGCTGCTACCACGATCAGCCTCATCATCCGATGCTGAATCATAAACAACCACAGCTTCATCATGCAACATAGATTTCCCAATATGCTTTCCACTATAATCACTTTCATGAAGGTAAGTTGAGTAACCCTCGTTTGCATCAGCAAAAGATCGATCTTGTACATCCTCAGCAACAGCTTGCCTATATTCTTCCAATCGGATTGAAGGATCACGAACATCAGTAGCACGACCCAGCCTATCAAACACATTAGCCGACGATCTAACTTTTGTTACATCTTTTGCAGCTTCTGCAACAGCTCTAATAGCAGCGGCCATGGCAGTTGGTGCTCTTCCAACCGACCGTATCCTTTGTGGGCGTTCTTGAACAGATGAGTCCTCGACAGATGTAGAGACCACAGAGCGAAGACGCTTTAGTGAAGGTGGGGGTTCTAGAGTGGAATTGGATGGCCTAGAAGTAGCCACGGCATCTCTTACTGCAAATTGCAGCAACCTCCGAGTAGCAGCAATTGCTGGTTGACGAATGATTTCCCTCTATCAAAAGCAAACAAAGCCAAGAGGATTACTCAAAGCATGTTTTCTCTTGCTTTAGTAAACCAGATTTTAAAAAAACACTCTAGTACTGAACTTACTGCAGTTTTAATGCAACTCTTCTTGCAATCCTAATTTATTTACTCAATCCTTGTTCAAATAAGTCATCCAAATTATCATATACAAAGAAAAACAGATAATCATGCATTATATGGTATAATATGATAGGGAGTCTGTCTACGTACAGCAATAAGAGCAAAATAAGGATTTTGAAAAAGAACTACAGAAGTAATGTTAGCACTGAAAAGACAATAACATTAAAAAGATTATTAAGTAACCCCAATAAGTAAAAAGTAGCAACAAACTTAAAGTCAACTACATTCCTGAAAATTTCAAAAGACAGTAGAGTGGGATACAACCAAAGCAAATCACAGGCAGTAATTCATTTTAAACTTCACTAATTGGCATGGGAATTCAACCAACTTGAATTTATGAAGGAAGAAAAATCTCCAAAGTGAAGGAATATATCATGGAGGAAAAAGCATAAGATAAATAAACTTGAAACAAGAGAAACTGATTACAGAACCCCCCCCCCCCCAACCACACATGCACACACAGAGACAGAGAGAGGAAGGGAGAACTCACGATCTGATCAATACGGCACTCCAAATACATACCATAACACGAAAACAACTAGAAATCAAGCTTTTACCCTAATGATGCTGCCAAAGCACCTTTATATGGTCCCAGTCACCAGAGCTGATAAATAAAAATATCAAGACACGAGTTTTTTATTGTTTGTAATCTACGCACAAGAAAAATTACTGTCAAACAACGACAAAAAAAATTAAAACTTCACACTAGTCAATAACTTGACTCTCGGTTAAAACAGATAGAAAATGTGGAGGGAAGTGATTCCTTTATTATGATCGTGATTTTTGTCTCTGCTGGAATTTCAATCACGGTCTCCAAGGTTTGCACTCACTTCATTGACCACTAGGTCACCACCGTAAATCTTAATTGCTTAGAGGAAAGTGTTTTTGCAAATGGCATTATCAACCATGCTTCGACAAAATACACAACCAAGCAAGTTGCTGCTATAAATATATCTCATTTCAAAACATTGAAAAAAATCAACAATCTTGAATGTTTTTCTGGGGTGATCAACGGGTGGAAAAGGTTACAGGCTTAAGGGCTTTCAAGAATAAATGTTCATTCAATACATATGTGATATTGAAATCATTTTGCAAGTCAAACTCAACATACCCACCATCTATACTCAACTTAATTAAACACAGAGAAAATTTAATCACCCACATTGTCACCTCCAGTTACCATCGAGAAACAGTCCAAAGAAGAAGGGACAGAGTGATTTCTCCATGGAACCCAAGACCGAATTAACATATAGATAAAGGACAACAACAAAGCCAGCTCAAAAACCAACCACTCCATAAAGCACGTTAAAGGGTGAGTCGTCACTACATTTTCTGCTCTACCGTAAAGTAAAAAAGCAATTTCTTACTTTGAATCAATTAATACAGTAGAATGGAACCCCAAGCTTTTTTTATTGGTAAAAATGGAACCCAAAACTTCTATTCAGGTACAAACGCCTTTGTCTCCAACCCCTCCCACAATGAGAAAAGAGAACATTCTGAGCCCGAAACAGAAAAAGTGGTGAACTTATACTTGATGTGTACCTTGACATATTTGCAACCACAACTCTATGTATAATTATGCCCAGACTGCCAACCAACACCCTAATAATAGTTGTTCATGATAGGAGATATACAAGCATTAGCGAAATGAAAGAGTTAGATTAGACATGCACATTTCAGACAGAATTAATCAAAAAGTGAAAATTAGGCACAGCATTCAGCTTGAAAACATGACAAGTTTCAAATTATTCAATTAAGAAGTTCTCCTTCATGACATTATGACAACTCAAGCATTCTCTCGATTCTCAAGACAAAACAAAACATAGAAATTCTAGAAACCTTTTTCGGTTTTTCTTCAGGTCGGCTTCTTTTTCTTAGAAGTTCTGGCTGGGGGGAGAGGGATCGCTTTGCATGACCAAATTTTCGATGAGCTCCCTCCTCCGTAGGAGTGGTGTCGGCCAAAGTACTATGTAGAGTAGGGTGTCCATCGCTAACCATCCCTTTCCACTCCCTTCGGTGACGGATTTTAGATTTGTTTAATTTCTCTTTCTCAGCATCAGAGTCCAGGTGGTGCATATCATTCTTTGCAGCCTGCTCCGCTATAGCGGGTTTTGTTTTTGCCTCTCCTCCAGGATCCTTTTGTTGCACATACAGATGTATATTTGATCCCAGGTGATCCCATAGCCTAAATAGCATTACCAAGAATCAGAATAGTAAAATAATACTTAGCTCGGAACACATACTGTAAGCGAACTATGACTGTTATATTACCAAGCAACAAAGGAGACACTGTCTTCTCCAAGAAAAACATTTAATTCATTTATTGCTTCTTCTTTACGCCTTCCATTCTTTAACAAGACTATGACATATTCCTGCAGGTGCATATCAAAAAATTAGCATGATAAACTTTAAGGAGAAATCTGACGCACTCATAAGGAAAGCGTCATCAAGAAATATCTGTGATAACTAGACTCGAAGTCTAATGTTATACAACAATCTGATACAATTAAAATGAGATTCCAAAGATGCACAGAAGAATATAACAAATCAAAGAGTAAGGATGATCAAATATCACGGGCAGAAGAAGATACATGGATCTAAACGAACAAATAGGGGAATCCTCTATATGCATGGCTATGAGATATATCAACATTAGTTGTCCCTAGATTCAGAATAACAACAAAATTCCAATAACATGGTACATGAATAATCAAAATGTCAGTCAAATGACAATTCTTGTGCACGTTGACATTACATCAATATCATAATTTAAAATAAAGAAAGCTTAAAGTTCCAAGCCGGAATATACCAGAACGCGTTCCAGGAAAAGAACTAGAAGCTCCTTTTAACGTAGAAACTGGGAATAGGCCTTCACTACATGACACCAACCATGGCTCACAAGGACCTCATAGATGAGGTGGGCTTAAGTATGAGAGAACATAACATTTGATACAAGCCCCTTGGGGAACATCTGATAAAATTGGAACTTTTGCTAGAAGTCGCTACTAAAAAGTGTCTATAGTAGGAAAGAATAGCGAGTTAATATCCATTTGTTAACAGTCAATATCTTTTGTAAACTGCTTCTTTTTAAAAAAAAACAATGGTGTTTAGGTCATTTTGCACGAACCTCGACTAATTTGGGGTACCTGCTACCTCCTACCCACACATGTATTGGGTAACACTGTCCACTAAGGCTTGGACAAATGAAAATTTCACGAACTGCTTATTTAAAACCATAATCAAAATGAGAAACTATAAATCAAATGTATGTG
The DNA here is from genome assembly GCA_029844215.1 of Przewalskia tangutica. Lineage (NCBI taxonomy): Eukaryota > Viridiplantae > Streptophyta > Magnoliopsida > Solanales > Solanaceae > Przewalskia > Przewalskia tangutica. The sequence continues at coordinate 31,848,869 of CM056731.1, read as the reverse complement.
AACAGTTAAACTTGAATGTTAGAGATGAGCAGATTTTTTTTACGAAGCAATGTTCAATAATAAAAAACGGATCACTATCAACAACATATATAGATTCACAGAATAGCTTCTCACTACAATGATAGATCTGCTGCATATACGAAACATAAAATGTGTCCGTAACTGAGCTGTACGAGATGAAAGTCTCATATACGGTTCTCAGAGGGGGACCACCAGAATGGTGCACTAACAATTCAAATGAGCAATGCATCCATCTTGCCCCACTTTCTAACAAACTAATATTATAAATCAACCTTATCTTCAATCTTAAGGTAATATGTGATAACCTCCCTATGCATTTTAATGTCAGGTCTAAGCAGCTTTAAGGTGCCTCACTTGACATAAATCTTTTTGCCTAAAATACATGAGTGACAGTGAACTTCTTAAGAGGGGATTGCATTCTTCAAATCAATTAACATCATTAATCCTTTTTATATCAGCAAAAAAAGAAAATTAGTCTTCTATTCCTCAATTAAAAAAAGTTTATTATGAGAAAAAATTATTGGAAATACACTGATAGATACAATATAATGATCCAGTATGAGAAATGCAACGGGTACTTCTTTCAGCAAAAATGAATAAAAGCAAGAAACTTGGGTTAAAATATATAGTGAATGCCTTACAAAATTGATCCAAAAAGAGAAACATATAAATTGAAAGAAAAGCACTACATAGGGGATGAATTAAGCACAGAACTAGGGAATGCCATGCATGAGACCTATATCTTAGGTCCTTCAGGAGCTATTTCTGTGACCGATAAGCAGCCTATCGTCCAATAAAAACATTATTATGCTGTAAATACTGATATAAGAGCATCATTATTTTCAAGGAAAAGAACATACAATTGGATTTTAGAACTTATATGTTCCACGAGTAGAGAGTTCATGGCAATGTTTTGTAAGATAAGAGGTCAGTTTCAATGCGACTTGGCTACTATAATTGCACAAAACATTATACAAATTACTGAAGTAACTCAACGATCAAGTATCTCTAAGGATTGCACGCCTTTCTTACTGTATAGACAAATTCTTCCATAGATTGAAACGCATATACTAGTACACGTTTCGTATATTTTAAGAAAAAAATTCAAAAATATACAGCCCAACATAAATGATTACGCCATGTAGTCCTATATACAATATTATATAACATTATACCTGGAGGGAAAGCATTATACATAATGTATCAACCTTGTATATAGTGTATAAAAGATGTTTATACAAGCTAAATCAGGTAACAAACTCCACGTATGGGCTACGTGACGTACATATTTTCAAAAATACACAACAACAATGACAACAACATACCCAGTGAAATAACACAATGTGGGGTCTGGGGATGGTAGAGTGTACGCAAACATTAGCCCTACCAAAGTAGGGAGGTTGTTTCCGGAAGACACTCGGCTCAAGAGAAAGCATAAAAAGAAGTCAGATAAGGAAAAGAAATTCAAAGCAGTATGGATGAAAAAGCTAATAACCCATGATAAAGCAGTTTGAAAAAAGGACAATAGCTACCACAAATAAAATAGGATAACCAAAGTACAAGAAATAACAGATAGTAGCATAAATCAAAGCACAAAGCACAAGAAATTACACATAGAACGTAATTTCTCCCTACTTTTAAACTATTGGCAATAATAACTTTGAAGCTTTTTTCAACTTTATTGAACTACACATTCCGCAATCAATAGTGAAATCAATACTTTTGAGCTCAATACTACAACAAAATTTACTCACACTACAATAACAAGTAACAAATTTTCAACAATATTGTTGTTGTTGTAAGGCATACCACGAGAGTATCATCAGTGTAGTCACCCATGAACTCCTTGAGTTTCTCCTTAACTTGTTCTCGAAGCTTAGCAAATCCTTCAGCAGTGAAATTATTAACCCTAAATGTCCGATCATCTTCTCCATCTCCATTCCCCATTGTTATTTCCACCAAATCCCTAATTCGATAACCCTAAATGTCTATATTATATATATATATATATATATATATTCCGATCATCTAATTGCTGATTGGATGGGATATTCCGGGAAATCTAAATACATACTATTCATTTCATGGCGGAGAGGAGAAACCCCAAAACCTTTGTAACCCTATGTATGTTATGACGAGAGAACTACTGACCTATGGTGTTTTTCTTCAATTAACCCTTGATGTTTTATAGCCCAAAAAAATCATGGGTCCTAATATATAGATAGAATTATTAAAAATGACACTTATATTTACTATTTTACACATAACTAAGAGATCTCAAAATAACATCTAACTCACATATTGTATTATACTAAATAAAGTTTCTATAAGTTTATAGGTATAACTTACGGTAAAAACATCTGAAGCCCTGCAGGCCAGGGCCTTGGGGCGAATGATTCTCACGGTGTGGGAGAGTTTGGTCACGGGTCAAAACCTCAGGTAACGTCCGCCGCCTCTTCGTCTCGAAGTCACACTGCTTGCCAAGTGTGGTTTAACTGGCTGACGTGGTTTGCGCTATCATGCGTCGGTCCGGGTTTACTTCGCAAGACTAAAAGAAAGAAGCCATGCGGGTTCCTTCGTCAACAAAAAAAAAACTTACGATAAAAACGTATCAATTCAAGTGTTTACGTCAAGTCAATACAATTTAATGTTAATCCTATCTATCTTTTTTTAAGGATAAAGATACTTATATTATATTACCAAAAGTTACAACTATTACATACTACTAAGTCACTTAGGACATTTTGATTGCGTAAACTAGCTAATATATTACATGCATCAGTACTAAAATTCTTAAAATAAAGAGTACTCCCGACCGATCAAGACTAATTTGGGTAGATAAATTACTTCAAAATTCAATATGTGGCTATAGATTGATTTGGTTGGTTGGAAAATAACTAATCATGAATTCCTTTATTAAATGTTAAGAGTTTGTAATTTGGGAGAGGATCACCTCCATTGATTATTCCTAATTATCAATGCTATTGTAGGATGTTGTCACGTGATAATAAAACTTTTAAGATTCGATTTTCATCACACAACATGTATGGAAAGCTATGAATACATCATGCATTGAAGATGAAGTTTTAAAACCCTAATAAGGTTATTTCAAAAGGCATTTTTTAATTAAACGAATTTAAACAGTCCATGCGTTCATCTCACTCAATTAGTTTGGTAGCAAGACCAAATGTTCCAGAAATTGAAGAATTTAACAATTTCATAAGATGGTATGCGTTTGTTTCTGAAAGTATACCGTGATATACACGGCATATACAATGCTTTGTGTATACCGTGTATATCACGGAAACACAAGAAAGTCTTTACCATATTTGGACCGTGATATACACGATATACATAGCAAGGTATATCACGGTTTGAGGCTCTATATTTGGTGTTGTATTTGTATTTAATTAGCATTGTACACTTACCATAATTGTAGAATTCTTGTACAAATAGAATAGGGTTTTGGGAGTAGAATAGGAATAGGATTTTTCATATTATGGATATTGTAAATTTTATATATACTCATTCATTAATAAAAATAATCAAGGGATTATTTATTTCATGGCATCAGAAGTCTAGGTCTAAACCATTTCTTCCTAAATCATTTTCCGATGTCTCTGTTTCCATGCTTCTTCTCTGAATCCATGCACTTCTTCCTCCTCTCTTCCAAATCCCTAATTTACCTATTGTTCTTTCGTTTTGTCTACATCGAAGAACATGTTTTATATGTTTTATCCTGCCATTGTTATTTTCAACATCAAGAACCAAATCCTTGTTGTTCTTGAGATGGAAAACGTCTAATATATGACGTGGGCAAAATTATTCAAAATTCGTGCACTCTCCTATCAAGTCCTCCATCACATAATTCTTCCGGAAACTTGCACAACTAATGTACCTACACTCGAGGAGAATCCTCGGTTATGGATAACCTTTGATGTTGTCGTCCTTCAATGGATTTACTCCACTATTTCTACCAACATTTTATAAACGATCATTGAACCAGAAACTACGGCTATGGCTATCTGGAATAGATTGCATGATATATTCTAGGATAACAAACATTTCAGAGTTGTCACTCTTGAGAAAGAGTTTTCACAAGTCAGCATGGAAGATTTCCCGAACGTTTCGGCTTATTGTAAACGGTTCGAGGAATTGGCGGACCAATTCCATAACGTTTGAGCGCCTGTTACCAATAATCGTCTTCTTTTACAAACGGTTGAAAGCCTCTCTGAGGCCTAAATGGCGTTAGGACACTTCTCCTCAAAATAATCCACTTCCATTTTTTTATCAAGTCTGTTTGATGCTCATATTATAAGAAGTCGGTTGGGCAAAGAAGGCGACTACCGATGTAAATTCCATGGCGATGATGACTACGTCCGATAATTCTCCTGGTTTTGTTGACAATTCCGGTTAAAACTGTAACAACGGTAGCGACAAAAAGGATCAAAACTATAAAAATAATGGCAAAAATTATAACGGCAACAACAGCGACGGACGGAACAGTAGCAACGCCAGCCGTGGGTCTCGGGTACTGGGCCCCACCCGTCTAATCTCAGACCTGGACCTCTTGGCAGTGGGCTTGGACCAGCAGCCAGTGGCCCAATCCAGTCTACTACCCGCCCAGTTATTTCCTGGGAACTTGGGCCCCGGTCCAGCCCAATTTCTCGAGTCCTTACGATAACACCCAACATCGATCCAGGTCGGGTCAGCAAGCCGATCTGCTTGGGCCTTGGCCCCAGCATGCTTTCAATGTTGTGGGTCCAAATCTGATCCCGACACCCACCGACATTGAAGTTGTCATGCATACACTTGAATTAAATCCTTCATACGCAAATTGGTACATGGACATCAGCGTCACTTCTCACATGACGTCCGACCAAGGTACTCTCTCGTCTTGTTTCAATATGAGCAAAAATTGTGGCATTATTGTTGATAATGGCAACTCCATTCTAATTCATGGTTATGATAATACAACTTTGTCTTCCCCATGTCCACCTATTGTTTTGAAAAATACCATTCGTACCTTTAACTTAATTAAAAATTTGGTGTATGTTCGCAAATTTACCTCTGATAATTGGGTTTCTGTTAATTTTGATCCATTTGGATTTTTTGTGAAGGATTTTAAAACGGGGATACCTCTCATAAGATGCAATAGTAGGGGCGATCTTTATCCAATTACAACCACCACCACTTCCTCGAGTCAAGCCATGTCATCGACATTTGCTGCTCTAGTTCCTTCCCTGTGGCATGCACGATTGGGTCATCCTGGGCCGTCAATTATTTCTTCCTTGCATAAAAACAATTTTATTTCTTGTAAGAGTACGCGTGGTGCTCTAATTTGTCATTCTTGTCCATTAGCAAAATATGCGAGATTACCATTTGTAGCCTCTACTTCTCGTACTTTGATGCATTTTGACATTATTCATAGCGATTTATTGACATCTCCAGTTCTAAGTTCTTTGGGCCATCGTTATTATGTTTTTTGATGATTATTCTAATTTTTTATAGACTTTTTCATTAACAAAAAAATCTTAAGTTTTTTTCACATTCTTACAATTTAGAGCCCTCATCCGTACTCAACTCGAACGGTAAATAAAAAATATACAATGTGATAATAGCAAAGAATATAATAACGGGTTGTTTCGAGGCTTTTGTGATGCTAATGGCATAGTTTTTCGTTTCTCATGTCCTCATACGTCCTCACAAAATGGAAAAGTCGAACGAAAAAATCATAACATTAATAATATTCTCCGAACTTTATTAGTCTATGCTTCCGTACCTCCTTCTTTTGGCAAGAGGGTTGGGCTGCTCTGGGGGTCTGATCATATAAATGAAATGGATAGCTAAGTCTGAGTGAATCCCTCTCGAAAGGGAGTGAAGTGACCTATGGGTATGGGGCACAAACGATAGGAAGAGTGGAGGATAGCGTAGCGTGTAAAAGGAACTCCTAAGTTCTAAATAACTAGCATAATGGAATATGTAGTCCGGATTACGTAGCGATTCCCAATAATCTACAGCAGGTCTCTTAGAGCCAGTTCTAGTAATAAAGATGAAAACTCTTGGAAATCTTGGTAGGCGGAATCCAGTCTCCATTGAATCAAGTCATCCATTAATAGCTGAACGTGGCACGCATGGACTAATAGAAAGATGGATCTTCTATTGATATTGCCCTTTTTCTTCACTCACCTCCTTTACATACTTCCTACCAAAGGATTAGCATATGATTCTCCCCTTAAAATTCTCTATAATAAGAATCATTCATATTCTCATCTTATGGTCTTTGGATGTTTATGCTATCCACTTTTTCCGCCAACTACAATAAACAAACTTCAAGTCTGTTCTACCGCTTGTGTGTTTTTGAGTTATCCGTACAATCATCGTGATTACAAGTGTTTTGGTTTATCATCTAATAAAATCATAATCAGGCGTCATGTTATTTTTTATGAAACCCATTTTTTGTTTACCAAAGTGTGTAGTCTTGTGCCTAGCTCGTATAATTTTTTAGATGACGGGGTCCCACCATATATTATACATCATTTGTTAAATCAGTCTCATACCACTGACACGCCAACAAGTCCACTGCCTGCTGGTCAGTCCGTCACCGATCCGAATTTTACCCAAAATTCACCAATTTCTACCTCGAGTCAAGGGCCTGCTGCTCATAGTTAAAAGGGTATTTTTAAATCAAAAAGACATTTAATCTAAATTTTAATATTCTTAAATCTCCACTACCTCATAACCCAGTGTCTGCATTAAATGACCCGAATTGGAAATTGATTATAAACGACGAATATAATGCTCTTATTGAAAATAAGACGTGTGAGTTGGTGCCCCATCCTTCTGGTGTTAATATTATTTGGTATATGTGGATTTTTACTCATAAAGATAATTCTGACGGTTCTTTTGCGAGGCATAAAGCTCGTCTTGTAGGTGATGATAAAACTCAACAGGTTGGCATGGACTATGGAGAGACGTTCAGTCCGGTTGTTAAACCGGCTACCGTTCGCACTGTTCTCAGTTTAGCTCTCTCAAAATCATGGTCAATTCATCAGTTATATGTAAAGAATGATTTCTTACATGGTGAGCTTAAGGAGTCAGTTTACATGCATCGGCCCTTGAGTTTTAGAGACCCCCAATATCCTAATCATGTTTGTTTACCGAATAAGTCCTTCTATGAACTTAAGCAGGCCCCGTGAGCTTGGTATAAGAGATTTGCAGATTATGTATCTACTATTTGGTGTTGTATTTGTATTTAATTAGAATTGTACACTTATCATAATTGTAGGATTCTTGTACAAACAGAATCGAGTTTTGGGAGTAGAATAAGAATAGAATTTTTCATATTATGAATATTGTAAATTGTATATATAATCATTTATTAATGAAAATAATTAAAGAATTATTTCTTTCAGGTTTTACTCATGTGGTCTACATACATAACCACTAAGGCAAACATTTACTAAAAAAATTAAAATTAGCTACCAACTTTTATCATTAATCTATCGTTAAATCACTCATAGTAAGAAAATATATCGTTAACAATAAATTTTGTTGTTCATCTACATAATTTATCCGTGGCTACCTTATATTTTTTTCTAGTATTAACTGGCGTTGAAATATTGAATAACACCGGAAGGTTGCTTCATACCCATGTCACCTATATAATTCGTCGGAAAGGTTGTGATTGCTAAAATAATTGCCATCAAATTGCTTCAAAGTATGTGATTCGTAATGGGTAGAAGAAAGTTCAAATTTATGATTCAAAGAATGTGTTGGACTGGGACATGCTTACTCGAAAAACTATAACCATACGATAGATCGATATTGGTTGTGACAATATCCGGAGACTCGTCATCACATACTTTTATAATGTGAATATTACATATTAATGGATCTTGAAATACAGTAGCTCAATGATTAGCTAATTATTTGATATTTTTCCTATATATTTTTTTCAAGTTGAATTGTAAATGCTGATATATCACGTTTTTAAAGAAATACGTACCTTGATTGTATTTCTCAATAATGTACAATATATATAGTAGTACAAGAATATTTAAAATATGTATAATCAACCTAATCACAATAGAAATATAATTCTACATAATTTGAGAAATATTCTATTACACCCCCGCAGTCGAATCGAGAGGTTCACGAACATTGAGACTGACTCGAAAATCATTAAATAGTATGCGCGGAAGTCTTTTTGTGAAGATGTCGGCAATCTGATATCTGGAAGGAATATGAAGGACACGAACTTGACCACGAGCCATTTTTTCACCAACGAAATGAATGTCCATCTCAATGTGTTTAGTGCGTGGATGTTGGACAGTATTGCCGGAAAGATATATCACACTAATATTATCGCAGTAGACTAGTGTTGCCTTTTGAATCTGGCAGTGAAGCTCAAGTAGAAGGTTATGAATCTAAAAATACCCAGAGATGACATTGGCGACACCTCTGTAATCTGCTTTGATACTGGGTCGGGATAGTGTAGGTTGTATTTTGGAAGACCAAGACAATATGTTATCTCCGGAAAAATGCAGTAACCAGACGTGGATCATCGGGTGTCAGGACTTCCACCCAGTCAGTATCAGAATAAGCAGTGAGACCAGTGAGCGAGGATCTGTATTGATGTAATCCAAGTGAAGTGTACCTTGGATGTATCGTAAAATACGTTTGAGGGCATGCATGTGTGCTTTCGTCGGATTGTGCATATGTAGGTAGATTTGTTGCGCGGCATAGGATATGTTAAGACTCGTGAATGTGAGGTACTATAAGGCTCTAGCCAGGCTACGATAGTGAGTCGGGTCTGAATATAAGGGTCAAAATCAACATTGAGCCTGAAATTAGTGTCTACTAGCATGTGGGATATTTTGCAAGATGTCATATCTGCACGGTCAAGTATATCTTCGGCGTACTTCCTTTGACACAGAAATAGGCCACCATAATGTCGAGTGACAGATATTTCCAAGAAATAACTCACGGCCCCCAAATACTTCATAGCAAATAGAGGAAATGAGAGACATAATTGACCGGCGGAGAGCATCAGATGATGTGGTGAAGAGGATGTCATCAATATATAATAATAGATAAGCCATGTATTTACCCTTGTTGTAGATGAACATAGAATGATAGAACTTGCTATGTGAAAAAACGATAGTGGAGACATAATCGGTAAACCGCTGGTACTATGCTCGAGGAGCCTGTTTCAGTCGATAGAGCGATTTTCACAATAAATACACATAATCCGGATGAATATGATCCTAAAACTCATAGGTTGATGCATATATAGCGTTTCATGAAGTTCCTCATGTAAGAAGACATTCTTGACATCAAGCAGATGAATGTGACAGGACTTGGATAGAGTAATGACGATGTTGGTCCGAATGGTTGTGGGCTTTACAACTTGACTGAACGTTTCATCATAGTTCACTTCCACCTATTGAGACTTGTTATCACCTATAAGACGAGCCTTGTACCTCTCAGAAGAACCATCAAATTTATTTTTATATCTAAAAATCCACATAGAATGAATAATGTTAGCATCAGGTGGACGAGATACTAGGCCTCACGTCTTATTATCAATAAGAGCATTATATTCATCAACCATTGTGGCTTTCCAATTAGGGTCGGACAAGACATCCTTCGGATTTTGAGGGACAGGGGAAGAGACAATTGAAATGGATAGGTTAAACAATCGTTTAGGTTTATGAATTTCGTGCATGACACAAGTTCCCATGGTCCAAGAGCATGCCACGGGATGCAGGATGAGAGAGGAGAAGGGGGTGTGTCACGGGATTGTCGAGAAGAGGATGAAGGGCATGAGTAACAGGACCGGCTAGCTGATGCTCGGTTTGTCGAGATGTGGCTACTGAATCACCTTGAGGCAGGTTGTTCCGGGCCACCGTCGGCAGAATCGAGTGGGCAGTGTGTCCCGGACTGTCTGAGGTGGGGGCATATGTCAGGGTCTGGGACAACAGACTAAATAAATGATGAATTAGAAGAGGGTTTAGACCATCATCTAGGAAGTCATAGGAATGCTGAGGTGGCGAATTTAGGGAGGTAAAAAGAGAATTGAGAATAATCAAATATGACTTTACGGTTTGATAAGTCATAACACAAGTAACTATGATGATTGGCGGGGTAACCTAGAAACACACACGGGGAAGACCGGGGTTGGAATTTGTGAGTGGTCGGATGGAGAGGATAACAGAGACATCCAAAGATACACAAGTGTTAGTAGGAGGGGTTCCTACTAAACAGAACTCGAGTGAGCGACCGTTGAGCTAGAGACTTATTTGAGATTATGTTTAGAAGCTAGAGCTAGAGACCAACATGTTTTTTCGATTTAAATTATTGAAATTGGAATAAGACGATAGAGTACCTTGTGATGTCGTCATGTGAGATGTGGTGATTGTGTCCATATATCAATTTTCGTCTAGAGCATTGAGTGACATTATGTTCATAACTGCCTTAATATTAGTCGGTGCATAAGTCGAGGGCCCTTGTGCTGTGTAGGCCTGTTGGGGACATGGGCCGAGTATGCCAGGATGAGCCTGTCGGTTCTGAGGTAGAGTCCACGATGATGTCAAATACGGGCTAGGAAGAGATGCCTATGCCGGTGGGGCCTACGCGACCCATGGCGGGTAGGTAGCCCACGACGGAGGCTAATGCCAATGCTACAGTCGCTGCTAGATGTTTCATGCATGGGGGACTGCCCCTTCCTGCCGCTGTTGTTGTCAAAATTTCGTTTGTCGCAGCCTTTGACGGACTGCTGCTTCAGTGTTATTTTTGCTTGTGGATGCTGGTTGTTGCAGGTCCTTGGGCCGGTGATTCAGGTTGCTAGAGTTGGAGACCATGCAGTCGGTGAAGGGCTCGACGATGGTGGTGAGGGTGGCGTCAGCAATGCTGGCCTGAGTGGTGGTGCACTTGATTTTCTAGGTTACTCGATAATAAGGTTTGAATGAGCCTCATAAAACAGAGGTAATAGCGTGCATTGCTGAAGGATGGTGGCAACACCGTCATATGATTCGTTTAAGCCAGCAATAAGTTGTATGACTAATCGTTGATTAGTGATTGGTGCGCCGACGTTGGAGAGTTGGTCGACAAACATCTTGAGTTCTTGACAATATGCATACACGTTTGAGAAATCGTCCTGATTTTTGTTATGTAACTATCACTTTTGGTATAAATAAAATTCATTTATTTACCAATTTTTTTTTTTGCTTATGTATGAAGTAAGGGTGCGTTTGGTTCGCGCAGGATAAATGAAATGAAATCCAGTAAGAGAATATAAAAAAAAGAAGTTACCCTGATTGTCCCTACATGTTTGGGTCTGTTTCAGAAACGGAATGAAAACGGGGTCCGGGGTGGTCCGGGTAATGAACTGGGAAAAAGGAATGAAAATACCTAGGGGTGGGGGTGAGGGTGGGGAATCAATGTAAGAGAATGGAAAAAGAAACGAGGGTAAAAGAAATGGAAAAATAGGTCAAACAAACAACTTCAAAAGGAATAAGGGGATTCCATTCCCTTACCCTGATTCTATTACCCCGAACCAAATGCACCATAATTTCGTTAGTAGCATATTTGTTGAGCATATTCTATGTAACTTTTTCCTAAGGAATTTGTGACTTTGTATTGAAAGAAATTTTATTATAGTGGAGCTTACAAATTATAATTCAATTTAGTCATTAACATACTTCACGTACTTCTATTCCAATTTCCAACTAGAGTTGTATTCATATTGCTTATGTAGGTTCAAGTTCGATATATTGAATTAATTCAACAGATGAAATTATTAATCTCATGAGATTAGTGTTGGAAATTTAGTAAATGTGAAATAAATTTCTATTAAATTATGACTCGAACAATTGGGCCCGCACGTCGGAAACTTAGTTTCCACACACGTGCACATAAAGTGCCAAAGATCGAAATTTCCTTAAGTGGAAGAGATGTTGGTACGCATACAAATTGTTTGAAACGTAAGATAATAGATGATTATTGGCCAAATGCCAAATGGTTTCACGTTGGTAAATGAAAGAAAGACGTGTATAAAGTGTAAAAGATGAAACGAGTCTGAAAAATGCCGTTGGAGTCTCGGTGCAGCGGCTCCAGTCTGCAGGACCGCAGCGCCACTCTCAGGTGTTGCGGCGCTGCGGCGCCGGTATGCAGGACCGAGGCGCCACATCGCCTTCCTGCCGCGCACGCGATCGCCAAATTCGGCTGGAGAAGAATAAACATTGACGTTTGAGCTGACTTTGGAGGATTAACTCTTCATTATTCTGCTCTTGAATTCAGCCATTACTTGACTGAATTGTAACTCCATACTAATGACCATTACTTGGTCATGCAAAGCCATAAATTGACTAGTTGGAGGGTCTTCTTTTCAACACTATAAAATGAGGCCTTTGACTCATTTGTAAAACACACTTGACATTCACAAAAACAATTTTCTGAAATTGTCTTCCTCTCTTGCAATCACAAACACTCAAAGATCTTTCTTCCAAAGCAAACACTTGAGTTCCCTTTGATCATTTGTTTGATTGCTGTTTTATCTTGGGAGATAAGTTGCCATTACAACCGTTGAAAGGATATACGGGACAATATTATCTAAGGATAGATCAAGAATTTGGTCGACTCAGCAAACCCTCATATTTGATCATTTTCAGATTTCTAACAAATAATTGTTGTTGTTATTTTTCCGTTCTACACATTACTACTCACAATTAAAATTATAAAAAATAATAATTAGTGGAATAACTATTTTGATATTCACCCAATTTCATTAACTTATACCTTCCATCAAACGACCCCTTAGAGAGTCGAGCTAGTATTAATGGGTCGGATTGATGAGTTAAATAGTCTCGTCAACCCGACCCATTTTAAGGCTAATTAGTAGAACAAATAAAAAGTACAATAGCTATATTTTCCTTTTTCTAGCGAGAACTTGAATTCGACTGCATTAGTCGGTTTGGTTAGAAGCCGATCAACAGCCCATAGCATGCCACGTATCACATAACTGGCTCTCCTTTTCAAATAAAAAACAAATTAATCCACTAAACAAACCCCGATGCCCAACATGCGTGAATTCGTAAACACGTAAATAAACTTTCCCTGCTACAATCACCTACACTCACGCCCACAGCCTTTCCATGTAATTCTTCTTTCAATTGGCTATTATATCCAATCACATATCAACACGTAATCTCCTAATACAACTCCACTTTCACTCTTCAACCTTCTATATAACAACATTACAACACTAATAAATTTCTTTTTTATTTTCCCCCAGTTTCTTCTTTGGCTCCTCCGATACTTTCTCCTGTTCGCTTCTAGGGTTAGTTTTTTTTTCATCGTATTTTTGTTTTTTCTTTTAACGGGGTTGTTTATTTATGTAAAATTTTAATACCCTTTTGGTTTTTTTAAGGTCTGATCTTTTGTTTGTGCTCTGTTTGATATGTTTTTTTTTGAAGTGGTATAGTGTGGTTTAATATGTTTGTTTGTTAAATTCTGTAAAGATCGTTTATTTTTTTGCTTATTCTTTTAACGGGTTTGTTTAAAAATGCAAAATTTTAATACCCTTTTGTTTTTATTATGGTTCTGATCTTTTGTTTGTGCTTTTTTTGTTATCTTTTTTGAATTCCTTGAACTGGTATACTGTTTTATTCATCGTATTTTTGCTTTTTCTTTTACTGGGTTTTGCTTAAATATGTAAAATTTTATTACCCTTTTGTTTTTTTATGGTTTTGATCCTTTTTTTGTGTTCTTTTTGTTATTTTTTGAGTTTCTTGAAGTGGTATAGTGTTTAGTGTGGTTTGATGTGTTTGTTTGTTGTTTTTGAAGGGATAGGAGGCAGAAAATTCTGTGAAGATCGTTTTTTTCCTTTTCTTTTAATGGCTTTGTTTAAATATGTAAAATTTGAATACCCTTTTGTTTTTTATGGTTTTGATCTTTTGTTTATGCTCTTTTTGATATGTTTTGAGTTTCTTGAAGTGGTATAGTGTGGTTTAATATGTTTGTTTGTTCTTTTTTGAAGGTATAGGAGGCGAAAATTCTGTGAAGATCTGTTTTTTTTTTTGTCTTCAGTGAACAGTGAGTTTGGTATTTTGTTATTACTTTTTTTTTGTTGGTTTCAAAGTGAAATTTAGGTGGTGGGGTTGTAATTGTAAGTGTTTTGATTTGAGGGTGCATGTGTGCCCCTTTGTAACATTGATCAGTTCACTTTTGAGCTTACCAGTGATGTTTATACTGTATTTTGGAGGAATGCTCAGCACTGGGATGCTGATGCTGTACTTGAATCCAAACCAACCAAATAGCTAAACTTGTGTGCTTACTATGTGTTATGTTTTATTGATTTTGTAAGAGCAGATATGAATAAAAATCCTTTACCTCAGTATTCATAATACCTTTTAGTAATTATGAAATATTGAGAAGCATCTTTTTTTTATATAGCTTTATCAACATGAACATTTATTCAGAAACGGTAAAAGTTTGAAAATTTTATATTTTTGATGTATACTATCAATCCATAGCATGGCTGTGGGACTTAATTTATTGGCTTAGTTTTATACTTCAAATTAATTTCTTGATTTCTTTGTGATGAGATCCCTATCAATAGTACCCTATGTTTTTTCTTTTAGAAGAAAGATTAGGGGGAATTGTATGACCCGCTGACTTTGGTGCATTCATATCAATTTCGGTTGTATGTACTTCAATTTATGCAAGACACCTTTTTGTTTATACTAAATAATTTGTCTTTTAAGTAAAATTAAGGTTTTGCTCAACTAGAGGTGGTTTATTCTTTATCTCGACTGCTCGACACAAACAATTAAGTTTATACAGCATAGGAAGAGCATAAGAAGACTCTTGACAAGCACCTAATGTAAGTGTGACTATGTAACAATGCTTGAATCCGAATTAGTTCTCACTTCTCACCAATATTGATCTTCTGCGCCTATTGCGTTTCATTTTCTGTCAATTCCGTGCTTATTCGGTGGAACTGTAGGTCTTTTGAGATAATTTCTTCTGAGTATTTTTAAGTTTGTGTTTTCCTTCTAAGCACCTTCAACAGCCATATTTTTCGCATTGGAGAACATGTGCATATGGAAGCCTGCATAGGACCATCTTTAGAGGTTATTCTTTCATGTTATCCTACGTGTGGTGCTTGCAACACATGAAGAATTTGATACTTGTGATCTTGTTCAATCATGTATAACACAAGATCTATTCTGACATCAGATTCAGTCTCAGAGGCCCAACATTCACTCCATGTATCGTTGTTGGTTTTACAACTGTTTTACATAAGCCTTTCAGTTTATTTGATATTCTTCATATGGCATAGCATTCCCGTATCATTCCTCCATTTTGGTCATCTTATTTACCTCAGTTGTGTGATTTTTACTTTATCCTTATTCTTCAAATGATGACTAAACTTGTAGTGCATATATTCTGCCGTACTTTTACTTATTTTGAAATCCTTGTTTTCAGAGTGTTCATTCTTTTTTTGAAAGAAAAGTGACTTTGATACTGTCGACTAATTTAAAAGTGTTTGCTGGCTTTCTGATAGAGGAGTTGGAAGAACAGTATTTTCTGTCTTCTGAGGTGGATTTTTACCGTTGTTGAGTTTTTAGTGAGCTGCTGCTTGTACTCATCAACTCCTTTTTACCTTTTTCTTAATGGAAATAAGATGCATCTTTGTTTTTTCCAAAGCCTATTTGTAGCTGAAGCTAGAGGAACATGTTGAGCTAGTTTTGGTGCTCTGTAACTGAGCTTAGTTTGATTGCTTTCAATTCAGTACCTCCTAAATGCATCTCTGTGTTCAGCATTTCCCAGGGTGATACTGCCTTCCGCTGTCAAGCATCATTTCCTTTCTCATCCTTAGTTCCAACTTCCTTTGATATGTTTCCTGTTACTCTGAAAAGTTTCCCTTCAACCTTCTGCATTCTGACAATGCATTTGTTGCACGACCCTTAGTCCCTTACAAGTACTTAGCTTACTGTCTGTTTGACTTCTCAGACGATTTTATCTTGGACCTCTTCACTGTTCTATATTCTTGGTTTCCACAGTTTGTCTGCTGTACAACTGGATTTAGTTGTGGTAGAATTTCAAACCGTATGGTAATGAATTCTTTATAGGTGGTCTAACACTGAATTTAAAAATGCCCTGCAAGGTAAACTTTTATGTTGGAACTAACAAAGAGGTGGTAAGGGAGGACGGTTACTAGCCTTGGTAAATAGGGCCTATTACAGGTTTACAACTGAATGGAACAGTGTCCATATATTACCCATCCTAGTAGCGTATCTTCCTTATATTTTTGAATGGCTACATTCATGTCACTCTCTTCTGGGCTATGGGCTAGTGATGAGTATGTTGACGTATATGTGGGGCGGCAACAACACAAGGTGAAATTATAGTTGTGTTGTTCTTGGTGGCGGTTTGTGTGATTCAACTGGTAGACAAAATGTAGCGGCAATCCATGGTTAATGAAATTATTAGGTATTTTGGTTGTGATGGTTAACTGGTAGGTAGCTATGGGTTAGTTCTCAACCCATTAGGATTTAGCGGTGTGGAGAACGCGCTTAGCTTTGGCGTTTGAGTTTCCATTTTCTCGATGTCTGTTTCGCAGCTTGCCTGTCCCAGTGCTGCTTGGAATGCAGAAACTGATTTAATCGATTAGTTTATATGTGATTTGAATGCAGTCCATCTTCATGTATCAGCTGATGAATTACCATAATAAATTGTGGCAATTGCCTTTCAAGGAAATCGGGAGTCTGCGCTTTCCAATATAACTTGGTCTACTAGACAGTTCTGATACTACTGGCTCAATCAATATGTGCCAATGGCCTCTTATCTAAATATTGGCTAAATGTAATCAGTTTATTCTCTATAAGAGCACATACTGTTCAATAGTGGGGTAAAATGATTGGGGTTAATACTTAATCGTATCTGGCTGTTGCTAGAATGTCATATTAACGTTGTCCTTTGTTGCAGGAAAATTCAATATGGAGCAAAATGATACAGGCTGCCAAGCTCCTCAAGCTCCTGTCCTTTGTGTTAACAATTGTGGGTTTTTTGGAACTGCAGCAACAATGAACATGTGCTCAAAGTGCTACAAGGATATGATGTTTAAGCAAGAACAAGCTAACTTTGCCGCTTCATCTATTGAAAACTTTGTGAATGGTGGAAGTTCAAGCACTAGTGTGAAAGCTGTTGATGTTGCTGTAACTGTGCAGGATGGTCCCACAGAATCCCTGGTTATACCCACACAAGTTGCATGTGCACCACCAGAGAGTGAACATGTTGAGAAGGCTAAGGAGGGGCCAAACAGGTGCAGCACCTGTAAGAGACGAGTTGGTTTGACTGGCTTCAGTTGCCGATGTGGGAATCTTTTCTGCTCAGCTCATCGCTACTCTGACAAGCATGAGTGTCCCTATGATTATCGCAAGGCTGCTCAAGATGCTATTGCAAAAGCCAACCCAGTTGTTAAGGCTGAAAAGCTTGACAAGATATGAAGGAGTGTTCCGAGTTATGAGCTGCAGTATTCTCCAAGTTTGTCTTCTATACCCGTCTGGTGACAACGGTTGTTAGGTGCCTAGGATTACGAGGGGTCGAGAGAAAGAAGCATAAGGCATCTTTGCAACTTGAGGGGTAGTAATGTTGGTATCGAGTAAGGAATGTAGTGATTCCATCTTTAGTGCTTGTGATGGACATTCTTTTGGGTTTATCTTTTCATGTAGTAATTCCAATTTGGTAAAACATAAAAATTGATGTTCCGTGCGTATAAATGAAGTGTGTTCTATCAAATCCTTGTCTTTAATCTCCTTCTAAAACGAGTTTGTTTATTTTGCGACAGAGTAAGTATATGATCCAGGCCAAAGTCATTGCTAAATGGATTTATCTTGTATGCTTTGAAATGTCTGAGAATTTTTATACTATTATTTTTATTATATTACTATCTTATTCTTCGAATTGTATTTTACTATAGTCTGTCTTTTTCTGTTTCTGGTTAACACTGTTGTTTCTTTTGCTTGGTTTACCCTTTTGATTTTTGTTGACAGTATTTTTCACCGCGGCTTTTACTTTTGTACTTGACACACTTTATTTGAGCAAATGTTCTATCCAAAACAACTTCTCTACCCCACAAGGTAGAATAAGGTTCGCGTACACCCCAGACTCCCCAGTTCCCACCATGTGGGGGTCATATCGGGTATGTTGTTGTAGTGCATATTGATCTGTCGTTGCAAGTGACCTGCATTTTTTTCCAGGCTACTTCAGTGTATTGATACATATAGGTTTTTTTAGGTGAGTTAAAGAATTTCAGAGCCAATGTATATGCTAGATTTGTATACATTAGGCAGTTTCCACTTTCCAGCTTGTATCGTTCACATGTTTTGATTCATCTGTGTGGTGTTTTTGATTGATAAATTTCTAACGAGATTGCCAACAGCCAAAGACAGCTCTGTCTTTCTATGCTTTAGGAAAGCACAAGAAGTATGAAGTCGTCAGGGGTGATGAACGTGAAACATGCACATGCAAATGCAGCCATCTTTTCCATAATTTACCAGTCACTTGGGCACTTGAATTAATGCTATCTATGCCCATTCTTGTTTCTCTCAATTTTTATAGCCCACTGTTTTGTATCACAAAAAGGTTTCTAATTTTCCTACTAGTTAGTCTGAACTCTGAAGGTTCATGTAAAAAAAGTGGCTTAATGTGTAAATTTCAATACACGTTATTCTTCCTATTCGACAACTCCACTCCATTTTGCCACAGGGTGTATGACAGTATCAAGCTTTTTCAACATCAATAATAGTTTTTAGAGATGTACTTTTTATCATTATCTGATTTAAGTATTTTTTTTTTATAGAAAATATAGAATTTTAACAGGATATTTTAAGATGAACAATGTTTATGTCGTCAATTGTTCCCCTTTGAAGGATTTTGGGTGCGTGGTCCATGGCGATTGTCGACTTTTATCTGAAGGCACGTTTACTTTGAAATACTTCTCATCACAAATATATATATATATATCTTCCCAACTCTTGGTAACAGTATTTTGAGATTTTCTGTTTTATTTTTGTCTTTTTAGGGGCAAATCATCAGAAATAAAATCTTGAAAAAAGTAAAAAGATTTGAGAAGGTGATGTAAATGATTACGGAGTGTGTCATGTGCACTCGCAGCAGTACGGGTCAGCCAACATGTTTTTAAGGGGATGATGGTTCTAAATACACGTAAGAAGTCTATGTTATCATTTCATATTCGATGTGAGACTCTTAATACTCTTTCGTACGTTCAGATTTTGTTAACTGGAGCGTGGGCTCAACATCGATGAACAAATAATTGTAATGTGTCTGACTCTATGACTCTGATACCATGTAAAGAAAGAATTAATCTTGGACCTAACTCAACTCCAAAAGCTAGCTTGTAGAGTGAGGATTGTTCAAATCCATATAGAGTCCATGTTCGCATTCCATATCTAATATGAGACTCTTAACCTCAACAATATCGCGTATTGTGTTTGCTCCCTCTCATCCTGCTCCTTGTTTTGTGGATTCTTTGTTTTTCCTCTTCGATTTTGAGAAAATTTGTCCAATTTAGGGTGTGTTCGGTATGATTTTTTTTATTCATGAAAATCAGTAAGTTTCATACTTATTTTCTTAGGTTTGTATGCAAGCAAAAAATATTATCCTAAAAGCATTTGTATATAATTTAGATAAATATTATGGAGATGTGGGGGTGGATGGGGGAGGGGGTAAGTATGAGGCGTTCGAGGGTGGAGAGGAGACAATCAATATAGAATACCGAACTTGTTTTCTTCGTAGGGAAGTCATTTTTCTTATCTTTTAAGAAAATATTTTTTCTAGAGATCTTTTTAAAAAAAAAATTTGATCAACCGAACATGAGAAAATTGAAAATATTTTTCACTGAACACAACGAGTTCATTCATCAAATCATATAAATTTACTATAATTAAATAATAAATTAAAAATATATCCTAGTAAACCGTATAACTTTTGTGTATGAGACACATAACATGCACATATTAATTTTCTACCTGCACTAAATACCGTCTTAAGTTCTTCCTTCCTTTTCCCCCTTTTCCTTATTCTCTAATGGGGTGTTTGGTTGGAGGGATTATGAAAATAATCTCACTAAAAAGAATTTCATAAAATAATAAGTACTCCATGATGTTTGGTTCGAAGAATCAGGAAATATAATCACACCATAAATAATGCAACATTTAATGAAAAAATAATAATTCTTGTATAACATTGTGCAGCGTTTGGTTAGCAATACTACAAAATACATGTATTAAGTTATGTAGCAATTTATGTATATGTGGTATAAAATGTAAAATAAAAATGCATATATTAGTAATAAGTAAGGAAAAGTATTTAAAGAAATATGCTTAAAAGTAATGTTATTCTCTACACAACACTATATGTGTTATTGTTTATTGTATAATGATTAATGTATTATATTTGTCATATAATACATGAACTGTTGGTTTACTTTAGACCATTCCAACAGGAGACATTATCTCAGATAATTATACATAGCAGAAGATAATTCGAATGAGATGTTGACGTGGAAATAATTGAGAATTATTAAATATATAGGAGATAATCTTGCCACGTGGAGACAATGTCTCCTGCTTGAGAAGGTGAAATGACAAATTAATCTGCTCGCGCCATGTGGCAGACTGACATCCATCGATTGACTGCCATAAATTCATTTTTCACCACGATTTTAATTGTTATTTTTGACCAATAATTTGATCGAATTAAAAAAAATGGTAAAAAAAAATACCATTTTTTTTCAAGATCTATAAAAAGATACTAAGTTTACTTCATTTGGACACCGAAATATTTTGGCTATTTTCTCTAAATTTCTATCTTCTTCCAAATTATTTGCTCCTAATCAAAATTTTAATCTTACTCCAAATTTTATATTTCCTAACCAACTACAAAATTCCAATATTCAACGTCCACAAAATTCTCAAAATATGTCATTCAATTTTCAAATGTCATATATGATGCCAACTAATTTTGGTATGCAATATCCGTATAATCGAAAAGTTTGGAATTTGACAAAAATTTGGAACAACCGAAAATTAATTTCAATTTGTGATTTTAATATTATCAATGTTTTAGTGTGTTTTTGATAAATTGTACGATTAATTTATCTTCATTAATAAAATAATATATTGTTGTGTTTTAATATTATAATAATATTTGATAAGTGTCAAAATTAAATGAATATAAATAATTTATAATTTTATTATTGTATGTGTAATAATATGAATTACAAGAATAATATTATATACAAAATAAAAAATGAGATAGAATGAATATATTTGATGGGGGTATATGTATTGATGTGGAGGAAAGAGAAAATGAATTATTTTATGAAATATCCTCTGTTGTGAAGTGTAGGTAATAAATGAAGATATTTAATAATGTGACAGATGAATAATCTGATGTGGCGGAAATAAACGTGATTTCAATTATCTCCTGTTGGAGATGGTCTTATGTAAACTTGTTTCTCGTACAAATTGGACTAGAAGAAAGAAGTATACATGCACAAGAAGGAGAAAAGTGAAGACACCGAGTATAATACATTAAGGGGGTCGCTTGGTTACTGATTGAGTTATACATGCATTATGTAGTGATTAATGATGTACATTTTAATTATACAAAATTTAATTATTTATGTATTTGATATTTTATCTTTATCCTGCATATAATATTAAATAAATTGACTCATAACTTATACTTAATACATACTTTAGTTATGTGAGATTATAAAATGATATTCAAATACTTGATGTGCTAAATTTGTACAAAGTAACTAAAAAACTACCGAACATAATATTAACTACTCATATGTTGTTTTAATACATGAATAGTTCTCTTTCCACCAAAATCATATGACTCCCATAACTTTTCGAAAACAAAAAGTTATCGTGTCATTCATTTTTGTTCTGCTGTCTGTTTATGGACTTTACTGATTTGACCATTAGAAAAGTCTATGCTGATAAGTTAAGTGAAATAAACCTAGACATTAAGTTAACTATGCAATTTGAGATCTTATACTTGTTAAGATCACAAGTTTGAAGCTAATTGAAGTTGCATGTACAGTTATCCATCTATGGTGATGGAACAGTAACTGTGAAGAAAAGGAAAAGAAGGAAGGGAAAAAAAGACAGCGTTTGTGAAAGCTTTTTTTGATATCTCATTTCAGTTAAGGGACCCAAGTATTTATAGTGGTGCATTTGCAATGCAAACCATTTATTACAAACATAGTCAAAATAGACAAAACTAGGCAAAACTAAAACATAGGCTAAAATAAAAAAAGACTAAAAACAAAGCTATGTATAGTCCACTATCACTAATGTAGTGTATATCATCATTCTCAACACGCCCCCCTCAAGCTAGGAACTAAAAACAAGTTTTTGAGGCCTAGCTTGGACAATAGATAATCATGGCGACCGATCGTCAAGCCCTTGATGAGAATATCGGCAGGTTGTTCATCAATGGGTAGATAGTGTGTGGTGATCAATCCTTGATGCAACTTCTCTCAAACAAAGTGACAATAAATGTCAATATGTTTGGTCCTCTCAGAAAACACAGAATTAGCTGCTATTTGCAATGCAGATTTGCTATCACTATGTATCGGGATTGGGAGTGTAAGAGGAACATTCAGTGCTGAGAATAGATCAGAGAGCCAAACCACTTTGCAATCGCAGGTTGTCGCGATATTCAAATTTCACCGAGCTCGAAAACAGCGATCGCTTCTTCGATTTTCAGGAAATGAGGGAAGTCCCAAAGAATACCAAATAACCAGTGACAGACCTCCTCGTATTGAGACATGATGCCCAATCGGCATCACAATAGGTGGTGAGCTCAGTAGTGTTGCCAACAAGCATAAAAAGCCCCAGATCTGGGGCCTGTTTCAGATATCGAACCACTCACTCTGCAGCCAAAAGATGAGAAGCCTTTGGACTCTGCATAAACTGACTTAGGCAATGGACATCAAAAGATATATTAGGCATGGTATTCGTCAAGTAAAGCAATCTGCCAATGAGCCTCTGATAACTTGCTGGATCATCGAGCAATG
The DNA here is from genome assembly GCA_029844215.1 of Przewalskia tangutica. NCBI lineage: Eukaryota > Viridiplantae > Streptophyta > Magnoliopsida > Solanales > Solanaceae > Przewalskia > Przewalskia tangutica. The sequence goes on along the minus strand of CM056731.1, from coordinate 31,825,723 downwards.
CATCATTAACCTTTGAGGAAGTATCATCAGCCTTGACCTTTGCGGAATCATCATCAATCTGTTGGTCATATAATACAGAGGTTAACTTGGCATTAAGCTCCATAGGAGATCTCGCAGGTTTCCCAGCAGAAAAGCCAAGATCAGAGATCAGTTCTACTGCATATTTCCTCTGGTGCATCACTATACCACTGTTATTCCTAGCAAATTCGAAGCCTAGGAAATACCTCAGAACCCCCAAGTCCTTGATCTTAAAATTCTGTTGTAAACTTAATTTCGTCTCTTGGATAAGATTCTCATCATTGCCAGTAATGAGCAAATCATCTACATAAATGAGTACCACAACTACTTTGTCACCAATCTTCTTAGTAAGTAAAGAATGATCAAGTTGACTTTGAGAAAATTCTGAGCTTTGCAAAGCAGTGGTCAATTTTATATTCCACTGTCGAGAAGCTTGTTTTAATCCATATAGTGACTTGATTAATTTACATACCTTCCCTTGCTTGTGATCAAAGCCTTGAGGTATATTCATGTACACCTCCTCATTGAGGTCGCCTTGCAAGAATGCATTATAAGCATCCATTTGATATATGTGCCAATTTCTGGAAGCTACCACTAAGATTACTGCCCTCACAGTCACCATTTTTGCCACTGGTGAGAAAATATCTTGATAATCAACTCCTTCCTTTTGATTGTAGCCCTTGGCTACTAGCCATGCTTTAAACCTTTCAACTCCACCATTCGCCTTATACTTGATCTTATAGATCCATTTACACCCAATGGCCTTCTTGTGTGCAGGAAGATATGTCACTTCCTAGGTGTTGTTATTCTCCAAAGCCTGCATTTCAAGCTTCATAGCATCCACCCATCTGGTGTCCTTTACTGCTGCAGAATAGGAACTTGGCTCATGCTCAACTTCAATTTTAGCAATGTAGCTCTTGTATCGTGCATTTAGTCCAGCATAGCTTAGACTGTTAGCCATGGGATACAAGCAATCTTGTTTACCTCCTGCATCTCCTGTGTGTGACACTTGGACAAAGTCTTTTATCCAAGCAGTCTGCCTCTTGTTTCTGTCTGATCTCCTCAATGGTGGCTCAGATTCAGGAGTAAAACCATCATCTGTCTGAATTGTGGGCTGATTAGTATTTTCCTCCTGAGTTCTACCTTCAACTGCTGCAACTTCTTGAGATTCCACAATGTGTTCTGGTCCAATACTCCCAGGAATGTGTCTAATGACACCAGGTTCATGTTGGAAGATATCAGTCTCAGCCTCCACTATTTCTTGTTGTGCCTGTTCTGAACTCAGATTAATATCACCTCCAGATTGCTTCTTCTGTTGGAAGGGAAATATGTCCTCATAGAAAGCAACATCCCTGCTCACAAATAGAACATTGTTAGATAAATTTAAGAGCTTATATCCCTTTTGTCTAGAAGATTATCCCAGTAGTACTGCCTTGATGGCTCTAGTGTCGAACTTATCAGTTTTCACCAGATTCGTGGCATAGCAAAGACAGCCAACTACTCTTAAGTGAGACATAATTGGTGCCTTCTTATATAACTTCTCATATGGAGAAATATTCTCCAATACCACAGAGGATAATCTGTTCATAATGTATACAACTGCCTCCACACAATCTCCCCAAAATCTGGCAGGCAAGTAACTTTGAAACTTGACGGCTCTAGCAAGCTCCAATATGTGATGCCTCCTTTCGACTATGCCATTCAGCTGGGGACTGTAGGGACATGATGTCTGATGTATAATTCCTAATTGTGCAAACAAATCTTTACAAGTAGGGGTGTACAAAACAGGACCGGATCGGAATGGATCGGACCGGTTCGGACCGGTGGATTCCGGTCCGGTCCCCGGTCCGTCAAAATGGTGGATTCCGGTTTTCCGGTCCGGTCCGGATAAAAATCGGAATTTTCCGATCCGGAATTGTTTTAAAAAAAAAATTGAATTTCCAATATTGAAATTGACATTCCCGGACACATTATCACGAAATTTGAACGTTGAAATCTATTGTATATCGCGAGATATTTAGCTTTGAAAATAGAAAAAACGTAACAATTTGGGGGAAAATTCAAATTGAGCGGGGAAAAAGACATTTTTCAGAAAATTGGCCTGGCCGCGGTTTGACCACCCCGTATCGAAAAAATACGCGAAATCAATTTTTTTAGGTGAAACGGACGTCCGAGCGCAAAGTTATGATCATATAAAGTTTGATCAATTTACAACACTTTACTTTCTTCTCTCCCTACCTATAATTTATGTCGATGCTTCAGGAATGTCCAAATTCCAAATAGAAAATAGAAAATATAAATGTGGTGTGTAACTTTAATTAATGAGTAGTTCAGTAGTTCATATACGAACCAAGTACATTTGGTGATTTTCTTTAAGTTAGTCATATTAATGAAATAAAGTATATTGAAGGATAAAGAAAAAAACAAACATATTTAATGAGATTGATAAACGAACACATTGTTAAAAATTTATAATTTATAAATTGCATTTAACAAAAAAAAAAAAACAACCGGTCCAACCGGTCTAAAACCGGGATCGGAATTTTCCGATCCAGATCGAGACCGGAATATTCCGGTCCGGTCCTCGGTCCGGAAAATTTCCGGATTCTGATTCCGGTCCATTCCGATTTCGGTCCGGTCCGATCTGGTTCTAGACCGGTGAACACCCCTATTTACAAGAACTATTTATAAACTCTGAACCATTATTAGACCTGACACACTTTACTTTGGCACCAAATTGTATTTTAATCAGTAAACACAGATCTTTAAGCATAGTATGGATATCTGATTTAATATGCAAAAGGAATACCCATGTCCATCGAGTGAAGTCATCCACCACAGTAAGAAATAATCTCATACCAATATATGTGGGAACCTTGTATGGTCCCCAAACATCAAGATGTAACAAATCAAATGGAAATGTAGTCATACTCTGACTAGTAGGGAAAGACAACCTAGTTTGTCTTGCCATAGGGCATACATCACAGTGCTGAATTGTAAAGTTAGAACTATTACTGAAGGCATTTATTTTTCTAAGAACACTCATTGGTACATGTCCCAATCTCTTGTGCCATAAAGCTGCCTTCACTTCTCCTATACTGAACTTTGATATGTTTGCTTTTGCTGTCATCAGCCTGCCCTGCCTTCTTGTAGAATCCAGCACATACAAGCCATCCACTTCTCTACCAATCTCCTTCACCTTCCCAATGAGGAGATCCTGCAGTACAAAGAAGCCAGAAAAGAACCTTGCACTGCAATTCAGTTCATTGGTCAATTTTGACACTGAAAGTAAGTTAAACTGAAAGCTTGACACACATAGCACATGTTTTATAAGTTCACCTCATGTCAGTCTACATTCTCCAGTATGTGTGATTGGAGCACTGCCTCCATTGGGCAGCTGCACCTGTCCTGAATTTTCTGACCAATTAGGAGTAGGAGTCTCAATCATATTTTTATTTTTAACCATGTGGTTAGTAGCTCCCGAATCAACTATCCATGGACTACTAGTACCTTCATTATATTTATCTTCCACACACACTTTAACATCATCACCACCATGATCTGTACTTGTTCTCTTATTCTGGTTCATCATGGACATCATCCTTTCCAGCTTGTTTGGAGTATAGGTTCTTATCATCTGTTGGAGTTGCTCCTGTTGGTATGCAGAGAACTGGTTGCTGCCTACATAATGCCTCTGATTCATCTCACCATCTGCACATCCACCATAACTGTCTCCATACCCCTGCACATGCTGCTTCTGGTTTGAACCATGTGCTTCCATCTGAGGTGCCATAACTACATTAACTTTATTCTTTCCTTTGTAATCTAAAGGGTACCCCAGTAGCTTGTAGCATTTTTCTTGAACATGTCTTTGCTTCTTGCAGTAATCACAGTAATACAGTAGCTTATGTCATCATTCTATTATGTCCCTTCATATGACAATGATCGCAAAAGGCATACGTATTATAGTTCTTATTTTTGTTAAATGAGGCCCTGCTGGTCATTGCTAAATTGTCAACAGAACTCCCTAGGGATGAGATATTCTTTTGGCTTTCATCTTGTGCTATCATGGCAAAGACTTGGTTCACACTAGGTGTGGGTGACATCAATAAGATATGACTCATCGCTTGGTTATATCCATCATTCAATCCCATAAGAAACTCCAGCAGCCTCTGATTTCCCAGATGTGTTATATACTCCATAGGATTCGAGCATTCACATGTAGGAGGTGGTATAATCGAATTTATCTCGTCCCATAGGTTTTCATTCTAGAGTAATATTGAGAAACTGGCGAAGCTCCTTGGTTTAGCATTGTTAACTCCTTCTTTAGTTGATACACTCTTGAGAGGTTGATCTTATCAAACCTCTCCTTAAGATCCTTCCAAACAGCAGCTGCACTGATTCTGTACAGAATCCCACTCAGCAGATTTTTGTCTACACTTCTCATTATCCACGACATTACCAAGGCATTGCACCTGTCCCACTGCCTTGTGTGATTAGGTCCGTATGTGTCGCGCCTTATAGATCCATCTACGAATCCAATTTTATTCTTTGTTAATAGTACTAACTGCATAGCCCTACTCCATAGCGTGTAGTTTTCCATTCATGTCAATTGAATCTCAATCTGAATAGCACCTACTGTATCAGATGCATTCAGGAACAAAGGATGATTGTGATCAATAATATCTGGACTAGAGTTCGAACTTTCTTCTAGCACAACAGAAGGTATTGTTGTGGTGTTCTCCATGATCTCAGCAAATACAGTTTAGATCGAAATTGAGAAGTCATAATCGAAACAACAAATCCAGTTTAGATCGAAATTGAACTCACGAACGTGATAACACAGATTAATCAGACAATGGATTGATCACAAATAACAAAATCAACGAAAAATCAAGCTACAGATGTAAAAATGTAAAATCGACCTCAATCGAAGACTTGATACACAATCGCTAAACCTCGCAAGCTGAATCTCTCAGTCCCTGTCCTAATGTGACAGAATTACCTCTGGATTCATCTTGCTAAACTTTGATACCATGTTAAGATCTCAAGTTTGAAGCTAATTGAAGTTGCATGTACAGTTATCCATCTATGGTGATGGAACAGTAACCGTGAAGAAAAGGAAAAGAAGGAAGGGAAAAGAGGATAACGTTTGTGAAAACTTTTTTTGATATCTCATTTCAGTTAAGGGACCCAAGTATTTATAGTGGTGCATTTACAATGCAAGCCACTTATTACAAACATAGCCAAAGTAGACAAAACTAGGCAAAACTAAAACATAGGCTAAAATACAAAAAGACTAAAAACAAAGCTATGTATAGTTCAGTATCACTAATGTACCACTAGTGTATATCATCATCCTCAACAATACTTTTTTCCTATGCCAATGTGAGGAAGAGAAATCTACCAACAAAAAAAAGGAAGAGAAGGAAAATGATGATAATGGAGAATAACGCTCAATAGAAAAGTAGTAGTACTAATCCTCTTTTCTCTCCTCATTAGTCATTGCCTTTATATTGATTGACAACTTGAGAGGATCCGAACTGAAATCAAGAATTAAAAACAAAATTGTTTCTTTTAATTCCCACCTAATTATATTTATGCACCTAAAACAAATTAACTTTTGCAATTTTCCTTTCATTCGCTCTCTTTTATACAAAACGAACAAAAGAGAATGATCCAACAAAACTTCCTTAATTCTTCTCAAAGGCTATTATGGTGGGTTCCATAATGTGGCCGTAGAATCTTTCAAGGAAGCGCATATGGAGGCAAATTGGACCACGCCTTAGACCATCTTCCGCAGGCAACATTGTGCCCGATAATTACACACAGCAGGAGACAATTTAAATAACATGTTGACGTCAAAATAATATTGGTTTTACAGTGGATGTATGAAATAGTTTACAACTATCACTAGTGCTTAGAAATGATAATCAATTACAATTTCAATACAATAGGCTTGAAGCCTAACATCAGTTGTCACAACATCAATAAATGTTGATGATCTTGATCTTCGATCTTTGATCCTTCCTTGAAGTGTTGAGATGTTGGTTGAAACTGCAGCAAGCCCCTTGAGAACAACAACAACAATATGTTTAGAATCTGAAAATATAACAATATAATTGGCTTGCTGAGTCGATCAAATTCTTGATTTATCCTTAAGATAATATTGCCCCGTACATCCTTTCAACGGTTGTAATGGCAACTTATCTTCCAAGATAAAACAACAATCAAACAAATGAACAAAGGGAACTCAAGTGTTCGCTAGAATAGAAGGATCTTTGAGTGTGTAAGATTGCAAGAAATGAAGAGATTTCATCAAGTCTGAAATCATCCAAGTGTAGAGAGTATTTCTCTTATGTTCATTGTGTATATTGTGTCTCTCATGTATATTATGTCTCTCCAAATCTGAAATAAGGCATGGTTATATAGTTGAGAGATGAGGGGAGGTGTTAATTGGGTGTTAATGACTATTATGAGGGCTGTTTATGAGGCTCAATGAAGAGCCAAAACGTTCAGGAATAAGTGTCCAACGTTCCAACAACTTAATGACATTAAACCTCTAAAAAACGCCCGCAGAGCAGCGGCCCTGCAGGCTGGCGCCGAAACTCCTGAGAGTGGCAGGCGCCTGTCAGAACAACCCCGCAGCCCGCGACCCACGACCCGGACCGGGCTGGTGGTGGTGGCGCGCGTGTGGGCCTAATATCGAACCCAAGCACACCTAGGTCATCCCTCCTTCAAATACATGGGTTACCCCTTGGGGTCGCAATCTCTTATTCAGTTTAGAGACTTATAACATGAACAAATCTTCCTTTTACTACCGATGTGGTAGATTTGTCAGACACCACTCTTTCATGTCTCAAACACCTTACTTCGCGGACCAATATCTCTTCCATTTCTCAATGGAATTTGATGATTCTTGGCCCTGCGGTCATCTGCTCACTTAGTAGATTACACACATGTAAAGAACCAGGTTCTCCAACATGTGGAACCATGATGTTTAAGTCATTGAATATGGACAGACCCAACCTCCACCAAAGGCAAATTTCCAATAATCCCCTCTTGGAAGAGATTTTGATGCACACACATGGTGCCTTCTTTCAGCAATCCTTTTGGCGGATCAATGTTGCATCTGAGGAGGTAGCCGTAGCTTTGAACCTTCCATAGTAGAATACTATCAGACATATTTACTGCGCGATGAAAATGATGTCTTGAACCGTCAGTGTTTAGTATATGCCAAGACAATGGTATCAACACAACATCTTTCCTACTCAATCCTTCTTTATGTTCTGTCTGTCGTGGGCCGTGGACACACTTGGATTCTTAAGTGCGTTCATTTGAGGCGGCATGTCCTCGCACTTAAATAAGTGGTCTCCTACAAGGTATCCTGCAATACCCCACCTTACAAGTGTTAGGCACCATTAAAAGTTTCCCAAACCTAACCTCAACTGTTGAAGATCATTAAAGGTTTTTGGAAGCTTAACCTTTACCCCATCTGCAGGTAGCACTTAATGTGTATCACGGGAATGACTTTGGATTATGTTTCTTAAGAACCATTATCCAAAGTGCTCTTGATTTCATCGAAGCTCAACTGAACCTTTACAGTTTAGTTTTCCCATTGAACCTTATCCCTGAGATCTCCAGTCCGTAAGGTTGGGTGTCCACTATATCAGTTCGTATTGATTGGGTTTTAAGCCAATTCTCCTAGACAGGCAGAACCATTGATCTGTGAAAGTCTACTATATTCTTCTTTTATTAGTAATCAAGGAAGTGTTACCCGTGAAGATCAATTGTCATTAGGTCTTATATCTGTGACAAATATGTCCAGACACCGTCATTCGTGCTCTCACAGTGTCAAACTAGAGCAGACACGAGTTACTCCCAAGAAGGGACATCCTCTAAGTAGTTGTGAAGTTACTCAACTTCTCATCATCCTTTGTGCGAAGCGATGAACTCCGATTCCATCATGAATCGACCGATGCAAGGTTTGCTTAGAGGATTTTCCTAAGACACACCATGCACATTTGGTGTTCTTCAAGCCTTATGTCCAGTTTGCATCATTTTGTTCTCCCAGAACCACTGGACATCAAGAATATTATAAATCATAGATAGGCGAATAATTCAGATGTCGTCACATCTGACTTAACGCCTTATGTTGATCATTTCCAGAATCATGAGTGAACCTTAGTTCAACTGGTTCTTCTGTTATGAACCAAGACCAGGTTAATTGCAGTGTGACCTGAGCATATCTCTCCTGGAATATGGGTGCACCATGATTTCAAATCCATTTGTGACTTCAACGAGACTGTCTAGCTCCTCAAAGAGGAGTTTGGAATAATACCAGTCCGTTAGATGTCTTAGGGATTCCAAACCTAAGATGTCATCTGCAATACCTATATCCTTTCATGTTGAAACATATATTTCAGGAGAAATGTTTTGTGCCACAACTTTAGGCATGTTTCAGCCCACACAAAGATTTGATAAACCGACGGACTTTCTTCTCTTTCTTGGAACCTCAAACCCCTCTGGTTGTTCCGCATTACTTTCTTCTTCCACTTTCGGACTTATGGTTTTCCAAATGTTGGCTTTTTAATATCAGAGTTAATGTTTCTGTAGTCATATTCATTATTTATGTTCTATCTGAAACTCCCAGGACCAAAATGTAGACATTTCCGGGACCATAAGGGATTTCAGGAAGAAGCCCAACTGTACTCAAACCCAATTCTCCGGTTTAAGAAGATTATCTTAACATCCATGTCACGTATCCTTATGCGGAGTTCTATTAAGAACCGCATTAGCGGTAAGGATCGTCATGCATCTTGGACGTACAAGTCTGCGCTTGGCTAACACCATTTATTCTGAGGTGAGTAAGGAGCAGTCGTTGGATCAACAATGTTTCGCATTCTCCCCATCTATCACTATGAATTTCTCAATTCGTAGATTTTTAGCTTCTGCTCCTGAAGCACCGCGGCCCTGCCTGAGAGGCGCCGCGGTTCCTTAATTTGGCCTGGTCAGCGCCACATCACTGAAACTTCAGAGAGTTTATGGCGTCGCCGACGCCGCGGCCCTGCAGGGAGACAACGTGGCTTAGAAACTTCAGAGAGTTTTCTGACGTTGCAGGCGCCGCGGTGTTTCTGACTCGTTTCATCATTGTTCTTCAACAAAGGATGCATTACGTTATATCATTATCGATTAAGATCTCGACGTACTTGTCTCCCCCATCTATTTGTACAAACTTCAAATCACCCATGTAAGGGTTACCAAGTTATAGAGGAGCGATGCTTCTTTCGCTATTCCTTTGACGGAACAGAAATGTGATTTTGCCTTTTTGCCTACCTCACATTCATTTGAGGGTTTGTATTGACGAAAGACAACAATATCAATCTCGTTCTTTTTTGAATGAACTTCTGTTTTAACATGTCTTAATCTATGATAGCATAGATGCACATATTACAAACATATCATCCAATTGACTACAATTTTACTGTACCACTTTTGGTTATTATTGACCTGTGGGACATGAGGCGAAAAACTCAAACCATATTGTCCAACAACGTCCTTGACACAGAATTTAGGACATGTATCACCTCGCTTAAGAGTGATCCCATCCCTTAAGTTCTTTTGAGGACAACCGCTTCAATTTCGTCTACTTTGAAGATAGCGTTGCTTCACATGAGCAACCTCTTGCCCGTGGTTAGGACGTAACCAGATTACAAGTGATCTAGACTCTCTGGCCCACTCCAGTTGCCTTGGCAGACTGAGTGTCCAATTTCTTTTCTGCCTTTCTTTTGGCCTTCAGATCTATTGAGATCTGGTAGCTCTGAACCACTCCAGTCGCCCGTAGGCTTTGTATGACTGAGTGTTCGCTACTATCCTGTCAAAATATGAATCTTCTATCGTAAATGGTGACAGGATTGTCACTAGTCCTCTAGTCCTTGTCTTTAGTCCTCTTCACATGCTTAGGATTGTCCATAAAGTAATTTTATTACAATCTAAGTCCATATCTTTTTAGGCAGTTGTTTATAACTGTCACGCCGCAAACCCCGGGCCCGCGACTGGTGCCCTACCTAGGCACCCTTCTACCCATACAACATAAGTAACTCGCGAAAGATAAATAACACTCATTTTTTTCTTTTAACAACAAAGGCAAGGCCGTCAAGGCTGCCATAATATATATCACACCTGAATGGGTATACACTGTATAACAATGTAAATACAACTCTAGCCAGTCCAGTCCACACATGAATACAGACCTCTAAGAGTTTGATGACAACTATGATGGGACAAGACCCCGTCGTACCTCTGAATATACCTAGTCATAATGACAAGCTCCGGAACAATGAAGCTATCCCAAAATGCTGAACAATGATCCTAAGCCCGCAGATCCACATCTGAGTATCTAGACCTGCGGACATGAACGCAGCGGCCGAAAGTCGCATAACAGTACTAAGTATGGAACGGAAATAAAGTACAGTAAACAAATCATAACTGTATAAAAGAATGACAGGGGCAAGTATGAAAATAAAATACCAGATCCTACAGTGCCATATAAAAATCAGAGCCAACTGTACCTTGTATTACTGTACCACTTTCAAATCTGAGAGCATGCTCGTGAAATACAACATCACTGTCAGCATGTAACAAGTATAATATATAACCAGTATCAAGGAAGCATGCCCGTGGAATTCCAACATCACTGTCGACGTGTCAACCTCACAGAAGCATGCCCGCGGAATTCCAACATCACTGTCAACACGTCTGTGGTATACTATTGTTGACACCCAATTTTGACCCATCTTTTAGTCATTTCTGGCAATTTTAAGCATTTTAGGACACCGCATTTTATCATTATTTTTGACATTTTTGTATATTTTTTACCTAACATTTTATGTTGTTTTATTTTTTGTAAATTGGCATCATGTTTTTACTTTAATTAGGTATTAAATATTTTTAAATATTATGTTATTATTGTTGCGCGATCATTTTATTTTTACTAATTTTTGTACCTCTTTAAATGATTAATTGACATCCGTATTTACTTTTTAATTAGACATTACATATTTGTTAAATATTGTATTTTTTATTATTATTGCATCGACATTTGCATTTTTATAATTTTGCATCTTTAAATAATTTTTCTTTAATTAACCCGTTTTGCATTTCATCAAATCAGTCCATGTCCAAGGCACCTGATGCGGACCAGTCCGCAAATCATGGCAAACTGAGGCCCAATACACCTTTCATCTTTTCCCTCCAATACCCAATACCCAAAATCCAAAACCCAATACCCAAAACCCTAAACCTAAATCCCACACTATAAATAAAACCTTACCCCCCCCCCCCATTTTAAAACCCTGGCCAACCGTCTACCCTCTCTCTTTAAACCCTTCCCCTCTTCATTTTGCTGCACCCAACATACCCAGCCGCAACACCCCTCTCTATCTCTTTAAACCCTCAGCCGCCGCCTACCATCATTTTTCCCTCTCCAGCTGCACAACATAACACCCATCTCCGCCTACCCCTCTCCCTTCTCTCACACCCTCAGCCGCACACCCTTCTCTCCCGTCGCCTCAACTCCACCCCACTACTGCCGGAGCCTGAGCTCCGGCGAACACACACATTACCATCACAGCCCCCTAACATCGGCGACCTCTACCCTCCCTTGTTCCCGTCGAACTGTGTATTTTGCGTTTTTGTATCATGCTGGAGTCTCAGAACTCCGACGACGTATGTTGATGTTATCTGTGTTTGTTTGCGGTCGGACAGATCTTTTTGCATTTGTTATTTTTTGTATATCGCCGGAGTTTTTTTTACAAATCTCCAGCGACGCTCGAAAATCTCCGACGTGTTTGCTGCATTTTTTTTACTGTTTTCTGTTGATTCGTCGGACTAATTCTACACTGTTTGGGTTGCTCCGATGATATTTTGGGCTTTCCGGTGAACTGTGTTGTTGGTTACTGATGCTACAGATTTTGGCCTCTTTTCGGACTGATTCTTGCTCATTTTGCAATTGAATTTTTAACCATTGTTGCTATTGGTATTGGGCCATGTTGGGACTGATTTCGCCTATTTTGCTGTCCATTTAGATGTTGATACTGATTTTTGATGATTTTGCCCTTCAATTTATTAAACTGATTGGGACAATTTCTTGTTAAAAAAAAGAGAGGAAGGGAACAGATGCTGCACTCTTATTAAACTGATTTTGTAGAACATATGCTATTATTTGAGTTCTTTTTAGAACAGATGTTGTTATTTGGTATTTTACTGATTTTTGAACAGATACTACACTTGGTATTTACTGATTTGAAACAAATACTACATTTGATGGCCAATGAAAAAGTTATCCGTCGATTTTTGAGGCCTCCACAATTGCAAAGACGGAAAATAAAATAAATGAAGCTTTCTGGGCAATGATGATTTCTTCCACTTACACCAGATAACCAACATGCGCTGGCAGGGCGAATTCTCGCAGCCGCACTTGTTTAGGCTGTCCCACTTTATTTTTATATATCTAAGCCCTCTGTGTTTAAAACTATTACTATTTTGGCACGGATCCGAAGATTTTATTTATCTTATTATTTTTAGCAATATTGGCCGATGAAGGAATCTCCGTCTGATTTCCGAGGCCTCCCCTGTACAAAAGACGAATTTATTTTTGACTTTACTTATTAATTCTTGTTATTGTTTTTTAATTGTTTATTCTATTACTAACATTTTTACTAAATGTTTATGCAGGTACCCGGAGATCATCTTGTGCAGAAGGCCTAAAAAGGGCTAAAGATGTCCCGGAGTTTTATCTTATGTCGCATTTAAATTTTAGTTTTACTATTTTTGTATTGCATTTTATTTTAATTGTAAATTATGTAAAAATGTTTAGAATAGGTAGAATAAAAGTCAATATATAATTAACCTAGGTTTGAACGGATAGCCGCAAGTTAGCGGATCTTAAAGGATGCCTAACCCCTTTCTTTAGGATAATAAAGAACCCTGATCCAGAATCTCATTAATTTCGCAGACCATTAAATGGAGATTAATTGCAGTATTTTTATTGCAATAAATCAAGTGTCCTAATTCACTTAATTAATTAGGTGGCGACTCCTTTAAATACATATAGGAATCAACCATACGTAGTACTCTCGTTTTCGACCACGGTTAAAATGGGGTGTTACATATGGCGAATCTGCTGGGGATAATCAGGTTCTTGACCATAGCAAACCTAGGTTTATTATTGCTTGACTTTATTTTTATTTGTTTTAAATGCCTTAAAATTGTTTGCTTTAATTTTGTATGCTTAACTGTTTTAATTGCTATTTGCTTTTACTGCTTTCCTTAAACTGACATTCCGCTCATATTTCTTTCACTCTGGAAAGTTCACATTGTCACTCACTACACGCGAGGTGCGCTTGGTGCATCAGCAAAATTCTTTCTTCAAAACCCAAATTTAGGAGAGTTGGTAATATACGTGGAGTGTCCGGTCTAACCGGTGGCCGTGTAGCCTTCTCACTCGAGTTGTCCGCTAAGGAACCTTGCGTCTAGTAAGCCAAATCTTAGAAAACTTAAGATAGAGCTATACCACTTTTTTATTAAGTCATGCATGCATAAACCTTAGGTTATACCTGTCAACCGGTCCGGGTTGACCCGGAACCGGATCGGTTGACCCGGTAGTTTAACCGGCCCGGACCGGACCGGTAAGGGCATATCGGGTTGGGGGTTGGGTTGGCCCCCAACCCCAACCCGCACGGGTTATAAAAAAACCGATAAGGCCCGGACCGGTTAGGCCCGGTAATGGAAAATCGGTTCCATTACCGATTAACCGGACCGGACCGGTAACAAAAAAAAAATAAAAAATTTTGACCGTTGGGCTTGGGAGGGGGTGGGGCGGGCCATGGCCAACGGTCATTTCGACCGTTGGCACTATTATTTATTTTATTTTTTTGTTTTTTGTTTTGTTTACTTATTTATTTTAATTCAATTTTTACCTTTAAAAATCTATAAATTCTCTACATTTTCTTCATTTTTATCACACAACATTTCTCTCAATTCTCTTATTCTCATACTCTCTTAATCATCTTTATTATCTATTTTCAAGTTATTAATATTATTAGTTTTCAAATTCAAAGTAGCAAGACCTTGAGACTTGAGCTTGAGTTTCTATTGAATTCAATCCGAAGTTTGGTACACTCGTTTCATTCTCTAATTATTTTATTAAATTGTCATATTTATTTGTTGATTATTTAAATATTTTATAATGTCTTTACTAAGGGAATTGCGTCGGATCGTGTAGTAAATCTAGTTCAAGGGTAAAAATCAGAGTTCTTCATCATCTAATCAAAATATAGATTATGATCAAATGCAAGAAGATTTTGGAATAGAAGATAATGAATGTGATAACGTTCAATTAGATAATATTGTTGAACTTGAAGAACAAGAACCTCACCACTCTTAGTGTTCCTTACATCAATGTTGGTACTGCTAGTGGTAGTCGTAGTCGTAGACCTCCTTTACCAGAACCAGTAGCAAGAAAAAAAAGGAGTAAAGTGTGACTCTTTTATGATAAAGTTGTGGGTACTGATAGAGTTAAATGTAATATTTGTGGGAGAACTTATAAACATAAGACAGGGGGTGGTGACGGGGGACGGGCACTATAGCTAGACATATAAAATTCGATCATACGACACAATGGAATGCCGTCGCTGATTTAGAACCCGGTCAACAACAACTTAATCCATTAACTGGGGGGTTGGCTAAGTACGATCCAAAAAAAGATCGCATTGAATTAGCAAAAATGATTGTCGGAGGTTGTTTGCCTTTTTCTTTTGCTTCTTCTTCATATTTAATTACATATATTCAAAGAGTATATAATCCTTTTTTTAAAGGTGTTCCTCGTAGTACTACTAGAGCCGATATTTTTAGACTTCATAATGATTATGTTATTTTCTTGCAATATTTGTTTGCTAACCTTCCATGTCATGTTAGTTTTACTTGGACATTGGACATGCATTGAGCAGTTATGATTATTTAACAATTACTTGTCATTGGATTGATGAAAATTTTAGAATGGAAAAAGCGTATTATTGCTTTTTGCGTATGGCGAGGATCAAAGTCATCCGAAACTATATATAGCGAAACTATTTGTTTTTATGCCAAAAATATAATCTTTATAATAAAATACTTTGTGTATCATTCAATAATGCATCTAATAATCTGCTCTTTGTAGATCTTTTAAAAGCGGAAGTACAACCACCACTTCTGATATATTTCATGTTCGTTGTGCTTGTCATATTTATAATTTAATTGTTAAAAGTGGTCTTGATTTATTTTCTGAAATAAAACTTGTCAAAAGAGTCATTGGAGTTATTCAGGTAATAATAGGAAAAATAGAATTATAGAATTTAAAGAAAAATGTAAACAATTTAATTTGAGACCTAAATTCATGCGGAAGAGATTATTACGGTGAAATTATACTTATTTATTTTTAAAAGAATGTTATAAGTATAAAGACCCCATAACACATGTTGCAAATGCGCATTGTAAACGTGATGTATATGTTAACAAGCGAACATTGGAAATCAATTGGTGAACTTTTAAAAATTTTACGTAAATTTTACACTTTAGCTGTTGAATTTTCGGGATCTTATTACCCAATGATTTGTAATGCTTTAGCTCATATAAATGAAATTTCCTATTTACTTTATGGTTTAAAATCAAATGTGAAATATCTGAATGCGATTCTGATTATGTTTGAAAAGTTTAAAAATATTTTTCGTATTCTGATGTTTATTGTATTGAGTGCGATCTTAAATCCTTCTATTAAAAAAGTAGATTGTCATAATTTAATATTTAGTTTATATACTTATATGGAAATAGGTCAAACAGAAACTCCATCTTCATTTGATTGCATAAGTAAACTTGATACTAATTTAACTACATTATATGAATATTATGCTACATTACATGATAACACCAACTGTTATACCTCGTGGTTCAGGCCGTGCGTATGGGGCCATGCGGAAGGAGTTAGGACTCGAAATCAGAAAACTTCGGTCAGGGGCCTCAGCGCCGAGGCGTGGCATGGCGAGCCAAGGCGCATGCGTGCCGAAATCGGCCGCGGCGCCTAAAGTTCCGAGTGTCGCAGAGTTGCGGCGCGCCGGAAGCGAGCGCCGAGGCGGAATTTTTGGGCGCGGAAAAACTTAGAAAGTCGATTTTTGTTTTAAAAGAGGCCATGGGAGGGTGACAAGTGTCCCCCATCGATTTACGCTCATGCATTATATTGACCAAGACTTGGTCATTTCTTTCAACTTTTCATCTTTACACTCCATCTCTCTAAGTTAAAAAGCTCATCCTTACAAATTCCCAAGAGGAATTCTAGCCTAAGGAAAAATCTGAAAAGTGTAATAGGAAGGAAAGGTTATTACAAGCTTGTGAAGACTATTGTGGTGGTGTTCTTGGAGAAAAGGCTAGCAAGGTGTTGGAATAAGTTTGGCTAA
Source organism: Przewalskia tangutica (assembly GCA_029844215.1). Lineage (NCBI taxonomy): Eukaryota > Viridiplantae > Streptophyta > Magnoliopsida > Solanales > Solanaceae > Przewalskia > Przewalskia tangutica. The sequence continues at coordinate 31,809,218 of CM056731.1, read as the reverse complement.
AACTTGAGGTAACATTTCTTCTCTTGTAGTTGGTTTTGGGTGTTGCATGTTTAATAGGAAGAACTTGTAGTTGGAAAATGCACTTAGAGTAGTTGCATGTAAGAAATGGAGTTGATTATGAAAGAATTGGTTAGGGGGATATTATGAGCATGTTGTTGCCTAAATACTACATTAGACTTGTTGGGTTAGTTGTTGTAACTTGTGGGGCTGAATTTTACACACCAAAGTTTAGGTGTGTAATCCCCCTTGGTGTTGGTTGGTTGTTGAGCCTTAAACATGGCATTTGAGCGTTAAAAATCGACCTTGGAAAAGGTGGCAAAGTATGTAGAAACAAAGGAAACGCTGCCCAATTTTCCGTAGGAAATTGGTGACTTTAACTTGGAAAAATTCTGCATTGTAATTAGAGCTTGATAAGCGTGTGGTCATTTTAGGTTGACATACTACGTGCGGTAAATTGGACTTAGCTTGTGGATTGACCGAAGAGGTATGTGGAGCTTTCCTATCTCTTGAGCATGATTAGTTGTACCTATGTAGTACGGTAGACGTACAAGATTTGGAAATCTTCGTTTGTTATAAGTATTTGATACTTGCTTCGTTTTAAAAGAAAAGTATAAAAATCCCTTGGACTTAAGTGAATGTGTTTTACTATTGTTTAACTCTAATATAACGGCTTTATGGGGAGTTGGTTATATTAGTTTGTGAAAGTTTAATGGAGAAAGGTTTTGATGATTTGAACTTGTGGAAGGAAAATGGTTTTAAGGCATGAATTGCCTAAGGTTTTACAAGAAATGAAGACACTTAATTTAGAAGCTTGAGATAGTTTTAAAAGGAAATGTGACTTGTTTTGAAAAGAAATCGTAACTTGATACTATGGTGATTAGTATCTTGGAATTTTTGTATAAAAAGAGTTATTTCTTAAAAGGTTAGAGGTACATGATACTTGGGTTAAATTCCCGGATTTTTATTAAAAGACATGTTGGTGCCTTAGGTATACTAAAATGAGAGAGGATATATTAATAATGTTAATAAGAAGTTAGGGTATTTTCTTAACTTGCTTATGTTATGATATGATAGGCCGGTAGTGCTTATGTTATGATATGATAGGCCGGTAGTGCTTATGTTATGATATGATAGTAGGTAGTGCTTATGTATGTATGATAGATGGATGGTGTGTTATATATATTATTACGGGTAAACCCGGGTTATTCTTGTTATTTCCTTTGGACATCTTGTGCGATGGGTGACCGGGTATGCTCGATAGGATGGTTTATTATTTATGCCATGGATTTGCTACCCATGATGCGAGTGCGGCGCTTGTACTCACGCGGATCGGACCATAGGATCCGTGCGGGTGAAATAGTCCCGTGCGATGCAGCGATGGTACTCATGCGGATCCACGGGATCCATGCGGGTGAAATAGTCCACGTGCGGGTGAAATAGTCCTATGACGAGGCGGATGACCTCATGCGGGTCCACAGGACCTATGCGGGTGAAATAGTCCCAGGAGTAGGATTGCTTAATGATACTACGGGCGAGGTACCCTGTTTTGATCGTGAGCCTCCTATTTTTATGCTATAAAACTTATATGTGTTACTCATTGTTAGTAAGGCACGGTCTGAGTAAACTGATTTTCGCCTATAACTCCGGCTTATATTTTGACTTATGATATTATTACGTATTTTCGGTTTCGCATATTTGGTACATGTTATCGACCTCCTTGGCTGCGTTCATGCCGCGAGTTGAGGTTCATAACTGCGATCCGCTCTTAGGATCACGGTCCGGTTCTCGGAAGGCTCCATTTCTCCGGAGGCCTCGTCTTTTGGTACGATTCCCTGAGGTTGTAGACTTTTGTACATTCAGGGGGTATGGCGGGGCCCTGTCCCGTCATAGTGTTATACTTTCTTAGAGGCTTGTAGTCCTGTCATGAATTGGGGGTGTAATGATGTAACTGTTCGTTTAATTATATTTAGAGTAGCCATTTTGGGTTGCTTTATTTTATATTCTAGATGGTTGTTTATCTTGAGTTTACATTCATTGGTTTTCTCGATGTTGTGTCACTAGGGTGCCGGGTTAAGGCACCGTCCACGGTCGGGTTGGTCGTGACAAAAGTGGTATCGAAGCGATTAATTCTCGGAAAGAGTCTACAGGCCGTATCTAGTAGATTCTTGATTATCGGTGTGTTGTGCACCACATCTATAATCAGGAGGCTGCAGGATATTTAGGATTGGTTTCCATTTCTTCTCACTCTAAGATCGTGCGATAGAGCTGTGGTTAAGTCGTCTCTCCTAACGAGTTATGGTGTTCTGCATTCTGAGGAAGCGATGACCGAGAGAAGATTATGTGGATTGCGTATCGGGTTGGTAATACTTGTAGTATAGTTGGTATTGCGACATACGCCTATCTGATTTACGTATGAGGATCACATATGTGTTGCAAGAATGATTTTAGATTACGAGATTGGTAAGGACTAAATAGGTACCGGGGAGGTATGAACAGTTAAGGAACTCTCATCGAGGTTTTACGTGCTAGTTTGAGAAAATTAGGAGACGATGAGTTGTCGGAAAAAGTAATGGAACCTTAAGAAGCTTAATTAAGGGCCCAATGGGAGACTATGTTTGTAAATTAAGCTCGTGGTATGCTTAAGAGGATAGTACGGATGGGATCCGTGTGGAGTAAGTAATGGTTGTTGTGACCAAGACGACACGACTATGGTATTATGAGAAGTTAGTATACCCGCTTATGGGGTGGGATCAGTTGATAGTAGTCCCATTTACGTGGCAGGCCACGAGGGTACAAGTAGTCTAATTAATCATTTTACGAGTTCGAGCGTATCCCACCGGAACAGGTTGTGGCGCGGAAATGACCTTATATTGTTTTAACTTAGTAACTCCAAGATCGAAGGCGACTTTATTATGGAAGTTATGTCGTAAGCTAGAATAAGTTTGGAAATGCGGAAAAGAAATGCGGCCGGTAAGGAAGTGAGCAACCAAGTGTGAAAGAAATGAAGCGAGAATCCATGAGAACCTTTATGGGGTAACCACGCGTGAGTGTTGGGTGGTAGCCGAGTGGGCGGATAATAATTGTCGATGCGATATAGTCGTCGGACCACTAGCGGTATTATGACGGACGTTGAGGTCATTATGAGCATGGGCTAGTTGGCCTCATGTTATGCCAACGTGGACTACAGAAGAGATTGATTCGGTACCAATTTTCCCGGTAAGCCGGTTATCGAGTGGAGGGGAAGGGAAGTGGTAGTAACCAGTGAATTATCCTTCCTTCTTTGGCATCATTGTTTTTAATAAGTTTGTGTGACTTGTTCGTTGGAAAAAAATTGTGAAGTAAGTAATACTTGAATTTGAAGAAATTTATGTTAAGTGCTCTTGGAGGTACTTGGAGTTGGTTTGGTGTGATCGGGGCCACGACCTTAGGATAATTTCAAGGAAATGTGCAAGGCAAGAATAAAATAAATGCAGTATTGAAGCGGAAAGAAGAGGCATCTTTGGTAGGTTTTGAAAATCTACACGATTTTAGGGTGGTGCGTAATGATTAGATATTTACAGGACCACGAGAGGACCCGGTGATTAGGGTTGTGACACGAGAAAGTTTATTGAAGGAGATAAGTTCTCTCCCATACATAAAAGGATAGTCTTACGTATTATGGGGTTATGTGTACCCGTAGTAGTTAGACGAAGGATGGGAAACTGGTAGGTTTTCAGTATCGTCATGCCATAAGTTACAATTTTAGATAACCGTGGAAAAAGTATTATGTTGGGGGTAATTAAGGACGACGTTACGAAACGGTCAGGGAAGTTTCGTAAGAAAAATGCAGGTAGTACACATGTTTGAAACTGTACGATTATGGATCAGATTAGAAACACTTTACTATTAATAAGCATAAGGTAGGTTATGACCAAAAGGATAAAAGAGAATACAACTATGGTTATGTAAGTTGCACGAGACACAGTTACCCCGGACTAGTGTAAGACCATTAGTAGGTAATGGGCAGTAGGAACACCTCGAGGAAAGGTAGTAGCATCTGTACTGACGAGAAAGATAGTAAGAGAATACGGCGAGGTAAAGGACCCCAGGACAACTTGAATTAACTTATAAAGGAAAGACGAGTAGACACTCGAACGATAAGAAATCTTGACAAGTCATTGGATTATGTAATCGTGAATTGAGGTTGAACACCGGACTATAAGCTCTACGAGCTGAGAGAGGATAATAGGATTACTACTTGACAAGATCAAGGAAGTCTTCCCCCTAAATTGTGATTGGCAGGAAGTCTTAGCCATGCGGCAAGCAAAGGAATCAGATCCAAGTATAGTAACCAAGTTTGGTTGCAACAGAGAAAGGGAAACAGGAACCATAACTGAGATTAAGGATGCTCGAATATTTTGCAAGTGCAAGAGAGGCTTCCGATTATTGGAAGAGAAGTTGACCACGACTACGATTCTAACCCCTCGAGAGACTAGAGGTTAGGGTATTATTGTAACCCGTTGGGTGTTAGGCTAGGTTGTGTCTTGTGCAACACGATAAGGTTAGAGCTTATGTTTCCGGTTAGGGAAGCAAGAAAGAATTACGTTACTCACGATTTAGAGTCGTGGCGATTAATCGTACCTTGAAGATTTGAAGGCAATTTCCTTATATAGATTTCATGTGGATATTTGCGTAGACCACGAAACTCGGTATATCTTGGTGGCGGTGAATTTGCGGCAGAGACGGTGGTTGGAGCTACTTAAGGATTGTGATATTGATATCCTATACCACCCAGGGAAGGCCAATGTAGTTGCAGATGTCCTTAGTCGCAGATTGATGGGTAGTCCGCCGGGTGCAGCCGGGAAGAAGGACATGGTCAGAGTTACACCGATTAGCAAGCCTTGGGGTTCGTTTGGTTGATTCCGTTGTAACGGAATTCGGGTTCGAAGGCGCCGAGTCTTCCATCGTCGAGGAGGTGAAGAGGCGGCGATATGAGGATCCGATTTTGGTACGATGCAGAGATGCGGCTCTCCGGGAAGAAGAGTCTATTTGAGGTAGCACCGGATGGGGTGCTAAGGTTTAAGGCGATTAGGTGTTCCGATGTGGCGAGACCGTCGCGGTCTGAGGAGGCACGGTGCTCGTTATTCGATTCATCCGGTCGACTAAGATGTACCATGACCTCAGTGCGTGTATTGGTGGGATGGTTTGAAGAGGCGTGGCGGTTTTGTTGCCCGTGTCCTAATTGTCGTGAGTTAAGGTTGAGCACGAAGCGGTGGGCTATTACGGTATTGATATTCCGATGTGGAAGTGGGAGGTGGTCAACATGGACTTTATTACGAGTTACCTCGCACCCGGAGGACATGATTCCATTTGGGTTATTGTTGTGGTGTGAAATCAGCCCACTTTCTTCTAGCCAGGACGACATTTTCAGCCCAGGACTATGCGGATTATATATTAGAGAGATTGTGAGATTGCGGAGTCCCGGTGTCGATTATATCAGATAGAGCCCAGTTCACGGCTAACTCGGAGGTCTTTCGGAAGGGATTAGGGACACAGTGAGTCTCGTGCGGCGTTCATCCTCGAGACGGACGGGCGAGCGCACTATCCGAACACTGAGGATATCTGCGGGCTTGTGTTATTGATTTCGGGGTAGTGGGAGGATCATTTACCTTTTATGGAGTTTGCTTATAACAACGGCTACCATTCTAGTGTTCGGATGGCGCCATGAGGCCTTATACGGGAGGAAGTGCAGTCACCGATAGGTTGGTTTGAAGTGGGAGAAGTGCGATTAATCGGGCGGTTGGTTGTGACGATGGATAAGGTGAAGCTTATCCAGGAGCGGTTATTGGCAGCCCAGAGTTGACAGAAATCATATGCAGATCATCGGCGTCGACACTTAGAGTTTGAGGTCAAGGATTGGGTCTTTCTGAAAGTGTCACCCATGAAGGGTGTGATGAGATTTGGGAGAAAGGAAACTCGGCCCAAGGTACATTGGGCGTATCAGATGTCAGAAGAGTGGGCAAGGTTGCCTATGAGTTGGATCTGCGTCCGATCTTGGCGGTACATCCGATTTTCACGCGTGTCTATGTTACGGAAATGCGTTGGAAATCCATCTAGAGTGCACCGATTCGGGATATCCAGTGTGAGAGGAGTTGTCGTATGAGAGAGTCCCATACGATACTCGATCGTCAAGTTAGACGACTCGGACGAAGGAGGTGGCTTCCGTCGAGTTTTATGGCGGAACGAGAGCGGTGAGGAGATGACGTGGGAGCGGAGGATGATATGATGAAGAAATACCCACACTTATTCCCTATACCTCGTGTAACCCCCTTTCTTCTGATTGGTGTTAATTTGGTTGATTATGCTTGAGTAATGTTGTGGCTCGGGAGCATTCTTATTTGCTAAGGAATAGTTAAGAAGATATGTTTATATTGTGTTTTGTGTAAGGCTAGAAGGAACATTCGGGACGAATGTTTCTAAGGGAGAATGTTATACCTCGTGGTTCGGGCCGTGCGTATGGGGCCATGCGGAAGGAGTTAGGACTGAATCAGAAAACTTGGTCGAGGCCTCAGTAGCGGCCGGGCGGCGCATGGCGCTGGCGAGGAATTCATGTCGCGCGCGGAAATCGCATGGCGCCTAAAGTTCCGAGTGTCCGCGGGAATTCTGCGCTGGCCACGAGCATGTAGGCGCGAAAGGCGGAATTTTGGGCGAAAAACTTAGAAAGTCTGATTTTTGTTTTAAAAGAGGCCATGGGAGGGTGACAAGTGTCCCCATCGATTCTGCTACATGCATTATATTGACCAAGACTTGGTCATTTCTTTCAACTTTTCATCTTTACACTCCATCTCTCTCTAAGTTAAAAGCTCATCCTTCTCTCTAAATTCCCAAGAGGAATTCTAGCCTAAGGAAATATGAAAAGTGTAATAGGAAGGAAAGGTTATTACAAGCTTGTGAAGACTATTGTGGTGGTGTTCTTGGAGAAAAGGCTAGCAAGGTGTTGGAATAAGTTTGGCTAAAACTTGAGGTAACATTTCTTCTCTTGTAGTTGGTTTTGGGTGTTGCATGTTTAATAGGAAGAACTTGTAGTTGGAAAATGCACTTAGAGTAGTTGCATGTAAGAAATGGGGTTGATTATGAAAGAATTGGTTAGGGGGATATTATGAGCATGTTGTTGCCTAAATACTACATTAGACTTGTTGGGTGATTTGTTGTAACTCGTGGGGCTGAATTTTACACACCAAAGTTTAGGTGTGTAATCCCGTTGGGGTTGGGTGGTTGTTGAGCCTTAAACAGGGCATTTGAGCATAAAAAATCGACCGTGGAACAGGTGGCAAAGTATGTAGAAACAAAGTAAACTCTGCCCAATTTTATCTATGAAAATGGTGACATTAACTTGGAAATTATTCATTGTAATTAGAGATTGATAAACGTATTGATGTCATATAATTTTGACATACTACGTGCGGTAAATTGGACTTAGCTTGTGGATTGACCGAAGAGGTATGTGGAGCTTTCCTATCTCTTGAGCATGATTAGTTGTACCTATGTAGTACGGTAGACGTACAAGATTTGAAAATCTTCGTTTGTTATAAGCATTTGATACTTGCTTCGTTTTAAAAGAAAAGTATAAAAATCCCTTGTACTTAAGTGAATGTGTTTTTCTATTTTTTAACTCTAATATAACTGCTTTATGGTGAGTTTGTTTTATTAGCTTGTGAAAGTTTTATGGAGATAGGTTTTTATTATTTGAATTTGTGGAAGGAAAATGGTTTTAAGGCATGAATTGCCTAAGGTTTTACAAGAAATGAAGACACTTAATTTAGAAGCTTGAGATAGTTTTAAAAGGAAATGTGACTTGTTTTGAAAAGAAATCGTAACTTGATACTATGGTGATTAGTATCTTGGAATTTTTGTATAAAAAGAGTTATTTCTTAAAAGGTTAGAGGTACATGATACTTGGGTTAAATTCCCGGATTTTTATTAAAAGACATGTTGGTGCCTTAGGTATACTAAAATGAGAGAGGATATATTAATAATGTTAATAAGAAGTTAGGGTATTTTCTTAACTTGCTTATGTTATGATATGATAGGCCGGTAGTGCTTATGTTATGATATGATAGTCAGTAGTGCTTATGTATGTATGATAGCGGATGAGTGTGTTATATATATTATTACTGGTAAACCGGGTTATTCTTGTTATTTCCTTTGGACATACCGACACGATGGGTGGCCCGGGTATGCTCGATAGGATGGTTTATTATTTATGCCATGGATTTGCTACCCATGATGCGAGTGCGGCGCTTGTACTCATGCGGATCTGGACCATAGGATCCATGCGGGTGAAATAGTCCCATGCGAGTACGCGATGGTACTCATGCGGATCCACAGGATCCATGCGGGTGAAATAGTCCCATGCGGGTGAAATAGTCCTATGACGAGGCGGATGACCTCATGCGGGTCCACATGACCTATGCGGGTGAAATAGTCCCAGGAGTAGGATTGCTTAATGATACTACGGGCGAGGTACCCTGTTTTGATCGTGAGCCTCCTATTTTTATGCTATAAAACTTATACTTGTTACTCTCATTGTTAGTAAGGCACAGTGCAAGGTAAACTGATTTTTCGCCTATAACTCCGGCTTATATTTTGACTTATGATATTATTACAGTATTTCCAGTTTCGCATATTTGGTACATGTTGTACTGACCTCCTTCGGGGGGCTGCGTTCATGCCGCAGGTTGAGGTTCATAGCTTGCTGATCCGCACTCTTAGGATCACGGTCCGGTTCTCGGAAGGCTCCATTTCTCCGGAGGCCTCGTCTTTTGGTACGATTCCCTGAGGTTGTAGACTTTTGTACATTCAGGGGGTATGGCGGGGCCCTGTCCCGTCATAGTGTTATACTTTCTTAGAGGCTTGTAGTCCTGTCATGAATTGGGGGTGTAATGATGTAACTGTTCGTTTAATTATATTTAGAGGTAGCCACTTTGGGTTAGCCTGTTTTATATTCTAGATGGTTGTTTATCTTGAGTTTACATTCCGCTGGTTTTCTCTGATGTTGTGTCACTAGGGTGCCCGGGTTAAGGCACCGGTCACGGGTCCGGGTTCGGGTCGTGACACCAACTCTGCTACTAATATTCCTTCTAGTTCTGGTTCTGTGTCTACACCTGCAGGATTCAATGATGATGACGATAAAGAAGAATCTTTAGACATATGGAGCACTTTTACAACACAACCAACCACAAGCCGATCTTGCGATGAGATGCAATTTTATTTGCAAAAAGCGTGAGCGAAGAAAAATTTTGACCGCTTTACAATGGTGGCGGGATAACAAAAGACAATTCCGATTGCAGCGATGGCCCGGGATGTTCTTAATGTGTCGATCTCAACAGTGACTTCTGAAAGTGCATTTAGCCAAGCACGAGATCAAATAGGAGACACACGTCACTCATTGGGTGGAAGCACATTAGAATTGTTAGTCTGCTTAAGGGATTGGATCAGATCAGAGAGAAGAAATCAAGGATGTGGAGACGTTAATTCTCCGGAAGATGAAGAAATAGACAATATTTTGGAAGGCGGGAGCGGAGGCGAGACTGAAATTAATACTCCAGATTTAGAGGCTATGGAGCATAACCAATTCAATCAACCTATAGATTACGAAGAACTTGCAAAAATGATGCATAATATGTAAATAAAATTATTATTACTTCATTATGTACTTTTATTAACGTTATGAAAGTTCAAAAGTTTACATCTTATCATTAATTTTAATTTTACTATCTATTTAGTTGTTAATCTGTTATTACTTATAAGTTATATCTACTAATTTAATAAATTAATAAAAGTATAATTACAAATTTACAATATAAAGTTATAAACTATAAAGTATAAAGTTATAAACTATAAAATAAAAAGTTAACTTTAAAGTTTCAATTTTAATATATACAACTAAATTATATATTATATTATTATATTACATATTTAAATTGAATTAAGTTTATATTATAGAAAATAAATACTAGAAATAAAAAAAAAATAGAAAGCGACCGGTTGGACCATTCGACACGAGAACGGGCCAACGGAATCCGATAACGAACCTGGTTGGCCGGTAGTCAGTGAACCGGACCGATGCCGGTCGAACAGTTAAACCCGTGAGGCTACCGATCCGGACCGGGTCAGCCCGTTAGACATCTTTACCTTAGGTGGGTTAATCCTTGGTATTAACGTCACAATTAGAAATCCACCAAATTTGTCGACGAGTTTCACAACCCAACGACCCATTAGCATACTATGTGTAACGTGATGATGATAGACGGATCCAAGCCTGGTCATGACACACCGAAATTGGAAAAAGTGCACCGTCATTTGATCGCCATTTCCAACAAAACATTGCAGTTTAACGGCTTGGACCTATTTATCATAATCTCGCATATTTGGCGTTTAGGCCGACCTCTGGCATAAGAGAGGTCCCATGCATATTAGGCGCGCTTGATTTGCATGCTTTTGTTTACTATTGTTGTCGCTAGCAATTCTGTACATATTATTTAATGCAATAATTATCCTTTTAACCTCTGTACATATCATGCTTATAATTCCGGCCACGAGCATTTGCATTTTCGCACTTTTGTTGTCACATTGCAATCAGGACTTCTACTGCGTAAATCGCTCTTGAACATCACGATTTGAACTTTGTGAAGCATCAACCATCAGTCCGGTCAAACCAAGCAGGGGAGTCTTTGACTATATTGTCACGCTCTTACATTTACTATTTTTGTGACTTGCCTATTCTCACCCATTTGTCATATTTTTTGCAGGAAGACCGTCCTCGCAATAGTCGAGGGCGGACAACAAAAAAAGGGAAGAAAAGAAAAAAAAATCTTCACAAGAGTGAGCTGGAATTATGTTGACGGAAAGAAGTCAACTTATACCAGATTCAACGAAGCATCACTCTGGGTCTTATATTTTGCATTTTTATACATATTTGCAAATCCAATTGATATGTTTAATGTTGATTACATAATTCTCTAATATCATGCATTTTACAACATAATCATCCCGAACTACGCGTGTCTGATTCTCACCATACGGTGTGATACGTAGGCAACTCATCTTGGGTTCGACACCACCACATAAAAATAAAAAATAAAAAATAAAAAGAGGGGGACATATTTGGTTCACCCATTCATTGCATTTCAATCACTCTATCACATTCATTCATGCATTTTATTCATTCTATCACAGCCATTCATTTTTTATTTTATTTTTTATTACATTCTTTTACTTTGCATTAGTCTTATAGTGAACAATCATTTGTTTTGTACAACTTTTACTTTTGCATTTCTTTCATGAATAAATTCTTTTAAATCATACGTTTTATAACATATCTAAACGAACTACGCACACCTGATTCTCGTCAAAGATGAGATACGTAGGCAGCCCTACTCGGGTTCGATACCATTTATCCAAAAATATAAAATATTTTATTCAAAAAGCATTAAAAAAAAAGACAAAAACAAAAAGAAAGATCTTTTAAGTATCATTGTTTGATTTGGCTGATACCAACACAGTTGAGAGTGTGCATAGGAAATAACGAGTAATAATCAGTATGAGTTGACTTCGTGGTAAACCATAGATTCTTTTGGTACCTCTTATTCACCTGTAAATGACATTGCCTTACATGCTTTCAAGATAAGAACGAAACCAACCTCATCGTTTCATGTGCATTGTGTGGTGAGTTTTAGAATAAGTTCAATTGCATTGCATTGTGATCTAGAACTTGGCCTGAATGTTTGTTGAGGCGAAATCCTGAGTAACACTCGGTGTAGGAAATGATCGTAGGCTTTCTTTGATTCGTTTGAGCCTTTTCAGCCTATCAAATAACATTATCCGTAGTACACCCCTTTTGAGCCTAAAGCCTACTCTTTGACAACCACATATTACACCTATACCCTTTCTAAGTGCGTACGCACTATCTCTCTCTTGGCCCGACCTCCTTGAGCGCTTTAGAAATGTGCAAGTGGCTGACAAATTCCGCGTCGAAGTTTGCAAAGACAAAATTGTCAAAGTCCCAAAAGGGAAAAGAAAACACAAATGACGACTTCACAAAAGAAGAAATCAAAAGTCCCGACATTATAAACAAAAAAGTGAATGAAATGAGAGAATAACTTTGGAAAAAGTGGGCTCCAAACGTGTAAAATCCGGAAAATAAATAAATAATATATAGTTGTGTTGGGTTAATAAAAATATATTTATATAAGAAAACAAAGAATAAATTGCATGGGATAGAGTTAGTGTTAAAGTTGGATAAATAGATAGATGAAATGAAAATAAGAAAACAAAAACAAAACAAAAGAAAAGAAAAAAGAAAAAAAAAGAAAAAAAAGAAGGGAGGAAGGAAGGCATGCAGCACGCCCATTCCTTTGCTTTCCCCCTTCCTCCCCCCCCCTTTTCATTTCCCCTCCCTTTAACTCTCCTCAAGTTTTGGTCTTCTACCTCCCATAAGTTATACAAACACCCTTACTTATACATTATACTTGGCACAAACAAAGGACTAGCACAAAGAATAGAAAATCAGAAAAAATAAGTGAACAAGAAGAAAACAAATCTGAAAGTTTTCAAGAGGGCAAGAAGAATAATAAAAAAAAATACTAGGGAGCAAGGGTGGTTGTAGCAACCGAACCACAATCTTTTTCACACTTACAAGGTGAGTTTTCTCACTCAGAAATTCTTGGTAACATCCTTTATTTTTAGTTCAATACATGTTGGAATAAGAATTGAATTGTTGAAAAGAAATATTGAACTTTTGATGGTTTAGATAACTAGTTGCGTCATGAACTTTACGAACTGTTCTCACTGAGTTATAATTGTTAGAATTTGATGAAATTCGGAAGAATTGTACACCTCTCTAATATGATCATATAGAACAAAAAATGAGGTAAAATGGACATACGGTTTGAAAGTTATCATAGTTCAAAGTTCCTGCCTTAGATTTGGTCGAAATTCGGAAAGGCATAATTACAGACTGTTTTTATTGAGTTTTACTTATTAGAATTATATGAAAATTTACATGGTTGTAAATCTCTCTGTTACGGACAGGTATATATAAATATTTGTTAAAACGGACTTACGAGTTGAGAGTTATTGTAGTTTGAAGTTGCTGCCTCGGATTCGTCGGAATCCAGAAGGGCAGGACGTTGAAACGTAAAAATGTACTAATATGTGTGGAATATCAAAATTGTTGCTAAATGAAAGTTCTAGATCTCTTTGTTGTGGACATTTTGAGACCTTACGGGGGTCTATCCGACTTACGGATTGAGAGTTATTGCTGTTTAAAGTTTCTGCCTCGGATCTATCGATATCCAGGAAGGGCAGTGAATAAAAGTGTAAAACTGTACCAAATGGTACATAATATGAAAGAATAGTTCACATGGAGACGTGTAGCTCTCTGTTATCGTCGTTTTGAGAATTTATGGGGATTGAACGGGTTTACAGATTAGGAGTTATGACTATTATAAGATTGGGTGCTGTTTAATAAAAATTCTGCCGAAACAAATTTCATGTGGCTGTTTTGAGGATAAATTTGTGTTAGTTACCCAAAGTAGTTTTAAATGAAATTTGGTACAGTGAAAGATCCCCGTCTTACCTTAGCTTCCGCTTGAGAAACACCTTAGTTGGAGTTATGGTTAAAAAGTTATAATCGTTACAAGTATGAATGACAGAATGTTAGAAAAGAGAATAGTATTTATTTGATCTTCTGAAAAATATGAAAAGTGAATACGTGTTCACATAAATATATAAATATATAATGGATCGGGTTGCACGCAACAAACCGTAAAGTGAATACGCGTTCACAAATACGTAAACATAATGGATCGGGTTGCACGCCGCAACAAAACGTAAAGTGAATATATGTTCACAAATACGTAAATATAATGGATCGGGTTGCACGCCGCAACAAAACGTAAAGTGAATACGCGTTCACAAATACGTAAACATAATGGATCGGGTTGCACGCCGCAACAAAACGTAAAGTGAATACGCGTTCACAAATACGTAAATATAATGGATCGGGTTGCGCGCAACAAAACGTAAAGTGAATACGCGTTCACAAATACGTAAACATAATGGATCGGGTTGCACGCCGCAACAAAAATGAAAGATGAATACATGTTCACCTATATATAAATATGAAAAGTGAATACGCGTTCACAAATATATAAATGTAATAAACATGTGGAAATGCAAGGGAATGTCTTAACGTATAATACGAGATAAAATGAAGTGTTAGTTAAACCGAGAATTTCCTATGAGGAGTTGTTGCATATTTAAAAATGTTGTAACCTGATATGTTTTTGCAATATGCTTATTACGTTATAATGTGATTGCACTTGGAATATTGTGGTGTTACTTTGAATTGCAGGGTAAGGTTCTCACTCAGCCCCAGATGGTAGGGCTGACTCTTTATTTAACATGTTTCAGGAAAGGGTGATAGAGGAAAGGCTCCACGTCAAGGCTAGCGATCGTCCAGCAGCCTCTTGTCATACCAAGTCCATTGTTTGGGCTTGGTACTCGTCGTTCGTAATGTCGGTTCAATGTCTCGATATGCCCGTGTGGAATGATCTCCCTTCCAACTTAGAATAATATTTGTCAGTACGTCTATGTAGAAATAATGTTTGCACGAGCATGGACTCACGTTATATTTTCAATAAAGTCATGAACAAATTTCTTTATTGTTATTTTTATTAATAGCTCCGTATTTGAATATAAGTTTAAATTTCTAAATAAAGAGAATTAAATGGTGCTCCCGTGGAAAATAATTGTCAGTGCCATCACGCCCTAAGTAAAGACTTAGAAAAAATTTGGGGCGTGACAAGTTGGTATCAGAGCTAAACCAGGTTAAGAGATTCTAGGAAGTTTCTTCGAGTTGGGTGTTTGAACGGTTACTTATTGCGATGGTGTGCGCGCCACCTTAGTAATAAGTAAACGGAATAACATCCTAAAGTTTCACTTCTTTCATACTATTCTCGTGCCTATCTTGAGTCTTTTCAAAGACTTGATTCTCGTACTACCTCCTTCAAAGGATTGTGGAAGGAGTGTACAACGATAAAATAACCGGATGTGACTGCACCGAAAAGGTAGGAGAGGTACGAGATAGACTATGGGGCAAATTTTGTGAGAAGAGGAACATATCTATACAGGAAGGACTACAAGTCTAACCCAATAGTATTTCTCGATGAGGTAGAAAACCTCATCGTTTACGAGGATGTATGGGGACGCATGACGCCAATTTGGTAATCGCACGGTTAATGGACGACACGGGTGTGGTGGAGAAATTTTAGAATAAATCATTTTCGATGTCACCACCGGATGACATGGGGAGTTCGAGTCGCGTTCGGTGAGAAGTATGCCTAACTCCGAAAGATGCGCTCGACGTGAGTTTGAATCATGAAACAAGGAGACCGCAATGTGATAGAATACAATACCTAATTCATCCGATTGTCGATACAACGCATATATTATTCCTGAAGGGAGAAGGTCAAAAGAGTTGTTAAGGGTTTAAACCCAAACTTGGAAGAGAAGGTAGTGGCATTAGCCCATTACCGTGCATACCTTCAGATCGTCGGTATGACAATGAGGGTAGAAGGTTTCGCTAAAGCAAAAAGAGAATATTCGTATAAGAGATTTCGGACGTCAGGATCATTTAACCAGAGTCAAAATCAGAAGCAGGAGTTTAGTATGGGATCTTCAGGACCGAATCAATCTTTGGGCCAGTCTTATTTCAAGCCTAAGGGGCACATTTGGTCTAATTACCAAGGTAGCAAGGACAAGGCCACCAACCCTAACACAGGAGGTGACAAACCAATTTGTAAGATTTGTCAAAGGAAACACAATGGAGAATGTCGGCTCTTAACGAGGACATGTTATAATTGTGGAGAGTCAGGCCACTATGCCAGGGATTGCAAGAAGAGGACCCAAACTCAATATATTCAGTGAGGTCGAAGCAACCACAGTGCTGTGGAAATCAGAAACCAACCCCGCCAGAGTCGTGAGGTCAACAACCCAACAATTTAATCGGCTCTACGCTTTGCCCCGCAGGAATGAGGCGACATCTAATGCGGTGGTCACATGTATTTTGCTAGTCTCGAGTATTCCTGCATTTGTATTATACGATCCCGGCTCTACATTTTCATATGTGTCAATGAGCTTTGCTAAGAATTTACACGTAGAACCTTCTTATTTAAGTGAACCTTTTGAGGTTATGACACCGAGATGGGCCTCATTTGGGCCTCTCTGGTAAATAATTTTCCATTAGAAGTGAATGGCAGGGGAACAATGGTGAACCTAGTACTACTTGATATGGTAGACTTCGACGTCATTTTGGGTATGGATTGGTTGTCGGCATGTTATGCCATGTTAGATTGTCAACGAAAGATAGTGAGATTAACTTTTCCCGGAGAACCAGAAGTTGTTATAAGGGGTAGGGTTGTAATATCCTCAGGTCAGTTTATTTCCTACCTTGGGGCACAAAAGTTATTGAGAAGTCACAGAGTGGAGTATGATATCCGCTAATATAGTGGATACCCAAAAAGAATCCTCGGTGAATGATGTTCTATTGTTCAAAATTTTCCGGAGGTTTTTCCTGAAGATCTTCCAGGCCTTCCTCCGGATAGAGAAGTGGAGTTTGCTATAAAGTTAATTCCGGGTACAAGACCCATTTCTATTCTTCCATATCGAATGGCCCCAACTGAATTGAGGGAGTTAAAAGAACAATTGAAGGATCTTCTGGATAAAGGTTTTATAAGGCCTAGTGTTTCCTCAGGGTGCACCATCTGCTTGTGAAAAAGAAAGACGGATCGCTCGAACGTGCATCGATTATCGAAAGCTCAATAAGGTCACGATCAAGAACCGATACCCATTACCAAGAATCGATGATCTTTTTGACCAACTTCAGGGAGCTAGCTATTTTTCCAAGATTGATCTCCGTTCGGGATATCACCAGCTGAAAATAAATCCGGATGATATATCCAAATGACCTTTAGAACCCGACACGCCATTATGAGTTCTTGGTCATGTCTTTTGGGTTAACCAATGCCCCAAATGCTTTTATGGATTTAATGAATGTAATCTTCAAACCATTCCTAGATTTGTTCGTGATCGTGTTCATAGATGATATCCTAATTTCTGATAAGAGTGTTGAAGAACATGAAGAGCATCGAGGGTAGTGCTTGAGTATTGAAACACGAGAAACTATATGCTAAATTTTCAAAGTGTGAATTTTGGTTGGAAAAGGTAGCCTTTTTGGGTCATCTTTGTGTCAAGGGATGGAATTATGGTAGACCCCGTAAGATAGAAGCGGTGAAGAATCGCCAAACCGACCACTCCGATAGAGGTTAGAAGTTTCTTGGGTTTGGTGGGTATTATAGAAGATTCGTAAAGGTTTTTCTAGTCTTCTGCTCCCTCGACCGGTTGACTCAAAAAGCGGTTAAGTATCGATGGTCGGAAGCATGTGA
This sequence comes from Przewalskia tangutica, assembly GCA_029844215.1. Classification (NCBI taxonomy): domain Eukaryota; kingdom Viridiplantae; phylum Streptophyta; class Magnoliopsida; order Solanales; family Solanaceae; genus Przewalskia; species Przewalskia tangutica. The sequence continues at coordinate 31,791,732 of CM056731.1, read as the reverse complement.
AGCCGCTTTAAACTAAAGGGATTGTTGACTCATCGCACTACCCTAACCTTACCATCGGGACGAAGGGTTCACGCCTATCGCGATACCTCTGAGTTGGGTTAGGATGTGTCTTGATGCATTTGGAAAGGTTATTGCGTATGCATCTAGACAATTGATGATACATGAGAAGAATTACCCAACTCATGACTTGGAATTAGTCATGCGGTGGTGTTTGCCTTACGAATATGGAGACATTATTTGTATGGTGTGCATGTGGACATATTTAGAGATCATAAGAGTTTGCGAGACATAACCACGCATAGGATTTGAATCTCCGACAAAGAAGATGATTAGAGTTGCTTAAGGATTATGACCTTAGTATTATTTACCATCCGGGAAAGCTAACGTGGTGGTGACGACTCGAGAGAGATCAACGGGCAGCTTGCCCATTTGGCAATACAAAAGAGGGTATTGTTCGAGGTACAAAGATCGGGAAACCTCTGGTTAACTTAACCGAGATCGGTGAAGGTAGGGTGGTGGTACATGATACCTCGCATCGCCTTAGCTTCGTAAATAAAAGAAAGTCGGTTTGAGGATACTGAGTTTGTTGGATTTCGGAGAGGATCCAACAGGAAAACCTTCACGCTTTACATCGGAGATAATGACGGAACCTTCCGGTATAAGGGTAGGTTATGTGTTCCTAAGGTAAAGGATCTAAGGAGGAAGATCTTAGGTGAGGTCACAACACAAGATATTCCATTCATCCGTGGTCAACAAAATGTATCAGACCTCAAGGCAAATTACGGTGGGACGGGATGAAGAAAGACGTTGCGGAGTTTGTCTGAGATGCCTTATATGTCGCCAGTGAAAGTCGAACATCAAAACTCGCGGATTACTTCAGACATCGAGTCCCCATGTGGAAATGGGAGGCGATTCATATGGATTTTGTAATCGGCTCACAAAACTCGAGAAGCGGTATGATTCTATTTGGGTGATTGTTGATCGACTTACAAAGTCACCCATTTCTTTACCGGCCAAGACTACGTATCGCGCACAAGACGCACGCATTTATTTGAAGGAGATTGTGCGGTTACAGGATTCCTTTACAAATTATTTCAGATAGGGTTCCCAGTTCACCTCACACTTTTGGCAAAGTTTCCAATGCGGTCTCGACAAAAGTTGTTAAGACGACTTTCCACCCGCAAACGTATGGGCAAGTGGCGAACAATCCAAACACTTGAGGACATGTTGCGATCTTGTGTGTTAGATTTTCGGGAAAGTGGTTGGATCATCTATGTCTAATTGAGTTCGCCACAACAATAGTTTTCACTCTAGCATACAAATGGCCCCGCTTAGCGTTATATGGGACGAAAATGTAGGTCTCCACTGATGGTTCGAGGTGGGTGAGACACAACTGTTCGGACCTGAAGTCATTCAGGGAACAAATGATAAGGTACAGATGATTCGGGAGCGGATCAAAACAGCTCATAGCCGTCATAAGTCCTATGCGGATCATCGGAAAAGAGATCTTGAATTTCAAGAGGGGGAGAAAGTATTTTTAAAAGTGTCCCCAATGAAGGGAGTGATGCGTTTTGGTAAAAAAGGGAAATTGAGCCCAAGGTTTATTGGGCCATATGAGATCTTGCGAAGAGTGGGGAATGTTGCTTACGAATTATCACTTTCACAAGAGTCAAAGCGAGCATCCGTATTTCATGTGTCAATGTTACGAAAATACTTGCACGATCCAAGTCACGTCATCCTTCCCCAGGAGATAGTTTTTAATAAAGAGCTTCAATATGAAGAGGCTCCGGTAGAAATACTTGATAGAAAGGTCCAACGTCTTAGAAATAAAGATATTGCTTCCGTGAAAGTCCTATGGAGGAATCACTCCACAGAGGAAGCCACCTGGAAAGCTGAAGAGGCGATGAAAGTCAAATATCCATTCCTATTTGACCAAGGTAATAAAAAAAAATGTGTTACATAGTACTTCATATGTGTGCCATTTGCGTGTCTATATGCATGTGTTACAACTTTATTCTCATTCGAGGACGAATGCTTCTTAAGGAAGGGAGAATGTGAAGCCCCAAATTTGTTACAATAACAATAAACATTATTGTGTTTATGTGATTATGTTATTATTGGGTCCATGTGATTATGTTACGACCTTATTCACATTCGAGGACGAATGTTGCTTAAGGAGGAGAGAATGTAAAATCCGGAAAATAAATAAATAATATATTGTTGTGTTGGGTTAATAAAAATATATTTATATAAGAAAACAAAGAATAAATTGCATGGGATAGAGTTAGTGTTAAAGTTGGATAAATAGATAGATGAAATGAAAATAAGAAAACAAAAACAAAACAAAAGAAAAGAAAAAAGAAAAAAAAAGAAAAAAAAGAAGGAAGGAAGGAAGGCATGCAGCACGTCCATTCCTTTGCTTTCCCCCTTCCTCCCCCCCTTTTCATTTCCCCTCCCTTTAACTCCCCTCAAGTTTTGGTCTTCTACCTCCCATAAGTTATACAAACACCCTTACTTATACATTATACTTGGCACAAACAAAGAACTAGCACAAAGAATAGAAAATCAGAAAAAATAAGTGAACAAGAAGAAAACAAATCTGAAAGTTTTCAAGAGGGCAAGAAGAATAATAAAAAAAAATACTAGGGAGCAAGGGTGGTTGTAGCAACCGAACCACAATCTTTTTCACACTTACAAGGTGAGTTTTCTCATTCAGAAATTCTTGGTAACATCCTTTATTTTTAGTTCAATACATGTTGAAATAAGAATTGAGTGTTGAAAAGAAATATTGAACTTTTGATGGTTTAGATAACTAGTTGCGTCATGAACTTTACGAACTGTTCTCACTGAGTTATAATTGTTAGAATTTGATGAAATTCGGAAGAATTGTACACCTCTCTAATATGATCATATAGAACCAAAAATGAGGTAAAATGGACATACGGTTTGAAAGTTATCATAGTTCAAAGTTCCTGCCTTAGATTTGGTCGAAATTCGGAAAGGCATAATTACAGACTGTTTTTATTGAGTTTTACTTATTAGAATTATATGAAAATTTACATGGTTGTAAATCTCTCTGTTACAGACAGGTATATATAAAGATTTGTTAAAACGGACTTACGAGTTGAGAGTTATTGTAGTTTGAAGTTGCTGCCTCGGATTCGTCGGAATCCAGAAGGGCAGGACGTTGAAATGTAAAACTGTACTAATATGTGGGGAATATGAAAATTGTTGCTAAATGAAAGTTCTAGATATCTTTGTTGTGGACATTTTGAGACCTTACGGGGGTCTATCCGACTTACGGATTGAGAGTTATCGCTGTTTAAAGTTTCTGCCTCGGATCTATCGATATCCAGGAAGGGCAGCGAATAAAAGTGTAAAACTGTACCAAATGGTACAGAATATGAAAGAATGGTTCAAATGGAGACGTGTAGCTCTCTGTTCTCGTCGTTTTGAGAATTTATGGGGATTGAACGGGTTTACAGATTAGGAGTTATGACTATTATAAGATTGGGTGCTGTTTAATAAAAATTCTGCCGAAACAAATTTCATGTGGCTGTTTTGAGGATAAATTTGTGTTAGTTACCCAAAGTAGTTTTAAATGAAATTTGGTACAGTGAAAGATCCCCGTCTTACCTTAGCTTCCGCTTGAGAAACACCTTAGTTGGAGTTATGGTTAAAAAGTTATAATCGTTACAAGTATGAATGAGAATGTTAGAAAAGAGAATAGTATTTATTTGATCTTACAAAATATGAAAAGTGAATACGTGTTCACATAAATATATAAATATATAATGGATCGGGTTGCGCGCAACAAAACGTAAAGTGAATACGCGTTCACAAATACGTAAACATAATGGATCGGGTTGCGCGCAACAAAACGTAAAGTGAATATATGTTCACAAATACGTAAATATAATGGATCGGGTTGCACGCCGCAACAAAACGTAAAGTGAATACGCGTTCACAAATACGTAAACATAATGGATCGGGTTGCACGCCGCAACAAAACGTAAAGTGAATACGCGTTCACAAATAAGTAAAAATAATGTATCGGGTTGCGCGCAACAAAACGTAAAGTGAATACACGTTCACAAATACGTAAACATAATGGATCGGGTTGCACGCCGCAACAAAAAATGAAAGATGAATACATGTTCACCTATATATAAATATGAAAAGTGAATACGCGTTCACAAATATATAAATGTAATAAACATGTGGAAATGCAAGAGAATGTCTTAACGTATAATACGAGATAAAATGAAGTGTTAGTTAAGCGAGAATTTCCTATGATGAGTTGTTGCATATTTAAAAATGTTGTAACCTGATATGTTTTTGCAATATGCTTATTACGTTATAATGTGATTGCACTTGGAATATTGTGGTGTTACTTTGAATTGCAGGGTAAGGTTCTCACTCAGCCCCAGATGGTAGGGCTGACTCTTTATTTAACATGTTTTCAGGAAAGGGTGATAGAGGAAAGGCTCCACGTCAAGGCTAGCGATCGTCCATGACCTCTTGTCATACCAAGTCCATTGTTTGGGCTTGGTACTCGTCGAGTTGAATGTCGGTTCGATGTCTCGGATATGCCTGTGGAATGATCTCCTTCCAACTTAGAATAATATTTGTCGATGCGTCTATGTAGAAATAATGTTTGCACGAGCATGGACTCGCGTTATATTTTCAATAAAGTCATGAACAAATTTCTTTATTGTTATTTTTATTAATAGCTCGTATTTGAATATAAGTTTAAATTTCTAAATAAAGAGAATTAAATGGTGCTCTGGTGGAAAATAATTGTCAGTGCCATCACGCCTAAGTAAAGACTTAGGAAAATTTGGGGCGTGACAAGTTGGTATCAAAGCTAAACCAGTTAGGAGATTCTAGGAAGTTTCTTGAGTTGGGTGTTTGAGCGGTTACTTATTGCGGCGGTGTGCGCGCCACTTAGTAATAAGTAAACTAATAACATCCTAAAGTTTCACTTCTTTCATACTCTTCTCGTGCCTATCTTGAGTCTTTTCAAAGACTTGGTTCTCGTACTACCTCCTTCAAAGGATTGTGGAAGGAGTGTACAACGATAAAATAACGGATGTATTGCACCACCGAAAGGTAGGAGAGGTACGAGATAGACTATGGGGCAAATTTTGTGAGAAGAAGGGAACATATCTATACTGGGGAAGGACTACAAGTCTAACCCAATAGTATTTCTCGATGAGGTAGAAAACCTACCATTTACGAGGATGTATGGGGGCATGACGTCAATTTGGTAATCGCACGGTTAATGGACGACACACGGGTGTGGTGGAGAAATTTTAGAATAAATCATTTTCCGATGTCACCACCGATGACATGGGGGGAGTTCAGAGCTGCATTCAGTGAGAAGTACATGCCTAACTCCCGAAAAGATGCGCTCAGACGTGAGTTTGAACTGTTGAAACAAGGAGACCGCAATGTGATAGAATACAATACCTAATTCATCCATCCGATATGTCGCATATATTATTCCTATTGAAGGGAAGGTCAAAAGAGTTGTTAAGGGTTTAAACCCAAACTTGGAAGAGAAGGTAGTGGCATTAGCCCATTACCGTGCATACCTTCAGATCGTCGGTATGACAATGAGGGTAGAAGGTTTCGCTAAAGCAAAAAGAGAATATTCGTATAAGAGATTTGGACGTCGGGATCATTTAACGAGTCAAAATCGAGCGGGGAGTTTAGTATGGGATCTTGGGACCGAATCAATCTTTGGGCGATCTTATTTCAAGCCTAAAGCACATTTGGTCTAATTACCAAGGTAGCAAGGACAAGGCCACCAACCAACACGGGAGGTGACAAACCAATTTGTAAGATTTGTCAAAGGAAACCTGATGGAGAATGTCGGCTCTTACGAGGACATGTTATAAGCGTGGAGAGTCGTGACACTATGCGAGGATTGCGAAGAGGACCCAAACTCAATATATTCGGGAGGTCGAAGCAACCACGCTACTCTGGAAATCGAAACCAACCCCGCCAGTCGGGAGGTCAACAACCCAACAATTCTAATCGGCCTACGCTTTGCCCCGCAGGAATGAGGCGAAGCATCTAATGCGGTGGTCATGTATTTTGCTAGTCTCGGTATTCTGCATTTGTATTATACGATCCCGGCTCTACATTTTCATATGTGTCAATGAGCTTTGCTAAGAATTTACACGTAGAACCTTCTTATTTAAGTGAACCTTTTGAGGTTATGACACCAGTATGGGCCTCAATTTGGGCCTCTCGGGTGGTAAATAATTTTCCATTAGAAGTGAATGGCAGGGGAACAATGGTGAACCTAGTACTACTTGATATGGTAGACTTCGACGTCATTTTGGGTATGGATTGGTTGTCGGCATGTTATGCCATGTTAGATTGTCAACGAAAGATAGTGAGATTAACTTTTCCCGGAGAACCAGAAGTTGTTATAAGGGGTAGGGTTGTAATATCCTCAGGTCAGTTTATTTCCTACCTTGGGGCACAAAAGTTATTGAGAAGTCCGCAGTGGAGTATCATATCCGCTAATATAGTGGATACCCAAAAAGAATCCTCGGTGAATGATGTTCTATTGTTCGAAATTTTAGGAGGTTTTCTGAAGATCTTCGGGCCTTCCTCCGGATAGAGAAGTGGAGTTTGCTATAAAGTTAATTAGGGCACAAGACCCATTTCTATTCTTCCATATCGAATGGCCCAGTGAATTGAGGAGTTAAAGAACAATTGAAGGATCTTACGGATAAAGGTTTTATAAGGCCTAGTGTTTCCCGCGGTGCACGATCTGTTTGTGAAAAAGAAAGACGGATCGCTCCGAATGTGCATCGATTATCGACAGCTCAATAAGGTCACGATCAAGAACCGATACCCATTACCAAGAATCGATGATCTTTTTGACCAACTTCAGGGAGCTAGCTATTTTCCAAGATTGATCTCCGTTCGGGATATCATCAGCTGAAAATAAATCCAGATGATATATCAAAACGACCTTTAGAACCCGATCGGCCATTATGAGTTCTTGGTCATGTCTTTTGGGTTAACAATGCCCAATGCTTTTATGGATTTAATGAACAGAATCTTCAAACCATTCCTAGATTTGTTCGTGATCGTGTTCATAGATGATATCCTAATTTCTGATGAAGTGTTGAAGAACATGAAGAGCATCTGAGGTAGTCTTGAGTATTGAAACATGAGAAACTATATGCTAAATTTTCAAAGTGTGAATTTTGGTTGGAAAAGGTAGCCTTTTTGGGTCATCTTTGTGTCGAGGATGGAATTATGGTAGACCCCGTAAGATAGAAGCGATGAAGAATCGCCAAACCGACCACTCGATAGAGGTTAGAAGTTTCTTGGGTTTGGTGGGTATTATAGAAGATTCGTAAAGGTTTTTCTAGTCTTCTTTGCTCCGACCGGTTGACTCAAAAAGCGGTTAAGTATCAGTGGTCGGAAGCATGTGAAGCCAGTTTTCAGAAACTAAAGGGATTGTTGACTACTGCACCAGTCCTAACCTTACCATCGGGACAAGAAGGGTTCACAGTCTATTGCGATACCTCTAGAGTTGGGTTAGGATGTGTCTTGATGCAGTTTGGAAAGGTTATTGCGTATGCATCTAGACAATTGATGATACATGAGAAGAATTACCCAACTCATGACTTGGAATTAGCTGCGGTGGTGTTTGCCTTACGAATATGGAGACATTATTTGTATGGTGTGCATGTGGACATATTTAGAGATCATAAGAGTTTGCAGTACATAACCACGCATAAGGATTTGAATCTCCGACAAAGAAGATGATTAGAGTTGCTTAAGGATTATGACCTTAGTATTATTTACCATCCTGGGAAAGCCAACGTGGTGGTGGCGACTCGATGAGAGATCAATGGGCAGCTTGGCCCATTTGGCAATACAAAAGAGGGGTATTGTTCGGGAGGTACAAAGATTGGGAAACCTCGGGGTTAACTTAACTGAGATCGGTGAAGGTAGGGTGGTGGTACATGATACCTCGCAGTCTGCCTTAGCTTCAGAAATAAAAGAAAGTCAGTTTGAGGATACGGAGTTTGTTGGATTTCGGGAGAGGATCAACAGAAAACCTTCACGATTTACATTGGGAGATAATGACGGAACCGCCCGGTATAAGGGTAGGTTATGTGTTCCTAAGGTAAAGGATCTAAGGAGGAAGATCTTAGGTGAGGTCACAACACAAGATATTCCATTCATCGTGGTCAACAAAAATGTATCAGACCTCAAGGCAAATTGCGGTGGGGCGGGATGAAGAAAGAGCGTTGCGGAGTTTGTCGGAGATGTCTTATATGTCACAGTGAAAATGAACATCAAAACCAGCGGATTACTTCAGACATTGGAGTCCCCGTGTGGAAATGGGAGGCGATTCATATGGATTTTATGGCGGTCTACCAAAACTCGAGAAGGTATGATTCTATTTGGGTGATTGTTGATCGACACAAAGTCAGCCCATTTCTTACCGGTCGAGACTACGTATCGCGCACCACGATGCATGATTTATTTGAAGGAGATTGTGCGGTTACAGGATTCCTTTACAAATTATTTCGGATAGGGTTCCCGATTCACCTCACACTTTTGGCAAAGTTTCCAACAGGTCTCGGGACAAAAGTTAAGTTAAGCACGACTTTCCACCCATGAAACAGATGGGCAAGCTGAGCGAACAATCCAAACACTTGAGGACATGTTGCGATCTTGTGTGTTAGATTTTCAGGGAAGCTGGTTGGATCATCTATGTCTAATTGAGTTCGCCTACAACAATAGTTTTCACTCTAGCATACAAATGGCCCCGCTTGAAGCGTTATATGGACGAAAATGTAGGTCTCCACTTGGATGGTTCGAGGTGGGTGAGACCTGTCGTTCGGACTGAAGTCATTCGGGGAACAAATGATAAGGTCTGAGATGATTCGGGAGCGGATCAAAAGCAACTCATAAGCGTCGCCATAAGTCCTATGCGGATCATCGAAAAAGAGATCTTGAATTTCAAGAGGGGGAGAAAGTATTTTTAAAAGTGTCCCCAATGAAGGGAGTGATGTGTTTTGGTAAAAAAGGGAAATTGAGCCCAAGGTTTATTGGGCCATATGAGATCTTGCGAAAAGTGGGGAATTTTGCTTACAATTATCACTTCCAGAAATTTAGGCGATCATCCGTATTTCATGTGTCGATATTACGAAAATACTTGCACGATCCAAGTCACGTCATCCTTCCCGGAGATAGTTTTTAATAAAGAGCTTGATATGAAGAGGCTCGTAGAAATACTTGATAGAAAGGTCCAACGTCTTAGAAATAAAGATATTGCTTAGTGAAAGTCCTATGGAGGAATCACTCCATGAGGAAGCCACGGAAGTCAAGAGGCGATGAAAGTCAAATATTCATTCCTATTTGACCAAGGTAATAAAAAAAAAATGTGTTACATAGTACTTCATATGTGTGCCATTTGCGTGTCTATATGCATGTGTTACAACTTTATTCTCATTCGAGGACGAATGCTTCTTAAGGAAGGGAGAATGTGAAGCCCCAAATTTGTTACAATAACAATAAACATTATTGTGTTTATGTGATTATGTTATTATTGGGTCCATGTGATTATGTTACGACCTTATTCACATTCGAGGACGAATGTTGCTTAAGGAGGAGAGAATGTAAAATCCGGAAAATAAATAAATAATATATTGTTGTGTTGGGTTAATAAAAATATATTTATATAAGAAAACAAAGAATAAATTGCATGGGATAGAGTTAGTGTTAAAGTTGGATAAATAGATAGATGAAATGAAAATAAGAAAACAAAAACAAAACAAAAGAAAAGAAAAAAGAAAAAAAAAGAAAAAAAAGAAGGAAGGAAGGAAGGCATGCAGCACGTCCATTCCTTTGCTTTCCCCCTTCCTCCCCCCCTTTTCATTTCCCCTCCCTTTAACTCCCCTTAAGTTTTGGTCTTCTACCTCCCATAAGTTATACAAACACCCTTACTTATACATTATACTTGACACAAACAAAGGACTAGCACAAAGAATAGAAAATCAGAAAAAATAAGTGAACAAGAAGAAAACAAATCTGAAAGTTTTCAAGAGGGCAAGAAGAATAATAAAAAAAAATACTAGGGAGCAAGGGTGGTTGTAGCAACCGAACCACAATCTTTTTCACACTTACAAGGTGAGTTTTCTCACTCAGAAATTCTTGGTAACATCCTTTATTTTTAGTTCAATACATGTTGGAATAAGAATTGAGTGTTGAAAAGAAATATTGAACTTTTGATGGTTTAGATAACTAGTTGCGTCATGAACTTTACGAACTGTTCTCACTGAGTTATAATTGTTAGAATTTGATGAAATTCGGAAGAATTGTACACCTCTCTAATATGATCATATAGAACCAAAAATGAGGTAAAATGGACATACGGTTTGAAAGTTATCATAGTTCAAAGTTCCTGCCTTAGATTTGGTCGAAATTCGGAAAGGCATAATTACAGACTGTTTTTATTGAGTTTACTTATTAGAATTATATGAAAATTTACATGGTTGTAAATCTCTCTGTTACAGACAGGTATATATAAAGATTTGTTAAAACGGACTTACGAGTTGAGAGTTATTGTAGTTTGAAGTTGCTGCCTCGGATTCGTCGGAATCCAGAAGGGCAGGACGTTGAAATGTAAAACTGTACTAATATGTGGGGAATATGAAAATTGTTGCTAAATGAAAGTTCTAGATATCTTTGTTGTGGACATTTTGAGACCTTACGGGGGTCTATCCGACTTACGGATTGAGAGTTATCGCTGTTTAAAGTTTCTGCCTCGGATCTATCGATATCCAGGAAGGGCAGCGAATAAAAGTGTAAAACTGTACCAAATGGTACAGAATATGAAAGAATGGTTCACATGGAGACGTGTAGCTCTCTGTTCTAGTCGTTTTGAGAATTTATGGGGATTGAACGGGTTTACAGATTAGGAGTTATGACTATTATAAGATTGGGTGCTGTTTAATAAAAATTCTGCCGAAACAAATTTCATGTGGCTGTTTTGAGGATAAATTTGTGTTAGTTACCCAAAGTAGTTTTAAATGAAATTTGGTACAGTGAAAGATCCCCGTCTTACCTTAGCTTCCGCTTGAGAAACACCTTAGTTGGAGTTATGGTTAAAAGTTATAATCGTTACAAGTATGAATGACAGAATGTTAGAAAAGAGAATAGTATTTATTTGATCTTACGAAAAATATGAAAAGTGAATACGTGTTCACATAAATATATAAATATATAATGGATCGGGTTGCGCGCAACAAAGCGTAAAGTGAATACGCGTTCACAAATACGTAAACATAATGGATCGGGTTGCACGCGCAACAAAGCGTAAAGTGAATATATGTTCACAAATACGTAAATATAATGGATCGGGTTGCGCGCAACAAAACGTAAAGTGAATACGCGTTCACAAATACGTAAACATAATGGATCGGGTTGCGCGCAACAAAGCGTAAAGTGAATACGCGTTCACAAATACGTAAATATAATGGATCGGGTTGCGCGCGCAACAAAGCGTAAAGTGAATACACGTTCACAAATACGTAAACATAATGGATCGGGTTGCGCGCGCAACAAAAATGAAAGATGAATACATGTTCATCTATATATAAATATGAAAAGTGAATACGCGTTCACAAATATATAAATGTAATAAACATGTGGAAATGCAAGGGAATGTATTAACGTATAATACGAGTTACAATGACGTGTTAGTTAAGCGAGAATTTCCTATGAGGAGTTGTTGCATATTTAAAAATGTTGTAACTGATATGTTTTGCAATAGGCTTATTACGTTATAATGTGATTGCACTTGGAATATTGTGGTGTTACTTTGAATTGCGGTAAGGTTCTCACTCATTTGGATGGTAGGGTTGACTCTTTATTTAACATGTTTGGAAAGGGTGATAGAGGAAAGGCTCACGTCGAGGCTAGCGATCGTCCATGACCTCTTGTCATACCAAGTCCATTGTTTGGGCTTGGTACTCGTCGAGTTGAATGTCGGTTCAATGTCTCGGGATATGCCCGTGTGGAATGATCTCCCTTCCAACTTAGAATAATATTTGTCAGTACGTCTATGTAGAAACAATGTTTGCACGAGCATGGACTCGCGTTATATTTTCAATAAAGTCATGAACAAATTTCTTTATTGTTATTTTTATTAATAGCTCCGTATTTGAATATAAGTTTAAATTTCTAAATAAAGAGAATTAAATGGTGCTCCTGGTGGAAAATAATTGTCCAGGTGCCATCACGCCCTAAGTAAAGACTTAGGAAAAGTCGGGGCGTGACAAAACGTAAGATTCAAAAAGAAGTCGATGCAAAAATCGAACAAAAAAAGAAAGCGGTCGAGATTAAAGCACACAAATATCAAGCACGGACGTAGTCCAACTCTCGAGGAAGGATTAGTCACTTTTTACCCAAAATGATATCCATCCCTTCCCCCAAGCCTACATTACAAACCCGTGACAAGCCCTACATGATATTATACTGAGGGTTCTCACATTAATGGATACTTACATGACGGCCAAGCCTATGGTATCACAATTGCATGAATTGAACATCCTTTGAGTGTGAGCGTACTTCTCTAAACGTCCCAAAATTCAAGATACTAGAATATATGTGAGAAATGAGACTTTCTTTCAGTGAGGGCATTTGAAACGTGAGATTACGTGTAGTTCGAAACCTTGGCTGCAAGCAAGTGTGTCGATACTTAGGTGCCTGAGGTACCATTTGAAACTATATGAATTACCCAGAAGTCAGTCTTGGTTAGACTGGAAGTGAATAACGGAATTCCTAAGCACAATACTAATTGTTGATATCAACTGAAGTCAGAACGTGATGTTGTCTTTCCACTTTTAAAAAAATGCATATAAAATAATCATTTTTTGCATCACGAACTACGTCTTGACCTGATTCCCTCAGCGGGATACATAGGCGGCCACATTGGCTTCGGTCTCATTTTTGAAAATTGTACAGTTATTTTTTGCATCACGAACTACGTCTTGACCTGATTCCCTTATAAAGATACGTAGGCGGCCTAAGTCGGCTTCGGTCACACCATTAGAAATCTTCTCATTGGCTCGTGCGCGACTGAATGCGTTTGATTATTCTGAAAAGAGATATGAACAATTTCCGCCAGAGTTAAGTCTTGCCCGCGCCGCATGTAGCCAGGGCGATTTTGGGAAATGCACCATGAAGAGATCATAATAAGGATTCCAAAAGCAATCAGCAATCGCAGCATTCAACAAGCACACAACATTCAACACGTCCGTGCAAGGGCGAAATCTCAGCATTTGCAGCATCACATCAATACAACCGCCATCGCGTTTTACAGGATAACATTCTACTCATACAATTACATTGCTTATAAATTCATGTGTTATCATTTTGCCTTAACAGTTATGCACTAACCTTTTGCTTAAGTCTGAGCGTCTGGCGTCGAGCAAAGCTACAAAGTTGACGCGAATCAATCACTCCTTTCCTGAAATTCACAAGTTTTCTTTGAAGCAGAATCTTCATATCAGCAAAGGCGGGAGGACAACAATAAGCCCACGCGGATTACAAACGCACAACGTCTATGCAATGACGTTGTCTCAACCCGGGCAAGTCACAAAGCAGGTACGTCCATAAAATAACACTATTTCATTGCAAGCCTATGCAACGGCTTCATCTATATTTCGTCTATGCAACGACGAGCATTTGCATCGCGTCTATGCAACGACGTCATTTCATGTAAGCCTATGCAAGAGCTTCATCCATGTTTCGTCCATACAAGACGACAATGCCCATACAAGACGTCATTTGTATTTCGTCCATACAAGACGACAACGCCCATACAAGGCGTCATTTGCATCTCGTCCATACAAGACGACAATGCCCATACAAGGCGTCATTTGCATGTCGTCCATCTGAGCGACAACGCGCCATACTGGCGTCATTTGCATTTCGTCCATACAAAGCGACAACACCCATACAAGGCATCATTTGCATTTCGTCCATACAAGCGACAACGCCCATCTGGCGTCATTTGCATTCGTCCATCTGAGCGACAACGCCCATACTGGCGTCATTTGCATTTCGTCCATACAAGACGACAACGCCCATACTGGCGTCATTTGCATTTCGTCCATACAAGACGACAACGCCCATACAAGGCGTCATTTGCATTTCGTCCATACAAGACGACAACGCCCATACAAGGCGTCATTTGTATTTCGTCCATACAAGACGACAACGCCCATACAAGACATCATTTGCATTTCGTCCATACAAGACGACAACGCCCATACAAGGCATCATTTACATTTCGTCCATACAAGACGACAACGCCCATACAAGGCAACATTTACATTTCGTCCATACAAGACGACAACGCCCATACGAGGCGTCATTTGCATTTCGTCCATACAAGACGATAACGCCCACACAAGACAACATTTGCATTTCGTCCATACAAGACGACAACACCCATACAAGGCGTCATTTGCATTTCGACCATACAAGACGACAACGCCCATACAAGGCAACATTTGCATTTCGTCCATACAAGATGACAACGCCCATACAAGGAGTCATTTGCATTTTGTCCATACAAGACGATAACGCCCACACAAGGCAACATTTGCATTTCGTCCATACAAGACGACAACGCCCATACAAGGCAACATTTGCATTTCGTCCATACAAGACGACAACGCCCATATAAGGCGTCATTTGCATTTAGTCCATACAAGACGATAACGCCCACACAAGGCAACATTTGCATTTCGTCCATACAAGACGACAACGCCCATACAAGGCAACATTTGCATTTCGTCCATACAAGACGACAACGCCCATACAATGCAACATTTGCATTTCGTCCATACAAGACGACAACGCCCATACAAGGCAACATTTTCATTTCGTCCATACAAGACGACAATGCCCATACAAGGCAACATTTGCATTTCGTCCATACAAGACGATAACGCCCATATAAGGCAACATTTACATTTCGTCCATACAAGATGATAACGCCCACACAAGGCGTTATTTGCATTTCGTCCATACAAGACGATAACGCCCATACAAGGCGACATTTGCATTTCGTCCATACAAGACGACAACGCCCATACAAGGCAACATTTGCATTTCGTCCATACAAGACGATAACACCCATACAAGGCGACACTTGCATTTCGTCCATACAAGACGACAACGCCCATACAAGGCAACATTTGCATGTCGTCCATACAAGACGACAACGCCCATACAAGGCGTCACTTGCATTTCGTCCATACAAGACGACAACGCCCATACAAGGCGACATTTGCATTTCGTCCATACAAGACGACAACGCTCATACAAGACAACATTTGCATTTCGTCCATACAAGACGACAACGCCCATACAAGGCAACATTTTCATGTCGTCCATACAAGACGACAACGCCCATACAAGGCGCCACTTGCATTTCGTCCATACAAGACGACAACGCTCATACAATGCGACATTTGCATTTCGTCCATACAAGATGACAACGCCCATACAAGGCAACATTTACATTTCGTCCATACAAGACGACAACACCCATACAAGACGTCATTTGCATTTCGTCCATACAAGACGACAACGCCCATACAAGGCGTCATTTTGCATTTCGTCCATACAAGACGACAACGCCCATACGACTTCATTCATGTTTCGTCCATACAAGACGATAACGCCCACACAAGGCGTCATCTGCATCTCGCCTATACAAGACGGCGTATCATCACATCACTTCATCAACATCTACAAACACCATGTCTTTTCAAAGACCACGCACCCGCAACCCGGTGTCAATCATACCCGACCTTTGGACAAATTTTGAATTTGCGTCTTCCTGCTTTAATTTTCTAGCATCGCAGCAGCCCAGTGTCATCATAATTCGACACTGGGACAAAATTTTGAATTTGCATCAGCTTTTGTCCATTCTTTTTCTTGATCCTTGTTTTAATTCTGACGATGAGAACAAAATTGGCTACAAGTCAACGTCTTTGTCCGAAAACTCTTTCACCATCTTCGGTCAAAGAGGGACAACTGTTGACACCCAATTTTGACACATCTTTTAGTCATTTCTGGCAATTTTAAGCATTTTAGGACACCACATTTTATCACTATTTTTTTTAACATTTTTGTATATTTTTTACCTAACATTCTATGTTGTTTTATTTTTTGCAAATTGGCATCATGTTTTTACTTTAATTAGGTATTAAACATTTTTAAATATTATGTTATTATTGTTGCGCGATCATTTTATTTTTACTAATTTTTGTATCTCTTTAAATGATTAATTGACATCCCGTCTTTACTTTTTAATTAGACATTAAATATTTGTTAAATATTGTATTTTTTTATTATTATTGCATGACATTTGCATTTTTATAATTTTGCATCTTTAAATAATTTTTCTTTAATTAACCCGTTTTGCATTTCATCAAACCAGTCCATGTCCAAGGCACAATCTGGACCATTCCAATCCGCCAAAAACCGAAGCTCAAACTGAGGCCCAATACACCTTTCATTTTTTCCCTCCAATACCCAATACTCAATACCCAATACCCAAAACCCAAAACCCAATACCCAAAACCCTAAATCTAAATCCCACACTATAAATAAAACCTTACCCCCATTTTAAAACCATGGCCAACCGTCTACCCTCTCTCTTTAAACCCTCCCCCTCTTCATTTTGTTGCACCCAACATACCCCAGCCGCAACACCCCTCTCTATCTCTTTAAACCCTCAACCGCCGCCTACCCTCATTTTTCCCTCTCCAGCTGCACAACATAACACCCATCTCTGCCTACCCCTCTCCCTTCTCTCACACCCTCAGCCGCACACCCTTCTCTCCCGTCGCCTCAACTCCACCCCACTACTGCCGGAGCCTGAGCTCCGGCGAACACACACATTACCATCACAAATCTCAACATCGCGACCTACCTCCTCGCGTTCTGCCGAACTGTATTTTGCGTTTTTGTATCATGCCGGAGTCTCGCTCGTCGTATGTTGATATGTTATCGTATGTTGCGGTTGGGCCGATGATCTTTTTGCATTTGTTTTTTTTTGTATATCGCCGGAGTTTTTTTTACAAATCTCCAGCGACGCTCGAAAATCTCCGACGTGTTTGCTGCATTTTTTTTACTGTTTTCTGTTGATTCGTCGGATTAATTCTACACTGTTTGGGTTGCTCCGGCGACATTTTGGGCTTTCCGGTGAACTGTGTTGTTGGTTACTGATGCTACAGCCTCTTTTCGGACTGATTCTTGCTCATTTTGCAACTGAATTTTTAACCATTGTTGCTATGGTATTGGGCCATGTTGGGACTGATTTCGCCCATTTTGCTGTCCATTTAGATGTTGCTACTGATTTTTGATGATTTTGCCCTTCAATTTATTAAACTGATTGGGACAATTTCTTGTTAAAAAAGAGAGGAAGGGAACGGATGCTGCACTCTTATTAAACTGATTTTGTAGAACATATGCTATTATTTGGGTTCTTTTTAGAACAAATGCTGTTATTTGGTATTTTACTGATTTTTGAACAGATACTACACTTGGTATTTACTGATTTGAAACAAATACTACACTTGATGGCCAATGAAAAAGTTATCCGTCGATTTTTGAGGCCTCCACAATTGCTAAGACAGAAAATAAAATAAATGAAGCTTTCTGGGCAATGATGATTTCTTCCACTTACACCAGATAACCAACATGCGCTGACAGGGCGAATTCTCGCAGCCGCACTTGTTTAGGCTGTCCCATTTTATTTTTATATATCTGAGCCCTCTGTGTTTAAAACTATTACTATTTTGGCACGGATCCGAAGGTTTTATTTATCTTATTAATTTTAGCAATATTGGTCGATGAAGGAATCTCCGTCTGATTTCCAAGGCCTCCCCTGTACAAAAGACGGATTTATTTTTGGCTTTACTTATTAATTCTTGTTATTGTTTTTTAATTGTTTATTCTATTACTAACATTTTTACTAAGTGTTTATGCAGGTACCCGAATATCATCTTGTGCAGAAGGCCTAAAAAGGGCTAAAGATGTCCCGGAATTTTATCTTATGTCGCATTTAAATTTTAGTTTTACTATTTTTGTATTGCATTTTATTTTAATTATAAATTATGTAAAAATGTTTAGAATAGGTAGAATAAAAGTCAATATATAATTAACCTAGGTTTGAACGGATAGCCGCAAGTTAGCGGATCTTAAAGGATGCCTAACCCCTTCCATTTAGGATAATAAAGAACCCTGATCCAGAATCTCATTAATTTCGCAGACCATTAAATAGAGATTAATTGCAGTATTTTTATTGCAATAAATCAAGTGTCCTAATTCACTTAATTAATTAGGTGACGACTCCTTTAAATACATCTAGGAATCAACCATACGTAGTACTCTCGTTTTCGACCACAGTTAAAATGGGGTGTTACAACTATCAGTCAGCATCACTGGAATATGCCCGTGGAATTCCAACATCACCGTCGGCAGTCCATGATATAATATAAGCCAGCATCACTTTGGAAACCAAGGAACTACATATCATGTATCATGTAAGATTAGAATCCAATGTAACTATGTACATACCTTTTCTTTCTTTTAACCGAGAGTCATGTTCAACATCATGGAACGCGGGCCCATATACTCATCAATGCATATATATCAGTGTTGCGGATCGTGCAACCCGTCCCCAGATATGCTAGTGTTGCGGATCGTGCAACCCGTCCCAATAAATATATAAGTGTTGCGGATCGTGCAACCCGTCCCAATAATTATACATATAACTATCATGGCAACCTCGTGCAATTTAAATCACCTTTTGACTCTCAACAACATTATCTTTCAAATGAACCTTCATTTTAGATAAACCAAGACACTAACAAGTCTTTCATTTTATAACACCAAGGCACTATCACACCTTGCATCACTAAGGATTAAATCCATTACAACAATGTACGTGCGTCGTACATTTTATTATAGAAAATCCCAAGTACTACATGTATCACTAGGAAGTAGAATCCAATACATGTATCATTTTGAAACCATCATTTAGAAAATCAAGACACTTATCATACCAAGTATCTCTCTAAGACATGGTTTGGCAAATCAAGACACTAGACATCACGTATTACTTTAAAACATCTTTGAAAATCAAAGTGACACATATCATGTACTATATTAAGGACTTAATCATGAACATTCTCACTTGATTTCCATATAACATTTTAAACCATCTCTTGACTTTCCACAAAACTGTTATAACAAACTTCCCATAAAGCCGTTATAACAACTTTCATTTTAGAAAACTAAAGCACTACCACATCCTTCCTTTTAATACAACCAAGACATTATCATGTCATGTAACATTAGGGAAATGAATCCAAAGTACTTTGTACATCTATTCTTTATGAAAAGAATCGTTTCATGCAATATTAGGGACTTGGACCCCAAAGTACTACGTACATCTATTCTTTTAAAAAGAATCATTTTGTGTAATAAACCCCAAAATACTAACACTCGTAGTATCAATGCACGTCTACTTTTCAACTCAAGTTACTACACCTTTAGAAATTCAATTCAAGGTTTTAAAATCAAGTAACTTCTACTTTCAAATTTCAAGTAACTCATACCTTTAAATCAAGTTACTCTTCTTTAAAACAAGTCATTTATTCTCTTTAAATCAATCAAGTAACTTATTCTTTAAATCAAGCTACTTCTTTCAAACATCAAGTAAATCATCATTTTCCAATAAAATCACTCATATCCTTTAAAATTAAGTGAGCTTAACTTTTCAATTCCAATAAACTTGTACATTTCAAATCAAGTCAATTGCACCATAATGAAACCGAATTCATTTAAAACATGTACGTCCACCGTACTATACATTTTATAAGGTTCATGCTCAAAGAAAGATAGGAAAAGTTCCACATACTTCAAATAAATCAAATCTCACATACTTTCCAAATTAATCAAGTCACATAGACTTTTCAAATAAACCAAGTCACATAGACTTTCCAAATAAATCAAGTCACATAGACTTTCCAAATAAAATCAAGTCACATAGACTTTTCAAATAAATCATGTCAAAAGAAGGAAGGATAGTTCACATACCTCGTGACGACTAACCAACACGACAAGTAGCAATACGCTCCAATGTACTTCAACCTTATCGGCTATTCCTCAAGCCAAGTAGAATATGCTACACGCAGTACTTCAACCTATAATAACGATAACACTTCTATCAATTTCAAGCTTACTATTGTAAGACTTATACCAAATAATTGACATCTAATTCTACGAAAATTTGGGCAGCACTTCCTTTGTTTCTACGTACTTTTCCACCTTTTCCAAGACCCGTATTCATCAATCAACACGCCACATTTAAGGCACAACCAACAGTTAACCAAAGGGGATTACACGCCTAACTTGACGTGTAAAATTCTGCCCCATAATCTATATTAAAACAGTCCATAAAACATTCCATTATTAACCAACATTAAGGGTACAATGTGAAGCCTTTAACACTCTTATTCCTTAGGACTTTCATTAGCCATTTTACCACATTAATCATGCATACTAGGGGCTGATTTTCCAGCACATATACACCCCAAAACAGTCCATAATAACGACATCACAACGTCTAACATTTTTGGGCAGTTTTCGTCCAACAATAACTACAACGATCCAATGTCATTTTCCTTAATTCCTTTTAATCCAATTCGAATACCAATACTTCCATATAGTTTATAACAACTTATTAACAACAATATTACACCATTATAACATGCAATAGGTGACGTTAATAACCAACGAAACCCGATAACCCCACATTTTTACCATTCTCGGCCCAACTTCCTAATTTTTGGTCCCAACATTTTAATCTTCATTATTTTTAGCACATGCTCATCTACTATCTATAACAACATGTAATAACTAATTACTTCAAGAGGAAGAAGAATTTTTTTACCTTCCAAATGCCTCAAAAACCGTCCCTAGACAGTCCGCAAGATCTTGGCTCGCAGTTTTCATTTTGCTCCACTTCTTCAAGATCCAATCACATGTATGTAACCCCTACAACCTTAGGAGAAACTTCTCTTCACGTTTCGCTTCCAAAAAGTCAACGGAAAACCCCTAGGGTTTCATCCTATTTTCGGTCCAACCTAGATTTAGGGGTTAAGGGTGCTTAATCTTGCTAATCACTTGGTTAGGGACCTTAATCTTGTATAATAAACTAAGTTTGGAAGATTTGGGAATTTTTAGTCTCCAACAATGGCCCAAAACCAAGAGCTCACAAGAGAGGAAGAGAGATGGAAGTTGATGAAATAATTCTAAGTGTTGTGAGTCTTGCACCCTCTTATGTGTATATAATTTTCCCTTCGCAAAGTTTGGAAAACGTTTCGTCGGAAAACGATTCTTTTTGGTAGCTGTGCACAAATATTTTCGTCCCTTGCCTACCTTTAAGGCTTAAACTTTTATACGTACGCCCTCACGTACATACTCTGTAAATACGGGGTATAACAATATCCCTGTCACTTCCTACAACTACATACGATTCTCTAATCAGATTCTAACTCAAGTAAGTCATAACCTACCTCAATATCGAGCGGGTGCCACGAACAATTAAACCACTGCCTTCCCCTTGCGTAGAGTCTCTGAACGATTTAAATCTAGAAAATATGCGAACTAAGTTATAATACGAATTTAAGGATACCTCTGTTGCTATATTTATATTAACAATATTTTTACCATTTCAATTGTATGACTAAACTCCTACTCATATAAAATATTAGCATAACTTCAGAAATTTCAAATAACATTACTTTCTTTCAACTTTCCAGAATTTTTTGGTAAAACAAGGCAGAACTTTGAACAGTCATATCTTTCAAACCACAGGTTGGATTTATCTCCGTAAGATCTCAAACTGACGGGAACAAAGAGATATACAACTTTCATTCAGCCCATATTTTCATATTCCTTACGGATTTGTACAGTTTTCACGTTTTATATTCTGTGTTGCATGAGTTTCGATAAAACGAGGCAAAAACTTTAAACAATCATAACTTTCAAATCATAAGTCGGATTTATCTCTGTAAGATATCAAACTGACGGAAACAGAGTAGTATACAATTTTCATTCAGCATATACTTTCATATTCTCTGCATATTTATACATTTTTCATGTTTTACAAACTGCTGCAATCATTATTTCAAGATAATCACTCAAGTTTCTCTTGTTCAAACGGATTGTGGAATTTCCGTGTAATGACTTCTTTAGAAATTTTATTTCATTCTACAACACATCATTATAAAGATCATGAATAGATTAACTCAGCCATAGAACATAGAATCTAACCTGAAGCTTGCAAATAATTTGCTTTCACCGTAGCCCTTTTCTTTTCTTCTCAGCGTTAGGTTTTCTTTCCCTTTGTGTTGCTCACGTTTTTTATTCTCCTTTTCTTTCCGTTTTACTTTCTTGTTTCTTGTTTTTGCTGCTGTCCCTTGCACGTTCCCCTCCCCTAGATTAATAGGGTTTTGTATTTTTTTTCCCTTCATTTGTTTTCTTTTGTTGTTTTGTCGAGCCCTACACAAGATTAGTGGGCTTGGCCCACTTAATCATTCACCAATCTCATGCATATAACTTATATTATAAACCATATAATTAAATACCCTATAGTCTCATACTCTTTTCGTAGTTTAAAAGTGCTAAACGACTAACAGGTCGTTACATTAGATACCAATCAAACAATCGCTCGTCCTCGAGCGACAAGGTAAGGGTGGAGGAAAAGAGGTACCTGAATTGTCGAACAACTAAGGATATCTACTTACTCTTCTTTCACACCTTCTAATATCATAAAATACGTTGTCACCCACTACAAATTTTAATCGTGACTCCTTCTCGCCAGAAAGAATAACACTCATCGTCCAATTCTCCTTAAAGCTTCAAATGACGTATTATGTGCATCACTCTAGTGATTATTTTATCATTCCAAATTTGTCAAAAATCAGTCCATCACCCCAACGACTTCCAATATCTATTTGTAACTCCTCAGTATATCACTAATAGTCACTTGTACTGATTTCGAACATTAACAGTATAAGTATTGAGCCTTCCAAAAGTCTGTGATGACTCATTCCGTCCATTTTCTCTTGAATAATCAATCTTATGTCGTCACTCTAATCATTTAACCCAACTCATTAACTTGGTACAACTATACCATTCGACTTAAATCTTCATGTTTCTCAATTAACCCTAGCTAGTCACACAAATTTGATAAATTCTTAAAAAAATCAAAATACTTCAAGTCCTCATTTTTGTTCTTTCACTTATCTCATTCACCACTCCGAATACTTTGATATATGACTTTTGGCCTCCTACCCTTCACAATCGTAATAACTCTGAGTGTGATGAGACATCACACTCTTACAAAAATTCAAAAGTACTCAATCTTAAAATTTTACATGTCTCATTCCAATATCTCTATGTTATTCGTACTTGAAATGTTTAATCATGCTATCAAGCTAGAAACGTTTCGACCTAGTCTACTATCATGACACATTTTCGCCTAAAAAATATACATCAACTACAAGTTGCAGAGATTCCAAGATTTCATCTTATTTATCAACTCTAGCCCATCAATTAAATAATACTAGAAAATTACCTATCTTGGTACAACACATCGCCTTTCCATCTATCATGTTAGTCATCTGAATATTACACCTCACCAGTCACCAATCGCAACACCCCTTGACACTTCGTCATAACACTTAGTCAAGTTCCATAGACTTCCCTCTTCAGTCATATTTATTGGTTACACTCTAACCAAATGACGCATGACAACGCCGCCATACTCCATACCTAACTCAAGTACTCTCGTGTCTTCAAATTTAAATCCTTTTTCCCTTTCTGAAGATGTACCTTAATACTTCCAATTCGAATCCAAACATGCTCTCATCTTAATTCTTCAATTTTTCATGTTCCATTCACAATCACTTCTACCATTAACAAGTTTAAGATCTCTGAGTGTAATACCTTATTACGCCTTCAACAATCTAAACTATCAAATATTACACCTACATCTTTCTTACCTCGCATAATTACTCTAAGTCATTCATATCTGAAATACTCAACTGCACTATCCAACCATCGATTCTTCGACACCGTCCATTACCACCGACATATGTCTTACCTCGAAACTATGCCTTCAGTTCCAATTGTAGAGATTCTTCCTCAATCACTCTTATCACTATTTCACTCTAACTGCAAGATGTAGTAAAATGTCACCAGTGACTCGTTCATGCTGCAAGTAGTTGTGCTGCTCAAAAAAATTTCCTTCCAAGCCAACGAGTGAGATGCATTCTCCTTAAATCCTTCTCTATCATACTACATTCAAGATTACCTTTATCATTATCAACCAAAATCACTCAAACCCACCCATGGTGAATCAAGAAGTCATACATCCTTAAAAAAGTAACTGAGTCAATCATGGAGATAGTAGTAAACCACCATCTGGAGCATTTAAAGGTCCCTCTTGCTTACTCAAATCTTTAATTGAGCACTTTTTCAACCTCAATACAATTGTACATATCATTTCCTACGAAGCCTCTCTGACCACAGTACTGACCAAACCCAATCATACCCACACAGTTAATTCTCGTTGTTATACTACTTCAAACCACCGTCGAGTTAGTCCATAAAATGTAGGGTGATCTCTGACTCGTGCGCCCAAAATATCGATGTCCCCATATAGATCATAGCAGTTTTCTTATACGTTCCTTCGCAGATGAATTGCCCTTCCATCGGATTCGTAAGTTTACAGTTGAGGGTCCCTTGGTGAATCCACTGCCCTTTATCGGAACTAACCCCTTAATTCGTCGCTTTAATTTTACCTTGTAACTAGAACATGTTACCATGTACTATCACTTGTAGAAGCTTGTCGAGCCTAATCAACATACACAATACTCACGTTTCCTCCCCCAACTTAAGTATAACAACCGAAAATTCCGTAAGTAATTCATTTTTCACCCTCGTCTATCGCTAGAATCATTCCACTAGTCGCCATCGCTCCTTCCCCAAAAATATACCCGCAGTCCACCCAACTAATCAAATTATGTTCTTTTAGCATTCCTTTCATAACTAAAATAATCTCACACCGGATAATAAAGCTCACCGTTCAACACTGATTTCTCCTCGCCCTACACCAAAATATCAAGTGAACAACTGTCAGCCCCAGACTTAACTTAAATAACACACCAAATTATTCCCACAAGATTCAATCTTCCATAGTAACCTTTGACGGACGAGCACACCTATCACTTGGGCTCGCCATATTACTGAGAATGATCCATTTGAATTCCTTTACATTTTTGTCCCATCAAGTAGCTAAAGAGTCTTCACACACTTCCTATCGCAAGTCCTACTTCCTCATACCTCATCACGAAGGTCCTCCTTCATGCTAATGTGCCTCCCCGCGAGTTCATTCATAGCCTCATCATTTGTTCATTTTGTCCGGTAAAAGATTCATCCTAGTTTTTCTTTACCTCCAGGATATTAATATATGTTCAATCATATTGTATCCCATTAAATTATGTTGTGCCAAACCTCTCACGTAGAATATACAAAGTCACAACACTCATAACATTATTATCCCGCTGACTGTGCCCTTTAAAATTGTTAACTCACTCCGCAATAACCCTTAAGACATAGAAAACTCCTCCAACACCCAAGTAACTAGATTCGGAGGGTATGTCGATTAATGCGATATTTTGCACTGTCACTACCATTCTCAAGAATATAAACCAAAGAGTCAGAACCATAAATCCACCCCACTAGTTTAGATCTAATCAAGTGTCATCAACACTGAAACACACTTTCCAAATCAAGCAAAGTCACAATTGACTCCTCATGTCTAAACCCAAAACATGTCCCCACTATCAGTCAGAAAACAGAAGAATGAGGATAAGATACCACTACTTTGCACTGCCACTACTTTCTTGTTTCTTGTTTTTGCTGATGTCCCTTGCACGTTCCCCTCCCTTAGATTAATAGAGTTTTGTATTTTTTTTCCTTCCTTTGTTTTCTTTTGCTATTTTGCCGAGCCCTACACAAGATTAGTGGGCTTGGCCCACTTAATCATTCACTAATCTCATGCATATAACTTATATTATAAACTATATAATTAAATACCCTATAGTCCCATACTCTTTTCGTAGTTTAAAAGTGCTAAACGACTAACGGATCGTTACAGCCGCGGCGCCGAAACTCCTGAGAGCTGGCGCCGTGGCCCTGCAGCTTGGAGCCGCGACACCGACGCTTTCCAGAAACTTCAGGGACCAAACTGTAATTGTAATAAAGTCTTGGGTCCAAAAAGATAATGTCAGAACAACCCCACAGTCCGCGACCCGACCCGAACCGCGCGGTGGTGCGCGTGTGGGCCTAGTCTCGAACCCAAGCACACCTAGGTCCTCCTTCCTTCAAACACATAGGTTACCCCTTGGAGTCCCAATCCCTTATTAAGTTTAGAGACTTATAAAATGAACAAATCTTCCTTTTACTACCGATGTGGTAGATTTGTCACACCACTCTTCCATGTCTCAAAACCTTACTTCGCGGTCCAATATCTCTTCCATTTCTCAATGGAATTTGACGATTCTTGTCCCTACGGTCATCTACTCACTTAGTAGATTACACACATGTAAAGAACCAGGTTTTCCAACATGTGTAACTATGATGTTTAAGTCATTGAAGATGGGCGGACCCAACCTCCACCAAAGACAAATTTCCAACAAATAATTGGGAATTATTGAATATATAGGAGATAATCTTGTCACGTGGAGACAATGTCTTCTGCAACGCCATGTGACAGTCTGCGATTGGCTGCCAGAAATTCATTTTCCACCGCTACTTTAATTGTTATTTTTGACCAATAATTTGACCGAATTAAAAAAAAAATAACACCAATTTCTTTTTCAAGATCTATAAAAAGATGTGTACTTCATTTGGACACCGAAATATTTTGGCTATTTTTTCCAAATTTCTATCTTCTTCCAAATTATTTGCTATTTTTTTAATATGGATCCTAATCAAAATTCCTCCAAATTTTATATTTCCTAACCAACTACAAAATCCCAATATTCAACGTCCACAAAATTCTCAAAATATGTCATCCAATTTTCAAATGCAATATATGATGCCAATTAATTTTGGTATGCAATATTCGTATAACCGAAAAGTTTGGAATTTGACAAAAGTTTGGAACAACCGAAAATTAATTTTCAATTTGTGATTTTAATATTATCAATGTTTTAGTGTGTTTTTGATAAATTGTACGCTTAATTTATCTTCATTAATAAAATCATGTATTGTTGTGTTTTAATATTATAATAAATTTGATAAGTGTCAAAATTAAATGAATATAAGTAATTTATAATTTTATTATTATATGTGTAATAATATGAATTACTAAGAATAATATCATATACAAAATAAAAAATGAGGTAGAATGAATATATATGGCGGGGTATATGTATTGATGTGGATGAAAGAGAAAATAAATTATTTTATGAAATATCTCAAGTTGTGGAGTGTATGTGATAAATGTAGATATTTGATGATGTGACAGATGAATAATCTGAGGTGACAGGAGATAAATGTGATTTCAATTATCTCCTGCTGGAGATGGTCTTACAAAGAATACACGTCGCAGAGTTCAAGGTGCTACGTGGATGTCATCAAATATTTGAAAGAAATAGTTCCTGGATTATTTTTATTAATGAATGATTATATATATACAATTTACAATATCCATAATATGAAAAATCTTATTCCTACTTTACTCCCAAAATTATATTCTATTTGTACAATAATTCTACAATTATGGTAAGTGTACAATACTAATTAAATATAAATACAACACTAAGAATAGAGTCCAAAACTGTGATATGCACAACTGTGTATATCGTGTATATCACGGTCCAATATGATAAAAACCATTTTGTGTTTCTGTGATATACACGGTATACACAAGGCATTGTATATGCAGTGTATATCACAATATGCTTTCACACCCCGCAATCATAGTGAGCGGTCTTCGTACGCTGAAACTGTTCCTAAAATCTTCAAATAGAAATGAGGGAATACCCTTTGTAAATATGTCTGCAATTTGATACCTGAAAGGGACATGTAAGACACGTATTTGTCCACGATCTACCTTTTCGCGAACAAAATTAATAGCCATCTCAATATGTTTAGTGCACTGATGTTAAACGGGATTCCCGGAAAGATATACTGCACTAACATTATCACAATAAACCAAGATAGCTTTCTGAATGAGAAAATGATGTTCTAAGAGAAGATTGCGTATTCAACATGATTCAGAAACCACATTGGCTACCCCTCGATACTAGGTCTCTGCACTGAAGCGGGATAACTTAGCATGTCGTTTTGCATAAGGTGTATTTTGATATAGTTATCGATGGTAATTAATATATAACTCTTAGCGATGTAATGTAATTAAAACAAACTATAGTTACAAAATATAATTAGATACTAGTAATAGTTGTAAATTTTTTTCAAACTTAATTATTTTTTTTGTAATGATTTAAATTTGGTCCCTTCTATCAAAATAATAAAATCGTTTGATATTCAAAAGTTTCATTAAACTACGATACAATATACTAACATCATTGTCAATTTCAGAATGTATTAAACGCAACAAAACCTCGAATTTGTTTATCATTTTAAATTACAGTAGATTAACACATTTTAATACAAATATCAGAATAAATTTTCTTAAGGGAAAAGGAAAGGACGGTCAGAGTTGGGCGGTTGTAGACCTGGAGCTGAGACATTTTGCCTTTTCTTCTTTTCCTGGGAGCAAAAGGCGAAATTCCTCGCCCACAGGGCTCCCACCCCTTCGACCCGACAGAAATTGGTGGAGGAAGATAAATCATGGTACTCAGCGGCCCACTAGGTGGGAGGCACAATGTCTGATGTCCACAAAGAGTCATCCCTCACAAAGGAGAAATGAACTCCCATATCATGCGCAGACCGAATCTGCTTTCTGAGAAGCGAAGACTAAACCAATCAGCTGTTTCTACGCCTTTTCTTCTTTTCTTTCCCCCAACTTGTGGGGTACGAGATTTACGTGCAATTCCAAATATAGCCTCTAGGCAAAAGATATGATATTTGTTTTTGTACAATAAATAAATTTGCCGTCTTTAGGCAAATCAAGTCAAGTGGTGGGGAAACAAACAGGAAATCAAGTTGTATTGCAATTTGCTAGGGAAGTTTAAGATTTTTTTTTTAATTTAGTACTATTTCACATGCTTATGTGACCAAATTAATCACTTTGGTAAGCAGCTATTTGAAAATATAAGTAATTAAGTGGATCAACTTGTGCCTTTTTTAACGGTTCATTTTTGTTGTGTTTTAATATTTGCTTAGTGGTTCTTGGACCTAATCTTCATTACTCAACAGGATATGACCCAAGAGAGATTAGAAAGGTGCCACAAACTTCTACGGAGTTACTCTTAATTTAACCTACTTTCTTAAAACACGAAAAAATGAAAATAGACTAAAACTCCCTTGGTTTCCATTTTAGTTGTTATGTATACTACAAATACAAGTTATTTTCACAAACCGTCATTTAACTTTGGCTATGTATCACAAAAAGCCACCCAGGGATCGTTTGGTAGAGTGTATTAAAGAAAATAATACATATATTAGTTTTGTGTATTACTAATACTTTGTTTGACACATTTTATTATCCTATTCATAATTAATACTTAGTAAATCACTATATTAATAATGCAATGAGTTTTAATGCAAACATAAGCATATTTAAATACATAATTATAAAGATATTTATGAAGGGTGTTTTTTTTTAAAACAAAACTTAAATCAAATCATCAAATTATATTGTTACATAACATTTGGATATATTGAATTTTTCATGCTATAAATTTACTCTGCTTTTTTACGATTGGATACATTAAATTTTTGTTATTTGATGATAAATTTTTGTTATTTGATGATAAATTTTTTGTGATGTAACACAAATAGAATGGAATATTTTTACAACTTGATACATTAAATATTTTGTAAGTTTGATGATAAATGTTTTGTGATACAACACAAACACCATGGAATGTTTCTACAATTAGATACATTGAATTATTAATAAAATTTGTTATTTGATTATTTCACTAGTCATATGGAGAATGTGGAGGGTATTTTTGTAAACAAATAATCTTTTTAAAAAAATCATACAATGCTTTAATATATCAAATCAAACAATAAAAAAGAAATAATTACACCATAACTAATGCAATCATAACTAATGTAAGCATCAATAACACCATCATTACTAATACACCATATTCAACACTATTTTTATGTGTTCTACCATACGACCCCTAACTATTTTTATAATGAATAGATCACTTAACTTTGTCTAAGTATGATATAAAGTTTTATATTTAAAAAGAATTTAAGTTTTTAAAAATTCACCCCTTTAATTAATCTGACCCTAAAATATGTTTAGGATACGAAATTGATTTTTAAAAGTTAACTACAGGGTTTTCATCTGGAGGTTGAAGGGGGGGGGGGGGGGGGGTTAACATTAGAAATGACTAAAATATTAATTAATTCGGTTCTAAAAAATGGGCTGTGGATTGGGCAGAGTGAACATGAGAAATTACCCTCTTAATAGTTAAGAGAAATTACCAGGCTGCATGCCCGCGGCGTTAAGGGCGTTTCAGAGATTTAATATCACATTAAGTTGTGGAACGTTGGACTATCACTTCTTAACGTTTTGACTCTTCATTAAGCCTCTTAACAACTCTCTTAATAGTCATTAACCTCATTAACATCTCCTCCATCCATAAACACTATATAATCAAGTCTTATTTCAGATTTGAGGAGAGACATATAATATACATTGAACACACAATATATGAGAACATATACAGAACATAAAATAGAGGAAAAACACACATAGAATACATATTTCTATAAGTTCTTCCTAGTTCATGAAATCTCTTCCTTTCTTTCAATCTTACACACTCAAAGATTCTTCTATTATAGCGAACACTTGAGTTCCATTTGCTCATTTGTTTGATTGTTGTTTTATCTTGGGAGATAAGTTGTTGAAAGGATATACAAGGCAATATTATCTTAAGGATAGATCAAGAATTTGGTCGACTCAGCAAGCCAATTATATTGTTATATTTCCAGATTCTAAACATATTGTTGTTGTTGTTCTCAAGGGGCTTGCTGCAGTTTCAACCAATATCTCAACACTTCAAGGAAGAAGATCAACACTTCAAGGAAGGATCAAAGACTGAAGATCAAGATCATCAACACTTATTGATGTTGTGACAACTGATGTTAGGCTTCAAGCCTATTGTATTGAAATTGTAATTGATTATCCTTTCTAAGCACTAGTGATAGTTGTAAACTATTCCCATACATCCACTGTAACACCAACAGTCTTAAGATAATATTGTACTAGTGCTAGAAAGAGGTGGGCCAACAATTCTGGTCCGAGTTTGGGTCTCTCTCTGACGATAGTTACAAATCTATTTTCGTCAAAGATGAGATCTCAATTATTGATCTTCAACTTGAAGATAAAGTTAATAGTCTTGTTGGCAAGGCTAAAGGTCAAAGAAGAGTTGTTGTCACCACTCCCGAGAGTGGTGTAATCAAGTGTCCATGTTAGGCCGATTTCCAATTGCTTACGCAAGTATACGTATCGTTACAAGTAATATAGTCTGGTAAGACCGAATATCGTCCCCAGAGACTGATTTCTAATTACCGAACATCTATTCTAGGTTATCTATTTGGCAAACGATAAGTTGATTTGGTTTTTATCTAACACTAGTAGAGTAATTTCAAGAATTAAACTAAATTATTGAGGTTTAATCAGTTATGAAGGAATTAGGGCTTCCAATATCCTCAACTATCCACTATTTTCAATCCTTAATGCAACTAGAATGACTTCTTCTTCTCCGTTAAGATAGCGATTAACTAGAATATCTTATATTCCGGTTAGGATATATAATCACTCAACCCCAGTGCAGAAACCTTCTATATTTTTATGATAGGTTTTACCACATAAGATGATTAAGAACAATAACCTACAATGCTACACAAGTATCGGGGTACTTTCGTCCGCGATTTTAACCTATGTCTATTCAATTACAGCATATCCAAATCTCTCCTCTCGGTTCTTGATTCGAAATCATATAGATTATGATAATTAGTGATCAGTTAACTATCAAACATTCATACCAATACTGAATAGATCTTAATCAAGTGAAGAAGAAACCAACTAATGCATTAATTCATGAATAAGAGTTTCAAGCGATTCAATAGGAAAACCCTAATAAAGTGTTTAGCTCCTAGACATAGACATGCTAAGAACTAATACAAATCCAAGCATGAACTGAATTAAAATAGAGAAAAGAAAAATAAATACTTAGAACTAATGTCTCCAATTGTAGTCGCCAAGGTTGTCATGTGTTGTGTATCCGGTGTGTTTGAATATGTACAAGCTGCTTCCTTTAGGTCAGAGTTTTAGGAATTATATAGTTGAGAAAAATTGCGCTTCGGACCCTTTTAACCCTCTGAAATTCGACCAAAAAAATCAGATTTTCCGCGTCGGTGCCTTGGCCCTGCAGGCTGGCGCCACGACGCCGAAATTACTGAAGCAAAATCATACATCTCAGGACAATTAGCGCTGCGGCGCCTGTGGTGTTACTTTTCTGGTTTTCCGATTTTTCATCATTTTCTCGTCCGGACTTCGTCTGATTTCTTGTATACTTCCCGGGACTTCTTAGACTTCATTTCTTGGCCTTTTCTTGTGAAATTACACCTCAATTAAGCTCATTTCATCTTCTTTTTGCCATTTCTCCATTTAGGACCGTTGTGACTCAAAAGAAATAAAAACGACCCTAACACGACACTAATTTCAAAGAAAATAAGAAAAATACTAACTAAAAATGATTCAAAAAGTGTATATAAAATATGCCTAACAGTCCACAAGAGATTGAAGATATCAATTGGAACTTGAGGAGAAGGCTGGAGATGATGGTTCATCTTGTAGCAGGAAGCCTCCATCTTATGATAAGGAGGATTTGGACACGTGACGAACGTGGGCCAAATCCCAAAGGTATAAGTTAATTATTTATTCCTTGTCAAAAAATGAGATTAAAAGAGGTCTGATTAAAATGAACTGAATAAGGGTACAAATATGAAAGTATATATTTATATTCCATACGCCTTAAAATCAGAAAGTTTAATCTCACTTACCTTCCCGTTTAAATATTGGACTGTTATAAACAACTGCCTAAAAAGATATGGACTTAGATTGTAATAAAATGATTTTATGGACAATCCTAAACATGGGAAGAGGACTAAAGACAAGGACTAGAGGACTAGTGACAATCCTGTCACCATTTACGACAGAAGATCCGTCTTTTGACAGGATAGTAGCGAATACTCAGTCATACAAAGCCTACGGGCGACTGGAGTGGTTCAGAGTTACCAGATCTCAATAGATCTGAAGGCCAAAAGAAAGGAAGAAAAGAAATTGGACACTCAGTCTGCCAAGGCAACTGGAGTGGGACAGAGAGTCTAGATCACTTGTGATATGGTTACGTCCTAACCACGGGCAAGAAGTTGCTCATGTGAAGCAACGCTACCTTCAAAGTAGACGAAATTGAAGAGGTTGTCCTTAAAAGAACTTAAGGGATGGGATCACTCTTAAGCGAGGTGATACATGTCCTAAACTTGGTGTCAAGGACGCCGTTGGACAATATGGCTTGAGTTTTTCGCCTCATGTCCCACAGGTCAATAATAACTAAAAGTGGTACAGTAAAACTGTAGCCAAGTGGATGATATGTTTGTAATCCATGCATCTATGCTATCATAGATTAAGACACGTTAAAACAAAAGTTCATTAAAAAACCAACGAGATTGATATTGTTGCCATCCGTCAATACAAACCCTCAAATAAATATGAGGTAGGCAAAAAGGCAAAATCACCTTCCGCTCCAAAAGGAATAGCGAAAAGAAGACCGCCTCTATAACTTCGTAACCACCATGGGTGATTTGAAGTTCGCATAAATGAGGAGACAAGTACGCCGTGATCTTAATCGATAATGATACAATGTATTGCATCCTTTGTTGAAGAACAATGATGAAACGAGTCAGAAACGCCGCGGCGCCGACAACGTCAGAAAACTCTCTGAAGTTTCTTAGCCACGGTGCCTCCCTGCAGGGCCGCGACGCCATAAACTCTCTGAAGTTTCAGCACCGCGGCGCCTCCCTGCAGGGCCACGACTAAGCCAAATTCAGAACGGCGCCTCTCAGCGGGCCGCGATGCTGCGAGTGTAAGCTAAAAATCTATGAATTGAGAAATTTGTAGTGATAGAGGGGGAGAATGCGAAACATTGTTGATCCAACGACTGCTCCTTACTCACCTCAGACTAAATAGTGTTAGCCAAGCGCAGACTTGTACGTCCAAGATGCAAGACGATCCTTACCGCTAATGTGATTCTTAATAGAACTCCGCATAAGGATACGAGACATGGATGTTAAGATAATCTTCTTAAACCGGAGAATTGGGTTTGAGTACTGTTGGGCTTCTTCCTGAAATCCCTTATGGTTCCGGAAATGTCTACATTTTGGTCCTGGGAGTTTCAGATAGAACATAAATAATGAATCTGACTACAGAAACATTGACTCTGATATTAAAAAGTCAACATTTGGAAAATCATAAGTCCGGAAGTGGAAGATGAAAGTAATACGGAACAACCAGAGGGGTTTGAGGTTCCAAGAAAGAGAAGAAAGTTTGTCGGCTTGTCAAATCTCTGTGCGGGCTGAAGTTTTGGCACAAAACATTTCTCCTAAAATATATGTTTCAACATGAAAGGTTATGGGTATTGCAGATGACATCTTAGGTTTGGAATCCCTAAGACATATAACAGACTGGTCTGATTCCAAACTCCTCTATGAGGATCTAGATAGTCTCGTTGAAGTCACCAATGGATTTGAAATCATGGTGCACCTATATGCCATGAGAGATATGCTCAGATCACACTGTAATTGACCTGGTCTTGGTTCATAACAGAAGAACCAGTTGAACTAAGGTTCACTCGTGATTCTGGAAATGATCAACAGAAGACGTTAAGTCAGATGTGACGACATCTGAATTATTCGCCTATCTATGATTTATAATATTCTTGATGTCCAGTGGTTCTGGGAGAACAAAATGATGCAAACTGGACATAAGGCCTGAAGAACACCAAATGTGCATGGTGTGCCTTAGGAAAATCCTCTAAGCAAACCTTGCATCGGTCGATTCATGATGGAATCAGAGTTCATCGCTTCACACAAAGGATGATGAGAAGTTGAGTAACTTCACAACTACTTAGAGGATGTCCCTTAATGGGAGTAACTCGTGTCTGCTCTAGTTTGATACTGTGAGAGCACGATGACGGCGTCTGGACATATCTGTCACAGACATAAGACCGAATGACAGTTGATCTTCACGGGTAACACTTCCTTGATTAATAATCAAAGGAGAATATAGTAGACCTTCACATATCAAGGGTTTTGCCTGTCTAGGGGAATTGGCTTAAAACCCAATCAATACGAACTGATATAGTGGACACCCAACCTTACGGACTGGAGATCCCAGGGATAATGTTCAATGGGAAAACTAAATTGTAAAGGTTCAGTTGAGCGCTTCGATGAAAGTAAGAGCACTTTGGATAATGGTTCTTAAGAACCATAATCCAAATCCATTTCCGTGATCTGCAGATGGGGTAAAGGTTAAGCTTCCAAAAACCTTTAATGATCCTCAACAGTTGAGGTTAGGTTTGGAAAAAATTTAATGGTTCATAATGCTTGTGAAGCTAGGTATTGCAGGATACCTTATAGGAGACCACCTATTTAAGTGCGAGGACAGACCGCCTCAAATGAACGCACTTAAGAATCCAAGGGTGTCCACGGCCCACGACGGACAGAACATAAAGAAGGATTAAGTAGGAAAGATGTTGTGTTGATACCATTGTCTTGACATATACTAAACACTGACGATTCAAGACATCATGTTCATCGCACAGTAAATATGTCTGATAGTATTCTACTATGGAAGGTTCAAAGCTACGGCTACCTCCTCAGATGCAACATTGATCCGCCAAAAGGATTGCTGAAAGAAGGCACCATGTGTGTGCACCAAAATCTCTTCCAAGAGGGGATTATTGGAAATTTGCCTTTGGTGGAGGTTGGGTCCGTCCATCTTCAATGACTTAAACATCATGGTTCCACATGTTGGAGAACCTGGTTCTTTACATGTGTGTAATCTACTAAGTGAGCAGATGACCACAGGGCCAAGAATCATCAAATTCCATTGAGAAATGGAAGAGATATTGGTCCGCGAAGTAAGGTGTTTGAGACATGAAAGAGTGGTGTCTGACAAATCTACCACATCGGTAGTAAAAGGAAGATTTGTTCATGTTATAAGTCTCTAAACTGAATAAGGGATTGCGACCCCAAGGGGTAACCCATGTATTTGAAGGAGGGATGACCTAGGTGTGCTTGGGTTCGATACTAGGCCCACACGCGCGCCACCACCACCAGCCCGGTCCGGGTCGTAGTCGCGTCAGTCGTTTCGACGACAGCGCTGTCGCTCGGGAGTTTCGGCGCCACTGCAGGCCGCTCTGCGGGTTTTCGCAGGTTTAATGTCATTAAGTTGTTGGAACGTTGGACACTTATTCCTGAACGTTTTGGCTCTTCATTGAGCCTCATAAACATCCCTCTTAATAGTCATTAACACCCAATTAACACCTCCCCTCATCTCTCAACTATATAACCATGCCTTATTTCATATTTGGAGAGACATAATATACATGAGAGACACAATATACACAATGAACATAAGAGAAATACTCTCTACACTTGGATGATTTCAGACTTGATGAAATCTCTTCATTTCTTGCAATCTTACACACTCAAAGATCCTTCTATTCTAGCGAACATTTGAGTTCCCTTTGCTCATTTGTTTGATTGTTGTTTTATCTTGGGAGATAAGTTGCCATTACAACCATTGAAAGGATGTACGGAGCAATATTATCTTAAGGATAGATCAAGAATTTGGTCGACTCAGCAAGCCAATTATATTGTTATATTTTCAGATTCTACACATATTGTTGTTGTTCTCAAGGCTTCATAGCTTTCAACCAACATCTCAACACTTCAAGGAAGGATCAGAGACCGAAGATCAAGATCATCAACACTTATTGATGTTGTGACAACTGATGTTAGGCTTCAAGCCTATTGTATTGAAATTGTAATTGATTATCCTTTCTAAGCACTAGTGATAGTTGTAAACTATTCCATACATCCACTGTAAAACCAATATTATTTTGACGTCAATATGTTATTTAAATTATCTCCTGCTGTGTGTAATTATCGGGCACAATGTTGCCTGCGGAAGATGGTCTAAGGCGTGGTCCAATTTGCCTCCATATGCGCTTCCTTGAAAGATTCTACGGCCACATTATGGAACCCACCATAATAGCCTTTGAGAAGAATTAAGGAAGTTTTGTTGGATCATTCTCTTTTGTTCGTTTTCTATAAAAGAGAGCGAATGAAAGGAAAATTGCAAAAGTTAATTTGTTTTAGGTGCATAAATATAATTAGGTGGGAATTAAAAGAAACAATTTTGTTTTTTAATTCTTGATTTCAGTTCGGATCCTCTCAAGCTGTCAAGCAATATAAAGGCAATGACTAATGAGGAGAGAAAAGAGGATTAGTACTACTACTTTTATATTGAGCCCACAAAATTATTCTCCATTATCATCATTTTCCTTCTCTTTCTTTTTTTTTTTGTTGGTAGATTTCTCTTCCTCACATTGGCATAGGAAAAAAGTATAAGAACTCAAATTGCATAGTTAACTTAGGAGTTGTCCTATGAGGAGAATTCTGTGGCCATATTGGATCGTCAAGTCAGGAGACTACGGACTAAGGATATTGCATCCGTCAAGGTGTTATGGTGGAACAACAATAGAAAGGAAATGACTTGGGAGGCAGAGGACGAGATGAAAAAGAAGTATCCTCACTTATTCTCTATGCCTCCAGATAATTCAATCTGACTCCCTTATTTGATTATTGTGTTGGTGGACTGTGTATATGTGTTTATTTGTGGCCCCGTGTGACATATGTTGGGATGCTGGATATAGATGGATAGGCACTATAATAAAGGAGACTCTGTCGAAATTTCTAGAACATGAGACTTGTTATGAACATTCGAGGTCGAATGTTTCTAAGGGGGGGGGGGGGGGGGGGTAAGAAAAGAATTAAGAACGTCATTAAGGTTAATGTTCGGATAATGGAAACAAGATATAATTATATAAGCTACGGGCACGTCGGTGAGAGTCTAAAACAATAAGTTATATATAGGTTTATTATTTATTATAAGAATAATGACACGGGGAAGCCGAGACTTTATGGAAATTTTCGGGAATTAGAAGAAGTGGGATCTAAGCTTTAATTATTATTTGATGGGTTAATTTAAGTAGACCATTAAAAGAATTGGACCAAAGTGCTATTAAAGAATTCAAATTTGCCCTTAAACCTATTAATTCTTTATCTTCTAAATTTTGTATTCCCACACTTCACTTTTCAAACACTCCCTCACATCTCTCTCTCCCTCTTCAACCGATTCTCCCCATTTTCATCAATCAAGCTTTTATATTTCCTTCCTCCAAGATAAATTCTCCATCCAAATTTCTTAGCCAAGAATTTCACAAAGCAGAGGGTAGCTTTCATCTTCTTGGCGAAAATTGGGCAAGGAAATTCCAGATTTTGGATGAAATTTTTGGGAAGAAAATATGCAAGAATGATGGAGTAAATTTGTAGAATACATGCATGTTGAATTGGAGTTGAAGAAGTGAAAAATAGGTGCAAAAAATTCGATAAAACAGTAAGGAAAGATTAAGGGACTGTTTTGGGCGAATTCAAGGTATAATTTTTTTTTATATAGTTTAAATGAAGTTGCATGTGTTGTAATTGAAGATGTGAATTTGTGTTAAGATGGAATTGGAATTATGAAAATGCATGTGACTATATTAAGATATATACGCCGATTGGAACTGTTTTGTATACATTAAGTTTGATTGTTGTATTGCAATATGGTTACTAATTGCATGATGAACTTGTAAGGAAATCTTGATAGTTTAAAGTTGTAATTGTTATATGGAATTAGTGAAATATGAATTGGGTATAAAGAGTTAAAAGAAGAGCCAAGACAATGTGTTTTTGAACCATAACATTTAACGAATTGTCGGACCTCGTCGTCGCGACTTAGGGGTTGTCTTGGGGCTGATTTGGTGATGTAATAATGCTGAGAATTTCATCAAGAATATGCATAAACAATGTGGTAATTGCTTACGCAAGTCCTAAAGGAATCAAAGTATAGGAAAATGTAGAAAAGCTTCGCATTTCCTTCTCCTTGTTAACTAAAGTGTGAGTTGTTCTCATGGACTATTCTTTAATACAGATTAAGGGTTAGAATGACATGAAATAAGTATATATAATCCCTTGGTTATCGAAGTTGATAAATTGAATGTTTAGATAATTTTGACTACATATGAAAATGGTAGTGGTTATTAGTTTAATTTGGATCATTGGGTTGATTTGGATTGTTGGATTGAATTGGATTATTGGTTGGATTTGAATTGTTGGTTGATTTGGATTATTGGTAAAATTATGGATACGCACGTAAACAAAGGAAATGCTGTCCAAATTTTTATAGGAATAAGGGAGCCATTACTCATATAACTTACATTAGAAATCATAGAATTGACGAGCGTATCATTCCTTATTATAGGTTGAAGTACTAGACGAAGCATACCTTAATATTGAGTTGAGTAGTCGCCTAAGAGGTATGTAAAATTCTTCCTTCCTTCTTTTTGGCATGATTTTAATGAAAGTACGGCGGACATACGTAATTCCTATAAGTTCAGTTTTAAAGGATAATTTTGATTAGTGTCTATGATTTTCAGTAAAAGAGTTTATTATGAAGATATTATCGAGAGTCAAAGATGATTTTTAATTGCATATGGTTGCTCATGATATCTAATCGTGCTAAGTATTATTGTTTCACTCCACCGAGTCCCGGATCATGTTCGTCTGTGACTTTACAAAATTCATCGAGTCCTCACTGAGGCCGAGACACGTTATATACATATATACAGATTTTATCGAGTCCTCCATGAGGTCGAGACATGATATCTTGCACATATCTGAGACTTCCATCGAGTCCTCACTGAAGCCGAGACATGTTATCTGATTCATATACAGACTTAGACATAATGACAATATGAGTCAGTATTCATGATTTCTGATATGACTCTCATTTTTTGTTAAGCTTGATGACTCTATATCTTTACTTGACACAGTTGTAATTTCATTTTCAGTATTTCATGTTTTATATACTCAGTACATTATTTCGTACTGATTCCCCTTTCCTCGGGGGGCTGCGTTCATGCCCGCAGGTTCAGGTGTTCAGATAAGTGACCTCCGCCTAGGATTTCAGACATGCAGTTGGAGACTCCTTTGTTCCGAGCGCCTATTTTGGTACGCATGCATCTTTTAGACTTATGCCTATTTTGGGCACGACGGGGTCCTGTCCCGTCATATTTCAGTATTGCACTCTTAGAGGTCTGTAGACAGTGGTGGGTTGGACGTTTGTACCTTGTTCTGGGTTTTTGATGTTGTTATCTAGTGGCAGCCTTGCCGGCTTGCTTATTTTGATTATGCCTTTGTGCACGTGATGTTGGTTGGTGGCAGCCTAGTCGGCTAGCCTATTATGATCGTTGTTTTGTTGTTATTTTGGCAGCCTTGTCGGCTCGCCCATTTTAGGGATATGTTGTAAAAGCAGCGTTGTGCTGCCGAAATTTCTATAAATCTCTGTATTAGATAAATTAAGAGTGACATGTCAGTAAAGATGTCCAATTAGGACGCTTAGTCGCGGCCCGTCGGGACAAATCGTGACATATAACCACCCCGACATCGCGAGTTCGAATATGTGTGGTGACAATATTTGCTGAAATATTGGATTGTTGTTGGGTTTCGTGTCCCGTTGGTCCTCTCCCTTGCAGGACTGCCACTCGCGCATATCCCTCAATTTACATCACACCTGACCAAGGAGCCTCTGATGCAGATGGGGGGTTTCGCCTTCGGGACTTTTCCCTTATCAAAGAAATAAGGAACTAAAAGAAAACATTACTTATTTTTTATCTCATATTTTATATTCTTAAGTGGGAACAAGAAAAAGAAAAGTCTTCCATAAAATTGATCTATTAATCTTATTTGTTACTCAACCATTAACTTTTTCATCTTAAAAAAACTTAAAAGATTCAAAAAACAAAATCACTTATAATAACTATAAAAGAAAACTTTTTACATGTTACATACTTGCATCTCCTTAAAAATTGTGAGAGATGGAAGGGATGGGCAGCCAGGAGTTCAAGCTTTCCACTTCCGAATATCAAAGAGCGAACATAAGTTGTCCTCTTACGAAAGAGAGTCATTTTCCATACCTTATCCAGCCTGTTTAAAATATCCCCTATTTTTTTAAGAGGTCACCGAAACAACAACAAAAAAACACTTATCCTTAAGACAATCCACGTAAGGGGACATTGTCCCTGATAATTACATACAACCGAAGATAATTCAAATGACATATTGACGTAAAAATAATTGAAAATTATTAAATATATAAGAGATAATCTTATCACGTGGAGACAATATCTCCTACTGTGGAAGGTGCATAAGACATTGTATCCTGCAGTGCCATATGACAGCCTGCGATTGGCTGCCAGAAATTCATTTTCCACCAGTATTTTAATTGTTATTTTTGACGAATAATTTAACCGAATTTAAAAATAAAAAAACATCAATTTTTTTAATTTTTCAAGATCTATAAAAAGAGACTAGGTTTACTTCATTTGGACACCAAAATATTTTGGCTATTTTCTTCAAATTTCTATCTTCTTCCAAAGTATTTGCTATTTTTTAAATATGGATCCTAATCAAAGTTTTAATCTTCCTCCAAATTTTATATTTCCTAACCAACTACAAAATCTCAATATTCACGTCCACAAAATTCTCAAAATATGTCATCCAATTTTCAGATGTCATATATAATGTACCCTTCAATAGCGTTCTTGCTCAAATTCAAAATACTGATGCGAGAATTCATCAAATTAGGTGGTATAGTACCAGAAATATTGTTATCATCAAGATGTAATGTTGCAAGAACGTGCATATTTCCTAGAGATAGAGCAACCGAAAATTAATTTTCAATTTGTGATTTTTAATATTATGAATGTTTTAGTGTGTTTTTAATAAATTGTACGATTAATTTATCTTCATTAATAAAATCGTGCATTGTTGTGTTTTAATATTATAATAATATTTGATAAGTGTTAAAATTAAATGAATATAAGTAATTTATAATTTTATTATTATATATAATAATATTTGTAATAATATCATATACAAAATAGAAAATGAGATAGAATGAATATATATGGTGGAATATATGTATTGATGTGGAGGAAACATGAAAAGAGTTATCCCACTCATGATTTAGAGCTAGCAACGGTGATTCATGCTTTGAAGATATGGAGACATTACTTGTATGAT
The DNA here is from genome assembly GCA_029844215.1 of Przewalskia tangutica. Taxonomy (NCBI): domain Eukaryota; kingdom Viridiplantae; phylum Streptophyta; class Magnoliopsida; order Solanales; family Solanaceae; genus Przewalskia; species Przewalskia tangutica. The sequence continues at coordinate 31,748,952 of CM056731.1, read as the reverse complement.
GTTCATGTTGATATTTACACGGATCATAAGAGCCTCTAATACATCTTTAAGCAGAAAGAGTTGAATCTACGACAGCGACGTTGGCTAGAGTTGTTGAAAGACTATGATGTTGATATTTTGTACCACCCAGGGAAGACCAATGTTGTGGCAGATACTCTTAGCCGAAGATCTATGGGTAGCATCGGATGTGCAAATGGACAGAAAGAGATGATCTGAGAGATTCACAGGCTAGCTAGTCTTGGAGTCCGGTTGGCGGATTCTGAAGATAGTGGTATTCTTGTTCGAGGAGTTGCTGAGTCTTCTATCATAGAAGAGGTGAAGAGATGTCAGTATGAGGACCCTATTCTGGCACGATATAGAGATGCAGCTCTCCGAAAGGAGAAGGCTTTATTTGAAATGGCCTCTGATGACGTGCTACAGTATGAAGGTAGGTTATGTGTACCGAATGTTGCAGGACTGCGGCAGCAGATTATGGGTGAAGCACACAATGCCCGTTATTCCATTCATCCAGGGTCGACGAAAATGTATCATGACCTTAGGTGCTTGTATTGTTGGGATGGCATGAAGAGAGACGTAGCAAAATTTATTGCCCGAATTGTCAGCAGGTTAAGGTCGAGCATCAGAAGTCTGGCGGGTTACTGCAGGCGATAGAGATCCCGACTTGGAAGTGAGAGGTGATTAATATGAATTTTATTACAGGTTTGCCTCGTACTCAGCGGAAGTGTGATTCCATCTGGGTTATTGTAGATAGGCTGACAAAATCAGCTCATTTTCTTTCAGTCCGGACTACTTATTCAGCGGAGGACTATGTTAGATTATACATCAGGGAGATAGTAAGACTACACGGGGTTCCCGTATCTATCATATCTGATCGAGGAGCCCAGTTCACGGCTAACTTCTGGAGATCATTTCAGAAAGGATTAGGAACGCAGGTGAGTCTCAAAGATTTACATTTCATCCTCGGAGCGGACGGGCAGCGAGCGTACCATCTGACAATCGTAGGATATGTTAGGGCTTGTATTATTGATTTTAGAGGTAGTTGGGATGATCACTTGTCACTTATTGAGTTTGCTTACAATAACAGCTACCACTCTAGCATTCATATGACCTCGTATGAGGCTTTGTATTAGAGGAAGTGCAGGTCGCCCATTGATTGATTTGATGTAGGTGAGACTCAGTTGATTGGTCCAGACATAGTTCAGCAAGTTGTCGACAATGTGAAACTCATACAAGAGAGATTACTAGCACCAGTCGGCGAAGTCATATCGCGATGTCGGTGTATCGTGACTTAGAGTTTCAGATCGATGACTGGGTATTCTTGAAGGTGTCACCCATGAAGGGTGTGATGAGATTTGGAAAGAGATGGAAGCTTGGCCCGAGGTATATTGGGCCTTATCAGATCATTCGCAGGATTGGCCAAGTTTCCTATGAGCTGGACTTACCCTCAGACTTGGAAGCAGTACATCCAGTTTTTCATGTGTCTATGCTACGGAAGTGTATTGGCGATCCTTTCAGAGTCTTCCCAGTGGACGATGTCCAGGTGACTGAGGAGTTATCCTATGAGGAGAATCCCGTGGCCATATTAGATCACCAAGTCAGGAGACTGCGGACTAAGGATGTTGCATCCGTCAAGGTGTTATGGCGGAACAACAATAGAGAGGAAATGACTTGGGAGGCAGAGGACGAGATGAAAAAGAAGTATCCTCACTTATTGTCTATGCCTCCAGGTAATTCAATCTGACTCTCTTATTTGATTATTGTGTTGGTGGACTGTGTATATGTGTTTATTTGTGGCCCCGTGTGGCATCTGTTGGGATGTTGGATATAGATGGATAAGCACTATTATAAAGGAGGCTCTGCCGAAATTTCTAAAACATGAGACTTGTTATGAACATTCGAGGACGAATGTTTCTAAGGGGGGGGGGGGAGAATGTTACACCTCGTAAGTTAAGACAAAGATTAAGAACGTCATTAAGGTTAATGTTCGGATAATGGAAATAAGATATAATTATATAAGCTACGGCACGTCGGTGAGAGTCTAAAATAATAAGTTATATATAGGTTTATTGAGGATTATTATTTATTATAAGAATAATGACATAGGGAAGCCGAGACTTTATGGAAATTTTCGAGAATTAGAAGAAGTGGGATCTAAGCTTTAATTATTACTTGAGGGGTTAATTTAAGTAGACCATTAAAAGAATTGGACCAAAGTGCTATTAAAGAATTCAAATTTGCCCTTAAACCTATTAATTCTTTATCTTCTAAATTTTGTATTCCCACACTTCACTTTTCAAACACTCCCTCTCATCTTTCTCTCCCTCTTCAACCGACCCCCTCCCCCATTTTCATCAATTGAAGCTTTTTTCTATTTCCTTCCTCCAAGATAAATTCTCCATCCAAATTTCTTAGCCAAGAATTTCGTCAAAACAGAGGGGTAGATTTCTGCCATCACCGAGAATTGGGCAAGGAAATTCCAGATTTTGGATGAAATTTTTGGGAAGAAAATATGCAAGAATGATGGAGTAAATTTGTAGAATACATGCATGTTGAATTGGAGTTGAAGAAGTGAAAAATAGGTGTAAAAAATTTGATAAAACAGTAAGGAAAGATTAAGGGACTGTTTTGGGCGAATTCAATGTATAAAATTCTTCTTTTTATAGTTTAAATGAAGTTGCATGTGTTGTAATTGAAGATGTGAATTTGTGTTAAGATGGAATTGGAATTATGAAAATGCATGTGGCTATATTAAGATATATACGCCGATTAGAACGGTTTTGTATACATTAAGTTTGATTGTTGTATTGCAATATGGTTACTAATTGCATGATGAACTTGTAAGGAAATCTTGATAGTTTAAAGTTGTAATTGTTATATGGAATTAGTGAAATACGAATTGGGTATAAAGAGTTAAAAGAAGAGCCAAGGCAATGTGTTTTTGAACCATAACATTTAAGGAATTGTCGGACCTCGTCGTCGCGACTTAGGGGCTGTTTTGGGGCTGATTTGGTGATGTAATAATGCTGGGAATTTCATCAATAATATGCATAAACAATGTGGTAATTGCTTACGCAAGTCCTAAAGGAATCAAAGTATAGGAAAGTGTAGAAAAGCTTCGCATTTCCCCCTCTTTGTTAACTAAAGTGTGAGTTGTTCTCATGGACTATTCTTTAATACGGATTAAGGGTTAGAATGACATGAAATAAGTATATATAATCCCTTGGTTATCGAAGTTGATAAATTGAATGTTTAGATAATTTTGACTACATATAAAAATGGTAGTGGTTATTAGTTTAATTTGGATCATTGGGTTGATTTGGATTGTTGGATTGAATTGGATTATTGGTTGGATTTGAATTGTTGGTTGATTTGGATTATTGGTAAAATTGTGGATACGCACGTAAACAAAGGAAATGTTGTCCAAATTTTTATAGGAATAAGGTATCCATTACTCATATAACTTACATTAGAAATCATAGAATTGACGAGCGTATCATTCCTTATTATAGGTTGAAGTACTAGATGAAGCATACCTTAATATTGAGTTGAGTAGTCGCCTAAGAGGTATGTAAAATTCTTCCTTCCTTCTTTTTGGCATGATTTTAATGAAAGTACGGCGGACGTACGTAATTCTTATAAGTTCAATTTTAAAGGATAATTGTTGATTAGTGTCTATGATTTTCAGTAAAAGAGTTTATTATGAAGATATTATCGAGAGTCAAAGATGATTTTTAATTGCATATGGTTGCTCATGATATCTAATCGTGCTAAGTATTATTGTTTCACTCCACCGAGTCCCGGGCCGGATCATATTCGTGCGCAGCTTTACAGAATTCATCGAGTCCCTCACTGTGAGGGCGAGACACGTTATATACATATATACAAATTTTATCGAGTCCTCCATGTAGGTCGAGACATGATATCTTGTACATATCTGATTTCCATCGAGTCCCTCACTAGAGGGCCGAGATATGTTATACAGACTTAGACATAATGATAGTATGAGCCAGTATTCATGATTTCTAATATGACTCTCATTTTTTGTTAAGCTTGATGACTCTCTATCATTACTTGACACAGTTGTAATTTCATTTTCAGTATTTCATGTTTTATATACTCAGTACATTATTTCGTCGACCGCTCCTTTCCTGCGTTAAATGCCCGCAGTTCAGTGTTGAATATGTGACCTCCGTCTAGGATTTCTATCTGCACTGGAGAGCTCATTTGTTCGAGCGGTATTTTGGTACGCACCTTTATCTTTCGGACTTATGCCTATTTTGGGCACGACGGTCTTGTCCGTCATATGTCGATATTGCACTCTTAGGTCCGCATGAGCGTTGGTGGGTTGGACGTTTGTACCTTGTTATGGGTTTTTGATGTTGTTATCTAGTGGCAACCTTGCCGGCTTGCTTATTTTGATTATGCATTTGTGCACGTGATGTTGGTTGGTGGCAGCCTGGCTAAATTTATTATGATTGTTGTTTTGTTGTTGTTTTGGCGACGCGTATTTCGCCCATTTTAGGAATATGTTGTAAAAGCAGCGTTGTGCTGCCGAAATTTTTATAAATCTCTGTATTAGATAAATTAAGAGTGACAGGTCAGTAAAGACGTCCAATTAGGACGCTTAGTCGCGGCCCGTCGGGTCAGATCGTGACATATAACCACCCCGACGTCGCGAATTCGAATATGTGTTGTGACAATATTTGCTGAAATATTGGGTTGTTGCTGGATTCGTGTTCCGTTGGTCATCTCCCTTGCAGGACTGCCACTCGCGCATATCCCTCAATTTACATTACACCTGGCCAAGGAGCCTCTGATGCAGATAGAGGGTTTCGCCTTCGGGACTTTTCCCTTATCAAAGAAATAAGGAACTAAAAGAAAACATTACTTATTTTTTATCTCATATTTTATATTCTTAAGTGGGAACAAGAAAAAGAAAAGTCTTCCATAAAATTGATCTATTAATCTTATTTGTTACTCAACCATCAACTTTTTCATCTTAAAAAACTTAAAAGATTCATACAACAAAATCACTTATAATAACTATAAAAGAAAACTTTTTACATGTTACATACTTGCATCTCCTTAAAAATTGTGAGAGATGGAAGGGATGGGCAGCCAGGAGTTCAAGCTTTCCACTTCCGAATATCAAAGAGCGAACATAAGTTGTCCTCTTACGAAAGAGAGTCATTTTCCATACCTTATCCAGCCTGTTTAAAATATCCCCTATTTTTTTAAGAGGTCACCGAAACAACAAAAAAAAAACACTTATCCTTAAGACAATCCACCTAGGTGGGACATTGTCTCTGATAATTACATACAACAGAAGACAATTCAAATGACATATTGACGTAAAAATAATTGAAAATTATTAAATATATAGGAGATAATCTTATCACGTGGAGACAATATCTCCTGGTGTGGAAGGTGCAGGAGATATTGTCTCCTGCAGTGCCATATGACAGCCTGCGATTGGCTGTCAGAAATTCATTTTCCACCAGTATTTTAATTGTTATTTTTGACGAATAATTTAACCGAATTTAAAAATAAAAAAAACATCAAATTTTTTAATTTTTCAAGATCTATAAAAAGATACTAGGTTTACTTCATTTGGACACCAAAATATTTTGGCTATTTTCTTCAAATTTCTATCTTCTTCCAAAGTATTTGCTATTTTTTAAATATGGATCCTAATCAAAATTTTAATCTTCCTCCAAATTTTATATTTCCTAACCAACTACAAAATCTCAATATTCACGTCCACAAAATTCTCAAAATATGTCATCCAATTTTCAAATGTCATATATAATGTACCCTTTAATAGCGTTCTTGCTCAAATTCAAAATGTTGATGCGAGAATTCATCAAACTAGGTGGTATAGTACCAGAAATATTGTTACCATCAAGATGTAATGTTGCAAGAATGTGCATATTTCCTAGAGATAGAGCAACCGAAAATTAATTTTTAATTTGTGATTTTTAATATTATGAATGTTTTAGTGTGTTTTTAATAAATTGTACGATTAATTTATCTTCATTAATAAAATCATCCATTATTGTGTTTTAATATTATAATAATATTTGATAAGTGTTAAAATTAAATGAATATAAGTAATTTATAATTTTATTATTATATATAATAATATTTGTAATAATATCATATACAAAATAGAAAATGAGATAGAATGAATATATATGGTGGAATATATGTATTGATGTGGAGGAAAGAAAAAATAAATTACTTTTTAAAATATCTCTTACCGTGAAGTGTATGTGATAAATATAGATAATTAATGATGTGACAGATTATTCGCTGATGTGACAAAAAATTATCTCGTGGCCGGTGGAGATGGTCTAAAGGTGACAATTAAGTAAATAACACGTCAGACCTAATCTAGAGACTAGAACCACTCCCCCTCGACCCACCATAATTACCCAAAATTTCATAGTAGGGGTATTACCGTCAATTCATTACAATTTGCCTTATACGCGTATCCAATGAGGCCATTATTCCATCACCATTACCAACCTCTTCTCCTTAAAACCTCCATTTCCCCTTCCCCAATTCCCATTTCTTCTTCCCAACCAAACCACAAACCTCTTTCTCTCTCTACAAATTTCATATTTTCTCTCTCCAAATTGAAGCAATCAGTCAATCGATTTGTTTGATAATTTAATAAGTGAAAAAAATGGCTCAGAGAACGGAGAAAGAAGAGACGGAGTTCAAGGCCGTACCTGAAACCATAACGCTATGCATCAACAATTGTGGAGTTACAGGAAATCCAGCCAGGAACAATATGTGTCAAAAATGCTTTAACGCAACCACAGCTGCTACATCAACTTCAACCAGCTCACCGACGGGATCATCGGTGACGATTCCTCACAAGTTCGCTGAAAAATTAGCCAGATCTGAAAAATCGGCTAGATTCAGCTCGTTGAGATCGTTACCGGACAGGAAATCTGATCTAGATCTGAAGAAAGTTGGAGATAGGACGGTAAGAGAGGAGGAAAACGTACCGCCAGCTAAGAGAGAGGTGAATCGTTGTTCCGGTTGTCGGAGGAAGGTAGGATTGACCGGATTCCGGTGCCGGTGTGGCGAATTGTTCTGCGGTGAACATCGATACTCCGATCGTCATGATTGTAGCTACGACTACAAAACTGCCGGTCGAGAAGCGATCGCAAGAGAGAATCCGGTCGTTAAAGCAGCAAAAATCATTAAAGTTTGAAAAATCGAACAAAACGCCATCGTTTTAAACAACTTTATTAGTCAAATTTCAATTTGATGAAATATGGAGAGATATCGAATTCCGATCTCCATAACTGCTGTTATGATGCTTGGGAGAGACGCACAACGAACGCAAAAAAAAAATAGAGAGAAATTCGAAAAATATATATTTTTATATATTTATAAATTTGTTGTGTGAGAAATTTATTTATCTCCCTCTCTGAATTGTTATTGAAGAATTAAATCCTTTTTAATTTCTTTTTCCTTCCAGTGTTGGTTTTCTAATTCGATTATTTCAAAGTATAGCAACAGAAAGATTGTGGTTGCAATTTCTTTTGTTCTTCGTTTATTCCTTGTTTGGTTATGATGAGCAAAAACGGAAATGAAGTTGAACTTTTGATCATCTTCAAAGAACAGCGAAGCAAACGTGGTTTTCCATCATTTCCGTGGCATATCGTCGTAAATTAATGGAAAGTGTCAGGGTAATATGTTTGAATTTCTTAAAGTAAAAGATAAAGACATTAAAATATTTGGAACATAGAAAAGGTGGGCCCACAAGGCGGCCAAGTTGTTGTTGGTATCGTGATAAATTGGGAATGAATCGAGGAGAGACGTGAAATGAGGTAACAGAGCACTTTGTTGGTGTTAGTGCCCGTTTGGTTTGGGTCGGCTTTTGGAAATGACAAAAACAAATCTTTTTTTAGAGTGTTTAGCTGCAAACCTAACTTTTAACCTCTATTTTTAAAAGCTTAAATTTTGGGCAAAATTTCTTTTGATTTTGTTCATTTTTAAGTTAAAAATATTTTTTTTATTGACAATCAAACATATAATAATTTTTTGATAAAAAAATTTATTTGAAAAGCTCTTCACCTAAAAGTTATATTTTTAAAAGCTCTTTTTAATAAATTGTATCAAACAACCCTTAATTTTGATTTGAGTAGTCGCTATTTTGTTGAGATTTTAATAGTTCCCTCCTCCCCTTGATTTGTTGGATAATATTGAGAGTGTTCTGATTTAAAATACCCTTAAACTAGATACAGAAGTTGTAAAGACGCAAATCATAATGACATGTTGGTATGCCTTTACTATATTTTATTAGCGGTATGCATATTATGACATATTGTATTAATATGATATCATGCAATACTCATTTTAGTTGTCTTATAGAATTGCTCAAAATCATCTATCATATTTTGTTACTCACGTATCATGACAGATTCTCAAGATTTCAAAGCTGTTGACAAAAAGGAAAAGAAAAGCATCACAAATTGGAAAAATAAAAGTTCTAGTATCCCGATATAACTTTATGTTATATTCAATGTAATTGTTCTTTGGATTACTCGCAATTTATGTGCATCATCATGATTTTTAAAGCTACAAATAAAGAAAAAAAAATTATGTTTCAGAAATGTGGCATGCAAGGCCATCATAAATCGATATGACTTTCGTGTTATAGTTAACCTCTGTCATGTTGGATTACTTGCAATATCGTGCCTGATCATCAAGATTTTAAAATTTATGTAATAGGGTAGAATTCGTATAAGACAGTTGTACAAATTATGATATGACACATGACAGATAGTGCTGAGTCAAATTCATGTCAGTTGGAGGCGCTACCGGTAAGATGCAAGCAGTATCGAAGGCGTCGTACGTACATATTGATACCAGTAATTCATAAGGTCATGTGAACCGTTTAAAATTGCAACGTGCGACCGTTCATACGTTTACCGACATAACATTGATGAGTTTGTAGAGATATTAACTGTCCAATTATTACAAGATTCATTCTCTTGTATTATTTAAGGCATATTTCATGGGGTGTGTACCCATGAGCTCAAGTATAAATAGGACAAATTGTTTCATAGTAAAAGATCAGATGCAAGTTATTACAATACACTCTCTAATATTTCTCTCAATTACAACACCTTCATACTAATCTTAGAGACTTTGCCAAGAAGCTAACATAAGGCTCGGGCTAATTATTCTTTTACTTTGTCTTAGTATAACTTGCACTGTATTTTATCTCGTATTGTTGTCAGGCCAGTCACATTCACGTGTCATTGACCACATATACAAATTCAACTGTACCGTTTTACGGGTAAACATTTTGGTGTCCACCGTGGGGCTTGGACAATTGTGGTGTCACAAGTGACCCATTTTCACTAATCTGATCTTTTCTTCAAGTCTTGTTTTTGTTCACAACAAATAGATGACATGGTAGGAGAACACAGAAGCTGCCGCAACATCGGGGACAACACCAACAACATTTCACTTGGACCGGATGGTTTACTAGTAGAACTTCCAATATCAGAGGACCCGATAGTGCGGATAGAGCCACACTCGGAGGCGGACAGACCCAGGAGGATGTTCCCAATTACGAGACGCATGAGGAAGCCATACAAAATATGAGGGAACAGAATGTGCCATGAGTGAACAGTTGGACCAGCTGATGCGGTTTTATTCAGATTACGTGTTAAAAAATGTTGGCAGTACCCCAACAGACGCACCGACACCTCCACCAAATACCAATGGAGATGCCATAAATGATCAGAATAAATCAAGAAATGATGGTGCTTCATAAAGTGAAATTGTTCCTGAAACCTGTTATAGGAGCAGGTTTTGAAATTTATGAAAGACACGACGAACAAAGTGGATACCAACGCAGAAAAAATGGAGAAAATTACCAAGGAGTTCTAGCACCGGTTAAATTAAATACCGGAAGGCCCTCCTATGGTTGAAGGAACGTATGCGATGAGATATATTCAGTTGGCGTACAAGTTATAGGATGCACCCGAACTGATCTCCAAAAGGTTTAAAATTTCATTCATACCCAAGTATGATGGAACTACTGATCCACATGAGCACATAACGACTAATACTCCGACTGTCAAAGGAAAATATCTAAAAGAGCACGAGATAAAATTGATTCTGATCAAGAAGTTTGTTGAGACACTTGGGAGCCTTGACATGATATTCACTCATATCCGAGCACTAAATTGGATCGTTCGCCCAATTTACCGACATGTTCATCAAGACTCATGCGGGGGCACAGAAGGTGAAGACACACAAGACATATATCTTTTGCATTGCGCATGGTGAAATGAAACTCATCAGGGACTTTATTTCACGGTTCTAGAAGGAGCAGATGCTGCTATCGATAGTCTCGAATGAGTGGGTTGCAGAGGCTTTCACAAAGAGTTTGAATCCTTTGAGTTCAGACGCCTCACGAAAGCTCAAAGAAAATCTCTTGAAATTCCAGGCTACAACTTGGAAAGATGTACACAGCCAGTATGAGTCCAAGATCCGTATAGTTAGGTCAGGAGAGTATTTTTCAGAAATCAGAAAAAGAGCTGGAGCTGACCGAAACTCCTCGAAGAACCATTTTCAACCTTATCTAACTCCCAGAGGGCAATGAGGTGGACAAAATTTTTGTTCCCTTAAGAAAGCGAATAACAAGGGAGGACCCGAGAGAAACAATCAGTTGGTGAATTTCGACGAAGGAAATTCATCTAACTTTTCTACTAAGGGTCTCGAATACCCAAAATTATCCAAGTACAACTTCAGCATCAACGAAGATCAAATGATGGCGGTACATAGGACTCATACAACGTCCCGACCTCTGAGATTGTAGACATCTACGAAAAGAGGTGACAAAAAAGTTGAGTAGGGCCACCTTCGAGAATATTTGAGTGAAAGAGCTCATACCAATTATGAGCAGAGACCACCCACCGAGGACAAATTTAGTCTAACCGCACCACCCTATGTTATAAACATGATCTTTGGTGGGTAAATGATTGTCGCTACATCTTTCACTGCAGCTAAGAAAACAAAAATTTCAGTAAGTCGAGAGAAAAGATTTTGGGAGATACCAGGCAAACATACTATTACTTTCACTGAGGAAGACACCGTCGGTGTGATATTCCCCCATAACGACGCATTGGTGATTTCAATACGTATTGATTGCTTTCAGGTGAAAAGAGTCTTGATCGATTCCGGGAGCTATTCTAACATTATCCGACTGAATGTTGTATAAGAAATGAACATGAGAGACAAAATTGTTCTAGCTGTCAGTGTGACACCCTATTTCAACCGGAGTCGGAAACGGGATTACTGCTACATGGTTGGATTCCTGAATGCTATTTAAGGAGTCGCCACCTAATTATTATAGTGAATTAGGACACTAAAAATGTAGCATAAAATACTACGAATGATCTCCATTTAAAGGTCTGCGAAAGCTATGCGAGATTCTAGGTAAGGGTTCTTTATTATCCTAAAGGGAAGGGGTTAGGCATCCTAAAGGATCCGCTAACTTGCGGTTATCCGTTCAAACTTAGGTTTAAAATTATTGTGCTAACATGCAATTTACAATTTCTAAAGGGTGTTCTAATTATTAAACTAACTAAGAAATATTAAAACTAAGCATGCAAACATTTAAAATAGATATAGATTTAACAAGATGACAATGGAAGCGAATAATCATAAAAAGATGTAATGAAGAGAATTTAGCGACATTTCGCTTTTATTTCATTTTGTGCGAATGATTTAACTTTGGGGTGCGCCTCCGGGTACCTGCAAAAGACACTTAGTGGAAGAGTTAATAAATAATAAATAAATTACCAAACAAACACAATGTATGTATATATATTGTTGACACCCAATTTTGACCCTCCCGTCCTGTCATTAACTATAAAATTACACTAATTTTTTTTTTTTAAAATTATAATAATAAAATGCAACAATAATACATTAATACAGGCATAATTAAACACTAACCAAATAGCACACCCGTCTTATTTTTGTAATAATTTATAATTTAAACTTAGACTAATAAAACACCTAAATAATTTAATTACAATTTAAATAATTAATTTATCACTAATTAAAACTAACCTAAAACTAATTCCTAAATCTAATACCCATTTAACTAACCCAATTCCCATCCCTTAATTAAATAACTAACCCAGCCCACTCCCAATAATTCACAGCCTAACTACCCAACCCAGCAGGCCCAACACCCGCAGTTCTGCTCGCCTTTATTTCCTTCTCGTCCGCCAGACCCGTGCCCCCTACTTCAGCCCATTTTATTTCATCCCCTTCCCACAAAATCAGAAGCCCACAAAAACATCAGCCCTCTTCACCTTCATTCCCCCCCCGTCGACTGAACCTCACGAAAACCTAAAATCGCCGCAAGTCTCGTCGGATTTTACTGGAAAAATCCGCCAACTCATTACTCGCAACCCACAACTCACCATAACCCAAAATGGTACCTAAATCGAGATATTAATCGAACCCTTCCAAATATACACCAAAATCTTACTCCAAATCGCCTAAAAATCGTATGACAAGTAAGAATCGCGGAATCACCCAAAATCAATTCAAAGATTGACCATGGGTTGTCCAAAATCGAAACCCATTTGGAGGCTATAAATTGAGCATTTTAGACATCTGATAGGCAGAAATTTGGATCTTGAAGGTCCTTCAACGTCGATAAACTCATCAATAGAATCAAGCAAGAGCAAAAACACTCTCAAATTCCCATTTTACGCATATCATTATTCTTTAGAGCCTAGAAACCGAATTCGATAGAAAGCAAAATCAAATCAAAACTTCATCCTTTTCAATCGCATAAAGCATACACTCAGTGGATCGACGCTGATACGCCTCTGCTCACGCCTAGAAGGTCACAAATTCGAACTCTTTCTCATCTTTAATCAGGCGCTCATATGCTGCTTCATTACCGATTTAGAAATATGTTGTGCTTAGTGTTTAAGCATATTAATTATGTTTGATTATATATGTTTTAGGAATATTATGATGGACGATTACTGTTGTGTGACGAACTAGGATGTTTTGAATAAATTAAGCTATCGTATCGCGCTTCATTAACCCGTCTTGATTTGGGCCATTAGTGCGTTAAAAATGATATGTATATTATCCTAATGTTTGTTTAGTGAAGATTAATATATGGGTTGTTAAATAATATGTTTTGAGGTTTATCTCGTAATCGTTTTGGCCTCGACATGTTGGGAGATCTTATAAGCGATATAGTCCCCTTTTTTGTCTTCCCGTGGATTTGGATATACAAGTTCACATACTTGTTTTTGTGTGGCAAATGAATGGCATAAATAGGTTTAAAATTGAGTTTTCATTGCCTGCTTTTGAACTCGTATAATGAACTTAGTATAGCAAAATATTATATGAAGCTTTGTGTGAAGGTGTGTAGATTTCTGAAATGTAAGATGACCATACTTGCCCAAAGCTGATATGTGACCTTATATCTCAGACATTGCCTTCAAAGGATTGTGAAAATCCTCTCTGTTGGCTTTCTACTGATTATGTATCTGCAGAACGCTTTTGGTGTGGGGGTATCCTTATGTTAGCACGGAGTTTTCTTTCAATCCTTATTGCATCTTAGTTTCCCAGATAATTATTATACATATTGGCCCCGTCTAGACAGACCTCATTTATCCTATGGTATGCCATCCCTAAAGCATTATCTCAGTTTTCTTATAGGATGTTGATCCTAACGTGCTTCTTCTATGATCATTTTGTGATATCTTGTTTAATAGAAGAGGTATGGAATTGAATCTCTTAGTCTTAAATCTGACATGCGTAAGAACAGTATATGAGTAGCTTGAACTTCTGCATTTTGTGTTCAAAGTATAGTTTAAGCATGACCATTTATGTCTAGATTGGTATTCAGAGCTTTATATATTATATGTTAGGTATATCCAGTATTTCAGACATATATATCTAGTATATCACTATGTTATATGTTAGGTATATCCAGTATATTAGACATATATATCTAGTATATCACTATGTATGTGTTTTAGGGCCTGGCCCGTCTTTATTTCTTCAAATCGCCTCTGCGTTGTCGTATGCTAATTGGTCCATATATAGTTCTGTCATCTGAATGGGTATATCACTATATCCCACTCGTTATATTTGCACTCTATCATATGAGTTTAATTGTGGATTGTTTACACTTCAGCTATGTTTTGGGCCTATTTTTGTCTCTGCCTACTGCTGTATCCAAGGCCCAATGTTGGGCTGAACCAGTTAGGGCCTTTATTTGTTCGAATCTGTTAGTTTCGGATTAATATAATTAAAATTGAATAATATACATGTTTGAGTTTACATGATTATTTGACTATTTTTGGGCATATACTAATCCTTATCTTTCTTTTTTTTACATGAAATGCATCGGAGCAAAACGAAGAGTCTCACGGCGAGACTCATCGCGAGTCACTTCAAATGGCAACCCGCGTCTATGTGCACCCGCGTTCGCATTCCCGCTTCAGAGATTCCTAAGACAAAAATAGAACAAGATGATGTCGCCACACGTCTTGAGAGCCGTGATCATATCCATCTTTTATATTATTTGTTTAAATTGTTGCCTAATTCTTTAACTTTGCAATTAATAGGAGACATAGAACAATTAGCCCGTTGGAATAAATAAATTGGGTGGGTAGTTTTAAAATCGGAAACGCACTTTAAGTTACTTGTCATGCATGTCTAAACTTTATTAAATAATTCAACTCGCAACTAACATGATAAAATAAATTGCATTTCCCACAAGCACTTTTATTAGCACAATATAAATAATTTATATTGAATAGCCTTCTTATCATAAAATTACAAAAATTACCTTTTGCACTACGTCATACATGTTTGATTTTAAAAGCATATCTTTGATCATAAACCAACATCGCATATATCTATAAATGCATACTTTAAAGCTTTATTTTTATAGCATTAGTTTTACGGATTTTTATCAACATGCCTACTTTTATATTCTGAAGCATCTTTTATATTTTTAAAACACGCATTCTTAGCATAATAATTACCCTAGGTTTGAACGGACAACCGCAAGTTAGCGGATCCTTTAGGGTGCCTAATCCCTTCCCTTTAGGATAATAAAGAACCCTTACCCAGAATCTCACTAAGTTTAGCAGACCATAAAGAATGGAGTTAGTGTTGACTTTAACCTAGTTGACATTTAGGTGTCCTAATTCACCCAAACTAATTAGGTGGCGACTCTGCGAACCCTTTAGCATATTAGCACCCTTTAGCATCTTTAACCTTTTTAAAACTTTTAGCATCCTTTTTAACATATTAGCATTTTTACACCTTTAAATATCTAGCATTCTTTTGCACTTTAGCATTTATTATTCATTTTCTAACTTGCATTCTTAAGTAGGGTTCGCTTTTTTTTAGAAAAAGTCGCGGTCGAAAAAGGGCGCGACAGAATGGCGACTCCACTGGGGATTTAAGGTTCTTAACCATAACAAACCTAGGGTTATTATTTGGCATTATTTTTTTGCACTTAATCTTGTGTGCTATACTTTGTTTATTTTAATTGCTACCTGCTTTACTGCTTTCCCTAAACTGGCATTCCGCTCATATTTCTTCCACTCTGGAAAATTCACACAATCACACACTACATGCGAGGTGCGCTGGGTGCATCAGCAAAATTCTTTCTTCAAAACCCAAATTTAGGAGAGTTGGTAACATACGTGGAGTGTCCGGTCTAACCGGTGGCCGCGTAGCCTTCTCACTCGAGTTGTCCGCTCGGGAAACTTGCGTACAGAAAAGCCAAATCTTAGAAACTTAAGATAGAGCTATACCACCCTTTATTTTAGGGCATGAATGCATTTACCTTAGGTGGGTCGGTCCCTGGCATCGACACCACAATTAGGAAGACACCAAACTTGTCGACGGGTTTCTCAACCCAACGACCAACCAGCATATTATGTGTAGCGTGGCAATGACAGACAAATCCAAGCCCAATCACGACATGCTGAAATTGGAAAAAATGCACCGTCATTTGGTCGCCATTTCCAACAAAGGTATTATAGTTGGACGACTTGGACAAATCCGTCATAATCTCGCATAAGTGACGTTTAGGCTTACCTCTGGCATAAAGAGGTCCCCCTACATGTTAGGAAACGTTTGAATGTGCTATGTGCAATATATCTGCTACATACCCGCAAATTATGTGCTTTATGCTAACACCGTTTGTTGCATTTTTAGAAAGATTTATCATATTCCCCCAAAGGTCGATTTGTATTTGACTAAGCAATGGCAGAGCATCAATACTTCACAAGATCAAAGGCACGGTCCAGCGACATGACCGATTCAAGGGCATCTGAGCGGAACGAGCCTGAACTCTTCGTTCCTATAGGCAAAGCAGGGGTCTCAGAAAAGAAGAGCAGCATGACACCTTTTTCAAAACTGGGACAATGTAGGAAACTGCATGCTGATTGCAAGTCCAAATGCACTGTGCACGCAGATGTCAAGGGACAAGGCGGCGAAGTCAAATACGAATCGACCCCCCCTCAAACTCACAAATTTTTCTTTGAGCGCAGGTCCTTCATATTAGTAGAAGGTACAACAAAGTTCTTCATACTAGTAGAAGCAGAAAATACAACAAAATTCTTCGTATGAAGCGGCGCATGACATCAACAATCAGAGTTCAAAGCCGGCAATAAATTCTAGCGCATCAGCTCGGGCCTAGAGTCAAATCGCAACTCATGCAGTGCACAAATGCATCACAACAAAGGCATCATGGCAATTCGTCAGTGGCAGCATCTAGCATGTCCGCCCAAGGACAACATCTCAGCATTCACAACACCCCACATATCATACAGGGAAGACATCCTTATTCACATAATTGCATTTCTCATATATTTATCATTTTGTTTTACCAGTTATACACTAATTTTTCTCAAGCATAGCTTGCAGGAACATTTATTATACAGGAGCATCAACAACACGTCCGAAAACGACGCCACGTCCGAAAACGACGCCACGTCCGAAAACGACGTCGAGTCCGAAAACGACTCCGCGTCCGAAAATGACTCCGCGTCAAAACGATGCCACGTCCAAAACGACGCCACCAAAACGACGCCATCCAAACGACGCCGAGTCCGAAACGACTCGAGTCCGGAACGACTCGCGTCCAAAACGACGCCACGCCCGAAACGACACCACGCCCAAAACGACGCGTCCAAACGACGCCACGTCAAAACGACGCCGAGTCCGAAATGACTCAGTCCGAAACGACTCAACATCACGCCCAAAACGACGCCAAAACGACGCCGAGTCCAAAACGACTCGGCCCGAAATGACTCGCGTCAAAACGACGCCACGCCCAAAACGACACCAAGTCCAAACGACGCCACGTCAAAACGACGCCACGTCAAAACGACGCCACGCCCAAAACGACGCCGAGTCCAAAACGACGCCACGCCCAAAACGACGCCACGTCAAAACGACGCCACGCCCAAAACGACGCCGCTCGAAAACGCGTCAAAACGACGCCGCCCAAAACGACGCCGCGAGTCCAAAACGACGCCGTCCGAAACGACGCCGGCGAAAACGCCGCCGCGTCAAAACGACGCCGCGTCAAAAACGCCGCCGAGTCCGAAACGACTCGCGTCGAAACGACGCCAAGTCCAAAACGACGCCAAGTCCAAAACGACGCCAAGTCCAAACGACGCCATCATCAACATATCACGCTACGCAGGGACGATTTTCTCTGTTCTCAAAATTGCATTTTTCTCATTTTATGCTTTATTATTATTCTGTCTTAACAGTTATGCACTAACTCTTTCTTGAGCTTTAGTCTACGTGGCAGCGAACACGCCCGAACGCGACGCCATCAACACAACAAGTCCAAAACGACGACAAGTCCGAAACGACGCCAATAGCAACATTCCAACACAAATGCATTCGCAACAAGTCTACATCAAATACATCTTGCAAAAAACCACAGGCTACATCATTTACACTTTAATTATTTCATCTAGTTTTGATTACGCATGAATTACGACACAACTCTATATATAAAACAATGCCCTAGGAGGCGTCATTTGCATCTCGTCTATACAACGACGCTCGTTTGCATTTCGTCTATACAACGACGAACATTTGCATTTCGTCTATACAACGACGAACATTTGCATTTCGCCTATACAACGCCCATTTAACATCTAACATCTTCCTATACAACGATTTAACATTTGCATTTTCGGCAGCTTATGGCGCCATCTGGCGTCGCGTCTGCAAGACGCGATCATCACATCATTTCATTATATAGTATATACAATCTGACAACAACCACAACACAAAATTCACATTCTTACATTATTTTGTTTTGACAGTTATGCACTAATACTTCTATCTTAGCTTCAATCTACAGGAACTGCAAAAGATGGAGCACAACGTGGATTTTCTCTTCAATAATCGACAATTTGTTGGGGCCAACCTTCCCAACAAATGGCGATGCGACCTCAGCGTCGGTCCACTCGTTCCACATCACCATAAAACCCAGCACCATAAGCCATAGCGGTACACCCGTGTTCAAGCCATTACTTATTTTTATTTTTAGCACAGCCCGGTCATCATAACTCGACACTGGGACAAATTTTGAGTCCGCGTTAGCCCGCCTTGGTGTTTTGACCATGGTAGCCCAGTGTCGTCATAACTCGACACTGGGACAATTTTTGATTAGCCCGCTTTGGTATTTTGACCATGGTAGCCCAGTGTCGCCATAACTCGACACTGGGACAATTTTGATTTTTTGCGTCACCGCGCTGGTACTGACCTTTCAATTCTGAGGATCGAGACAAAATTGGCTATGAGTCAACGTCTTTGTCCGAAGATTCTTCCATCATCTCCTTACAAAGAGGGACAACTGTTGACACCCAATTTTGACCCTCCCGTCCAGTCATTAACTATAAAATTACACTAATTTAAAAAAAAAAAATTGTAATAATAAAATGCAACAATAATACATTAATACAGGCATAATTAAGCACTAACCAAATAGCACACCCGTCTTATTTTTGTAATAATTTATAATTTAAACTTAGACTAATAAAACACCTAAATAATTTAATAACAATTTAAATAATTAATTTATCACTAATTAAAACTAACCTAAAACTAATTCCTAAATCTAATACCCATTTAACTAACCCAATTCCCATCCCTTAATTAAATAACTAACCCAGCCCACTCCCAATAATTCACAGCCTAACTACCCAACCCAAAGAGCCCAACACTCGCAGTCTGCCGCTCTTTATTTCCTTCGTCTACAGACCGCGCCCTACTTCAAATTTCATTTTATTTCATCCCCTTCCCACAAAATCAGAAGCCCACAAAAACATCAGCCCTCTTCACCTTCATTCCCCCCCCGTCGACTGAACCTCACGAAAACCTAAAATCGCGCAAGTCTCGCCGATTTTACTGGCCTAAAATCCGCCAACTCATTACCTGCAACCCACAACTCACCATAACCCAAAATGGTACCTAAATCGAGATATTAACTGAACCCTTCCAAATATACACCCGAAAATCTTACTCCAAATCGTCTAAAAATCAGAGGACAGTAAGAATCAAGCGGAATCAGTCCAAAATCAATTCAAAGATTGACCATAAGGGTTGTCCAAAATCGAAACCCATTTGGAGGCTATAAATTGAGCATTTTAGACATGCAATAGGCAAGGGCTGGATCTTCGAAGGTCCTTCGAACGTCAGTCGAAACTCATCAATAGAATCAAGCAAGAGCAAAAACACACTCTCAAATTCCCATTTTCTGCATATCATTATTCTTTAGAGCCTAGAAACCGAATTCGATAGAAAGCAAAATCAAATCAAAACTTCATCCTTTTCAATCGCATAGCATACACTCCGAGTGGATCGACGCTTGATACGCTGCCTCGGTTCGCTGCCCGGAGAAGGTCAGTCAAATTCGAACTCTTTCTCATCTTTAATTGTGTGCCTGTTATGCGTTTCATTACTGATTTAGCAATATGTTGTGCTTAGTGTTTAAGCATATTAATTATGTTTGATTATATATGTTTTAGGAATATTATGATGGACGATTACTGTTGTGTGACGAACTAGGATGTTTTGAATAAATTAAGCTATTGGTACTGGCGGCTTCATTAACCTGTCTTGATTGGGCCATTAGTGCGTTAAAAATGATATGTATATTATCTTAATGTTTGTTTAGTGAAGATTAATATATGGGTTGTTAAATAATATGTTTTGAGGTTTATCTGTGTAACTGGTTTTGGCCCTCGACATGTTGGGAGATCTTATAAGCAGTATAGTCCCCTTTTTTTGTCTTCCTGGTGGATTTGGATATACAAGTTCACATACTTGTTTTGTGTGGCAAATGAATGGCATAAATAGGTTTAAAATTGAGTTTTCATTGGCCTGTTTTTGAACCTGTATAATGAACTTAGTATAGCAAAATATTATATGAAGCTTTGTGTGAAGGTGTGTAGATTTCTGAAATGTAAGATGACCATACTTGCCCAAAGCTGATATGTGACCTTATATCTCAGACATTGCCTTCAAAGGATTGTGAAAATCCTCTCTGTTGGCTTTCTACTGATTATGTATCTGCAGTAACCAGTTTTGGTGTGGGGGTATCCTTATGTTAGCACGGAGTTTTCTTTCAATCCTTATTGCATCTTAGTTTTCCAGATAATTATTATACATATTGGCCCCGTCTAGACAGACCTCATTTATCCTATGTAAGGGTTCTTTATTATCCTAAAGGGAAGGGGTTAGGCATCCTAAAGGATCCGCTAACTTGCGGTTATCCGTTCAAACTTAGATTTAAAATTATTGTGCTAACATGCAATTTACAATTTCTAAAGGGTATTCTAATTATTAAACTAACTAAGAAATATTAAAACTAAGCATGCAAACATTTAAAATAGATATAGATTTAACAAGATGACAATGGAAGTGAATAATCATAAAAAGATGTAATGAAGAGAATTTAGCGACATTTCGCTTTTATTTCATTTTGTGCGAATGATTTAACTTTGGGAGTGCCTCAAGCAAAAGACACTTAGTGGAAGAGTTAATAAATAATAAATAAAGTACCAAACAAACACACTGTATGTATATATATATATATATATATATATATATATATATATGTATATGTAAAAGATATTGTAAAAGATATATTTTTATATAGTGTGGGCTCAGCTAGTGTTATGCCAAGGATACTAAGACATGAGAAGCCAATATCGCTACGGCGGCGGTCGACTCGCCTCCCGGTGAACGATACTATGCATTCTCGTCTAATCTTTTTCACTTTCCTCCTTGCCCAAAGTCCGTCTCGCTTACCACGGGGCCTCGGATCGACGGATAAATCCTTCGTAGACCAGTGTAGTATCAAGTTCAAAATCAGTAAAATATCAAGTGTAGTAACTTGTTCAAAAATCAGTAAAATACCAAGTGTAGTAACTTGTTCAAAAATTAGTAAATAAAATACCAAGTGTAACGTTTGTTCTTTAAAAACCAGTTTAATAAAAATAAAGGGCAGAATCGTCAAAATCGATTGAAACACAAGACAAGTAGAAGCGATAGATGATTCGCGGAGCCGAACTCCGACAAACAAACAATGAGCGAATTAACCACATCAACAAATCGAGAATATCCACCGCTAAAAACGCAAATAGCGAAAATAGACGAACACAAAAAGCGAGCGATGGTTCGAACCAAAAATCCAATCAAACCGTAAGAGAATGCAGGCTGGGTTACCTAAGCGATGGAAACGATCGTGAAACGATCACGGAATTTTCAAGCGTCACGAGTCTTAAAACTCCGGCAGATACCTCAAAACACAAAATCACCATTATGCCAAGATAACAAACGATACGAAAATGCGATCGAGAACAAAGGTCACGGAGTTTTAAATTCCGGCGACACAACACAAAATCAAAAAATCATATACCGAAATAAAGCCAACAAGATTCGCCGGAGTTTTTAAACTCAGGCAAGTTACCAACAGTCAAAATCAGTCCAACAAACGCAAGATATAGTTGCAATAACAGAGAAGCGAACAACATCGCCGGTAGTGTTCGCCTGTCTCCGCCAGTCGCCGGTGGTCAGCTCCGGCGAGGCAGAGACGACAAGAAGGGATACAAGGTTGTGGCGGAGGTTTGGTTCGCATGGTGGTGGTCGACGGGGCAGGGGTTCGCCGGAGATGGTGGGTTGTGGGTGTTAAAAGGGGGGTTCGGGTCGGCCGACAGTTGATGGTGGTTTCGGCAGGCGAGGAGAGGTAGAGTGCGCAGCTAGTTTTCAAAATAAAAGGGGTTCGCCGAGCTTCAAGCTCCGTGGCAGCAGCGAGGGCGGCAGCAGTGAAGGGAGGAGAGAAAGACCTTTTCCCTTTTGGTTAAAAATGAAAAATGGGCTCAACCCTTCTTTTTTGTCTGGTGAATGTTGTGCTGTGGGCTGGCCCCTCTTTAAAAATATTGCTGAACATTGTGGACTGGCCCCCCTCTTTAATAAAGGGGGGTAAGGATTAATAAATAGGGGGTAGATTAGGGTTTGGTATTTTAGGGGGGAAATGAAAAGTGGGGTTTGAAATTTAAAAATGGGGGGGAAATAAAAGGGGGTGTTTGGATGAAATAGAAATGGTGTTGAATTGGAATGATTCGGATTGGGTTCCGTACTGGACTGGTTTGACAAAATATAAAGCGGGTTAATTAATTAACAAGATGCAAGATTATAAAAATGCAAATGCCGGTGCAATAATAATAAAAAAATACGATATTTAACAAACACTTAATGTCTAATTAAAAATAAAACCGGATGTCAATTAATTATTTAAAGAAACGCAAATATTATTAAAATAAACGACGGTGTAGTAATAATAGAAACATAACATAACGCTTAATTTTAAAATATAAAGATAAAAAAGCAAAAAAAAAGATGATTAGAATGCAGTGTCCTAAAACAGATGAAATTGCGACAAATATGCGAAAAACGGGTCAAAATTGACTGTCAACAGTCAGAACCCTCTCAGGTTTCAATATATCTAGCGAAACCACGAAGGGGAAGGTGTAAATACCATTGGATGTTATAGGAGTCATTAAGATGACTAAATTTTATGTCATTGATGGCGATATGAGGTATAATGATATATTCAAAAGATCATGAATTCATGATATGAAAGCAGTCCTATCAACATTGCATCTATTGGTGAAATGTGTGACACCGAAAGGGATCCAAATAAATTCGAGGAGAAAAACTCGCTACCAGGGAGATGTACGTCATAGAGGAACCAGATACAGTTATAGGTCATGAATAACATTTACAGAAAATAGAGCTTGCATCAGAAGATGTCCAACAGGTTTCGCTGGCAGTAGAAGAATCAACTTATTCAGAAGATGAGTTTTCAGACCGGTACTTGATGCCTAAATATTTTTAGGTATCGGATGAGTAAGACGCCATCAAATCCACGGTAGAAGAGCTTGAGCAGATGCTCTACACAAGGAGACTCCCGATAGGAAGGTATACATGGGCACGCGATTAACCCTTGAGCTCATGGATTTAATGCTTAATTATTTTACAGCTAACAATGATTGCTTTTGCATGATCACATGAGGATATGATAAACATCCCTCCAGAAGTCACAATTCATATGTTGGGCCTGGATCTCAGTTGTCCTCCCCTGCGGTAAAAGAAGGGGCCTATAGTCGAACTTCGCAACATGTTTGTGAAAGAAAAGTTAGCTAGATTACTTAATATAGGGTCAATTCGGGAGGTAAAATATCCAGACTGGTTAGCAAACGTAGTCGTAGTACCTAAAAAGGGGAATAAATTTAGGATGTGCATTGATTATAAAGATTTAAATAAAGCATGTCCAAAAGAATCATTTTCGTTACCGAACATAGATCAAATAATTGATGCTACGACGGGGCACGAGCTAATGAGTTTTTTCGATGCGTATTCCGAGTATAACCAAATAAGGGTGCGCCCGGAAGACCAAGATAAAATATATTTTCTAACTACTTTCGGTACTTATTGCTATAATGTTATGCCTTTCGGACTAAAAAACACTGGAGCTATATATCAAAGGTTAGTTAACAAAATGTTTGAAAAATAAATAGAAAAAACTATGAAAGTATATGTAGACGATATAGTTGTTAAGAGTCTTCGTGCAGAGACCATTTAAGTCATTAGCAGGAAATTTTTGAGGTACTGAGAAAGTTTAATATGAAACTTAACTCCGAGAAATGTGCTTTCGAGGTAGACTTCAGAATTTTTTTGGGTTTCTTGATTTCTCAAATGGGAATTTAGATAATTCCTAACAAAATAAAGGTCATCGAAGACATACCAGACACTCTTGAACATGTAAATGCGGTATAGCGGCTGAAAGGGCGACTATCGGCTCTGAGCAAATTTATTTCCCGGTTGTCAGATAAATAAAAAATGTCACATGTTCTTCTCACTTTTAAAAAAAACATGATTTTGTTTGGACGCCCGAATGCCAGCAGGCCCTACGGGACTTGAAAGCCTACTTATACAACCCTATGCTCATGTCCAAGCCAAAAGATGAAGAATAATTATTCATATATCTCGCGGTCTTGAAGGTAGCAATAAGTGCAGTTTTGGTACGAAAAAAAAAGTACATAATTTCAAGTCTATTACGTAAGTAGAGTAATGTCAGGGATCGAAACCTGGTACCCGTTACTTGAAAGATTGGATTTTGCTTTAGTTATGTCATTGCGAAAGCTTCGACCGTATTTTCAGTGCTACCCAATTGTCGTATTAACTACGTTTCCACTTAAGAACGTGTAACATAAGCCCGAACTTTCAGGGCGTTTGGCTAAATGGGAAGTAGAATTAAGCGAGTTTGATATAGCATATAGACCCAGACTGTAATAAAGTCGCAGGTCTTTGCGGATTTTGTGGTCTATTTCAGTCCGAGAGTAACTCTTCAGGCGAAAAAATAAGTTATTTTGATCTCAGGGACTGCCCCATGGGTTTGGACGCTCTACAAAGATGGTACCTCTAACGTTAAGGGGACTAGTTTGGGAGTAGTGTTATATAATTCCACCGATGAAATTTTAAGATAAGCAATTCATTGTTCTCCATTGACTAACAATGAAGCCGAGTTTGAGGCTTTAGTTGCAGGTTTGGAATTAGCCCGAGACCTAGATCTCAAATTATTGAAGTAAAATATGATTCATTGCTGGTGGTGAACCAAGTTCATGAAGTATTCAAAGCCAAAGAGGAATAAATGTGGAGATACATCAAGAAGGTTTTAAAGCTACTTTATCGATTCCAAGAATGGACGGTGGTACATATACACTGAAAAGAAAACACATAGGCGGATGCACTCGCAAACTTAGGCTCCAGCATGGAAACAGAAAGTTCTAAAACTGAATCAGTTGTTCAGTTATTGCACTCGAAACTAGATTTTATAGGGTACGATGAGATTAACTCGACCAGCCTAACTTGGGATTAGAAGAATAAATTCTTGGACTACCTCGTGAACATAAATCTCCCAGAGGATCCGAAAGCATCCAGAGCTATGAGGACCAAAGCCGTATGATATTGCATTGTAGATGGAAAACCTTATCGACAATGTCTCTATGGTCCCCTAGCTCAGTGTGTAGGCCCCGACGAAGTTGATTACGTGATGAAGGAAGTCCATGAAGGTATATGGGGAAATCATTCGGGAGCGTAATCCTTGATGAGAAAAATCATGAGGGCCAGATCGAGGAAGACACAAAGACGTTTGTAAGGAAATGCAACAAATGTCAGTGTCATGCACAACTATTGCATCAACCAGGAAAATAGTTGCATCTAATTATATCACATGACCGTTCATGAAATGGGAATGGATAAAGTCAGACCTTTGCATGCGGCACCAGTACAAGTATCTCAAATTATATTTATGACTGACTATTTTTCTAAATGGGTTGAAGCTGCAGCTTTTACGAAGCTCCGGGAGAAGAAGGTGATGAACTTCATTTGACAATACATCATCTGTCGTTTTGACATTCCAAAGGAGATAGTTTGTGACAACGGCCGGAACTTTATTGGTCGAGCAGAGTATCATCTCCACTCCTTATCATCTTAGTGCAAATGGTCGAGCAGAGTCAATGAACAAGACTATAATCCAGAACTTGAAGAAGAAGTTGAAAGCAACAAAAATAAATTGACCTTTTAAGCTCCCGAAAATATTATGAGCATATAGAACCACAACAAAAATGAGTACCGAAGAGACTTATTTTTTCTTGGTCTATATTGCAGAGGCCTTGATTCCGATAGAAGTTGAAACTCAGGGTTTGAGGTATCTCCGGGCAGAAGAGAAGTCAAATGCAAAATCAATGTATGTGCACCTAGATTTGCTCAAAGAACGTCGAGATCTTACATACGTGCGGATGGTGGCCCAAATGTAAAGAATGGAGTGATACTATAACAAACACATAAACCTCCGACATTTCAAGCTCGGTGACTTAGTGCTCCAGAGGGTAACTCAGTACACGGAAACATAATGCAGAGAAATTATGCGCAAACTGGGAAAGTCCATACATAATCACCAGAATCACCAGTGAATGAGTTTACCAGCTGACAGACCAACAAAGAAACAAACTTCCTACTAATTGAAATGTAAGTCATTTAAAGAAGTATTACGTTGTAGTAAGATAAACATGTGCAACACTCTTTTTCCTTCGTCCGATTTTTATCTCAATTGAATTTTTTGACAAGATTTTTAATGAGGCGACATCAATAAATAAGCATGATAGTCTTACTACCAAATAAAGCTATCCAGTGTCCGGGTTTTCATAGCATGAACACCCAGACACTGGAGGGCCATATACATCAGTATAGGAGGGAAGAAGGTTCGAAAACTTCAACGCTAAGGAAAAGCACCCGATACTAAGACTTTCCAGATGCATAAATGTAACCCACACTAGATGACAACCGAATTATTCTTACACTTGTATTCACATTTGTAAGTTAAAGGAATCAATAAAGTTTTTCTTTTACGAGTAATAAATCTTTGCCATCACGAGCATTAAAACGTGTATTGTCACAAACATATCAAAAATTTCATGCCATAATGAACAAGAGACGTCCTCTTCTACAACATCATTAAATATAAGGACCCACTCTTATTAAAAAAATAAAAATTAAGGCTCCAGTTACTTAAAGTACCAGAGTTCTAAATTGACCGAAATCAAGATAGGTCCGGAACCAACTACAAAGGCCACATGAAGCCCCGATAAAAATGAAAAAAATATACATCTTTCGGAACAAATTCAAGTTTGATGAAAAATTGTCAAAAAACTTCCAAGGCTTAAAATTTGTTAATTAAAAATGAGTTTTAAATTATCGCATGAATTATTAAGCAATGATCATAATCGTCGAATGAATTTATGGGGGGAATTGAAATTTGCTTATGTAAATAAAAGTATGAAATGAAACCTTTGACTAAATTGAGGAAAAGAAAGTTCGTTAATTTGCTATAGTGAGTAGTTTAATGAAATATGAATATATATTACTGTATAACTAACTATAAATAATAAAAAAAATATTTGTAAATATATATCATGCATCTATTAATTTGAAGAGGTAAAATATATAATTTTTTTATCATCCTTCTCAGGGTCGTCTCAAACATTTTGGGGTCATGTTCTAATTCATAAAAGTGAGCTCTTAATTGGGCTAAGACCTGCGAATTATAAGTCTTTACAGTAAATTTTGGCTAATATTACTTAATAAAAAATGAAAAAAGAGTTTTAAATTTTTTTATTTTTCGGGGATTTCTATGCGATAGCACACCTCGCACGAATTCAAAGACGACCGTGATACTTCTGCATATTGCATGTTTGCCAACTTAACAATAAAGACAGTTTACGAACCCTTTTGGCAGGAAAGAAATTCCAATAGAAAGAAACATTGTTCTGGCATCTAACCTAACCATTTCTAATTTGGAATCTACAATATTTTTCTACTAATCTCTGTTTAAAATCATTGGTTGGAATTTTTATATGATTAAGTAAGGTAGCTAATATAATATATTTATTAAATTTAAATAATTGATCAATGTCACAACAACAGGACAAATCATCGGTGGAATAAAGGACAGTGTTTAAAGTGTCAAGGGACCATCTACTTGTAACGGCACCTATGAGTGACCGCCCCTCCCCTTCTTCAATTCTTGTCTATATTACGTTGAGGATTGAGAACCTTCAATGACTGATTGTAGCCAATTGTTCTTTCCGTTACTAATAATATTTGCATTTACCCAAATTTTTGTTTTTTGCATTTAACAGTGTAGAACGGCGTTAACAAACAATGGATTCTAACGTGTTCTCTCCCCCCACCCCACCCATCCACCCTCTTTTAGGTTATGATATAATCTTTATTTGGGTATCAAAACGCTGATATTTAAAAAGAAAAGAAATTTACACACTTGACCTCTTAGTAAAAAATATTTGTATCTATTAGCCAATACATATATCATATGTATATTATTATACATTTACGGACTATTTTTTTTCAGCATAGGCGATTATTTATGTCAATTTCTCATATTTTGTCCTAAGCTAATTCCCTCACTTTTTTTTTTTAAATTTAATCATTCCGAATTTGAAATTTACATAGCCCAACTAATTGAGATTCGTGTTGAGTTGATTCATTATGGGAAGTAAAGAGTTTCCTGCTAAAAAGGTCTCTATTATCAAGACTCAAACTTGAAACCTTTTCGTACTGCCAAGAAAGGAATACACTTTACAAATGATCTACTTAACAAGCAAATGAACATTTTAATTAATTATACACGGATCTCAACCATCTCATCACATCTATGGTAAAGCAAATGAACATTTTAATTAATTAATGAGAATTGATAAGACTTACTGATGTCAACCCCGAAAGAGCAGAATCTCCCACCTGAAATCGATCTCAGTATTCTGGCGTCTAGAGCGCCTTAAGCCCCCCTCCTTTGCCATTGGACTATGCCCCGGAGGACCAATTATATTAAATTTAAAAGGGTAAGGTTTGATTTCATCAATCCTTTTCCTTTTCTTTTTCTTGATTCGAACTTCCATATCCGCAAATAAAACCTCATGAAAGGTATAGGACAAGGGGAAAAGAAAAAGGCAAGGCCCATGTTATTATAAGTTCTGAATCAAAGTTAAAGAGTAACGTTAATATTTTTTTACTAAACTTTGTATATCTTTTTTTTACCTTGTTTTAATTTTACTTACAAGATTCTTCATTTAGTGCAAAATGGGATAAATTATTGTAAAACGAGATACGAAACTAGTGCTATTGACATTCATATAACAGGATAAGAAGCTAAATTCTAGTGTTTGGAAGCAATGGATCCATTTTTTAAAACCTTATATAATAATCTCTAAAGGGACAATGATATCACAGTATGATCACAAATAAGTCATTCATTTCTTAGGTGCTCAAGGAAAAGGAATTTAAAATTTAAGTTTTATGAGTTTAATTTTTAATATTTTTAGTATTGAACTAATTAATTCTTAAAGTTATGAGTCTATATCTATTATTATTGTAACTTTAGTAAATTTTTACACGAAAATTTATACTCATTGTCAAAAGTTTACTGAGTTCAAATATACTCAATAACATCAAGAATGTTGCATACGATATATATCATGTATTTAAAAAATTAATGCAAAACATTCGATATGAGTAAACTTTGTCCTTCAACTTCCACACTCACCTTAGAAAATTAGTTATATGAAAATGTCACATGAAACCCACTAAATAATATTGGTTCTATATTATTGTCGCAAAGCTAAACAAAGAAAAAATTAGATATTTTATTTCATTATTGGGGATGAAGAAAATTAAGTTTGTTGAGTGTCATAATTTGAGCGTGACATAGATAGGATTGAAAGTACCTAATTCCATGAAACCAAGAAAGACACTCTTGTTGGCTCTTTTTCAAGCACTTATTTAATTAGGATAAATAAAAGAAAACCCCACTTCTTTAATAAAAATGTAATTAAGTCCCACAAAGACTTCCAAAAGGTTGCAACTTAGTCCAATCATGTCTTATTTCATGAAGATGCTCAATATTTTAGACAATGGGTTTATGTGGGAAGATTAATGTCAATGCCTTTTTAGAGTGGCCAATGAAATGCAAAAATTAGCTTCCCCTCACAAAGTTATATTTTTTTAATTAAAAAATCATACACCTATTTTTCAAGTGATAGGTTTTAAGTTCTGTTCGCACTATAAAGATTTCATGTTTTTTTTTACTATTTTGAGGAATTTTTTCACTTGAAAAAACTTTTCTCAGGTTTGGAGTGAAAATATAACCAAACGGGTTTCCCATTTTATTTTATTTTTAAAAAAAACAACAATTTCTTTTTAATGTAAAAAAAAAAAACCGCAATGAAAAGCTTTCAACGACATTTTGAGAGTAAGGTTTAGAATAAATTTATAAAAGAAAAACAAATTTCTAAATATTTGCCCCCAAAAAAGCAAATTTCTAAAACCCAGTTATATGATCCTAAAATGAGTTCCAAAAAGAATTCAGGATTTTTAGTCAAGTAGTAGAAAGAAACAATAACCACCCAAAACTAGTTATTGATTAATGAAATGCAGCACCTCTGCAACAATTGGTAACAAGTAAATGAGACCTAAAATGATTGGTAACAACATTTACATTTCTTCTGAAAGAGCATTTTGTTGAGATAACTGCTAAAACGCCACATTATTGACTGGTAACATAAAGTTATTTTTGTTTATCACTTCATTTATACCTCAATGAGAAGTAAAAATGACTAGTAACAAACATGAAATGCAGCAATGGCTGCAAAGATTGATGCCATTTTCACGAGAAAGATGTATCTTAGTGTACTATGGATCAATGATCATAAATAAAGATATCTAAGAAGCAAAAGAACCTTTTTCTTTTTTACTCAGCAACCAAGATTGACAACCTTGAAACAACTTTTTAAGGAAGTTCAGAGATTGCCAACCTAGTACTGGTGTTGAAACACGACATGTGGTGCTGCATCGGACAGGGAAAATTGGCAAGCACATCGATCCATAAGATAGCTTCTTTTGGGCTTTGGCCAACTTTCCACACTCTGAAGTTTGGCGTGAAGTAGCCATTATCACTCCAGTGTTTCATCATTGTCAAAGGAAAAGGACCCTGTATGTTTCCATGAGGATCCAGATAGTGCCACATATCGACTTCAGGGTTCACATCACTAAACAGTTTTTCATATTTTTGATCCTCAACATCTGAATCATCATCGCTCAATTCAATTACCTCAGGTTGAACTGCCACCTGGGACTGAACTTGTTGAGTGACGCCGTCTTCTCCAGAGGGCACAACCGGCATTGGCCCACTTCTTTCAGCTGTTACAGAAATGGTAGTATCTCTTTGTTCTTGAGCCATGTCTATACGTTGATCTGCATTGAATCAGACAGAATATTTCAGAAACCAATTAGAGGACCGTGTGTAACACTACTTGTTTATTAAGTTACTAGTCTCAGGGCACGCACAACTACCAGATCAATTGAGTACACAATTTTAAACATTCGCATAGATATTATTAAGGTAGAGGTAAGTTCTGCGTACACTCTACCCTTTCCAGACCCCATGTTGTGGGATTTCGCCTAGGACACCAGAATATCGAACCATGAACGAAGCCTTACTAGATCAAATAGGGAAATTCAAAAACCTTTTGAATGGGGACTGCCCGCTTCCTTGCTTATAGTCAAGCAAGTGGCTGGAGCGCCTTTCAAGCGGGTTGAGTTCATACATTTAAAAAAAAGGCTGGTTCAGCGAGGCAGTGCGCCCCCAGCGATCTCCTCTGGTACCTACTGGTATGTCAGGATCCCCCTTAGCTCGTTTGTATCGGGGGGAGCTTACTTCACTTCTTTTCTTGTTGTCACTTGCCAGGCCTCTCCGATTGGCGAACGTCGAAAGAGTTCGATCCTTCCCCGTAAAACGCGAAGTGTTCGGTTCCGGAAGAGCGAAGAAAAAGAAATAACGCGAAAACCGTTGCTTCCAGAGCGAAAGGGCAGCTAAGAATTGCCATAGCGTAACGAAAAGGAACCCTTTTTCCTTTCATCATCACTTTATACTCGCTTTCTTAGGAAAAAACTAAAGGAGAAAATGATGAATGTTGATCTTATTTGAGTTATAATATGTTTTAGTTCTTGCTTTATAATTTGTTCCTTTTTCTATTTGTTTTTTTCAAGTTTTCTATTAACACAAAACATGATGCCTTTCTTCCTAGAAGGAATTTTCAAGCAAAAGTTTTAAAATCATATCATGATTGTACCACATAGTGGAGGTAAGGTATGTGTACACTCTACCCTCTCCAGACCCCACGTTGTGAGATTTCACTGGGTATGTTGTTGAATCTGAATGGACATCTGAATATTAAGATTTGGTCTCTGGATCTTAACACTGTATGATTAAGAGTGTTTGTTTTTTCAACATCTGAATGTGCACAAGTTATCTATATTTAAAAATAATAAATATACAATTCAAATAAAAAATTGATTAAAATTTATATCAATTAAACAATTGTTGTAATATATGTAATTATTAAAAAAAATCAACATAAATTAACCCTTTAATCAAAATTATCTAATCTGCATTTTCTTTACAAAATTAGCTTTAATGACAAGAATTCAAGCCTATTAATTTAGTGCAGCTATTGAATCTGCCATCCACTACAATTGTCAGAAAACATACTTAGGAATAGTTCATTAGAAATATTTTTCAGAAGGTAAAAATACAAATTTAGATACATCACTCCGTCATGTAAAGATTTCACCACTTTTCATCAGTTGAAAAAACTTAATTGTCCCGTTAAACAGAAAAGAGAAGTGATAAAACAAGAAAAGGGAATGAGTCGAGGCTAAAATTTCTCAATTCTTTTTGTTAATGATATTGAAAGATGTGCAGGCATCTTTGTTCATTGTTC
This sequence comes from Przewalskia tangutica, assembly GCA_029844215.1. Taxonomy (NCBI): domain Eukaryota; kingdom Viridiplantae; phylum Streptophyta; class Magnoliopsida; order Solanales; family Solanaceae; genus Przewalskia; species Przewalskia tangutica. Next base: position 31,715,959 of record CM056731.1, on the reverse strand, counting down.
TACTGAAATTTACCCATCCCATCCAAATCCGCCATTTTTACCGATGCATCCTTCTAGCCACTGGTTAAATTATATTTGAAATCGGTCTTTTTAAACCCTTAATTTAAAAAATAATGGAATCAAGATATAATTCAAAATGAAAAATTTGGAATCTTACCGAGGAAAAAAATTTGGCTGACTGGTTGATAGTTGGAGAAAGATATGCAGGAAGTGGTGATATTGCTTTTGCCGAAAGATACGAGGTGATATAGAGAGAAAAAAGAAGTGTGTATTTGTCTGAATTGTTTTAAGATTGGTTACATATATGATTCATTAAGACCCCCCATCCAGACCCATTAATATGTTTTAAAAGCAAAAAAACAAACGCACTTAATGGGCCGAGATCTGAATCACAGACCCCCAATAAGTGCAAACAAATGAGGCCTTCTGATTACAATTAAAATATATTGGTACCCTAATTCAGTAAATGGTATAGTTAATTTGACGATAGAAATACAAAAAGATCGACTAAGAAGGATAATAAGTAATAAAGTCACAATAAAATAAGACAGTGAGGGCTATGGGAGTAGGTGCTCTATAGGTGTAATGTTTTTGTTTGTTAATGGTAATATTCACATGGTTACCAAAAACAAGACTGAGGAATATAGTGATTTTTGGAATTTCATCATCAACATTATTTATTTAGTTTCCATCTAAGAATGGTATAGAGAACTCTACTGCTTAAAGTCTCATCATTGTTACAGAAATACATATGATTATTAAGGAAACAAAACAAAAATAACATTATTCAATATAAAAGAAAATGGCAGGCTTAAGGCTTTTAAACCCAAAGTACTCCGGCCTCAATCAACAAAATTAGAAACAAAACTAAAGGCACTGAATATCAAAAATCAGGGGAAGAAGGAATTACCATTTCCATCAGCGATGGATGCATCTTCACTTGCGAAAATCCTCTCCACGGCATCTCCTGAAAATAAAATACAGTCACACTTGGGGAAAGTATAAGAAATCATGTCAGATATTGACTGAGCAAAGTATTGTGATCCCTCTCTCATCATTAAAGGCACCACAAGGCACTCGACTAGATGAGTGGATGTTAGGCATGCAGGGAAGACTCTGACTATGCGCTGACACACTAAGCCCTGGTCATGGATTCTTCTTTGATTGAAGGAAAGGGATAGAAGAGAACCAAGACCATATCCTTCACACATTCAGTCTGATCTTATCTGCGCTATTGTCAGGTCATAGCTGTAATGTATTAAGGACTCCGTTTCGGGATCTTCATCGACTGGATAAAGAGTTTCAATTAATGGGGAGGTTCTTTAACTAGGTGATTGATTTAGTAAAGCAACCTTTTGTGCTAGGCGCTCACCTTTTTTGTCCGGGTCGTTGCTGGTGGGCAGGGCTTGCAAGTCACTTTCGGAACCATACTTCCTACAACTAACATGTATCTAGTCCAGCGAGAACGCGATGTTGCACTACTAAATCCTCCCTCCATACCATGACCTCTCTATATATAGATATAGAACCTTACAAGATTTAGACAGCCTTGAGAAGACTCCATGCCTTAGGAGCTAATCAAATGAGACAAGAATGAAAGCAAGGCTGAGAGGGGAGAGAATAGAATACTAGGGGAGAATCCTAGGACTTCAAGAAAGTCAAGGATTCTCTCCTTGTATTCCATTCTCTCCCCCTCTAGGCACTGCTTTCATTCAAGTCTCATTTGAAATAGCTCCTAAGGCAAGGAGTCTTCTCAAAGCTGTCCAAGTAAAACAGTGCCAGATACAGATGAAAGTCTTTTCTCTTTTTTAGAGAAGTCAATTCCTTATTCAATCCTCCTCTGAGGGGTTTCATAAGCAAACATTATTGTGGAAATCAAGGGAGAGTTACGTTTTAGAAAAAATACAATAGTTTCCGATTCCCCCGAGCTTAGGGGTCAATTACAGGGGGTAACCGGTCGATCAATTAATCAAAGCTCAGACCCTCATGATTCCGTCCCGGCCACCAAGTTAGGCCCTCGTGAAAAAGTCCACAGGGTGTTAATCTCGGTGAGGTGAGTTCGAAAGATAGAGAGCTGATGAGGCTTTTCTAAGAAAAAAGGCACTTGATTTCAAAAACCAGGGGAAGAAATTACCATTTCCATCGGCAATGAATGCATCCCCATTTACGAAAATCCTATTAGATGGGATCACAGTATCTCCTGAAAATAAAATACAGTCACACTAGGGGAAAGTATAAGAAATCACATGTCGGAAAGTATTGTGATCCTTAATCAGATTACAGGCAACAATATAAATAAAGAATAATAAAAATGTAGAATAGCTACCCTACCCTCACAACATGCAAAATATCCAATTTGCAAACCTCGCATACTTAAACCAAATAGTAAATTTACCCATCAAGATCAGGGCTCAATGATTTGAACTGACTAGCACAAAATATCACATTTTCAAGAGGCAGCAATAGTATTAAATCAAACAACTTGATGCAGGAAGAATATTATTTCGAGAAAATGTCGAACTGTGTGACCACCTCATATAAAGAGAGCACACTTTTTAATTCTATTTATGTCTTCACGTTCAGCCAGGCTCTTTTTCTTGGGTCAAGCACAGGTATATTCTTATTAATAATGATTGAGGGTGATACTTGAACCCACAAACTTCATCTAAAACTTAAAACTATTTCAACAAAAGCCAACATTGGTGAGGGAAAAAGGCAACACAAAGCGTTGAGGAAGATAGATGAATTCCCCCAACACAAACTGGCATGGCCTTGCTTGTCTAAGTCCCACTTTGAGGGAGAAAAAAAAAGACCCAGCAGAGGGCTTCTGGCAATGGATTGGGGACCTGGACTGGCTTTAAAGAAGTAATTGAATACTAGAGTAAGAATATTTTGCATAAAGCAACAAGGGAAATTCACCCTAGCAATTTTGGGCAGGTTCATCAATAATTGAGGACAGGGACTGAATAACTAAGTAGCAGTTTGGCATATTACTAAAAGAAACAGTGAATTTGCTGTGATTTTTTCTCATAGCAAAGATGTACAAATACATTGCAGTCTGCTGGAAACTGACAGCTCCAATATTTGTTCTCTTTGACGCTGCTGGTCATTCAGTAAAAAACATTGATCTGATTAGTTCAGCCTTTCTTATCAACAACAACACACCCAGTGTAATCTCACAAGTGGAGTCTGGGGAGGGTAGAGTGTACACAGACCTTACCCCTACCTTGAGAGGTTGTTTCCGATAGACCCTCGGCTAGTCCAGCCTTTCTTATCATATGCACAAAATGAAGTTGGAGGAGGTGAAGACGATAGACGGGGAACACAAAAGGAAAAAGAATAAGAATCTTTCTCACCACCACCTTTGTCCCCAACAATCTGTCTCAATCATCAGGACAGTTGGAACTTATTGAACTCCAGGGGAAAAAGTTGTACTAGAGCATTTCACGATTCCAAACAATAACTGATTCCTGAGGGGAGAGAGAAGTCACTACTAACTTCAGCCCATACGAAAGTTGTCTGCCAGTTTGACAGTCAATTAATATGGCTTTCCATTTTCTATTCAAGCCATTTTAACCTCTCATTCCCTTCGCTTCCACTGAAACGATCTCCATCTACTGCTCCCCAACCCTGATCAAAACAATTGAAAATGGCTCTCTGGAACTCTGATCAGATTAAAACTCTTGTTTCAGCTATCAATCTCAAAATAACTTATTTTAGTCTAAACTCTATTAAGCTTTCAGGCTGACAGATGTGGATGTAGGAATGTACGGTATATATTGCACATCTAAATGCTACCGGAAAATGACTAAGATCCAAAAAGTACAAAAAAAGGGGAAGGTTTAACTGAATAAGTTTTTGGAAATCGTGAAATTCTGCTGCAGAGTGGATGTTAGAACTCACCTGCACCAGAACTGTCAGTAGATCCATTAAGAGTTGACTTAGGTGAACAATCATTTTCACTTTGTTGTTCCACTTCATTTTCTTCTGGGGCATCAACAGTTTTAACTTCAGGCTCTAATTCCTCAGCTACAACTTTTGGCATCATGGAAAAGAGTCTATCTTGTTCTTTTTTTGATTGTAGCAGCTGCTTCTTCTCCAGAAACTCAAACAGTGTAACTCTAAAGTAAGTCAAGGAGACAGTTAGGTTCATCAGCAGGATCAACAAGTATAACACGCTTTCAGCCTTTACACTCGAGCCCCAACAACCAGAGAGGCATAATTTTGTACACTTTGCCTGAAAACTAGCATACAGAAGCAATCCAGCAAAGAACAAAAAGGAATCAAAGAAAACTTGTATAACCTTCTCAATGAATGCATACTAATGGGGGTTTCTCATTAAACAGGATGATATTGTCATTAATACTCTATACATACAATAATAACTATGTCCAGAGTTAAAGAAACACGCAAACACATTACTGTTCAGAAAAAAGAAACACCCAAACACATATACTTAAAATATTCCCTATGTGAAGAATAATTGAAAGAGTTACTTTAAAGTAAGAAACAGTAAGAGATGTGTCGAGATACTTAAAATATTCCCCATGTGAAGAATAATTGAAAGAGTTACTTTAAAGTAAGAAACAGTAAGAGATGTGTCCAGCAAATTGACTCAATCACCTCAAGCGTACTACTCCTGTCGCAAAAATACTTTAACATTGTTAAGACCTCATGGCGGTTAAGTGTATATATAATCTCCTTATATAGTTTTGGACAATCTTCATAACATGAACTAGCATTTGTGGTTGAGTTAGGCCCAACATCAATTTTCTCAACATAGTATCAAAGCCGGACGCATCCTTGATGTTGGACTACCCAATGTTGGGCCACCTATGTTATATAATTCCATGCTCTAGATATTCAGTCTTGGGTTTGCTGGGAAGGAGAGATAGAATCTACATGGGGCTAATTTCATGGGTTGTATACTGCTTGAAAGGTCTTGGACAATTCTCATTACTTGAGCTAAATTTTGAAGTTGAGCTAGACCCAGTGTCAAGTTTCTCAACAAATTTATTTCCAAAATATTTAACCTACTATGTCTTATGTCTCAAAATATTTTGACCTATTTCGCTACATGAAAAATTCTACCTCCAAACACACAAACCAATAACTAATCCAGAATAATTAAACTAATACAGACTAATTTAACAAAACAATCTATAAATTAATATCTGGGTGAATAATTCCCTCCACCCCCCTACCCTTCTCCATTTAAATACCATGCTTTCGTCTGCGACAAGGTCAAACTAGCGACGTGCGCCTAACCACACATCACGTGATGCGCTCTTACCACTAGACCAAAGCCCTGGGGGCTAAAATTAATATACTAATTTGTACTATTTCAAACTTGATATAACACTGTTTCGACTAACTACTTTTCCTTGTCACATTTTAAACTATTGCTTTCTCCATTCAGATTACACTAGAAAAGCAGAATGGGTAGTTAGTAAGATGTCAAACCTTGAAAGAATATAACATGCAACTAGTTTTTAGGAATTGGAATTGTTATATGCAAAAATTATTTCCAGCTTAGAAAAAGTCGAGCCTTTTGTGATGATCAAAAGGTTCAAGTTTTATAGGACGGGAAAGGATTTAACTCTTTTCTACCGTCAACATAATAAAAAACTTAACGATTTACTCATAAAATACAATGTAGGGTAGGTCATACATTTTGGGATGGACAGAGTAACTATTAACAAAATAAAAGGCCATGTTAAGGTTTTGGTTGAAGACTTATTTCATGACAAGGTAAATTGGAAAAAACACAATAATGCTATTGATCAAGAAAGCATTGGAGTTTCATCAAAACCTCACGTTAAGTATCATTTCAGGCTTTATTAGTGAGGAGATAAGTTCCAGCCAGGAACCATATAAATTGCAATCAGGAAGGAAGTATGCCACAGTTGATTTTGAATAACCAAACTTTTTCTTGACCAAAAACAAATCTACACTAATTCTCAATAGCAGGATTTTGAATTGATACTATGCACAAAGAAACAGGAATTCAGTCCAGAAACATGAAAGGTGCAAAAAGATCAGAAGATTATCTCAAACAATGACTCTCTTTTGTTACTCTAATTGCTAGTTATTAGAGTATAGTCCATATGACTAAACTTGCCCATATGACAATGTGAGCTTCCAAAAACTTCGAGATCACCAAAGTTCTCGGGAATCGAGGGGTCATGAGGAGGAAGATTACCAACATATAATCTGCAGACAACAATTACTAACTGTGCTTCTCTTATGCAGGCACGGAAATTGCTCCATTAAAGAGCAAATTTTGCCTTGCAACCACCAGAAGATGCAAAATGTTTTAATAGCAGAGCCTTAGACATATGAAAGGATATTGTTTGCGCCATCCCTTTTCATTGGCATGATCAATGCGCTTTTGTAACAACGGAATTTCTCTCTCAATCCACTGTAACCAAATCAAAACATGAGATAGAGTCAAAAACAGATACACATGGCAAAGAATGGTGATGAACAACATAGTACCAATCTGTAAACAGAAACAAGCAACTACATGAATAACAAATCATACAACATCCTTCAGAAGAATGACAAGTGCAAGCCCGCGTGCTTCAGAGGGAAAAGTTCAAATACCTCCAAGGTACACTCTTAACATGGTTGCATATGAAATGATCTACACATTAATTTATGATACTAAATGTTTAGTGTCCCACATAAGTTGAGAGAACGAGATGGTCTCCTTATATGATCTTGGGTAGTCGTCACCTCATGAGCTATATTTTTTTTTTAGAATAGTAACAGTTAATCTATATTTCCACAGGTATAACTACATCCAAGTATGTAGTCCCCCTTCAAAAGTATCACAGTTTACATTGCTTTCTATTTCCACAAGATTACAACCAGTCTATAGCTGTCAAATTATCTACTGTTTGATCTATCATCTCCTGTTTACACCAAAAGTAGTAAATAGCTAAACAATTCATCTTCATTTTCTGCATGCTGCTCTGCTTATCTTCAAAGCATCTCTGATTTATCTCCTTCCAAACTGTCCACCATATGCTTGCTGGGACAATCTTCCATCTCCCCTCCTTCTTTGCTACATTGCCATCTCTGTTCCAACACTTCATTACTTCTTTTATGCTTCCTGGTTTCACCCAACTGATTTTTTTCATCTCGACAAAGATCCGCCACAACTGGTCTGTCAATTTGCAATGCAAAAAGAGATGGTTGACTGCCTCTGCTTGTTCCACACATAACATCTGGAGCATAGGTGAAATCCACTTTTGTTCAGGTTCTCATGAGTCAGCATTGCTTCCTTTACCAAAAGCCAGGAGAAACGGTTTACCTTGTAAGGTATTTTTGTTCTCCATATCATCCTCCAAGGCCATCCTTCCTCCTGATTTGTTGTTGAGTTCAAGTCTCTATATGCAGAATTAACAATAAAATTCCTTTTACTGTCAGCTTTCCATTCCAAGGTATCCCTCTCACCTGTTAGGTTGTTGAAATGAGCAACTGTGTTGTAAAAAGCTACTATCCTTGGTATCTCCCAATCATTCAGTTTCCTTCTTAGGTGTAGATTCCACCCTTGTCCTGTCCACATATCAACAATTGTGGCTTGTTGGAGTTGACACAAGGTGTAAAGATCTGGGTACATTTGCTTTAGGGGTTCTTGGCCACACCGCCTTTCATCCCAAAAGGACACCTTCAAACCATTCCCAACTTTAAATCTTGATCTGGTCAAAACTAAAGGCCATAGATTTCTGATAGATCTTCAAACACTGCAACCATAAGGGGTAGTCACCACTTCAGTCATCCATTTATCCTCCATCCCATATTTTGCAGTGATCACCTCCTTCCAAAGTGAGTTGTTAGTTGTTGCAAACTTCCACAGCAATTTCATCAGCAAGCTCTTGTTCTGCCTACTCATGTTCCTGATTCCCACCCCTCCTTCTTTCTTACTAATTGTCAACTCCTCGTGAGCTATATTTTGGGATTGACTTACGTGCAAAGTCTATTTTCTTCACACGGTATCAGAGCTAGATCCATCCCATTCTTGATTTACCCTTTCGCGCAAGTCTATTATATTGTCCACGCATCAAATGTCCAACTCTAGGTGTTTGAAGGGGTGTTAAGTGTCCTACATTGGTTGAACAATGTATTGTTGTCTCCTTATATGCTTATGGACAATCATCATGTCATGAGCTAGATTCTGGGATTGAGTTAGGGTCGAGGTGAATTTCATTTACAACAACAACTACGCCTCAATCCGAAGCAAGTTGAGGCTGGCTATATGAATTCTCACTGACCATGTTACTCCATTTAAGCTCACCTCACCAAGCATTTTTTAATTGTCAAAGGTAATTCATTCACACGAAATTTTCTTCTATGGTTCAGTAAGGGAACTTGCTAAGGTAGGGATTTTAATTGCCATAGTTTCTCATGAAAAAGATGATATCGCTGTTTACCTACCTCTAAAACTGACCCCGTGTGGTGAAAAAGAAAACAAGAGAACGGAGAAATAGGAAGGTGGATCGGAAAATAGACGACATCATAGTCTAAGTCAGCTCCCAGAATCCTATCAGTATCTCTCCTATGTTCCTTCCCACAGCCACTGCTCCTAATTTCTTATTCCCACCAGCGACACACTTGGTCAAATTCACATCCTTCACCAGATGAGAACCTGTCTCCTTCATGCAGTCTCCTAATAGTTGCTCGAAAAGGTAGTTACTCCAATGATAATTCTCAACATGCTCGTGGAATTGTCATCTCATAAAGATAGTAACTTTTGATGTATTAGAAGAAATTGGTATGTTGAGTTGCAAAACCAATTAGGGCTTAGTTCAAGTGGCAAAGGTTGAGGGACTTGTGACTTGTGACTTGGGTAACAGGTTTGAGCCCTACATCATGTGAACTAAGGCCTGGTATTTAAAGCGGAGAGGTAGGGGGGCAGGCCCATTACCCTGAGTTTTGAAGACTGCGGTTGGCCCAAGATGAGTTTCTCAAACATTAAAAAACAAATAATAATAATAAGAATGATTTCTATTGCTGATTCCATAATTGTGATTGTGGGATGACCTCCTAATCCCTCGTTAGGGATTACATAATTATATTCAACAGCTTCCTTCTATGAATAGGTATATTCTGGGCACGTAGCCTATACACCTACAAACATTTTTTGAATAGAGTTTATTATTATGGGTCGATTTCTATTAAATTTTTTAGTGATATTTTTTTGAGAAACTGGTACTGTATTTTTTTTGAGTGATATTGTTAGTTCATCTTCTATACATCTTTATCTGAAGGCATAACTACTATAACAATGTACCAAGAAAAATAATAACTCCTATAACAATGTACACCATAGTTGTGAACAACTTCCCTCTCGGTCACTCACATTTCACATTTCTGGGTCTTCCCACTGGAGTAGGGTCTTAACAGTTAACACATACACAGGATTATTGACATCATCAATTTACATTAAGCGCAAACACCTAGCCTGGCGAAAAGGGTTGAAAGTTGCATATAATAAGGATAGTATAGATGGATTTTCACAAACCATTTCTTTGAGAAAATAAGTTCCAGCTCAAACAAGATGCAGTTGGCAAGGACAGCCAGACAAAGAGACTCGGTGGAGAATCCAAACTTACATGCTTGGTGGTATCCTTGTGCAGAACTTGCGCTTTTGACTCAAACTCCAACTGCCAGGAAATGGGTAAATGAGTTATCACTTGCAAACAAAGTTATGACGTTAAAGAAAAACAAGGCATATATCACCAATCTGAAGAACAAAGTTATAATGTACTACACATAACTCAAAATGAAAGTAAATCTCAATCTATAGTGCTAACAAGTCAAGAATGCTTAAGATTTACTCTTCCCCACATAAATAAAAGCATTCATAAGAAGAAAAGAATGGGACCAGATTATTAAGTATTAACATAGTTCAACACAGATGCCATGCAAAATCCAAGCTAAGTATTCAAACCAAAGTTATTGAGAGTAACAAAATAATTGAGAGAGCATCAACATCTAGAAGAATACAGTAACTGACAATTTCCAATGCTGCAGTCTACAGAAAACATAATTTAAAAGAAACAAGAAGAAGCTAATATTGGAGGAGATGGTGTTAGAAAGTTCCATTGTGGAAAACATTATTGAATATTACTCTGAGCCTAAGAAGCACCAGAAGTAACAACCAGAACAAATTTAATTTTCATTTTTGCCACGTATACTGCCAAATAATTACAACAGCAGTTGTGTGAAGCAAAAATGAGACAGTAGAGAAACGATTAGTTTGTTAAAGAAAAGAAAAAAACTAGTCCATCTACGCCTACTCAAGACAATATTATACACAATTCTTTCCATGTCTTTTCATTTATATATAGGTTGTTCAAGTGATCATTTCCCCGAAGATTGTATAATATCATAGCAATATTATTTAAAAAATTCTTCAGCATTTTACTAATTGGAGGATTTCATCCTCTCCTTAGGAATCAACAATTTCAACCCCTGAGGGAAGAAGCTGAGTCTTTTCACAAGTCTGACTAGATTCTCTACTAAATACAGGATCGAGAAAAAAATATCCATAATCAGGTTGGCTACAGCTCAAAAAACCTTGTAGTGTGACGGTCAGCTCAGTCAGAGGGAAGCGGTCAGGCAAATTACAATGTAGTGCAAGCGACGGGTTGCGCTTGCCATATGAAGAAGGCGACTACAATGGGAGACGAAGACGACTACAATGGGAGACGAAGGCGACGTGGGCTTGCCATATAGATGTAGCGTTTGCAAGGCAATTCAGACGACGTTAGCAAGATGTAGCGCTAGCTAGGTTAGGGTAGCGCTTGCCATAAAGAAGCTAGCCAGAAAGCAGGTCAGGCAGGCGAGATGCCTTTGTTATCAAGTGAAGGAAATTGCACCAAGAAAAAAAATTGATATATGCAGCCATGACTTAAAATAATCAGCTACATCTGTATTCAATAATCTTGATTCCAGTTACATCTACGTGATAATCAGATTTCGAGCATAGCAGAAGTGAACAAAGAAAAATTTAGAAATAGAGAACGACGGTAGGCTATGAAACAGTAATTTATCACCCTTGAGAGGAAAGAGACGTCACAAGCAAATGAAAATAGGAGATGCAAACAAAGGAAGAAGAAAATATGAAAAAGGGCAGGAGGGTTTGATTTAAGTGGAGAAGGGTAGAGGGTGGGCCTATTTTCCACCGACTTTTGAACCATACGTCATCGCCCTCGGGGATATGTCGGTTATCAAGATAAATTGTAGAATGAAAGACTTGCTGATGCTTAAGATATCTTACAACAGTAGGCCTCTTGAGCAAACCAGCTTTTATTCTTTCACGCAAATCCTCACATTCTTCCTGCCAAGAAAAAGAGAAATTCTTACGAAAGAGAAAACAAATACAATATTGGACCAATGAAGCAGAAATATAATTGTATACAGCAAGTGTTCACACAGAAGAAAAAGCTTTTTACATTTGCACATATAAAACTTTAGACCTATTTTTATTTTTATTTTATTTTATTTTTGTCGATGTGTGTGTGTGTATGTATATATATGTGAGTCAGGATAAAGGAGAAGGGTTGCGGTAGATTGACATCCACTATATGATGATGGATTGATTGTATAAATATACACAAGGATACACCCACGCAATATACATATACATTCTATACACTCCTTCCCTGCTAAACACATTGTTCTCTTATCAGAGCCATTCTAGACCAACTTTTTACGTTAGACTGTACATAGATTAATTTACTTTGAATAATAACATTAAACTTCAGAAACTATATAAAAATAAGTAAACTTACAAAAATATCTACAGTACAATCTTGGTCAAATATTATTATGTTGAATTCTCAAGAAGTGAATTATTCAAATATTTTTGGACAGTGGTATATTCGGGTATAACCGTACAAGTAATACAGATAGATTTCCTTTAAAGTAAAATAGAAAAATCTTAGTATAATCACGGGCAAGCTAGATTTCTGCAGTCTTATGAAATTAGTTATATAAGAAAACCAGAGTCCAGAGCCCTCCAATCTTGTTAAAGTTAGCAAATGTATTGATTAACACCACACACGAGAGAAAGACTACTCTATATAGCAGATTCGCTGTGCTGAAAGAAACTGACAAATACACTCTATCCAAATACACCAAGCAGTTATACAAATATGAAATATGTACATGCTAAATGCAGAGTACTTATTGTAGCAGCATATTTAGTATATCCAAAAATGTATTGTAATTCATCTATACTACTTTTGTTATACAGCTGTCAGTAGGCAAACTCAAGAACATAAAGAGATAGATAAATAGTAATGAACGCCTAAACAAACCTGTCAAGATAAATCCAAATTAAAGATCGTAGTTTTGTTAAAGATTGAAAAACAAGAGGTAACAAGGAGTTTCTCAAACAAAGCACCTAGGTTGTCCACACAATCAGAAGTAACTTTATCAATAAAATGCAATATCACGGGAGATCATGGTTCAAATCCCAGCAAAGACAAAACGTTGCTACATGATTCTTTCCATATGCCTAAGCCTTGGTTGGCCGAGTTACTCGATACCTATACTGGTAAGAGGTGGCAGTTACCTGGTGGCATAGTTAGGTGCACATAGAGTGGCATGGACACCACCATTTATATAAAAATTATAATAATAGTAGTAAATTATAAAAAATGCAAGCTCGCAATTTCCTAGTTTTGATCAATTACTAAGAAACCTCTGGTGCATTCGCTGACCTTTGAATAGAATATAGTTTCTAGAAATCATTTATCCTTTTTTGTGAAAATTAAAAACCACTCGGATGTTTTGCCAAAGGAAGTCTCAGAATTACCATAATCCATCCCAACAAGGGGCAGAGAATGGAGTAATTTCGGATCAGTCATCCAACACTATGATTGACCATGTATACTGTTAACAGTTGCTTACCTCATAAAAATCGTCATCGGATAAGGACGATATTAGAATGTCTTTCATCAAATTGGAAAGTTGAAGGTGAATTTCAAAAGCAGCATCGCTGGTTGCCGGAACCTTTTTTACACCTGTAAAGCAATGCTTTACATTGAAAGAAACAAGCAGGACAGAGAATATGGCTTGACGGAAAAGACAACATTCATTTCCCCTTTTTTCATGGTCCTCTTCAACTATGCACATTCTAAGAAACACAAATATAAATAAGACATAATTCAAAATTGCCTTGATCATAAAAGTTTCAGGTAAAACACATATCTTAGGATTCGTAATTAGGCAAACAGTATTTTCTGGGAGTAGCTAATTGTATCTGTTGTCCTTGGAGAGTCTTGGGAATACCACAAAGGAACAACGATAATGAAAAGGGGAAGAGAGAGAATTGCATTAAGAGGAGATAACGATAAACAGAAGCAAGCAGTTTGATTATACAAAATTTTCTTTTTTGGTAAGCAAGAAAAGTTATTGGTGTTAGACAAGGTTTAAGAGGGTCTACACCTACAGAAGTCTCAGAACATATATCCCAATCACAAGTGTGGGTCACTTTATAAAGGTACCTTTCCACTAACAATTTTGGTTTCCTTGGTCAATCAATATAAATAGATGGAACCACAGCATATCTGATGAAAAGAGTGCAGAGTCTCTACAGAATGGTAGAATAGTGATCATAATTGTGAAAGTAACGACAGTAGTTCAACAACTATGCAGCAGGTAGATGGAAATTTAGCAGGTCCATTTACTATTTTTACACACTATGGTTCTTGTAGTAACCATATCCATACTCAAGACATGGCAGAGTTGAGAGTGCCAAACTGTGAATATAAAAAAGAAGTACTCGAAAAAAATGTAAAAGGTCTTTCCCAACAAATGCCCTAAAGATGTGATCACTAGACCACTTAATCAACAAAGTACATAAACTCGTCTCCACCAGCAATATGATGTATGACTATCTTGAGTGGCGATAGGGGCAATATTAAATGACACCTTATCAAAGAAACAAAAAGAAAGGCAACTTCAAATGGCAGTTTCCATAATTAATTAATTCCCAATACCCATGTAGTGGTCAGACGGTATTTTCTTTTTAGCATGCCAAGAGAAAAAAAGAAAAAACAGAACCACTTATATTAGGGTTTAAGAAAAGATGCAAAAAGAGAATCTACCCAAAGGAGGACCGAAATCAGAAGGGAAATTTCTATAAAATTACGAAGGCAGATTCGTTTTTGATTGTTTGGGCAAAAAACACCTGTTTACAAGAAGTATACCAAAAGGTAGAAAACCTACAAAAAGATAAAGTTTTCTACAAACGACACCCAATCTTCTATACATAAAAGAATCTCATGGGTGCACCAAAAAGAAATAAGGATAAGAGGTGGAAGGGCCAAGCTCTTTGCAAGGAGGCCATTCAACAAAAGTATGGGAAGAATGAGCAATGGTGCACTAATGAAGTCACAAACACTCTTGGAGTTGGAGTGTGGAGAACTATTAGATCCTTTGGGCAACTTAAAGTAGGAATATAAGCTATCATGCGGGTAATGGAAGAAAGATTTTCCTCTGGAAAGACAACTGGACTGGGCAAGGTTCATTGCAGGAAACTTTTCCTGATCTAGTTGCTATTTGCACAAATCCAGACATCGCAATTGAAGACATATGGAAAGCACAAGGATGGAATCTAGTCTTCAGAAGATTGTTGATGGGAAATGAAAAGGGTGGCTGAATTGCTAGGAAGAGTGGGAAATTCCACTGGAACAACCACTGAACCAGACACAATTAGATGGAGACACAATGAAGATGGGCAGTTCTCAGTGAATAAAGTGTACAAAAGGAGCATATTTGAGATGGCAGGAAATCCCAAGGGTCCATGGAAAGCTACTTGGAAAAGCATGGCACCAACTAAGGTGAAATGTTTTACATGGCTAGTGGTGAAGAAAGCATGCCTGACCCATGAGGCACTTCAGAAGAGGAGAATTCAGGTAGTCTCTAGATGCCCTTTATGTATGGAGGCAGCAGAAACAAATAGTCACTTGTTCCTTCACTGTAAGGTGACTGCGCAAGTTTGGGCACTCTCTATCTGTTTGGCCAGGGAAGAATGGATAATGCCAGAACACACTGCAGATTTACTAAGCTGTTGGATAAGAAGAGGTGGGAGTAAGAGTAAAAAAAAGTGGTGGAGAACAGTACCAGCCTGTATTTGGTGGAACATATGGAAGGAGAAATGAAAGAATTTTTGAAGGCAGATCTAGCTCCATATAAAAGATCAAATGGAATTGTATCACAACTTTATGTTTTGGTGTAAAGAGCAATGTATAGAAGATGAAGTACAGATACTTCTTAGGAGTTCTGTAATTAATATTCTCCTTGTAAGCTCTTCTTTTGGAGGTGGCCAGCATAGCCTTAATGTTGAGGAATACAAGTTCTCAATTTCAAAATAAAAAAAGAAGTTGTTCCTCTTTTGTAGGGAGAGAAATCTTTTGTTTTGGGAAATATGAATGCAACATCGATCTTATTTATCACTATAGGATTTTCAGAAAATAAAAGTGCACAACGAAAATATACCTTCAACCTGCTGAAGCTGGTGGGAGTTTTTCTGGAAGTAGTCGTTAGGGTCAGATTTTACCCTCACAAAGCTACCCACAATTTTATCTTGGACACTTTCAGGGGTCTTCAGAAGATCCTGAATTAAGCTCCTCTTCAAGTACACAAGCTTAATGTTTTCAGCAACAACAGCTGCAAAACAGCTTTTAGGAACAACAGGAACCTTTTTCTTTGGACTCCCTGTACTTTTTCTTCCCTTCGATGCTATAAAAATATCCTCCTCTTCCGAACTGTTAGAAAGTTCATCCTCTGATTCATCATGGTTCTCACTGAAGTGCACTTCCAACAAATTGTAGATTTTATTCAGCGGTATAGATTTCTTTCCGAAAAGGGAATAAAGTCGTGCATCACACATAACCCTCTTTTTCTTTTGTGGATGAAGAAGATTATTCGAATTTATATATTCATTGACAATCATCGTCGCCTCTTGTTGAGAATATGTTCTGCTTGTATCTTTACCAATTGATTGAAGGAATTCAATCAATGGTGCGGATCCCCATCCGACAAACTCTAGTTTCTTGATTCTGATATTCCTCTTTCTTTTCAAAGAAAAGGGTGACTGATCCTTGAATTCTTCCATCCAAAAGGAGTTCCCATCCATGCTGTCGGGATAATATTCCAACACGAGCTTTTACACTTCAGGGAAACCAACTGCCACAAACTCATATCATTCAATAATCTGGACAAGCGCAGAACTGTTTCAATACAAATAAAAGCTAAAACAAAATCCCCAAATGAAATGGTATTTGATGATAAAACAAGCCTCTGTCTATCACGGTTGAAGGCAGACGCAATGCTCAGTTTGCTTCGAAGATCATAGAAAAGAGTTGTACAATGAAACCAAATTCAAACTAAATTTACGCTACATCTGATTTTGGTGAAGTCGATTTTTGAACATTTTTGTGATCAATCTGAACACAGCTTTACCTACAAATATATCAAATTTGACCAGTATATATTGATTAGACAAGCCTTTTATGTATTCAGGATCTGAACATCGGTCTAGGGGACTGAAACCAGCGATTTTCTCACCTGGCCCAGGCCAAATTAATGATTTTATTTCTGCACGAGCTTGAATCCTATTTCCCATTATTATAATGAAAAGTAGGTTGTTTAAATATCTAAACAGAGCATCATGAAAGTTGCCATCAAGCTTTTCCTTCTACTCCCTCCGTCCCAATTTAGGTGTCTTACTTTCCTTTTTGGTCTGTCCCAAAAAGAGTGTCTCTTTCTATATTTAGTAAGTTTTTCAATTCCAAGGAAAGTTTAAGACCACAAGATTTAAAAGAGCCCACACATCTTTAATTTAAAATCACAAGCTTTATTTCTTAAACTCCATGTCAAGTAAAACTAAGACACTTAAATTGGGACGGAGGTAGTATTTTTTTTACGAGCAAGACCAAAAGTAGCTATCAGTCTTAATGGGGAAACCCTAGAAGGGGGTAGATTATATTCTTTTCTACCTCTTATCTCAGAAGTGTCTTGAGCGCTGTCACAAGGACTCTATCCAATGATTGATTAGCAATATCACCACTAAAGAGCCGTTTGGCCATGAGAATTATTCACTTTTTCCTGGAATAACTTTTCACTTAATTTCAAAATCAGTGTTTGGTTATAAAATTTTCAAATCTAACTTGAGGTTGGATTCCAAATTTGGAGACGTGCTCCAAACCTGTTTTCCAATTGCATCATAAGTTCCAAATAAAATGCTCACTTTTCTCCTTTGCAAAAAATATAACCAAATACAACTCCATCTTCAACTCCCAACTTTATAAATTCCAAATAAAGTGAAAAATATAGAATATCTATGGCCAAACGCCAACTAAATATATGTATTCGTCTTCATAGCATTCATACAAACTTCCATTCAAGTATCTTTCAAAAGATAGAAATATTTCTATCCAACACATTTACTTTTTATACGAGGCCTTTAACTAAGACAGTCTAACTTGTATTTGGTATTTCTCTAACTGTAATTTGTCCGTTTAAGAATGTCTTCTGATTTCTGTCTACTGTTGCATATTATTTCTTCAGTTCACTGGGATAGTCTTGTTGACTCAGATTTGCCGGGGTCATTGTCATATAAGTTCTAAAAGGAGATCTCCTGAAAATAAATGACAAGGAAAAATATGTTGCATTCTTATCCATAGGTGATTTTTTCCTGTTATATATAATCCCGAGGAACTTCATGATGCAGGATTAAAATTACAACTCGATGATATACGGAAATAATAAGTTTGACCACTATGATCCTAATAAAATAAGCGCCTTCGGAGCATAGGCAAAGATAGAGGAGTTACTTGCAGTTAAGACAAATGACAAACTATCATGAACAGAAACCAGAAATGTAATTTGTACAATAGATCCAAGCTGCAAGGTCCTAAATTGCAATTAACCCGAAATATCTAGATGCATCTCGGTAGCTCCTGCACAAAGTCACAAAACTGAAGACCAGAAGAATTGAGCACAAACTGTCACTAGACTTTGACTTTCAGAATATGCGAGTGTAACAAGAATACAAGATTTACAAAGGTAAGATCAACCATAATTCTACACCTTAAGACTAAACAAGGAAAAAGAGAATCTGAAAACTGTTTCAAATATTTACCCAAAAAAGCAACAAGATCTCCCAGATTAGTAGAAAAATTAAAGATTTTCATATGTCTGCCTCATAAAAAGAAACCCAAGAGAATAATGTGATTCATGGTTTACCTTCAGGAAAATATCGCTTCCTTGAGTGAAATCTTAACCACATCAGGGACAAGGACTAATGCATGGTTGCTTTAGATTGCCGAGTAGATGCTCTTCATCTGTCTCTCTCCCGCTCTCTCGTCAAAGACTAAAGTCATGCAGCCACCTGTTTAAAAGCGGTATCATTGAATGAAATTTGCGAATTAGGTGGAATGTGATGTTTTCTCCTGAACTATTTAATACCTCAATCTTAACGCCAAAAAAAATGAAAAAAGCATTTATAGACTCCACACAAGCTTAATTACAAAAGGCTATTCATTTTACCAAATTTCATCTAGGATCCCTCACTTATAAATTCACCTCTTCTTATTGCTATAAGGACATCTAAGAGATCTAGAAATGAATTAATAAATGGGTCATCAAATACTTGTCATTAGTGATTAGAGGAGAAAAGGGAAGAGAAATATCAGCAATTGATTTTAGTGAACATAATTCATTCATAAAGTAGCAGCAAGCGAAATCATTTGACTAGATCCAAAATGAATCCATAATAAGTCTTGCGCTAACAGTAGAAGCCAGCATGGAAAGTCTTCCACTTTTGAAACAGATTCGACCAGAATCTCCTCCCTTCGCCACCACAATTGCCATCCAAAGGATAAAAAGACATTATATACTCGGAAATAAGATAGTGTTGAAATTATTGTTCAATACAAACAATTCAATAGTCTTCAAATAAAATGGTCAAAGGCATTCCAGTTCTTGTCACAGCAAGGATGTCCATAATTCAAAACAAGCAATAACCTTGACACGCCAAGTCGCCAACTACAACCTAGTGACTGTTTATTGAGAAATACTTCTGTTAAATGCATTAAGTTTTACACGGTCCACTTACAAGAAATAAATTTTTTAACCCAAGAAATAAATTTTT
The DNA here is from genome assembly GCA_029844215.1 of Przewalskia tangutica. Classification (NCBI taxonomy): domain Eukaryota; kingdom Viridiplantae; phylum Streptophyta; class Magnoliopsida; order Solanales; family Solanaceae; genus Przewalskia; species Przewalskia tangutica. The sequence continues at coordinate 31,696,782 of CM056731.1, read as the reverse complement.
TAACCCAAGAAATAAATTTTTTAACCCAAGAAATAAATTTTTTAACCCAATTAGGACAGAAGGAAGAACTTTTTTGTTTTGATCAAGAGGTCATAAGGAAGAAGACTTCTCTTTTCAAAAAAAACAAAGTTTAAAGAACATGCTTATTTAAACAAATCATTTATTAACCTTGAATTATTATTTTTTTGATAACCGTAATGTCTGGGCCAGCTTGCGCTAACCTTGACTAATTCCATGACCACGGGATACCAACTATCTCCCACCGGCAATAGGTGGGAGGTATCATGTAACTCTGTCCACCAAAGCTTAGACATATGGAAAGAAATCACCCAATATTCTTTGTCTCCGCTGGGATTTGGACATGAGACCTCATGGTTCTCGTAAAAAAATACTTCATTGACCATTAGGCCACCCTTCAATATTAATTTTGAATTTTCTACAACAAACCCAGTGTGGTCCCACAGGGTGGGTCTGGGGAGGGTAGGATGTACACAGACCTTACCTCTACATTTGTGAGGTAGAGAGGTTGTTTCCGGTAGACCATCGGCTCAGAAGAAAAGTAATTGTCGCAGAAATATATGAAAGGAGACAGCAAATAGCAAGATACAAAATAAATGTGGCAACATATAGTAGTAACATCAAGGAAATAAAAACAATGTGATATATGATAACTACTACTAAAAGGAAAAGAGGAGAGGAGGAAAACTCGCCCCCCCCCCCCCCTCACCACACTTAGCTACCTACTATTAACCTTCTACCCTAATTCTAGACCTCCATATCTTCTTAGAAGTTGTGTTATGCCTTGTCTAATCACATCCCCAGTTCTTCTACGCCTACCTCTACCTCTCTTAACTACGACTACAGCCAATCTCTCGCACCTCCTTACTGGCGCATCCTCGCACCTCCTCTTCATATGTCCGAACCACCTCAGCCTTGCTTCCCTCGTGTTGCCTATTTAGTTGAACGCGACGAAAATGGCAAAAGGTATTTCTTGAGAAAAAGATTGAATACATTTTATTCGAATGGAAAATGGGAATAAACTCTAAAGTAGGTGGAATTACTATGGAAACTTATAAATACAACTCAAAAGTATGGTGCTTACAACATTCATACTATAAATGTATCGAGAAGTAAGAAAGATACTCAGTGCTCAAGAACAATTAAAACATTTCTTCAAAAAAGATTCACAATATTCCAGTGCTCTTTTCATATTCTTTTCCATTCCAGCTGTCCAGGAAAATCAATCTGGAAACTTTCTCCACCATAATACTCTTCTTTTAATTGACGTGTTGTATCAGTAACAGACCAGTCATTTTATAAGCACGTAAGCATTTAACAGAGTGTTTGCGGGTTGAGAGATTCTCTAAGGATGGATAGAGGAGAAGGCCAAGAAAGTTAGTAGGTTGCTCGCAGTTGATAGAGTTCGTTTGAGTTTCTGGTGGCTGACCCAAACAAAGAACAAGCATTCAGGAGTTAAGGGTCAATAAATGCAGAACCAAGGTGAGGATAGCCAAGGATAATGAATCATATACCATTGGTACCAATTAAATCAAATGCTGGATCTCGTTAAACACACTATCTCTGCAGAATTTCAATTTCAATTCGTAAATCACACAAAATTCCTAAGTGGATTACTTTCTCAAATTTGGAGCAATCAACTGAAGAAGTTCCTATAGAATGAAGCAACAAAGAGAAACCTATTTCCTGAAAGACCGGAAATGGAAAAGAAGATTTGTCTCTCGCACGGAGGAGTCTTCTTTGGCGATGGACGTACTGACGCGACATTCAAGGGGAGGTGCCTTGGTTCATGTTATTTGTGGATGACATAGTACTGATTGATGAGACGAGCGGTGGAGTTAACGCAAGGCTGAAAGTTTTGAAAAAGACCCTGAAGTCGAAAGGTTTCAAGTTGAGCCGAACTAAAACAGAATACTTGGAGTGTAAGTTCGGTAATGTGACTCTTGAAGCGGACGTGGACGTGAGGCGTGACACACAAGTCATTCCTAAGAGAGAAAGTTTCAAGTACCTGGGGTCAATTATCCAAGGTAATGGGGAGATCGATGAGATGTTACACATCGTATTGGGGCGGCGTAGATGAAATGGAGGCTCGCGTCCAGTGTTTTGTGTGATAAGAATGTACCGCCAAGACTTAAAAGGTAAGTTCTAGAGAGCAGTGGTTAGACCAACTATGCTATATGGGGACGGAGGGTTGGTCAGTCAAGAATTTCATGTTCAGAAGATGAGAGTAGCAGAAATGTGAATGCTGAGATGGATGTGCGGGCATACCAGAAACAATAAAATTAGGAATTTAGATATCCGGAACAAGGTAGGAGTGGCTCCCATAGATGATAAGATGGGTAAGTTACACTGAGGTGGTTCAGACATGTGAGGAGAAGAGATGCATATATCGCGGTGAGAGGTTGGCCGTTGTGGACTTGAGGAGTTAGAGGTAGGCCGAAGAAGTATTGGGTGAGGTGATTAGGCAGGACATGCTCAGCTCGCTGAGGACATGACCCTTGATAGGATATTGGGATGCCGAGGATTAGGATAGAAGTGGGTAATCATGCCCTTGTAGCTACTACATGAAATAGCCTCTCTACCTTCCCGTAAGGTTTGCGTACACACTACCCTCCCCAGACTCTACTTGTGCGATTAAACTGGGTATCTTGTTGTTCTCTCACACCGAAAACTACTTTACTTCCTTCACTTCCTTTTTTATATTGGATCAATCTAGTGTCCCCTGCAGGATAACCACTAGAACTTCCGTTCATATAATAACCTAATAACAACAAATTTAACCTCTTTTTTTCAAGAATCCAATGTTACTAAAAGCCATCATGTCGTAGCTTAAAGGGATGAAGGCATCTGAAACTAGGGGTTAGCTTTGTGGACGAAGCCATGCGCTTCAGAGAAGTGTTTGCTTCCAACAATGAAGCACAAAGTGACCCCAACAACAAACGGTCAACTTTTTGAATCTTAACTTTAGTGAGTTGCATTGACATAATTGTATAAGGACGTTTCACACTATTCAACATGGTAGCAAAGCATGCTAAGGTCCTAGGTTCAAAAGTCCCTGTAATCCACCAACAACAAAAATTACGTGCTTGGTCCCAGAAAAAAGAATCAGGCCTAGGCCTACATGTGAGAGGGACCAGTATTAAAGAATAAAATGTTATGAGACAGTTTACACAATTCAACATACAATGCTCCATCTGAAGGAAGTAAATTGATAAGCTTCTCTGTTTTTTACCCTTCCATCTCACCTCCTTTCATGGAGTCAAACTAAATAACATTGTTATCAGTTGCTGAAAAGTGCAACATAACTCTAAGGTCAGTTGGGGTTTTAAGCGCAAATGGAGGGAAAATGCAAATATGTATGTGTAGTCCAATGCTAATAATTATAAGCATGAATAATAAATATACGGACAAAGAAACTGGAAACAAACATTACGATAAAGTGAAATACCAATTGTTTAGTGTCGCTTCTCCAGGATTAAACTCATTAGCAAGGAAAATTATACATTAACACCTAGATAACAACACTGAAGCCCCCCTAATCGAGTCAAAGCGCTCAACATGATTTGCACCTCACGTGAGGGCTTAAGCGCGTCTTTAACAACACTAGTAAATAATCAACAGATTCAGCCTTACTATACAATCTTTTTTATCCATAGAAACATAACCCACATTAATGGTTCCACTAGAAACCTATGTTGCTAAATTGTCCCAAATTTCCAAATTTGTTGCTCATTAGGTGGTTCTTCTCTCTCACTCTGTGGAAACAACTACTATTGCATACATAATCTGATAGTTTCACTTGCAAGGAAAAAATGTACAAAAAACATTAAACTACTCAGGAATTACCACTATACCGATCTTTTCCTCTTTTTTTATTAAATTAATTCAACAAAGTCTCATAATGGACCCTAACTCGTACAGTGTAAATCATGACTTATTCATTCTTGCTATTGTTGAAAATTTTACTAATAAGGGATTGAGTTTATCCCGTCTTTAATGACTTAAACACGTGGGCTGCATGTCGAAAATGTCGTTTCTTCGCACATACTTAATCTACTAAGTGAGTAGATGATGTTAGTGTCAAGTATCGTCAAATTTCGTTAAGAAATTAAAGAGATATTGGTACACAAAGTAAGGTGTTTGAAACATGAAAAGATGGAGTGTTTTTGGCCAAAATGACAAATCTCCCTCGTTGGTGAAAGGAGAGTTTATGCAATATATAAACTCTAAGTTTGAGTAAGGGTTTGGCCCCCAAGGGGTGACCCATGTGTTTAGAAGAGGGAGGACTTAGGTGAGCTTGGGTTCGGAGTTAAGCCCCACGCGCGCCGCCGCCCGTCCGGTCCGAGTCTCGGGCGATTGTTTTCTTCCGAAACATTCTTTTTGGTCCCTGAAATGTTAACTATTTACATTCTAGTCCCTGAAGATTTCGGAAAGTTACAAACAGCTGCCTCCCTTTCTACTCCTATAAATTGAACACACAACCCAAAGAAACAGAAGCAGAAATTCTTTGTGTTGGTCAGTAAACTCAAACAAGCAATATCAATCTGTTCTTATACATCTTCTTCGTTAGAATCAACACTATTTGCTTTGTACTGTTGATTAGTTGTTGTTTTATCTTGGGAGACTATTGCCCGATACCGTAAAAGCATCTATACGGGGCAATTTTGTCTTAAAGACAGAGAGTCATCTCTCGACTCAACGTTACTTTGTTTAACCTTTCGAATACTCTTTAACCCCGTTTCTTTACTTCTAGTCCGGTTTTATACCAACAGTTATTTACTTTTAGTACTTCTTTGAATTGCCTTTTCTTTTGCCGAGGTCCACCGGAAACATCCTCTCTACCTCCCCACCTCCCCAGGTAGGGCTAAGGTATGTGTAGGGCTGTTAGCGGTTCGGATACACCCGGTAATTACCCGAGAACGGACCGGTAAACCCGGACCGATACTCGGATCGAAACCTTAACGGTCCGGATACGAGTACCAAAAAAATACCCGGACCGATAAGGAGCCGGACCGGTAACCCGGTAACAACCCCACCCCGCCCCCACCCTCCCTCCAATTTCACCACCCCTCCTGCCAGCTCTAATTAGTTGTAAATTAATTAAACTTTAAATGGTCATAACTTTCCGCTCGGATGTCCGTTTGACCTAATATTTTTTTGATTTCGCGTATTTTTTCGAAATAGGGCCGGACAAACAACTAAAGCAGTTTGGAGCAGCCAATTTCTCAAAAAACATCCGTCTTGTCAATCAATTTCACTTTTACCCCAAATTATTATCAATTGTCCATTTTCAAATCTAAATATCTCGCGCTATACAATATATTTCAACGTAAAAATTTAGTGGTAATGTGTCCGAGAATGTCAATTTCAGTATTGGAAATTCAATTTAAAAAAAAAAATCGGCCCGACTCGGAAAATTCTTACCGGTCCGGACCGAGAACCGGACCGATAAGGTTTCGGTCCGGGACCGGATCTCATTCCAGGACCGAAACCTTACCGGACCGGTAAGCTTATCGGACCGGTTCCGGTAAGTGGATACCCGGACCGGTCCGGACCGATAACAGCACTAGCACTAGGTATGTGTACACTTCCTAGACCCCACTTTAAAGTGTATTTCACCGGGTATGTTGTTGTTGTATCCCATAAAACGCGCATACAATGAAAGGGTAAAAAATTAACAATAAAAAGGATATAAATTAATAAGTATCACATTTACACACACACAAAAAAACAATGTCTAGTAAACAAAATGATACCTGTGCAGCTGTGGGTAGAATTAAAGTTATGTTGAAATGTAGATAGAATTGAACTGCATGTCTCAATGGGTACGGAAAAATCAGATGATAAAATTTATGTCAATCAAATAAATTAAATTAAAAAATTTGAAAGGAAAGAGTTGAATGGGAAGTGGGTTTATGTGTTTTACTTTTACCCTGAAGAGCGAAATTGACTCGGCAAGTTGAAGGAAAAGGAATACGCTCTTGTTTTTTACCAAACGTTATAACTTCTGTTGCTTTGTGTCAAGAAGAGTACTGAAGTGAAGAGTGAAGGGTGTTGTGTGTCTCTTGGTTTTACTTGCCTTTCTCTTGACAGGTGTTTGTTAGGCTGAAATTATAAATCAAGCTTATTTATTTATACTCAATTATTTTAGGAAAAAATTCACAAAAGTATAATTTGATACTTATATTGTAAAAATATAGCTCATAACTTATATTGTAAAGTTTTGATCCAAAAATATTTGTATACAATATTATACATTAATAAACAAAGACATGTATTACGTATATAGGGTATAAAAGTGTATAGTGTGTAGGTATATATACTAAAAATATAAGTATATAATATTGTACACGAAAATACATATTTATACATAATTTTTGGCCAGTAATGCCGCCTGGAATCACCAGTTCACTTAAAATTGTGGATGGCCGGAGATAGAGTGTGGGTGATGTTGTTTGGTTGTGGTTTCGTCGGGGTTGGGGGAAGGAGATAGTGGTGTCATGGTTCTCGTTCGACGTCAATGTCAGTTTGTCGACAACATAATGGTGGTCGGAGGTTGCTCCTGTTTGTCGGGGTAATGGAGAAGACAAAGAGAGGCTGCTAACCGTGTCTCGCTACCGCCGGTGAAATAGATTTAGGGTTTCGGTAGCAATAGGAGGCGGAAGGGAGAAATGAGGTGAACTAGATCTAGGGTTTCGCTTGTGTTTTTTTGTCATCGCCCGGTGAACTAAATCTAGGTTTCGGTAGCAGGGGAAGACGGAGGGGAGAGAGCGCGAGAAAGAGGATGAGGGTTTCTTCGACGGCGTCGACGGAGGAGCAGAACAACAGAGAGAGGAGGCTGAGTCATTTTTCGTAAGATTTAAAAAAATGGGTCAGTTTTAGTATCATTGTTACCCTAATTAACAGACAACCTAATTAAGCCATTCTTGGGTTAATTAGGGCTCGTTTAGTCGCGGATAAAATTATTTCGAAATTATAATATTGTTGCACTAATTTCTCTCATTTCTTAAGTGAGATAAACCAACATCAAGTTTGAGATAGTAAACTTATTATTTTGAAATTAGTTATATTTTCAATCAAGCCATGACAAATGCCCAAAGAGGCTTTAGCATGCTGAAAGAAAGGAACAATAGCAACATATAAAAGTATGCTCCTCCTAATCTTTCTCCTTCTTTTTAAACTTTTCAAAAGTTTTGATCGGTCGATAAAAATTCTCACTTTACACGACCAACATATGTAATGTTCTTTTTATTTCGAGTGTTTCGCTTCTTCTTTTTTTTTAAGTGAAATACTGAGATATATTATAAGTATCCATAATTTTTTATTTAATTTAGACTTATTTCGGGATGAAAGGAATATATTGGGTTTTATTTTAAAAAAGAAAATACAACCCAATTGAACACTTTGCACTTACGTAGCCACATTTTTTCAATTTATATCCCTATATAAGTGTGCAACATATTGCAAAATACAAATACAAATTCTTATGAATATTTGTTCAAAATCAATCCAATGACTTAAAATTTTCTACATAACCTTCTTAAGACTATTTTCAATAAATCTAAATAAACTCCACTCAATTTGAATTTGAGAAGTATAACTCACTTCCTTCAATTTGAAAATTGGATTGAAGTCGGAAGGGAAGAGAACATTGAAATGGTAATTTGTATTTATAAATTATATATAAAGTGGATTATATTGGAAAATAGAGGAAGAAATGATGACGTGGCAACATTCCGCATGGATATTTATAAAATTTTCTAAATTAAACAGATGAGATACGGCAATAAAAATTGATGAGCTATCATAAGTGAAATAAAATGAATAAATTGTTAAAGTTCACTTTTTTGATCAAGAAGGTAGCTCGCCTTTATGACTCTTAAGCACAAGAACTTGACTTAAGGGAGACCGAGCAAGTGGGAATAAGTTCTTCCAACTGCAGAGTTTGCCTAGAAAAAAGGTAAAAGTTTGAAGTCTTTAAATGTCAAGCTAAATTGCTAATTAGAGATAGTAAAATTAGCTCATGAAAATATAAGTCATCCAACAAGTTTAAGTTTGGGCGGGTTATTGACCCGCTCATTTATTAGCTCATTCTATTTTAGCCTATCAAAAGTTGGTTTGATATGTAGCCCAAATTGACTAATGAGTAATCTTATGATTTTTTTTTTTTTTTTTGTATTTGATATGTTTATATAATTATAATAAAAAAAATATAAGGTATTAAAATATTATAAAAGAATAAATAAAGTAACTTTTGGGTTGATTATTTAATTTATTAACTCAACTCATTTGACCCGCAAAATGAACGAGGAGCACAAAATAGGGACAAAAGTGCAAATGACCCGTGCACTTGCACCCCTCAAGACAAGAATCATTCGGCCTAATTAGAGATTTCATATCCACGGACCCAGTCCTTTGAAATAGGTCGGAGGGGCGGCACGATAAATCTATATAAATATTGGTTGGTCAAAATATTTTTTAAATATTAAATAATTTTTATATTATTAATAAGTTAGAATTATTATACTATTACTATTATGAATTCTCCTCCCCGATGGGATATGTTGTTGTTATATAATAATGCCGTAACAATGGAATACTATGTATTGCTGATAATATAACCAACCGGAATATTTATCGTAATTGTGTGATTTCTGTAGAAACTGGAAGGTAGGGGAATAAGTTAAGAGTTGTGTAAATTTTTGCTTCAATGTTGTTAGCGCAGTGTCACAAATAAATATTGTGACATTAATTAGCAGTTTTTAATTTTTAGCCCTTAAGTTTAGTTATTTACTTTTTAGTATTTATAACTTTAGTCCTTGCCTATATAAGGACTTGTAATGAACATTAATTGGAATCCTTCAGAAATCAAACCTAATTTTTCTTATCTCTTCTCTATTTCTTTCTCCCCTTTTCCCCGATTTCATAGTAACAGACCTTAATCTGTTACAAATGGTATCAGATGCCTTGTCGACGACGGGAGTCGACATCTCGCCGGAGATGCAAACCATCCGCGATGAAATCAGAATGCTCAAGACTCAACTTTCGGCGATAGCAGAAGACAACAGTAAGAGATTTGAAACCTTCGAAACGAATACATGCAAAAGATTGGAGGGCATAGAACGTGAAACAGACCGAAAGTTCGAGCTCATTATGGCTAGCTTGAACATCCGTCAATCGGGAGGGTCAGCACCGGCGACTCCAACAGCAAACCCTGCTACAACTCAGAAAAACATCACGATTGGGTCAGTTCCAACCAACTTGCAACTCGTTCCTCCAACAGCCGAACTGGAACATCTTCCAGGTAGCAAAAATCCTATATATTACTCTAATCAGTATGCATCATCGAGTCACAGTGTGGGTAGAGGGTTTACCTTCCCTCCGACACCACTGTTAGAGAGTCCCCCAATTTTTAGAAGAAACCCTAACTATACAAACTCACCACCTACCTTAACCAGTGAGATAATACACACTCCCGAGACCCCAAACAACACACGAACCCTAAAACCTAAAATTAATTTTCCTGAGTTTGATGGTAGTAACCCGATGAGTTGGTTGAGGAAATGCGAAAAGTTTTTTGAAGTATACAATATACCAAACCATGAGAAATTGAACTATGATGTTGTACACATTAGGGACAAGGTTAATATCTGGTTAGATGGATATATGATGCATCTAAAAAGCTAAATGACTTGGGGAAGATTCTGTGTGGAAGTATGTAGGAGATTTGGAAGTCTAAGGTCTCATGATGTTGTGGAGGAATTCAACAAACTCACACAACATAGTACTGTATAACAATATCAGAATAGCTTTGATGAATTGCTGAGCCACATGGCTATCATAAACTCTTTGCTCAATGAAGCTCATTATGTAGTTAGCTTTATTGGTGGACTTAAACCTGAAATTAAGCCTTTGGTTAAACTGGCAAATCCCTCAACCATACTAGATGCATATGAGATAGCCCAACTATATGAAGAATCATTTAAAGCCCTGTTGACACCCAATTTTGTCTCGTCTTTACTGAACATTTCATTTAGATCGTCCTTTTATCCCTAATTAATTTTACCATGCTTCTCAGTCTTGAAAATCGTCAAAAAATAAGTAGTTTTAATATTCTTCACTAATTATCGCATAATTTTACGATATCGAGTATTACATTTTTTATAATTAAAATATAAGCAAAACAATTTTAATATCTCGTCGTCAGTATTGATGATCGATTTTCTCTTTAATATGTTCTTCAATTACTAAATTAATCATTTTTATGAATATTATATTCAAAATTAAATACATATATTAAATCTTTTGTATCGTGTTTTATGCGTGCGCATTTTTAAATTAATTATGTCGAAGAAGCAGGTTTTAATTAATTAGGAGAATTGGATTAGTTACCAATTAATTCATCATTTGAGTCAATTAGTTTCCCAACTTTTTAAACCCCATTTCAGCCCAATTCCCACATTAATAAACAACCCGAAATCCCGTCGACCCGAGCCCAATATCTATTCTCAACTAAATACCCCCACTCCCTTTAATCCTAAACTAGATCCTAAATACTCTTACCCTCCCCATCGTAAACCAACCAAACTCTCTCAAAACCAGAGATGGTTGCAAAGAACCATCATCTCCCATCACCCCCACGTCTTTTACCCACAGGATTAACCCCATCTCTGACGTCAAACCCCAACACGTCACCTCTCCATCACCTGCAACCCGTCTCTTTTTCTGAATATCGCCTGGAACCATGAATCTTGTTTTAACCAGTGAATCAAGGTATGAATGAAGGTCTGGCAGTTTCTAGACCTTCCTCTCTTCGATTCAGTGGGTAAAACACTGATTCGAAGTCGTTCAAAGTTTAATCCAGAGGAACAAGTCAATACCTCTGTCCCAACGTTATTCACATAAAATCCAGCGTCTTTTCCACAGGTTTTCCCCCTCTTTTGAATTTAATTTTCAATTTCGAATCCCCTGATTTTGGGGGGTTATAAATACAACCCTTTGGTTGCATTAAAAGGATCAGATTTTTTTTCTCCTTTAAAAAGCCGAGAACAAGTTTCAATTTTTAATTTTGAAGGAGCTCAGAAAAATCAGAAATGCATACTCCTAGAAAATAGACTTCAAAACTGCATTTTTTCTATTTTTCTAGTATTGATTCAAATCCGAAAACACTAAGTTTTTCTTCGCTTCAGTCGCACACATACAAAACATATCCGAGTGGATTCGACGAGTCGAGACGACGCCTCGGTTCGCCACCCAAAGAAGGTAAATACGATTCTGTCTTTAGTTTCTGGTTTACTTTGCCTAATATGATCTCTGTGATGTATGCATATGCCTGATGACATGTCTAACTGATGGTAGCACCTGTCTGTGTCCGTTCCAACTGTTTATTAATCATATTTTGGTTAATGACAACTTTAAGATTGTTTAATATGTTACTAATCATGCTCATTCACTTATGAACCACTGTGGCAGTCTATAATGATTTATGTGGTCAGTTTAAACTAAGTTTAATCATATATGACTACGTCGAGTAAGATATTAATGATTAATTTGTCCATGAGTTAGCTTGGAAAGTTTAAACTTACTATAATTACTGATTGTTTACTGTTTGGTTAAAAGGAATGCATGTCATAGGGTTTTAGGACAGATCTGTCCATACATGAACTACCTGTTTAATTTGAAATCTGGCTTGAAATCTATCCAGTCATGTATGGCATATTTGCAGAATGCTAATTTGTTTGATATGAAGATGGTGATGTGTCGTAGTTGAGTTTAAGCCATATAAATTGTGAAATGTTTTAAACCTATCGATTAAGGCTAATGAAGTTCATGAATTGTCAGCATTATAAATAGAATATAACTATGTTTTGATCTTTATGATTACTGATTTGAGTTAGTCATGTGGTGCTACATTTTCCTCAAAACTCCTGCCTAAATACAACTAGTTAAGAAGTGGTCTTTCTGTATGTCTTCTGGTAAGTACAGTTCTTAAGAAACATATATTGAGTTATATCCGTCCTCGGCATATTTGAGTACAAAACATAGTATAATAAGGAGTTGGTTCTATGTAAATGTTAGTTTTGAGCTTAGTATAATGTATTGAACTAAAATGTTTCTTGTTTAATATGTTATGAACTGTTTCAGGAGAAGTTCAATGTCCCTAAGTCCTGTTTTTTTAAACTTACTTATTTTCTCCTATGTGTGTTGACCTTGCTTTACTATTAGTTGCCCTGTTTTGTTAAAGAATAGGTATAGGATATGCATCAAATCACTATCTATTGCTCAACAATCTCATCTGTAATTCTATGAGTTTAAGGATCAGTATGAGGCTTATTAAAACCTGAGATATTAGTCTTTTAGTATGATTTTTCATGAACAATAAGTTCTGGTATATTTTATTTATGTCTAATATGAATATCCTGTAAGCCTTTAAGGCACTTCTAGTCTGTATTATAATGGTAAATCTGCCCAGATTCATGGCCTGATTATCAGGACCTTCTATTGGTTAAAATGAAAGAATGTATTATATTTAGTTATGTGTGTATTTTAGCAATATAATATGAGCATGATGCTAGTCTCACGCATAGGAAGTTGTTCTAGTTGTACATGAACTGCTTTGAGGCATGGTATTGGTTTGAAAGCATGTGGTAAAGGTGCAGGGGCCATGTTTTAGCTTGCTTAATAACATGTCATGATTATTTATGTCACGTAGTGTTGATTAAGTCTTAAAATGAGGCTGAAAATGTGGTAGTTCAATCATGAGGGTTGTGTGCAGCACTAATTTAAGGGTAAAATCTGTTAGTTTGGGAATTATTTAACTATGTGAACTGCTAAGATTTTTTTTGGGGTTTACATGCTAATATAGGTCATGTTTTAATCAAACATAGGTTGATTAAGTTATATGGTGCTCAAATGATAGTATTCTAGAGTTAGTTGGAAACCTAAAAAATGAGTAAAGTATTTGTATTTACTTGAGTCAATTTATCTCTGCTGGTTTAGAGCAAAATGTGATTCAATTTATTATCTTGGGACATTTGACACTGTTTAATTTGTTCACCGGATTAGGTATACACTTAGCAAAGAAAAAAAAAAAAAAAACTTGAATCATTATGTGGATTATTAAGTGTTTATGTGTCTCCCTACCCCTCGGCATGATTCCAGTAGTTATCTAAACGCTTCCATGTGAATCTGATTTGTCTATATATTAATCATTTATGCGTGTTACCTACTGGTCCAAGGTTTCCTAAATGCTTGCCAAATTGCTAGTATTTACCTTCTTATGCACACGTTAACTGTTGCCCTTGTTGTGCTTGTGTATACTTATTTTAACTCATGTTTATCATTTGTGGGTCTGCACTGTGTTTTTCCTGATTCTGAATATATCATGAAGCATGTCCGTATCTACAATAGCTGGCTTGTTTTCTATTGCAAACAATGCTCTCTTTCCAGTTGCAATTTGTTTCTATGATCCGATGAATCAATGTATAAACAAGAAACTATTGAAGAAACTTAATGTGCAAAGCATCGACTAGTAGCTTTATGATTTTGTAGGCGGTATGATTTGATTTGAAGGTTTTGATATGTCAAAATTTGTCGAGATATTGTCTAATTCCTGTGGTTACTAATATATTTTGTTGACCACGTTACTTTACATGCATAAGAAACAATATTTTGCCTCATCTCAAAGTAAATATGTGACAATAAACCACACATGTTTGTAAACTTGTTACACTTGAACTGTTGGAAAATAAGATTATTAACTAATTAATTATCTTTATTTTGGTGGGAGTTAACTGGCAAATGTGCTTAGCTGTACGTTATTACTTATTCGAGTAATTAAGATAGCAAGCTAGTTACCTTTCTTGTTAATGCTACGCTTGTCATACCTTTGGAGGCTTTTGCTCTGTTATTTCTTTCTTTCATAACTTTTTGGAAAGGAATTTGTTTCTTATAGAACTTCATAATTGGAAAGCACAATGTAAAATATGTTCTCTTCCTGAGGTGAATAAAAGATTTTATCCACTTAAAGTCATTAGCTTGTATAAATGCATTTGTATCAACCAAATGGTTTGAGAAATGTACACTGTTAGGTATTCCAGTTAACTAACTGAAAATCCGTTCTTCTAATTTCTCTCCATGCCCCTGCAACAGGTAACGAACCGAACAAATAAAAGACGAGAAACTGGAAAACTGCTGTTACATGATTTAGTACATCTTCACAGCAATAAAAACGCTGCTGCAAGAAAAATCAAGTCTTTGATTGTGCTGCTCTTCATATTTCACTTTCAGTTATCGCGTAAGGCGAACAAAAAAGGTAGCCATCTGCGAGCAAATCTTGAATGTTCTTATACTTCAAAACTCATTGTTTGAGCCTATTAGATTCCAAAGTGAGTGGAAGCATCCAAAACAGTACTCTACTAAACTTGTTAACAGCTTTTGCACCTCTGTGCATGTAATATGGAGTGAATAACTTGTTGAACCTAGTAGTTGAGAACAAGTGCTAGTTTAGTAATTGGAACACTGAAGGTAAGTTTACAAGGGCAATAATGTAGAGATTCCAAAAGTATCGATATCCAAATAGATGCACATGCAAGGATGTTAATTGTTAGTGAGCTCTGGAAGTATGCTAGTCTTGTTCGACGTGATCCTTTTCAAAGTCATGAAAAAATTGTTGGAATTTTATTAACCGTGAAATAAGTTAATCCTATTAAATTATGACTCGAACAATTGGGGTCCCACACGTCGGAGACGTCGTCTCCACACACGTACCAAAGATTGTAAATTTCCTTAATGGAAGATATATTGGTACGCATACAAATTGTTTGAGACGCAAGATAATAGATGGTTATTGGCCAAATGACAATGGTTTCACGTTGGTAAATGAAGGAAGAGGTGTACTACGATATGTAAAAGGATGAAACGAGTCGGAAAAACGCCGCGGAGCCTCGGAGCGCCGCGACGCCTCAACGTCGGAGCCGCGACACCTCCAGCCAGAGCCGCGGCCCTGACGAGGCAGTAAACTCTCTGAAGTTTTGGTGCTGCGGCGCCTCCCTGCTCAGGTTGTAAGCACGACGGAAGGTGAAAAGTTTCTGACTTTTGGGCTGGTTTTGAAGCATTACGTCTCCATGAATTGACACTTGAAGTCAGCTATTATTTGGCTGAATTACTCCCCTCAATTAGTACCATTACATGGCTATTGATTGACATTACTTGGCTAGTTGAGAAGTCATCATCTACACACTATAAAATGAGACTCAAAGCTCATTTGGAGACACACTTCATACTTGTATGATTTCAGATTTTCTGAAATTTCTTCCTCTCTTGCAATCTTCACACACTCAAAGATCCTTCTTTCCTAAGCGAACACTTGAGTCTCCAAAGGTATGAATTAACTATTTATACCTTGACAAAATGAGATTAAAAGAGGTCTGATTAAAATAAACTGAATAAGGTTATAAATATGAAAGTATTTTTTTTTATATTCCTTACGCCTTAAAATCAGAAAGTTTAATCTCACTTTCCTTCCCGTTTAATAATTGCACTGTTATAAATAACAGACAAAAGATATAGACTTAGATTGTAATAAACTGAATTTATGGACAATCCTAAGCAAGGAAAGAGGACTAGAGGACTAAAGGACTAGAGAAAAACTTGTCACCGTTTCCGACAGAAGATCCGTCTCTTGACATGATAGTATTGGACAGTCAGCCATACAAAGCCTACGGGTGACTGGAGTGGGCCAGAATCTCCAGATCTTGGATGATCTGAAGGCCAAAAGAATGGCAGAAATGATATTGGACACTCAGCCATACAAAACCTACGGGTGACTGGAGTGGACCAGAATCTCCAGATATTGGATGATCTGAAGGCCAAAAGAATGGCAGAAAGGATATTGGACACTTAGTCATACAAAGCCTACGGGCGACTGGAATGGATTAGAGTTTCCAGATCTTAAAGATCTGAAGGCCTAAAGAAAGGTAGAAAAGAAATCGGACACTCAGTCTGCCAAGGCAATTGGAGTGGGCCAAAGTATCGAGATCACTTATGATCCAGTTACGCCTTAACCACGGGCAAGCGGTTGTTCATGTGACGCAACGCCACCTCCAAAGTAAAAGGAGTTGAAAAGGTTGTCCTCAAAAGGACTTAAGGGAATGGGATCACTCTTAAAAGAGGTGATACATGTCCTAACCTTGTTTTCAAGGACGCTGTTGGGAATATGGATTGTGTCTTCGCCTCATGTCCCACAGGTCGATGATAACTAAGAGTGGTACAGTAAGACTATAGCCAAATAGATGATATATTTATTTGTAATCTGTGCATCTATGCCATCATAGATTAAGACACGTTAAATAGAAAGTTATTCAAAAGCCAACAAAGTTGAGATTGTTGTCGTCTGTCGACATAAACCCTCAAATGAATGTGAGGTAGGCGATGAGGCAAAATCACCTTTCTGTTCCATCAAAGGAATAGCGAAAGGAGCGTCGCCCTCTATAACTTAGTCATATCTACGTGAGTGATTTAAAGTTAGTACAAATAGAGGGGGAAGACAAGTATGTTATGATCTTCATTGATGATATAATGTAGTGCATCCTTTGTTTGTTGAAAAGCAAAGATGAAGTTGTTGAAGCGGATGAGCACTACAAAATAGAAGTTGGAAAGCCTACGGATTGAGAAATTCGTAGGGATAGAGGGGGATAATGTGAAGCATCGTTCATCAAATGACTGCTCCTTACTCACCTCAGTCTAACAGTGTTAGCCAAGCGCAAATTCGTACTCCCAAGATATGTGGGGTAAGGCGTAAATTATCGCTAATGTGAGTCTCAACAGAACTCCGCATAAGGATAATGATAATCTCTCATGGAAAGGATCACATCTACAAAGGTAGTGATATGGGGAGACGTGGTAGAGGTTGAAATACCGAAACATGTCAAGTTGGACCTAAGACTGTAGATTACATATCCTCTAGATCGGCAAATAACAGTAAAGCTTATGGCATATTGGACAAAAAATTCTGAATTCTTTGGAGATAACTTTCCTTGAGAAGGAAAAGAAGTAATTGATCGAGGTTAACAAGAACCCGCGAGTGCCTGATTGTACGGAACTAGATATTCCAAATCTACAGGACTCGAAAGTTGCTGACTACTCGGAACTTAGTATTTCAGATCTACAGAACTTAGGGATTCTAGATGTTGAACCAGACCGGAGCAAAAGAGGAGACAAAAACTTGTTCCATGCCATATCGTTTATGTGGTTGAGAATAATACCATAGACAATTAACAAAGAATTGTCATCTCCAGAAGCACTGCTTTGGAAGGAAGCTAAAAAGAGAAAAATAGACTCCATCAGATAGAACTATGTGATGGTTGATCTTCCTCCGGGAAAAGAACCTTTGGGTTGTAAAAGTAGATACTCAAATTGAGTATAAAGTAGATGGATCTATTGGCGAGTGTAAAACCTCGGCTACTTGGACATGTGCTCCTATGTGAATAGCTTAATATCCAGGGTCACTGCAGTCTTGTGTGACATGGATGTTAAGATAACATTCCTAACAGGAGAGTTTGGTTTTGTGGACTGTTGGGCTTCTTCCTGAACTTCTTTGTTGGTCCCAGAAATGTTTATATTTTGGTCCTGGAAGGTTCCGATGAAACAGAAACAGTGAATCTGACTACAAAGATATTAATTCTGAAGATAGAAAGCCAACAGTTGGAAAACCAAAGGTCCAAGAGTGGAAGAAAAAAGTAATCGGAACAACCCAAGGGTATGTGGTTCCAGGAAAGAGAAGAAAGACTATCGACTTGTCAAATCTCTGTGCGGTCTGAAACAGGCCCGAAGCAATGGCACGAAAACCTTGATAATACTCTACTATCGAAGGGCTTCTCCATTAAAGAGTGTGACAAAATGTGTTTATATGAAAAAGGTAATTTTAACTCGTTTATGATATGCATTTACGTAGACGACATGTTGATCACAAAGAGTAATCCTAGTTTGATCCTAGAAGTACGTTGAAATAATATTTCGATGATATAGGTGTCACATCTTAGGAATTGAGAATTCAAGACATCTAATGGACTGGTCAAAACCAAACTCATCTTTGAGGCATTTTTTACAGTCTCGTTGAAGTCACCAATGGATATGAATCATAGAATTGATTGGAATCATGGTGTACCCATATATCAGGAGCGATAGACGCATGTCATATGTAGTTCAATGTATCTTACACATTACAACTGACCTGGTATCGACTCTTAAAGGAGATCGATTGAACTAAGGTTCACTGGTAATGATCAATAGAAAGCTTTAAATGAGATGTGACGACATCTGAATTATTCGCTTAATTATGGATTATGATATTTTGGATGTCCAACGGTTCTGGGAGAACATAGTGATGCAAACTGGACATCAGACTTGAATAACACCAAAGCCACAAGTGGATGTGCATGGTGTGTCTTTGGAAAATCCTCTAAGCAAGGTTACATCGGCCGATTCGTGATGAAATCGGAGTTTATCGCTTTGTACAAAACATAATGAGAAGTTGAGTAACTTCACGACCTCTTAGAGGATATATCTTATCGGGAGTAACTCGTGCCTTAGTCAGTTATATACTGAAGGGCACGGATGACGGCGTCTGGGCATATCTATCGCAGTCACTCGCAGACATAAGACCGTATGGCAGTTGATCGGGTGACACACCCTTGATTACTGAATCAAAGGATATACCAGACCTTTTCATTAAGAGATTACCCAAAGATCAAGAGTTTTGTCGGTCTAGGGGAATGGACTTAAAACCCAAAATATACGAACTGATACGGTGGATACCCAACCTAACGGACTGGAGATCCCAGGAATTAGGTTTAATGGGAAAACTAAGTTGTAAAAGTTCAGCGGAGCGCTTCGGTGGAAGCAAGAGCACTTCGGATAATGTTTCTACATAGAAATATGAATCCAATGTCGTTCCCGTGATATACATTAAGTGCTACATGTAGAGGGGGTAAATGCTAAGTTTCCAAACCTTTAATAATCTTCAATGTTTGAGGTTAGGTTGAGGAAACTTTTAATGGTTCCTAACGCTTGTGTAGCGGGGTATTGCAGGATACCATGTAGGAGACTGTTGACACCCAATTTTGTCTCTCTTCCTATTATTCATCCAAAATGAAACTATTTTTCAACACCGCAAAATAACTTTAATTTTTAATAAATGCATACATATACATACATAAATAAAGAATTTTATCTTCTCAAAATAATCACTATTTATTACTATTATTATCTTTATTTACATTTTTACCATCATGACATTTTTATCACAATCATAATTTTTATCCTAATATTCTATGTTATTCATTAAATGTCATTGCATTTTATATTAAGCACTAAATCATTTTCCAAAATATTATCGCATTATTTATTATCATATTGATATTTTTATCCTTATAATTCATAATTTTAATAAATCATATTCTATACCATAATTCATTATTAGATAAAAAAAACTCTATCCAAGCAATTGAAAATCTGCAGCCCCACCCGCAGCCCAGACGTCCAAGCCCCAAGCCCATTTCGCCCAAAACCTAAATCCCCTAAGCTTCCTAAAACTAAATCAAAAATAAAAAAAATAAAAAAGAAAAGAAAAGAAAACCCATTGCTAAATCGCCCAAAACCAGGACAGACGGGCCTTTTAATTATAGGTGACAAATAAGTTTTAAAATTGAGTTGGGGTAACTCTAGTTTTTTTAATTGAGTAGGGGTGATAAACTTTGAATTAGTGATTAGAGAGTTTTGACTCACCCCAAAGTTATATTTTTAACACTTTGACCCCAAGCTTTATTTTTTTACACTTTACCCCCAAGTTTTATTTTTAACACTTTGACCCAACCCATATAAATTTGGTGCATGTACCGTTTCCACTATTTTTTGCTCTTCTTCTTCTTCTCTCTTCTTCTTCTCCTCTTCTTCTCTCTTCTTCTGCTTCTTCTGCTTCTTCTTCTTCTCGCCTTTCTTCGCTTCGCTTCGCTTCTTCGCTTCGCTCGCTTCGCCGCTTTTCTTCTTCTTCTTTCCTTTCTTTCCTTCTTCGCTTCTCGCTCTTCTTCTCGCTTCCTTCTTCTTGCCTTCGCTTCGCTTCTTTCTCGCTTCGCCGCTTTCTTCGCCGCTTTCTTCTTCTTCTTTCTTCGCCTTCGCCGCTTCGCTTCCGCTTCGCTTTTCTTCTTCGCTTCTTCTTTCTTCTTCTTCTCGCCGCTTCGCTTCGTCTTGCTTCTTCTTCCGCTTCTTCTTCCTCTTCCTCTTCCTTCTTTCTTCTTCTTCTTCCTCTTCTTCTTCCTCTTCCTCTTCCTTCTTCTTCCTCTTCTTCTTCTTGCTTCTTCTTCTTCCTCTTCCTCCTTCTTCCTCTTCCTCCTTCTTCTTGCTCCTTCTTCTTCTTCTTCTTCTTCTTCTTCTTGCTTCTTCTTCTTGCTTCTTCTTGCTTCTTCTTCTGCTTCTTGCTTCTTCTTCTTGCTTCTTCTTCTTCTTCTTGCTTCTTCTTCTTGCTTATTCTTGCTTTCTTCTTCGCCTTGATCGATTTTGCTCAAGAAAGAAAAAAACAAGACCACATGATTTTGCAACTTTTTGACTGGATTTCATTCGTGTAGCACTGAGAATTACTTCATAACTCATTCCATTGTTCTGCTTTCTTCTTCTTCGTCCTCCATTGTTGCGCAAGAAAGAAAAAAATGTGACCACCCAAGGCATGGCATCTCCAACTCTCTTATTGTTGGGACAAACCATGGGTTCACAGCCTACAACAAAAAAATAGATATATCATAATGGTGCTAAATCATAAAAAGCAAAATCCATTTAAAACAAGTTATCAGGTTGTTGCAAAAGGTTACACATCTGTTGGGCAATGTCCAACAGATAGGTAACTTGTTGCAGCAGGTATCTCATCTGTTGAAAAATTTCCAACAGATGGGTAACTTATTGCAGCAGGTTGCTCATCTGTTGGATATTGTACAACAGATTATTGTACTTGTTGTAAAAACTTACTGTAACAGATTCAGAAGTTATCAAATTAGCAAATAAAGTGATATGTTGCAACAATTGTGGTACTTGTTGAAAATTGTCCAACAGATTGTCAACTTGTTGCAACACCTAGTCATATGTTGTGTTCTAATGCTTACAGCTTCCTTAGGGGGGTTGAAAATGTCAACACTTAATTTTGTGTTGTTCCTGGCAGTGAGCCATCTAAGAATTCTTGGATATGTAACTTCTTCGGAGTATTCCTTGACTTGATGCCTGAGGTGAGGAATGAATTAAACAACATTCAAGAAAAACTCATGCTCTTCTTCATCTTCTCTAACAAAATCACCATTTTCACACTCTCATTTCACAACCCTAACTTTTGAACCAAGTGGGAAAAAAAAAGTTTACCTGAGAATGAATAGAGAAGCAACAACAATGGAGAGAGAGAGAAATGAGCAGCAGTAACAACAATGGAGAGAGAAGAACGAGCAGCAATAATGGTGGTCGCCGGTTTTTTGCAGCAGCAACGGAGAGAGACAGAGACGAGGGAACTTTTTTTTTTTGAAATAAAATGAACAAGTAGTTGGGGTCGTGGGGGGAAGTGGGTTGGAAGGAGTTTTTGTATAATGTGTGTGGGTTGGAAGAAATTTTTGTATAATGTGTATGGGCTTTTGTGTATTTTGTAAAAGATTATAAATTTTAAAAATTATAATTCAGTTCAATTTTAGTTAATCACATTTTTAAGACAAGTTTGACCTTGACTGGTCAAACTTGTCACTATTTATAATTATGAGACTTTTTTATCACCATAAGTTAAATCTTCCAGGACACTGCCTCTTTCTCCCTAAACGATGGTTTCTTCTCTTTCATGGCTATTTTTAGCAAAATTTCAAAGCTTTTTATCCTAAATCAGTGATACTACATCATTTGCATGAAAACCTTGATAACTTCGCACGCTCCTTTCATCTCTCTCAGCTTTTTCCTGAGATTTGATTTTCAAACGACTCTTTGATTTGGAGCCCAAAAATTTAAAATCTGGAACCCTAGCAATCCCAAATGAATCATATAGATACCAAGCATTGAAATCCATTTGGGAGAACCTCTGGCCGCCGCATTCATGCCCCCTTCAAACCCTAGAATATTTTTCTCACTCAACTTTCTCAAAATACAGGGTTCAAAAAGAAGAAAAAGATCTTCCAACCGCCGCCTTGCACTCTTACAAAAAAAAAAAAACCTAAATACTCTTCATTTTCTTACTAAAGCTTTCAAAGATAATTTTTTAAAGCAAATTTCGCTTCTGATGCGGTAAGTCATTTTGAACTTAAAAGACCTCTTGCCTCAGTTCGCTGCACCCAAAAAAGGTCATCAAATAAATCTCTTATCCTTTATGTTGTTATAGTTTAAATTCAGAATTTTAGTTGATTTATGGTATTTTAAGGTGTTATGTGTTGTTTGTGAGGTGCTATGTTGGTGTTTCATGTGACTACTGGTATTGCTAGAGGAGATAGCATGCTATTTAGTTCATAAAACATCTGTTAGTCCTGAAAGATAATGTTTAGCTAACTTATGAAATGTTCATGTTTAAAATGACATAAATATGTTGATTTAAAGCTGGTTTAGTTGGGTAAAATAATTTGAATTAATTATGATATAGATTTAAAGCTTACTGAAGTTATGAATAGGCTATATAAAAAGGAAATCATGTATGTTGTTTGCGGATGAAGAACTTTTAACTATGTAGGGGTTGTTTGTGTTACTAACACTTTTTATACCCTCTAACATTAGTTTGAGGCCTAAAAAACGAGTTGATACATTTTGTCGAATTTATTTTACTTGTCGAACTAACTTCACTGTCGTCGGGCTAGTATTACTGTTTGTTGGACTGATTTCTGAGAGTATTTCACTACTGATTTTTAACTACGTTTTCCTTGACTGATTTTGGTTGTTTCGCTACTGGTTTTCAGTCAATTTTCATGACTGATTTTTTCTGTCCATTTTCGGACTGTTTTTTGGCCATTTAGGACTGATTTTCTGGGCCCTTTTACTTTGCTTAAGACTGTGAATAATAAAATATATGTGTGTTTAAGTTTACATGAATACCTTACTTATTTGCATTATTATGTAAGGTTTAGGATATATACTAATCCTTTTCTTTTCCTTGTTTTACATGAAATGCACCGGCAGCATGTGAAGAGTCTCATTATGAGACTCAATGCAACTACGACGAAACGAAGATCCGCATCCATGTCCTTTGCATTCCCCGACTCTGGAATTCCAAAACTAAATGGGCCGAATGACAATGTCATTTGCCCTATGCCACTCTTTTATCTTTACTCTTTAATTCCGTCTTTATTTTCTTTTGTGCTAATTTAAATATGTGATCTTGCAATGTGTAGAATAGATAGACTTAGGATACTTAGAATAATTAAGACAAATAGATTAAAGGGGAGAGTAGCTTAAAAACTGAAATTTACTTTCATATCTCTAAAACATACATTTTTAATAATGCCCTACAAATGCATAGCTTTATCAAAGACCATTTTTTTACATGTAACATATACTCTTCCAACAATCTTTTACATATATTTTTATAAAACAATTCTTATGAAAATTTATCAAATTATATATCTTTCAAGTAGTTATTTGCAATACCCTTTCCTTAACTCTAAAGCTTTCCAAAAACATGCAATAATTAACGTAGGTTTGATTGGACAATCGCAAGTTAGCGGATCCTGAAGGATGTCTAATTCCTTCCCTTTAGGATAATAAAGAATAAGAAAGAATATAAAATTCGATTTAAGTTTTAAATCCTTACCCAAAATCTTTGTAGACCATTAAATGGAGTTATTTTTAGCATTTTTGCTAGATAGATGTCTTAATTCATCTTTAAAATAATTAGGTGACGACTCCTTAAATACAAATTCAGGAATCACCCATATGTTGTATTTCATTTCGACTCCGGTTAAAATGGGGTGTGACAGAGACCACCTATTTAAGTGCGAGGACAGACCGCCTCAAATTAACGCACTTAAGAATTTAAGAGTATCCACGACCCACAACGGACAAACCTTGAAGAAAGATAGAAGAAGGAAGGTGTTGTGTTGGTACCGTTGTCTTGGCTTACACTAAACACTGACGGTTCAAGACATCACGTTCACCGCGCAGTAAGTAAGTCCGATGGTATTCTACTATGGAAGGTTCAAAGCTACGGCTACATATCCATATGCAATATCGATCCGCCGGATGATTGCTATAAATGCACCATGTGCGTGCGCCAAAATATCTTCCTAGAGGGGATTGTTGGAGATTTATTAAACATGAAATAAGTTAATCCTATTAAATTATGACTCAAATAATTGGGGCCCCGCACGTCGGAGACGTCGTCTCCACACACGTGCACACGTTGTACCAAGGATCGTAGATTTTCTTAATGGAAGAGATATTAGTACGTATACAAATTGTTTGAGACGTAAGATAATAGATGGTTATTGGCCAAATGAAAATGGTTTCACGTTGGTAAATGAAGGAAGAAATGTACTACGATGTGTAAAAGGATGAAACGAGTCGGAAAAATGCCGCGGAGCCTCAACTATCAGGGCAGCGGCGCTGCTCAGGCAGTAAGCACGACATGAGGTGAAAAATTTCTGACTTTTGGGCTAGTTTTGGAGCATTACTTCTCCATGAATCGGCACTTAAATTCAGCAATTATTTGGCTGAATTACTCCCATCAATTAGTACCATTACATGACTATTGATTGCCATTACTTGGCTAGTTGAGAAGTCATCATCTACACACTATAAAATGAGGCTCAAAGCTCATTTGGAGACACACTCCATACTTGTACGATTTCAGATTTTCTGAAATTTCTTCCTCTCTTGCGATTTTCACACACTCAAATATCCTTCTTCCTAAGAGAATACTTGAGTCTCCTTTGCTCACTTGTTTGATTGTTATTTTATCTTGGGAGATAAGTTGTCAACACACCGTTAAAGGATTACACGGGACAATATTATCTTAAGGATAGATTGAAAAATCAATCGACTCAGCAAGCCATTTTCCTTGTTCTATTTTAGATTTCTAAACATATTGTTGTTGTTGTTCTCAAGGGGCTTGCTGCAGTTCCAACGAAGATGTCAAGCACTTATTGTTGTTGTAACAACTGATGTTAGGCTTCAAGTCTATTGTATTGTAATTGTTTATTCTTTCTAAGGACTAGTGATAGTTGTATACTATTCCCGTACATTCATTGTGTAACTCACAAAAACAAGAATACTTTGTTATCTTGATGGACTTATGCTGGAGATAGGAGCTGGGGAATCTTTTACTACTTTACGTTTTTACAGAAAAGAAATAAAGCATAGTTGAGGTGCAGACTGCAGGGCAAATTTGTATACACTACTCTTTTGAAATTGCGAATATAATTTTACTTCCCTTCCTAATTAGAGTAGAAGGTTAGTAGGTACTTGAGCATTGTCCCATTTATCCTTCCATACTAGTAGTTGTAGTATTACTTTTGTAGTTTCTTGCCCTTCGATTTCTGCTATTATATGTTGTTTCTTGTTCTTTGACTATCGTATTACTTTGTGGTTGTTACTGATCTATCATGTTTTATAGTATGTTGCTATGGTTTATTGGTTTCCGTTATTTCATTTTCCATGCTACTTTGAATTGTTTGTTCTTATGCCGAGGGTCTATCGATAACTGTAAACATGTATATTATAGATACAATTGTATCCCTACCCATAATTAGAATATTTTCATATATTGTGTAAATATAATTATGGTAAGACTATGATTCCTCTTTTGTATAGGCTTAGAATTCCTATTGTATAAGAGATGATTATTGTACTATATATATACTTTGATATTAATGAAAAAACTCCCTAAGGGAGATTAATATCATCTTATATGGTATCAAGATCCAAACACCCAAAACCCTAGAAATTTTTCTTCTTTGCCGCCGAGAACACCCTTCCCCCCACTCGGATCTCGCTGCGGTCCTACCTCCAATTTCTAGGTTTTCTTCTTCATTCCTCTCTTCTCTAAATGGCTACCCCTGATTCTTCCACACTTTCTGACCCTTCCACCTCCACAAATCTCATCACCACGTTGTCATCCTCTTTTTATCCCGCCCTAACTGTTACCAAGAACAAGAATTATATTCTCATTCTTCTTGATCAAGAAAACAGTCAGTATTCTCCTTGGGTTGAACTGTTTCGTAATCACGCATGTCTCTATAACATGCTTGACCACATCGATGACACTATTCCGTGCCCTCCGAAGGTTAATGAGTCTACTTGGCGTCGTCTAGACGCTGGCGTCAAACAGTGGATTTATGGTAGTATTTCTCAAGATCTTCTTCTTACTATCATGAAATCTGGCGCCACAACCCTTGATTTATGGAACCGTTTGGAGGAAATTTTTTAAGATAACAAGCACACTCGTGCGGTGTATTTAGAGGAACAATTTAATAATACACGCCTTGAAAATTTCTCCAACATGACCGAGTACTGCATACAGTTGAAACTACTGGCGGATCGACTCTCCAACGTCGACACGCCTGTCTCGGACACTAAGATGGTGTTGTAATTGATTGCAGGCCTTCCCAAAGGCGACTATGATACATTAGCCACCATGATTCAACAGGCAGATCCGCTTCCCAGTTTTAACAAAGCTCGCTCGTAGTTGTTGCTCGAAGAGACTCGATGTGCTAAGCAGGATGAGCACATTCAGAAGGTGTTAGCTGTCGAAACGCGCCCTCAAGATCCAACGCCTCCAGAAATCTCTCAACTGCAGCAGGGACGCGGTGGAAAAGGTGGCAAGGGCCGTGGCAGAGGAGGTTGTGGTCGTGGCAAAGTGCGGTCACGACATCGAACCAGCGAAACAACAACGTGGCCCGTGATAATCGGTAGCGCACACCAATACCGTTCAGAGCCGCGACGCCATCGCAGTTCCAGCACCAGCAACCCTCATCCTAATGACACCCACTGAGTTGGGTCAGACCTTCAGATGTCTCAACATAAAACAACATGACAACAACTGGTACATGGACTCCGGAGCCACTTCTCACCTCACCCGGTGTGCAGGTAATATTCCCAAACTGTTTGGTTTAAAGCATTCTCAATTTGTGACAGTTGGTAGTGGCCACCGCATTCCAGTAAAGGGTTATGGTACATCCTACACACCACCTCCTCATCCATTCCCCCTTCAAAATACCCTATGCCCCACATATGATTAAGAATCTAATCTCTATCCGCAAATTCACTCGTAATAACTCTGTCTCCGTCGATTTTGACCCTT
The DNA here is from genome assembly GCA_029844215.1 of Przewalskia tangutica. Taxonomy (NCBI): domain Eukaryota; kingdom Viridiplantae; phylum Streptophyta; class Magnoliopsida; order Solanales; family Solanaceae; genus Przewalskia; species Przewalskia tangutica. Next base: position 31,669,472 of record CM056731.1, on the reverse strand, counting down.
ATGGTTTCACTGTGAATGATCTTCATACGGGGACACCTCTTACGAGATGCGATGGCATAGGGGATCTCTATCCATTCACTCTCACCTCCACTGCCAGATCTCCCGTCTCTCTAACGACCATGTCTTCTTTCACATGGCATAATAGGCTTGGTCATCCAGGAGCCTCAATTTTTAATTTTCTTAGAGACAATAATTTCATTACTTGTAATGGGAAACTTGCCCAAAACTGTGTTTTTTGTTCTTTAGGCAAACATACTCGTCTTCCGTTTAAGTCATCCACTAGTGTTACTTTTGCACCCTTTGATATTATACATGCCGATTTATGGACATCACCTGTTGCTAGTTCTCTCGGTCATAAATATTATCTTATCCTACTAGATGACTTTTCTCACTTTGTTTGGTTGTATCCTCTCAAATTTAAATCGAAAGGGTTTGTCAAATTTCTTAAGTTTCGAACATTCATTCAAACACAATTTGAAAAAGGTATAAAATCTTTTCAGTTCGATAATGGTCGTGAATTCAACAACTCTATGTTTCATCATTTTTGTACTAATAATGGCATGGTTTTTCGCTTCTCCTGCCCTCACACCTCCCCTCAAAACGGTAAAGCTGAAAGAATCATCCGCACCATTAACAATATGATTCGTACTTTATTGATTCATGTCTCCCTACCTCCATCCTTCTGGGTCTATGCTGCTAAAATGTCAGAATACATTCTCAATATCCTCACAACTAGCACCCTTCGCAATATGACCCCTACCGAAATCCTCTATCATAGAGTCCCCTCTTATGATCATCTCCGAATATTCGGTTGTCTATGCTATCCTAACCTTGCCTCTACTGCCCCTCACAAACTAGCCCCCCGGTCACTCCTTGTGTCTACCTAGGTTTTCCGCCGAATCATAGGGACTATCTATGCTATGACTTGTCCACTCATCAGATCCACATCTCTCGTCACGTCACATTCGACGAGACCACATTCCGTTTGAATCTTAGCGATTCCAAAACCGGATTACTCTTTTCTTGCGAGCACGCCATCTCTCTCATCATCCTAAGTCAACTGAGCATAGCACTTCTTGTCAGCGCCACGCGCCAGCGCTCGACTCCTGCGAGCGAGTTCGCCCGCCGCGTTGTGCAGTAGCTAAGTCTTTGGCCATGCGGCTAAAACATCGAAGGTCTGCCGGTCTTCCAGCGCCGCAGCCCTTGATCACGGTGTCACAGCGCCTCCGACGGCTCCTTCCAGCACCGCGGTTCTTGATCTAGGCACGCGGTTACCTCTGCACGTCGACCCTCCTTCTCCATATCCAACAAATCCCTCCGCCTTGGAGCCTCCCACTATCCCCACTCACCAAATGGAAACACATGCAAAACATGGAATCTTCAAACCCAAAGTCCAATTTAACTTGTCTGTCCAAACCATTTCACAAATTCCCAAGAACCCTATATTGGCTAAACAAGACCCTAATTGGAATGCGGCTATGTCTGAGGAATTCAATGCTTTAACTAAACATCACACAAGAGATCTAGTACCTAAACATGAGGGGGTGAATGTGATTCGTTGTCTGTGGCTATTTCATCACAAATTCAGAGACAGTGAAGATCTTGAGAGGTATAAGACACGACTTGTGGCTAATGGCACAAATCATCAGGAGGGTATTGATTGTGGTGAGACCTTCAGCCCGGGTGTCAAACCGGCTACCATCCGTACAGTTTTGAGCATTGCCATGGGCAAACACTGGTCGATCCATCAGATTGATGTGAAGAATGCATTCTTACATGGGGATCTGAGAGAGACAGTCTACATGCATCAACCGCCAAAGTTCACTCATCCAGCAGTTCCTCACTATGTGTGCCTTCTCCGTAAGTCACTATATGGCATGAAACAGGTCCCCCGTGTGTGGTATGATCGTTTTGCCAGGTATATCTTGCAGATTGGGTTTGTATGCAGCAAGAGTGATACATCACTCTTCATTTTTCATCGAGGTAGTAGTACTGCTTACTTATTACTTTACGTGGATGATATTGTTCTTACTGCCTCCTCCGACGGATTGAAAAATGAGATTATTGCCTTTCTTAAGTCCGAATTTGTAATGACTGATCTGGAGAAGCTGAGTTACTTTTTGGGGATATCAGTGATCAGATCTGCCAATCACATGTTCTTGTGTCAGCATAAGTATGCAGATAAGATCGTGTACAGGGCTAAGATGGCGGGTGTAAAGTTCACTCTTGATTGATTAAATCTAAGCTCAATGTCATGGATGGTGCTCCGATCTCGATACTACTTTGTATAAGTCTTGCGGTGCACTCGAGATCTCACCTTCACCACGCGGACATAGTTTATCTTTGCTCAAAGAGTGTCTTTCATGCACGCCCGGGAGTCTCATTTCACTACTCTTAGCGATCATTCGATACATTGGGCGCTCTTGATTATGGTTTGCACTATACCCCATGCACCAAACAAGTTGCTTTCATATACGGATGCAGATTAGGCGAGTGTTGGACACGACGCTCGCTCCGTTTTGTGTTTTTAGTGGATAATCGATTTCTTGATGCATCAGCGGACTACTCTATCTCGCTCGATCTGGCCCGAGTACAGAGGCGTTGCAAATGTAGTAGCTGAGATTTGTTGGCTCAGAAATTTACTGTTAGAACTTCCGTGTCCTTTGTGTCAGGCATCAATTGTGTACTGTGATAACATCTCTGTCATCTATCTGTCTCATAATCCGGTTCAACATCAGCGAACCAAGCACATTGAGATAGACCTACATTTTTTTTCATGAGAAAGTTGCACTACGCCATGTCAGAGTGTTACATGTTCCATCATCCTATCAGTATGCAGATATATTTACAAAATGACTTCCCAGACAGTTATTTCTTGACTTGAATCCGCCTCGTCAGGCCTCCCATTTCATTGAGGGTGTGTAAACATGTATATTATAGAAACAATTGTTTCCCTACTCATAATTAAAATATTTCCATATATTGTGTAAATATAATTATGGTAAGACTAGGATTTCTCTTTTGTATATACTTATGATTCCTACTGTATAAGGGATGAATATTGTACTCTATATATATTTTGATATTAATGAGAAGACTCCCTAAGGGATATTAATATCATCTTACAAAAACAACCTTTCTACCTCCCAAGGTAGCGTAAGATCCTCGTACACTCTACCATCCTCATACCCAACTTTATCGGATTTCACTGAATATGTTGTTGTTGTACGACTTGTGAAATTTAATATGTTATAGAAAGTTATTTCGCCTTATTTTTCGGGTTCTAATAACTTGTAGCTACCTTTTAATGCATGATCATGTAAACAATTTTTATATTGCAGCTTATAGAAGTTAAACTTTAACAGTTACCTTGTTAATAGTTATAGGTAGTTGGTTCTGTAGTTTACTTACTGTATATGACTGAAACATGTCACAATCTGTTTGAATTTAAGGAGATGAAATGGTATTATCTATTATACATGTACATGCACATGTACAATCGCACTTACACTATGACACACATGAAGTTTTGAATGAGTGAGACCCACCATCTCAGTTTTTATCTTTTTCAAAGATAGAAAATCACGTGAAAGAGAGTAAAAGCTCTAGTTTCACTTTCAAGTACCACAAAAGAAATTGCTCTGTTTGTATATTTTTTTATATTTGTGATATTCGGATCATCTTGAGTGTATCTCGATTAATTTATGAGGTATTTATTAATCTCCATCATCATACGTATCGACTATTGAGTAACTTTGTTCACCAAACTTAAAGTCTTAGACAAATAGGAAGAAATCACCAGATATTTTACCTCCGTTGAAATTTGAACCAAAGACCTCGTAATTTTCAACCACTTCGACTAGTAACTTTGTTCACCAAACTCAAAGCCTTAGACAAATAGGAAGAAATCACTCGATATTTTGCCTCCACTGAAATTTGAATCAAAAGTCTCGTAATTTTCAATCACTTCATTGACTAGTAAACCATTCAGTTGGGTGCCTATTAGTTATTCCCTTCGGATAAAAAAGAGTGTTCACTTAGCCTTTATTTTTTTAGTCAAAAAGAGTGTTCATTTGCCAAATTAAGAAAAAATTAATCATACTTTTCCAGATTTGTCCTTATCAAGTGTTATGTGATATGTAGAATTGTATTAATCTCCCTTGTGAAGTCTTTCTCATTAATACAAATATTTATAGGTGTACAATATTGAATCATTCTAGGACAAGGACCCCTAATCCTACCATAATTACATAATACAAAATATGGTAATTATGTACCATAAATACTACAAAATACGTGTGGCTAATACACCCCCTCAGTCGGAGTGGGAGGAGGCCGGACGCTAAGACTGAATCTGAAGTCAAAATAGTTGTCTAGGAAGACCCTTTGTGAATATGTCTGCATATTGATAAGACGAGAAGCACATGCAATACTCTGATATGACCAAGCGCAACCTTCTCACGAACAAAGTGTATATCCATCTCAATATGTTTGGTTCGCTGATGCTGAACCGGATTATGAGACAGAGACAGGTATACAACATATATATTGTCACGATAAACTAAAGAAGTCTTACGTAATGGATACTGAAGCTCCAACAGTAGGTTTCTAAGCCAACATATCTCAGCAACAACATAGTAACGCCACGATATTTTGCTTCTGCACTAGACCGAGATAGTGTGGGTTGCCTCTTGATAGACCACGAAATAAGATAATCCCCTAAGAACACACAGTAGCTCTGATACCATGTATAATTATATTAATCTCCCTTGGGGAGTCTTTCTCATTAATACAATATTTATAGATGTATAATATTGAATCCTTCTAGGACAAGGATCCCTAATCCTACCATAATAACATAATACAACATATGGTAATTATGTACCCTAAATACTACAAAAGACGTGTGTTGTGGCTAATATGATCAAGTCTCAATACCTATTTAATTAGGGGTATTTTAGTCAAATTACCTACTCTTATTTAAAAATTAATATTTTTATTAAGGGGTGTGCAAATGACTACTTAGACACTCTTTTTAATTAGGAGGAAGTATATATTATCCTTTTCTCAAATATTAATGTTTCCTTTTGGGATTTGTATAACTAGTGTTGCTGAAAAAAGTGATAAAAATGTTTCCACCAAATAATTTATTATCCTTGTGTCTTAAATATTCCATAACTGTGACCGATCTTTTCAGTCCTTGCATTTATGAATTGCCTTGGAGTAGAAAGTAGGTGCAACCAAGAAATTATGTATTGAACAGCTGATTCATTTTAAGTTCTGCTTATTACAAAACATTCTATTCAGATAAATGTGTCTTTTTGTGAGTGATTTGTAGTATTTTCTTCATTTTTATTTATACTTGATTGAGTACTAAATATTATAAGAATAAAAGATTATTTTTTGAAATTTATGACCTAAAATAAGTCATAAATATTTGTGTGATTATAAATCACATTTTTAAATGTAAAATGAAAGTTTAAAGTTAAATATCCCTCCATCTCAATGTATGCGACGTTGTTTGACTAGTCACGAAATTTAAGAAAAAAATAATGACTTTTGAAATTTGTGTTGTTAAAAATCTTAGATATTTGTGTGAATATAAATCATTTCACTAAGGTAAAACAATATTTTAAAATTAATTTATTTATAATTATATAAATATGACATTTTTTTGCATAAATTAAAAAATATATATATAAATTGAGATAAAAATAGTATTAAATATAAAAATATCTCCTTTTCCAGATTAACTAAAAAATGTAATATAAATTAGAATGAGTACTACTAACTTTGTATTGGCTATTGTGAACCATGGATTGTAAGTGGGTATTTAATGAGTGGACCTCTAAAATTAAGGATAGCAAGTCACATGGGGTTGGAAACATGCATTTGCTCTGCAACTACTTGACCTCTGTTCCTCTTCCCCTCTGCTTTTCTTCTCCCTAATTTATTGTACTTCATCTGTCATTTCTTTAATTGCTTTGCACATTGGCCCTCTCTTGCATGTGATGTACCTAATTCTTCACTGTCAGTGTTTTTTATTTTTAAATATTAGACTGAGACGAGCTTATAAGCGGATTCTAATATGGATATCGGACTCCGAATATCTAATAATATGGATATCGGACTCCGAATATCTAATAATTCATATGTAGTTTTTTAAATATTTTTACCATTTATGCAGTAAAAATATCATGTTATTTTTTTTCATCAATTCATATTTTAGTGGATAGAGTTTCTTGATATCTATGTTGATGGAAGATAGCAAGTACTTCATAATTAGTCGAGATACAATTTACTCAAACACAGTGCCGACTCTTGGGTTATACCGGTAAAGCAAAGGCTTTAGGCCCCGAATTTTTTGGGGCCTCCATTTGTTCAATAATAGTAGGTTTAGAAATTAATTTCTAAAATTGTAAATCCATTTTAAAATAAAAAGAACATTTTTAATTTAAAAAATAAAATAAAATTTTAAAATATATTTGAACAACTCGGAGCTTATTAAAATTATTTTTGATTTTCTATTTAGTGGTAAAGAATTGAGATCATTAGGGTGATAGGAACATGAAACATATTGACTTAAACACAAAAGTTTTTTTAAAAACATAATGTTATTTAAACATATAATAATTTAGAAATTTTATATATTACTTATAAAATAATGTTAACAATTCATATACTTTGCATATTCGGAAAGAAGTTTTCAAAATTAAAATTGATAAAAAATCTTACCTAAGATCAACGTTTCAAGAGAGATTAAATGGACTAGAAAGAATTATTATAGAAAATCGATTATAACAATTTTTTTAGTAGCTTCACATCTCAAAAAGTTCAGAAAATAGATTTCAAGTAAAAAAATATATAATTTTCTTAGAATAATATTTAAAGCCCCTCGTTATTATTTAGCCTTAGGCCACTAACTTCATCGAGCAGTCCTGCTCGATGAAGCCCATCCACCCACCAATCTTTACCGACGTAGCCAGCTTGTTTTGTACTAAGGAATTGAGCAAGAACTTTATGCAATTTTCCAACTAAGCAATTATATCATTCATATGACCAAAACAAATACTAGTATTTCCTTTCAAAATTTATTGACTTTAACTTTTTTTTTTTGGCTTTTACTAACGTTTCGTCCATAACTGAATTTCTTTACAAGCCATCAAATCAAGATGTTCACAGACCAACAGTGGACTAAGGGCTCGTTTGGTACGTCGCACTGCACTGTACTAATTTTATTGGACTGGACTGTATTGGACTGAATTATATTAATATATAATGGACGGTATTAGAGTATTAATATATAATGAATTGAATTTTTTATTTTTAGTACAGTCTAGGAGAGATCCACCTGCTAGATGGTCTCAAAAATGGCAGTTGGATTGTACTATTTCTAAAAATAGTACAGTCCAGTGCGATTGAAAACGTCTACCAAACGCTGTATTATTTTTTTATTCAGTATAATCCAACTTAATACAGCGTACCAAACTTGTGGTCTACTATTCTTCTGAGAAAAAGATGAAACTGAAAGAGAGAGAAACCTCAATATTTGAGTTTTATTAATCATCTGAAAAGGAAGATAATTTTACGATTTGCACAAATAACCTTTCTGAGGTTAGGCTATTATTTAAATTTATCTCAGTTAGTATTGGTAAATTTGTCGGCGAACGGAAAAATTCATTCAATCACTTTTAAGGGTGAATATATAAAAAAAAACTAAAGGTAAATATAATTTATTTGTGAGTAAATGTGCACAAAATGTTTGGCTAAAAGAGGGGGAAAAAAGAGAAATAATAAAATGCTCGGGTGCTAACTTATTAGACTAACAAAATATGTCACGCAGGGTATAATTTATGAAAAAGAGAACAAATTATTAAATACGGTAAAACTTCTATAAATGAATATCTTTGGGACCTGAAAATTATTATGGTTATTAATTTATCGATAAATTAATATTTATTAATTTATAGAATAATTTTTATTTTGTACATTATATTTCTCAAATTAAACAATTAATTTTTTCGGTAACTAAGAAAAGAAAGAAATAATTAATTAATGATGATGCATTATATCTAAGTTTATTAATATTTGAATTATCCTAGTGAAAATGAAGTTTTAATAGAATCGCCTACGTACGAAAAATTATCCAAGGAGTAATGGATATGAAAAATGATGACAATCAAGATTCAGATGTACCACATGTTTCTCTAAAAGAAGCTTTTCTTGCCGTAGAGACTTTGAAAAATTAATTGCTTCAAAATGAGAAGAATGTGTCGAATGTAGTTTATGTCCTCCAAAAAATTAAAGATGAAATTGAGTTCAGTTCCCATAAAAAGAAGAATCAATTGATTATAGATACATATTTTAGAAAAGCATAAAATTTGAAATAAAAATTGTTTAAGAAGTGCTTTATTTTATGAATTATATATGTAGTTTTCATACATATTTAATGAATTATTATTTTATATTTTAGTGGGCCTCAAGAATTTTGTTTAAAATTATTATCTTATGCATTTATCAAGGTTATTATTTTATCCCATTAACCCAAATCGGACCGGAGAAAATTATTATTTAATTAAAATTATTAATTTATCGAATATTCATTTATTGATGTTTTAATGTAGTAAACATGAGTTCGTGGGATTTACAATTTACAAATAATAAAAAGTACACATACAATTTCTTCCATAATTTTTCTTGGAAATTGTCACGCATTTTCACGTGCAATATTGCATGATACAACCTCAATAATTAAAGAACCATTACAACATACTTAATACACATCCAATTATGCTTAACCAACCGATAATTTCGATTAATTAAAAACTTCAAACTTAACGAAAAAATAATAATTACTAACAAGTACGTAACGGCGATCCACACAAACAATCATTGTTAGAGAAAGATGAAGCTTCTAGATGATCGAAAGGTGATCCATTTGGAATTGGGCCACAAAGGTGATTATGGCTTAAATCCAAATGACCAATGTACTTAGCTGATACTAATGACTTAGGAATTGAACCTCTAAGGTTATTATAAGATAAATCCAAATGTGTAAAATACGTTTTTGAACAAAACACATCTGGTAAAACTCCTTCTAATGAGTTTCTACTTAAATTAAGGATATTTAAACCGGAGCTACTAAGTAGATTAGTGGAAATTGAACCGGATATTTGGTTGGAATCTAGGTTTAGGGTTGAAAGAACCGGCATTGAACCGAGTTGATTCGGGAGTGAACCGGTTATTTGGTTCATTGATAAATCTAGATCGGCTAACCGGCGAAGTTGCGTGATTGAGTTAGGGATTGAACCGGTGAGTTTGTTTTTGTTGAGTAATGCTCGGCTCATCATATTGAGTTTTCCGATATCGACCGGAATTGAACCGGAAAGTTGATTGTTGCTAACCTCAAGGTGCATTAATTTACCTAGGTTAACAATTGAACCGGGGATTGAACCGGTGATTTGATTATCGGCGAGGTTAAGAACAGTTAGTTTACTTAACTTCCCGATGTTCGCCGGAATTTCGCCGCTGATTTTATTTCCGACGAGTTCAAGGATATGGAGATTAGGTAATGACGTAATACACGCCGGAATTTCGCCGGAAATGTCTTTCCAATCAGCGACGATGAGAGTAGTGAGCCGGTCGAGTTTACATATAGAAGGTGAGAGTGAACCGGTCATGTAACCAGACCGGCCAGTTTTTTCGTAAATCGGATCTTCGGATTCGCCCCGAAGGATAATATCCGAGACCCGTTTAGTAGTCGGGTCACAACTAACACCATTCCAGCCTTGGCAACAGTTGCTGCCTGTCCATGTGTTGAATATGCCTAAATATGGTTCTTTAAGAGCTGCTTTGAAGTCCATTAATGCTGCTTGATCTGCCGGCGGGCAGGCATTTGCCGGAATAGTGACGGCGGTTATCACCATGAGAATGAGCAAGAATGTTACTCCGTTAAGACCCATTTCTCCTCTCTTAAATGCAGTACTATTACTCTATTCTTCTCTTCTCTCTCTATATATATAATGTATATATTTGTGTGTGTATGTACCAGAATTTTTCTTCACGATGTGAAATGGGAGGGATGAAATGTTATATATATAGAGATAGATAGGAATATATAAACATAAATAGGTATAATTAAATGCAGTACTATTACTCTATTCTTCTCCTTTTATTTATTTTATTTTTTACTTCTCAATTTATTTATTTTTATTTCTCCGATTTTCACTTAATATGTTGTTGTTACTCCTTCACATGTTAATGTACTTTTTTTTTCTTTTTTAGTCCAAGAAAATGACTGGTTTTATTTCTCCGATTTTTACTTAATATGTTGTTGTTACTCCTTCACATGTTAATGTACTTTTTTTTTCTTTTTTAGTCCAAGAAAATGACTGGCTCAGTAATAAGTCAGATTAAAATTAGAGGTGAAACCAAGATATTAACAAGATTGAATTTATCTTTTAGTATTTTCTCATTGTTTTTCGACAGAAGAAATTATTTGTCATGTAACTATTGTGATAAAAATATATCTTTGATGACAAAAACTGTAAATTAAGGACGAGTATTCATTATTTTTAGCATGAACTTATGGGAGTATCTAATTCTATATGCTCCCATGCTTTTAGTGTAGGGTTTTGTCGGATTCGTATACGCAGCGGAATTTGAAAATTTTATATTTCAAACCCGACGATTGTCAAACTGTAGGATGATTATAACAATGTAAACACATAAGTAAACTGTAATGCATCATTAGAATACTTACAGTTTAGCAGCTTCCAAATCTTCAACCTGAGTTTGTGTGTCCTGAGGGTGCACACACAATCACTCATTTGGAAAGCTAGGAATTCCAACAGAGTTTCAGCAGAGTAAATCTTATGAAAAGATGATCGTAAAATACGAGGCAAAACCAGATATATAGGAGAAATCGGTAGGGTTTCCTCGTGGGCCCAAACCGTCTGCAGTGGGTCATTCGGACCCATCGACGCTGCGGTTCGCGCGTATGTGTGGCGCCTGCCTCGCTCAATTACGCTGCTTTCTATTTTATATAATGTCTCGGTTATCAACCGAACGACTTCTGGCGCCGCCCTCGCTTCCCACCTCGCTGTTTATTTTATTCTAATGTCTCGATTATCAACCGAACATTTATATATATATACTCTCTGATTACATTCTTGAATTGACGGAACAATTGACTTAGTGTTACCCTTCAGGCCTTTACATATTGACTGTTACACCCCGTATTTACAGGACATGGTGTAAGAACGTACGTAAGAACTCACAGTGTTAAGATTTGAGACTTGTAAAAATTTCTCGGAATTATGAAATTTTCTAAAACGTATTATGATTTAATGGGGGCGACACGCGTGTCACCCCCTTAGATGATGCCTTGGGCGATTTTTGCGAGGCTAAAGGTCATCGACGCTGTTAGCAAGACAAGTCTTGCAACTTGAAAGCTTGACATGTTTGACTTAGTCAAGGGGACAATTAGTCTTGATATTTGTTAAGACCTCATCCTAGCCAACCATTTGTGCACACCTTGACCCTCCATGTCCCTATATAATACTAGTAGCAAGACAAGAGTTCCACACTTAGCTAAAATTCACAAAAATTGTAGAACAAGAGAGGAGGCTCACTGGGTTGGGCATCCATAAGAGGGAAAAAATTGTTTGTTGTCGATAATCTCCCACTTTAAACCAAGGTTCCTAAGTGTATTGTGAGTATATCTCAATAGAAAAATCCCTAAAAAGAGAGTTTTCAGATTAGTCGCAAGGTGAAAACCTAATGGCTTTTCTAGGTTTTGGTTGGAAGTTTGAAGGAAAATTGTTGGTATGGTTCTAAGGGTCTCAGTAAGCGGATTGAAGTATCTTGGAGAGTCTCTAAGTTGCTAAGAACGACTTGGATTTGAAGATTTGACCGAGATTCGTTGAGGTATAATCTTGTTCTTTGAAGTGTTACAAGGTTATTTATATTGTTGTTAGCCTTACTTGTTGCTAGCATGAAGTATATGTATTGAAGTTTATAAGGATTATGGATTGATTGTAGCCTTGAAAATCAGAAAAGTAATGTAAGCCATGTTTAGTTGGATTACAATTTGGTCGATTGATTAGAATCGTCGCATGTTATTAACTTGAAGATTGTAGTAATTATAATTGGTTGCGACTTGATATCATGTTATGCTACCAATTTGGATTGAAATGGAAATTTGATAAGAATTGGTATGGTTGAACTCAAGGTGGCGAATTTGGACTTTTAGTTTGTTATTCATTTGTATTGGACTACTTTCTAAATTGTGAGCCAATTGGGTCATTTAGTTATTCATTGTATTGGAATACCTTCTATATTGTTGTGAGCCAATTGAATTTTGTTTGGTTATTGTATTCGGCTTGAAAAAGGTGGCAGTGAGTAGAAACAAAGGAGGTGATGTCAGATTTTCCGTAGAATTTAGCGACTTAGCACCTAAAATATTCTACGTTAAGTGAAAGGTTAATGGACATATTGTGACCATTATAGGTTAAAGTACTAAGTATAGCGTATCCTACTTGGAGAGTGGAATAGCTATCAAGGTTGGAGTACTTTGGAGCATTTTGCTATTTGTCGACAATCGTCGCGAGGTATGTGAACTTCTTCCTTCCTTTGGCATGATTCTATGTATGGAATATACTTGTGGTATCATTTCATGTTTCCTTCTACTCTTAGAAGTTAAGAGGTAGTTGTGTGATTTACTCTATGTAGAACTTTTCCTATCTTTTGAGCATGACCGGTTACGTATGTAGTGCAGTGACGTCTGAAGACTATGACATTCTTTACTTGTTTTATGTAATGCCAAGTCGGGTGGGTTAGGAGATTAACTCACTTCTTTGAAAATAGTAAGGATGTCTTAAGTTGATTTTAAAGTTAGAGGACTTGAAGAGTTTTAAAGTATGTGATACTTGCTCCGTTTTAAACGTATAAGTCCCTTGGATAGGAAATTGTATTTTGGCTAAGGTATAAAGTAAATATAACGACTTTATGGGGAGTTGGTTATATTTGCTTTATGGAAAGACAAATGACTTGATTTTAAGTGAAAAGGCAACTTGTTTTTAAGGCATCAATTGCCTAAGGTTTTATAATAAAATGAGTCACTTGTTTTCTAAAGGTTAAGAGACAAATGGTATTTTTGAAGGTTAAGAGAATTGATTTGAAAGAATATAATACTTGGTTTCAAAAAGTAGAAGTCTCTTGATTATAAAAGGAACGTGTTGTCTAAACCATAAAAGGGTTATAACGGCTTTATGGGAAGTTGGTTATAACGGCTTTATGGAAGGTTAAGAGAATGGTTTTCTCTAGTAAAGTAATCAAAGGAATAACTTGTGTTAAGGAAGGACAAATTGTTTTAAAGGTACCAATTGCTTAAGGTTTTTAATAAAGAAGTCACTTGATTAGTACTTTGGCTTGATTAATTGAAAATTAGTCTAAGTATGCCTTGATAAGTACTTTGGCTTGTTAAATGAGAATTATTCTATTTGTGCCTTGATTAGTACTTTGGCTTGATTAATTGAGAATTAGTCTAAGTATGCCTTGATAAGTACTTTGGCTTGTTAAATGAGAATTATTCTATTTGTGCCTTGATTAGTACTTTGGCTTGATTAATTGAGAATTAGTCTAAGTATGCCTTGATAAGTACTTTGGCTTGTTAAATGAGAATTATTCTATTTGTGCCTTGATTAGTACTTTGGCTTGATTAATTGAGAATTAGTCTAAGTATGCCTTGATAAGTACTTTGGCTTGTTAAATGAGAATTATTCCATGTGTGCCTTGATAAGTACTTTGGCTTGGTTAACTGAGAATTAGCCTATATGTCTTTGGTGATAGCCTTTGAGTGCAAGTATTATGTTTTAATATGTTGCGACTTGGTTGGAGGGTCACGCATTATAAGTACTGACGCATCGGTGATGTGGGATTCCACGTATGCTTAGTTATTTGTAGTACTTGGGTTAAATTCCGATTTTTATAGAAGACATGGTAGTGCTTCGCTTGTTTGGCCACGGTCGAGATAGGGTAAGAGTATAAATGAGGCAAGCCCTGCCGTTATACCACCTTCTCCGGTAAGAGTATAAGTGAGGTAAACCCCAGACATTATACCCCGCTTGTTTGTTTGATGGTCGGTTGAGATAGGGTAAGAGTATAAATGGCGGGCAAGCCCCAAGACGTTATACCACCTTCTCCGTGGTAAGAGTATAAGTGAGGTAGACCCCAAGATGGTATACCACCGCTTTACCACCTTCTCCAGGTAAGAGTATAAGTGAGGTAGACCCCAAGACGCTATACCACCGGTGGGACTTGGTGTTCATGTATGCTATGGGTGTATTATTATACCGGATGTCGGCAGATGATGGGATTCCACGCGGATATATATATATGTATTGTGTATGTGTACGCCGACAGTGAGGTGGGATGCCACGGGCCGCGTCACATGGTTATATTTTACACTAATAGCTGTCGACAGTGATGGGGGATTTCACGGGCATGCTTTGATATTAGTGTGACTTGATCGCGTCCCAGATTGGGCCGGGTAGTATATGTGTCCCTCCGTAATGGGCCGGACTATGTTACGAAAGATAAGTAAGTTATATGGTAATGAACTTAATGATTCTTTTTCTAATAATGTACGTAAGAATGTGACTATAACTTTTATTGGGAATGGAAAGGATAATAAGGTACGATTAAGTTCATAAGTGGTAATGACACGGCAGGATATAGTATGTATTTTTATACTTGTCCTTGTCATTCTTTTGTACAGTTATGATTTGTTTACTGTACGTTATATTCTGTTCCATATTCGCACTGTTAGATCGAATTTCTTCGGCCGCGCTCATGCCCGCAGTTTAGGTATTGCCAGGATCCGCGAGCTAGGATCCCGCTCAAAGAAGTCGAGATGGCTCCGTGTTCCGGAGTTGTCACGTTTATGTTTATTCAGGGGTACGGCGGGGCCTTGTCCCGCCACAGTTGTTATGTCAAAACTCTTAGAGGTCTGTAGTCACATATTGTGGGTCAGTTTGTAAAAGAAATGAGGCAACTGCTTCGGTTGTATTTATATATGTTCAGGAAGGTAGCTACTGGCTAACCTGTTGCTTTACTCCGATGTTTTATTTATAAGTTTCATGTATGTTCGCTGATTTTCTCCGATGTTTACTCGTAGCGGTGCCCGATAGGGCACCGATCGCGATCAGGGTCGGTCGTGACAAAAGTGGTATCGAGCGATTAGTCTCGGAAAGTGTCTACATCGTGTTCAGTAGTCTTGATTATCGGTGTGTGCACCACATCTATAATCGTGAGGCTGCGGACATTTAGGATTGGTTTCCATTCTTCTCACTCGAGATCGCGATAGTCGTGTTGTGTGGTCGCCCTCCCTAACAAAGTTATGTTGTTTGCAGCTACGAGAAAGCGTGATGACCCGTGAAAGATGTTGTGGATTGCGTAACTGGTTGGTAATGATTATAGTATAGTCGGTATTGTGACATACATCTATACTGAGTTATGTATGAGGTCGACGCTGTTGCCTAGAATGATTTTAGATTACGTGAATCAGAAAGACTAACTAGATACCGGAAGGTATGGAATAGTTAATGAATTTTCGCCAAGGTTTTGTGTTTTATTTCGAGATAATTGGGAAAGGATGAGTCATCTGATAGGGTAGTGAACCCTTAGAAGCCATATTAAGGAACCTAACTAATGTCACGCTAATAGATTAAGTTGTGTAGTAAGCTTAAGAAGATTATACGGATGAGGCATGTATAGAGTAAATAATGGTTGTTGTGATCGAGACAACATGGTTATGGTTTTGTGAGAAGTTTTGTACGTTCTTTGGGGTGATAAGATAGTGGGAGTTTGGAAATTGCGAGCCTAAGAATATTGATAAGCCGAGACCTTAGATGTATAAGGTTTTCTCCGCAATAAGATTTTAAGTCGCACGAGGATAAGAGTTAAGTGCGACGAGTCGGGTTGAGGACTGTTACGGGTCTCCCATGGCCCGGAATGGAGTGAGATCGGTTGGTAGTAGTAGTTCCACGTGATTGGTCACGGTACGCAAGGCCCAAGTTTAGTTAATTGTTTTACTGGATTCGTGGACGCGTTCCACGAACAGTGTCACGCGGAAATGGCCTTATATTGTTTTATAGAGTTACCCAAAGATTTGAGGCCAGAATCGGTATGGAAGTTATGTATGTATGCTAGTATGAGTTGGAAGTACGAAAAGATAATATCTTTTGGGCTTAAGATGGACGCAGTATGCGTGTCTGGTATTAGGGCCATGTGTATCATTGTTGGTATGACGGGTTGTGACAGGATACTATGTCGGTAATTATAAGTTTGACTCCGAAAGAACATTCGAGGACGAATGTTTCTAAGGGTGGAAGAATGTTACACCCCGTATTTACAGATACATGGTGTAAGAACGCACGTAAGAACTCACGTTGTTAAGATTTGAGACTTGTAAAAATTTCTAATTATGAAATTTTCTAAAACGTATTATTGGATTTAATGGGGACGACACGTGTCACCCCTTAGATGATGCCTTGGGCGATTTTTGCAAGGGCTAAAGGGTCATCGACCTTTGTTAGCAAGACAAGTCTTGCAACTGAAAGCTTGACATGTTTGACTTAGTCGAGGACAATTAGTCTTGATATTTGTTAAGACCTCATCCTAGCCAACCATTTGTGCACACCTCGACCCTCCATGTCCCTATATAATACTAGTAGCAAGACAAGAGTTCCACACTTAGCTAAAATTCACAAAAATTGTAGAACAAGAGAGGAGGCTCACGGGTTGGGCATCCATAAGAGGAAAAAATTTGTTTGTTGTCAATAATCTCCCACTTTAAACCAAGGTTCCTAAGTGTATTGTGAGTATATCTCAATAGAAAATCCGGAAAAGAGAGTTATCGTATTAGTCGCAAGGTGAAAACCTAATGGCTTTTCTAGGTTTTGGTTGGAAGTTTGAAGGAAAATTGTTGGTATGGTTCTAAGGGTCTCAGTAAGCGGATTGAAGTATCTTGGAGAGTCTCTAAGTTGCTAAGAACGACTTCGATTGAAGATTTGACCGAGATTCGTTGAGGTATAATATTGTTCTTTGAAGTGTTACAAGGTTATTTATATTGTTGTTAGCCTTACTTGTTGCTAGCATGAAGTATATGTATTGAAGTTTATAAGGATTATGGATTGATTGTAGCCTTGAAAATCCGAAAAGTAATGTAAGCCATGTTTAGTTGGATTACAATTTGGTCGCTGATTAGAATCGTCGCATGTTATTAACTCAAGATTGTAGTAATTATAATTGGTTGCGACTTGATATCATGTTATGCTACCAATTTGGATTGAAATGGAAATTTGATAGAATTGGTATGGTTGAACTCAAGGTGGCGAATTTGGACTTTTAGTTTGTTATTCATTTGTATTGGACTACTTTCTAAATTGTGAGCCAATTGGGGCATTTAGTTATTCATTGTATTGGAATACCTTCTATATTGTTGTGAGCCAATCGAGGCTGTTTGGTTATTGTATTCTACTTGAAAAAGGTGGCAAAGTGAGTAGAAACAAAGGAGGTGATGTCCGATTTTCCGTAGAATTTAGCGACTTAGCACCTAAAATATTCTACGTTAGAAGTGAAAGGTTAATGGACATATTGTGACCATTATAGGTTGAAGTACTAAGTATAGCGTATCCTACTTGGAGAGTGGAATAGCTATCAAGGTTGGAGTACTTTGGAGCATTTTGCTATTTGTCGACAATCGTCGCGAGGTATGTGAACCTCTTCCTTCCTTTGGAATGATTCTATGTATGGAATATACTTGTGGTATCATTTCATGTTTCCTTCTACTCTTAGAAGTTAAGAGGTAGTTGTGTGATTTACTCTATGTAGAACTTTTCCTATCTTTTAAGCATGA
This sequence comes from Przewalskia tangutica, assembly GCA_029844215.1. NCBI lineage: Eukaryota > Viridiplantae > Streptophyta > Magnoliopsida > Solanales > Solanaceae > Przewalskia > Przewalskia tangutica. Next base: position 31,651,552 of record CM056731.1, on the reverse strand, counting down.
CCAGTTGCACGTATGTAGTACGGTAGACGTACAAGACTATGACATTATTTACTTGTTTTATGTAATGCCAAGTCGGGTGGGTTAGGAGATTAACTCACTTCTTTGAAAATAGTAAGGATGTCTTAAGTTGATTTTAAAGTTAGGGGACTTGAAGAGTTTTAAAGTATGTGATACTTGCTCCGTTTTAAACGTATAAGTCCCTTGGATAGGAAATTGTATTTTGGCTAAGGTATAAAGTAAATATAACGACTTTATGGGGAGTTGGTTATATTTGCTTTATGGAAAGACAAATGACTTGATTTTAAGTGAAAAGGCAACTTGTTTTTAAGGCATCAATTGCCTAAGGTTTTATAATAAAAAGAGTCACTTGTTTTCTAAAGGTTAAGAGACAAATGGTATTTTTGAAGGTTAAGAGAATTGATTTGAAAGAATATAATACTTGGTTTCAAAAAGTAGAAGTCTCTTGATTATAAAAGGAACGTATTGGTCTAAACCATAAAGGGTTATAACGGCTTTATGGGAAATTGGTTATAACGGCTTTATGGAAGGTTAAGAGAATGGTTTTCTCTAGTAAAGTAATCAAAGGAATAACTTGTGTTAAGGAAGGGCAAATTGTTTTAAAGGTACCAATTGCTTAAGGTTTTTAATAAAGAAGTCACTTGATTAGTACTTTGGCTTGATTAATTGAGAATTAGTCTAAGTATGCCTTGATAAGTACTTTGGCTTGTTAAATGAGAATTATTCTATTTGTGCCTTGATTAGTACTTTGGCTTGATTAATTGAGAATTAGTCTAAGTATGCCTTGATAAGTACTTTGGCTTGTTAAATGAGAATTATTCTATTTGTGCCTTGATTAGTACTTTGGCTTGATTAATTGAGAATTAGTCTAAGTATGCCTTGATAAGTACTTTGGCTTGTTAAATGAGAATTATTCCATGTGTGCCTTGATAAGTACTTTGGCTTGGTTAACTGAGAATTAGCCTATATGTGGTGATAGCCTTGAGTGCAAGTATTATGTTTTAATATGTTGCCGCGACTCGGTTGGAGGCCTGCCTTGTTATAAGTACTTGACGCACTGACGGTGATGTGGGATTCCACGTATGCTTGCTATTTGTAGTACTTAGGTTAAATTCCGATTTTTATAGACATGGTAGTGCTTACGCTTGTTCGACGGCCCAGTCGAGATAGGGTAAGAGTATAAACGGCGGCAAGCCCCAGCCGTTATACCACCTTCTCCGTGGTAAGAGTATAAGTGAGGGTAAACCCCAGACATTATACCCCGCTTGTTTTGTTGATGGTCGGTTGAGATAGGGTAAGAGTATAAATGGAGGCAAGCCCCAAGACGTTATACCACCTTCTCCGGTAAGAGTATAAGTGAGGTAGACCCAAGATGGTATACCACCGCTTTACCACCTTCTCCAGGGTAAGAGTATAAGTGAGGGGTAGACCCCCAAGACGCTATACCACCGGTGGGACTTGGTGTTCATGTATGCCTATGGGTGTATTATTATACCCTGGACTGTCGGCAGTGATGTGGGATTCCACCGCGGATATATATATATTGTATGTATGTACGCCCGACGGTGAGTGGGATGCCACGCGCGTCACGTGGTTATATTTTACACTAATAGCCGGCTGATTGGGATTTCACGCATGCTTTGATATTAGTGTGACTTGATCGCGTCCTAGATTGGGCCGGGTAGTAAATGTGTCCCTCCGTAATGGGCCGGACTATGTTACGAAAGATAAGTAAGTTATATGGTAATGAACTTAATGATTCTTTTTCTAATAATGTACGTAAGAATGTGACTATAACTTTTATTGGGAATGGAAAGGATAATAAGGTACGATTAAGTTCATGTTGGTAATGACACTACGGGATATAGTATGTATTTTTATACTTGTCCTTGTCATTCTTTTGTACAGTTATGATTTGTTTATCAGACGTTATATTCATTCCATATTAAATTTGTTATCGACTTCTTCGGCTGCGTTAAATACGCCGCAGTTTAGGTACACATTGTGGATCCGCGAGCTTAGGATCGGTCAAAGAAGTTGAGATGGCTCGGTGTTCCGAGTTGTCACGTTTATGTTTATTCGTGCACGGCGGGCCTTGTCCCGCCACGCTTGTTATGTCAAAACTCTGAAGTGCAGAGTCACATGTGGGTCGGTTTGTAAAAGAAATGAGGCAACCGCTTGTATTTATATATGTTCGGGAAGGTAGCACATCGGCTAACTCATTGTTTTACTCCGATGTTTTATTTATAAGTTTCATGTATGTTCGCTGATTTTCTCGATGTTTACTGTAGGGTGCCCGGATAGGGCACCGATCGCGCCCTGGGGTCGTGACAAAAGTGGTATCGAGCGATTAGTCCTCGGAAAGTGTCTGACATCGTGTCAGTAAGTCTTGATTATCGGTGTTGTGCACCATCTATAATCGTGAGGTGCGGGACATTTAGGATTGGTTTCCATTCTTCTCACTCGAGATCGTGCGATAGAGGCATGTTGTTAGGTCGTCCCTCCTAACAAGGTTATGTTGTTCGCATTCACGAGAAAGCGATGACCGGGAAAGATGTTGTGGATCGCGTAACCGTGTTGGTAATGATTATAGTATAGTCGGTATTGTGACATACATCTATACTGAGTTATGTATGAGGTCGACGCGTGTTGCCTATAATGATTTTACATTACCATGAATCGGTAAAGACTAACTAGATACCGGGAAGGTATGAAATAGTTAATGAATTTTCGCCAAGGTTTTGTGTTTTATTTCGAGATAATTGGGAAAGGATGAGCTGTCTGATAGGGTAGTGAACCCAAGAAGCCATATTAAGGAACCTAACTAATGTCATGCTAATAGATTAAGTTGTGTAGTAAGCTTAAGAAGATTATACGGATGCATGTATAGAGTAAATAATGGTTGTTGTGATCGAGACAACATACGGTTATGGTTTTGTGAGAAGTTTTTGTACCCGTTCGGGGGTGATAAGATAGCCGGGAGTTTGGAAATTGCGAGCCTAAGAATATTGATAACCGCCGAGACCTTAGATGTATAAGGTTTTCTCCGCAATAAGATTTTAAGTCGCACGAGGATAAGAGTTAAGTCACGACCGAGTGGGTTGAGGACTGCACGTCTCCCATGGCCCGGAATGGAGTGAGATCAGTTGGTAGTAGTTCCGCCACGTGACAGTCACGGGCGCAAGGCCCAAGTTTAGTTAATTGTTTTACGTTCGTGGACGCGTTCCACCTAACCAGTCATGAAATGGAAATGGCCTTATATTGTTTTATGAGTTACCCAAAGATTTGAGGCCGAATCGGTATGGAAGTTATGTATGTATGCTAGTATGAGTTGGAAGCACGAAAAGATAATCTCTTTTGGGCTTAAGATGGGCCAGTATGCGTGTACAAGGTATTAGGGCCACGTGTGGCATTGTTGGTATGACGGGGTGACGGATACTATGTCGGTAATTATAAGTTTGACTCGAAAGAACATTCGAGGACGAATGTTTCTAAGGGGAAGAATGTTACACCCGTATTTACGAGATACGTGGTGTAGAACGCACGTAAGAACTCACATGTTAAGATTTGAGACTTGTAAAATTTCTAATTATGAAATTTTCTAAAACGTATTATTGTGACGAATGGGGACGACACGTGTCACCCCTTAGATGATGCCTTGGGACGATTTTTGCAAGGGCTAAAGGGTCATTGGACCTTTGTTAGCAAGACAAGTCTTGCAACTTGAAAGCTTGACATGTTTGACTTAGTCGAGGGACAATTAGTCTTGATATTTGTTAAGACCTCATCCTAGCCAACCATTTGCACACCTCGACCTCCATGTCCCTATATAATACTAGTAGCAAGACAAGAGTTCCACACTTAGCTAAAATTCACAAAAATTGTAGAACAAGAGAGGAGGCTCACGGGTTGGGCATCCATAAGAGGAAAAAATTTGTTTGTTGTCGATAATCTCCCACTTTAAACCAAGGTTCCTAAGTGTATTGTGAGTATATCTCAATAGAAAAATCCCTGAAAAGAGAGTTTTCAGATTAGTCGCAGTGAAAACCTAATGGCTTTTCTAGGTTTTGGTTGGAAGTTTGAAGGAAAATTGTTGGTATGGTTCTAAGGGTCTCAGTAAGCGGATTGAAGTATCTTGGAGAGTCTCTAAGTTGCTAAGGAACGACTTGGATTTGAAGATTTGACCGAGATTCGCTGAGGTATAATCTTGTTCTTTGAAGTGTTACAAGGTTATTTATATTGTTGTTAGCCTTACTTGTTGCTAGCATGAAGTATATGTATTGAAGTTTATAAGGATTATGGATTGATTGTAGCCTTGAAAATCCGAAAAGTAATGTAAGCCATGTTTAGTTGGATTACAATTTGGTCGCTGATTAGAATCGTCGACGTTATTAACTTCAAGATTGTAGTAATTATAATCGTTGCGACTTGATATCATGTTATGCTACCAATTTGGATTGAAATGGAAATTTGATAAGAATTGGTATGGTTGAACTCGAGGTGGCGAATTTGGACTTTTAGTTTGTTATTCATTCAGATTGGACTACTTTCTAAATTGTGAGCCAATTGGGGCTGTTTAGTTATTCATTGTATTGGAATACCTTCATATTGTTGTGAGCCAATTGAGGCTGTTTGGTTATTGTATTCGGCCTTGAAAAGGTGGCAAAGTGAGTAGAAACAAAGGAGGTGATGTCAGATTTTCCGTAGAATTTAGCGACTTAGCACCTAAAATATTCTACGTTAGAAGTGAAAGGTTAATGGACATATTGTGACCATTATAGGCTGAAGTACTAAGTATAGCGTATCCTACTTGGAGAGTGGAATAGCTATCAAGGTTGGAGTACTTTGGAGCATTTTGCTATTTGTCGACAATCGTCATGAGGTATGTGAACCTCTTCCTTCCTTCGGAATGATTCTATGTATGGAATATACTTGTGGTATCATTTCATGTTTCCTTCACTCTTAGAAGTTAAGAGGTAGTTGTGTGATTTACTCTATGTAGAACTTTTCCTATCTTTTGAGCATGACCAACAGACGACGTAGTATTTAGGACGTCAAGACTATGACATTATTTACTTGTTTTATGTAATGCCAAGTCGGGTGGGTTAGAGATTAACTCACTTTTGAAAATAGTAAGGATGTCTTAAGTTGATTTTAAAGTTAGGGGACTTGAAGAGTTTTAAAGTATGTGATACTTGCTCGCTTTAAACGTATAAGTCCTGGATAGGAAATTGTATTTTGGCTAAGGTATAAAGTAAATATAACGACTTTATGGGGAGTTGGTTATATTTGCTTTATGGAAAGACAAATGACTTGATTTTAAGTGAAAAGGCAACTTGTTTTTAAGGCATCAATTGCCTAAGGTTTTATAATAAAAGGAGTCACTTGTTTTCTAAAGGTTAAGAGACAAATGGTATTTTTGAAGGTTAAGAGAATTGATTTGAAAGAATATAATACTTGGTTTCAAAAAGTAGAAGTCTCTTGATTATAAAAGGAACGTATTGGTCTAAACCATAAAGGGTTATAACGGCTTTATGGGAAATCGTTATAACGGCTTTATGGCAGGTTAAGAGAATGGTTTTCTCTAGTAAAGTAATCAAAGGAATAACTTGTGTTAAGGAAGGGCAAATTGTTTTAAAGGTACCAATTGCTTAAGGTTTTTAATAAAGAAGTCACTTGATTAGTACTTTGGCTTGATTAATTGAGAATTAGTCTAAGTATGCCTTGATAAGTACTTTGGCTTGTTAAATGAGAATTATTCTATTTGTGCCTTGATTAGTACTTTGGCTTGATTAATTGAGAATTAGTCTAAGTATGCCTTGATAAGTACTTTGGCTTGTTAAATGAGAATTATTCTATTTGTGCCTTGATTAGTACTTTGGCTTGATTAATTGAGAATTAGTCTAAGTATGCCTTGATAAGTACTTTGGCTTGTTAAATGAGAATTATTCTATTTGTGCCTTGATTAGTACTTTGGCTTGATTAATTGAGAATTAGTCTAAGTATGCCTTGATAAGTACTTTGGCTTGTTAAATGAGAATTATTCCATGTGTGCCTTGATAAGTACTTTGGCTTGGTTAACTGAGAATTAGCCTATATGTGCTGGTGATAGCCTTTGAGTGCAAGTATTATGTTTTAATATGTTGCCGCGACTCTGGAGGGCCTGCCTTGTTATAAGTACTTGGACGCACGATGCTGACGTGGATTCCACGTATGCCTCCTATTTGTAGTACTTGGGTTAAATTCTGATTTTTAGAAGACATACGGTAGTGCTCGCTTGTTCGACCGGTCGAGATAGGGTAAGAGCATAAATGAGGCAAGCCCCAAGCCGTTATACCACCTTCTCCAGGTAAGAGTATAAGTGAGGGTAAACCCCGAGACATTATACCCCGCTTGTTTTGTTCACGGTTGAGAGAGGGGAAGACTATAAATCAGCCGCAAGCCCCAAGACGTTATACCACCTTCTCCAGGGTAAGAGTATAAGTGAGGGGTAGACCCCCAAGACGCTGTACCACCTACTTTACCACCTTCTCCAGGGTAAGAGTATAAGTGAGTGGTAGACCCCCAAGACGCTATACCACCAAGGGACTTGGTGTTCATGTACGCTATGGATGTATTATTATACCTGGATCAGCGGTGATGGGATTCCACGCGGGATATATATATATGTATTGTGTATGTGTACGCCGGTGAGGTGGGATGCCACGCGCGTCACGTGGTTATATTTTACACTAATAGTCACGGCGATGATGGGGATTTCACGGCATGCTTTGATATTAGTGTGATTGATCGCGCCCCATTGGTAGGTAGTATATGTGTCCCTCCGTAATGGGCGGACTATGTTACGAAAGATAAGTAAGTTATATGGTAATGAACTTAATGATTCTTTTCTAATAATATGCGTAAGAATGTGACTATAACTTTTATCGGGAATGGAAAGGATAATAAGGTACGATTAAGTTCATGTGGTAATGACACGGCAGGATATAGTATGTATTTTTATACTTGTCCTTGTCATTCTTTTGTCTGATTATGATTTGTTTATCAGACGTTATATTCTGCTCCATATTCGTACTGTTATGCGACTTTTCGGGCCGCTCATGCCCGCAGTTTAGGTATTGATTGTGGATCCGCGAGCTAGGATCCCGGTTCGAAGTCGAGATGGCTCCAGTGTTCGGAGTTGTCACGTTTATGTTTATTCAAGTACGGCGGCCTTGTCCCGCCACGCTTGTTATGTCAAAACTCTTAGAGGTCCGTAGTCACATATCGTGGGTCGCTTTGTAAAAGAAATGAGGCAACCGCTTTTTGTATTTATATATGTTCGCGAAGGTAGCCTTCCGCTAACTGTTGTTTTACTCCGATGTTTTATTTATAAGTTTCATGTATGTTCCGCTGATTTTCTCTGATGTTTACCTGTAAGGGTGCCCAGGTAGGGCACCAGTCGCGGTCCCGGGGTCGGGTCGTGACATTGACACTAATAACATCGTCTACACGGAACTCTTAGAATGCGCCGGAAGAAGAACTCAATATGTAAAGTTTAGCTACACTGTCACGACCCGAACCCCGGGTCTGCGATTGCTGCCCTACCTGGGCACCCCTCTTATACCTCACATCCCAAACAAGATATATGCCAAACAATAAATGAAAAATTGTATATGTAGTAACAAGGCAAGCCGGTGAGGCTGCCGCTATATATATATGGGAACATCCTCACAATACAGTTATATAATTGGCCCAAAAATAAATACAACTCCCGCAAGTCCAGCCCACATATGAATATAGACCTCTAAGAGTTTGAACAATATGCTATGACGGGACAGGACCCCGCCGTACCCCTGAATGTACATAAGACTGTAAACTCCGTACCAAAAAGACAAGCCTCGGAAATAATGGAGCTTCCTCAAAAACTGAGTAGAGATCCTAAGAGTGAGGATCAACAAACTGTGTACCTACACCTGCGTCATGAAACGCAGCCCCCCGAGGAAAGGGGGTCAGTAGGAAAGATGTACCAAGTATGTGAAACAATAAGTACTGTAAATGAGATTATAACAGGCCATAAAGATAACAAGAGAAAAGTATAATAATCAAATACTAGTACACTGTGCCTTTTCAAATAGAGTAATGAGAGTCAACTTTACCTTTTAAGTTACGCCTTTTAAAAGTGAGACCAACCGTGTTCTTTCAAATTATGAAACCAATACCATTTCAAAATATGAAATCAACTGTACCCTTTCAAGATATGAAAGCCATGTCAAAATTATGGACGTATGTCCATATAAACAAATATTGTCATGGGAGTTGAACCCGAACATTATATACAAATCGCTCGTAAGGTATTCGCGCCTACCTATCTGAACGCGATAAAGTCAACAAGGTATTCTGCCCGGCCCCTTCTGGGACGCGGTAAAGTCAATAAGGTATTCTGCCCGGCCCCTTCTGGGACACGGTAAAATCATGTAATATATACTGCCCTGCCCATTAAGGTATACTGCCCGGTCCATTCTGGGACACGGTAAAGTCATGTAATATATACTGCCCTGCCCATTAAGGTATATTGCCCGGTCCATTCTAGGACACGGTAAAGTTATGTAATATATACTGCCCTGCCCATTAAGGTATATTGCCCGGTCCATTCTGGGACACGGTAAAGTCATGTAATGTATACTGCCCTGCCCATTAAGGTATACTGCCCGGTCCATTCTGGGACACGTTTCAAGTATAAAGGATTGTACACATATAACTATCACAAGCAACTATGTGTAATTTAAATCATCCTTGACTCCTATTAGCACAAATAGAATGAACTATCATTTTAAAAAAAAAAACTCTAAGACATTATCAAATGAATAGGTAAACAACTTTCATTTTAGAACCCCAAAGTATTATCAATAGAATAGGTAAACAACTTCCTTTTTATAGAACCCAAAGTATTATCAAGAGAATGGATATAACAACTTCCATTTTTAAAATAACGTCAAGTAATTTATACTTTTCAAATCAAGTAACTTCTTTCAAATACTATAATGAATCCGATTTCATTTAAAACATGTACGTCCACCGTACACACATTTTATAAGGTTCATGCTTAAAGAAAGATAGGAAGAGTTCCACATACCTCTTCGGCTTAATCTACACGCTAAGTAGAATATGCCACACGTAGCACTTCAACCTAAAATGACAATATCACTTCTATCAACTTCATGCTTTCTAAGGTAGATTAATACCAAGTAAAAGTCCTCTTATTCTACGAAAAATTGGACAGCACTTCCTCCGTTTATACGTACTTTTCCACCTTTTCTAAGGTCCAAATTTAACATCAATCAAGCCTCATTTAAGGCACAATCAAAACAGCAATCAAAGGGGATTACACGGCTACTTGACATGTAAAATTCGGCCCCTTAATCTATACAAAACAGTCCATAAAAATAGTCCACTACTCAATCAACATTAAGGATAAAATGTGAAGCCTTTTAACACATTTTTATACCCTTAATCTCTTAGGACTTTCATTAGCAATTCCCATACTTAATCATGTAATAAGAGGGCTGAATTTTCAGAATTCCAACGCCCTAAACAGTCCCTAAAAACTGTATAACAACGTCTAACAGTTTTATAGATTTCACGGCCAACAACTACAATCCGATAACTCTTTCCTTAATCCATTTTATTCCAATTCAAGTTCCAACACTTCTATATGTGTCATAACAACTTATCAACAATAATATTACTCCATTTTAACATGCAATAGGTGAAGATAACAACAACAATAACCAACAAACTCCAAAGATCCGAAAGTTGCCTATTCTCGGCCCCAACATTAAAAAATGGTCCAAACACTTTTTATTCTTCATTATTCTTAACACATGCTCATATACTAACCATAATAACATGTAATATCTAATTACTTCAAGAGGAAGAAGAGTTCTTACCAAAAATTGCCCAAAAAGCCGTGACTATGCCCCAAGGTTTTTGACCCGCAGTTTCGTCTTAGCTCCACTTCTACAAGTTTCATTCACACCAATGTATCCTCCACAAGCTTACAATCAACTCCCATTCTTGTTTTATCACTCAAAAGTTGAAGAACAAGCCTAGGGTTCTTAGACCTATCTCACAGCCCAATGATTTCTTGGAGGGTTAATCTGGCTTAACACTTGGTTAATGTTCTTAATCTAGGTTAAATAATCACTCTTGTCCTTGGAAAATATGTAATCTTGGTCGAGATTTTAGGGTTGAGAGAGAAGAGAGAGTAAAATTTTAAGAGACAAGATATTATGCAAAATGATCTTAAATCTTCCAAGTGCAATATCTATATAGATATCTCTCAAAGCAAGACAAGTGGATGGGGCACTTGTTACCTTCCTATTGGTCCATGTTTCACCTCCTCAAAATATCTAGTAAAGTCAAGTCTTGCAAGACAAGTGAAGGGGTGACACGTGTCACCCTCCTATTGGTCCAAAATATCCTACAAACGAAGGGCCCCGCGAAATTGTGAAATTTTGACGGCCCCCATATTATTAGATCTAATACTTCAATATGCTATACTAATTCCATATATCAAATTTGAGAATCAAATTCTAAGTAATTAAGTTTTCCCTTCATCACATTTTCCCTAAGAAAATGTAATAATTCTTTCCTTCTAAAATTCAAAACTTAAACCCTTAATCACGTTCTCAATTAGTAGCCCTGGTATTACGGGGTGTAACATCCTTCCCCACTTAGAAACATTCGTCCCGAATGTTCATAGCGGGTCTCAAACTATACAGATTCCGGCGTCGTCTCCTTACTATACCTATCAACCAATACTCCACAAAACCAGCGATGCCACACACGACCACAATATATCACATGTATATACACCAATGAACCTTCCATCTGAGGTCCCTTCTCACAATACTCGAAGGTTGCAGTCCTTTCCAAAATGGGATCTTCAAACGTTCTTTTTTCTCTTCCCGTACTAGGGATGACCCTGCCGTATTCTAAGCCATAAGCTATCACTATCTGAATCCTTCAGTCGGACTGCCACTCAACTAAATATTGTGTTCCCTCGTGTCAACTTCTCTTCTTCGTCCTCACATTAGTCAAACTACTGGTTGGTGAATGATCTTATTGTCTTCCTAGCTTTGTTTACTAAGTGGTGTAAACTCTAAAACTAGTAGTATATCAATCACGAACACATATGGACAATGTTACTGAATCTAAGGTGGGTGTATCATCACAATTTACTCTCAGTCATGGTCTAAAATGAATCTCTCTCTTATCTCCAAGTATTTCTCACACTATCCTTCCACTCATTAGAGGTTTGTCACCTTTGGCCGAAGTATTCCTACTGTACATCCTCTACTATCGGTCTTTACACTGTTATGGGGTAATTACACCTTGTGAACCCTACATAACTATAGTTCCATTCACTTTATCATTCTTGTCAACATCCTTCATTCTACTCATTACTAAACAAAAATATTTCTACCTCTAATGGTCCTATCAACTCACATTCTACTAGCAACAAGGGGAATGTATACGTTAGGGTGAAATCTGAATCTATCAATGCATGTATGACTCAAAAGGATCAAAATATCCTTGTAACCCCATTCGATGATGCCTCTTGATCCTGCCTGGTAGCCACAACATCTATGCGGTTCGAAAGACCGCTAAAACCAGGAACTATCACCACGACCTCTACCATGGCCTGCTGGCGTATGAATACCCTGCCCTGCGGGGCGCATAACTATAGAAGACGAAGAACCCGCAATTGATCCAGTAGGCTGTGATATACCACCAGTACCACCTCTATGAGGACACTCTCTCACCACATGGCCGGACAACCGCAATAAAAACAAACATCTATACTAAAAAGGCATCTCCCCAAATGATGCTTACCACACTGGAAACACTGAGGGAAAAGTGGACTCAATCGAGCGCATCCATCGCTTCTCAAAACTCGAACCTCAAGCTCGACCGGCTCCTAAATACCTTGTGGGGTCCAATCTCCCACCTGCGAACTGTGGGGGTATGTTCTGTGTAGGCTGGGACGAATATCTCACCCGCTGCTGAGGCTGCTCGTCTAGAAACTCACAGGGATATCCAACCGGTCTAGCCCTCTTACGTTGGTTTCTGGCTTGGCCCTCTACCCCCTGTACACATGCCTGTACCGGCCGAATAAACCCCTGTTGACATGTCTGCATCACCACTAGCCTAGTCAGTAATAGAACTGCATCCCTCATGGCCCTATAGTCTTCCCCTCACTGAGGAGCTAGAGGCTCAGGTGCTAGGGCCTCAAAAACCGATGCAGAAGAACTTGTCGACTGCGGTACAATATCCGATATAGACTGGGCATAAGCCCTAGTAACTCTCTGAGTCTGACTAGTAGCTCCCGCTACTGATTTGCCCTTCTAGGCAACTGTTTCCTTCCTCGGAGGCATAACTGTAACACAATAATACATCAGATAGGGATTATCCTAATAACACAACTTTATTGCACGATCTTAGAGTAAGAAGAATAGAAACCAAATACTAAATATCTTGTAGCCTCCTGGTATAAGTATGGTGCGCCCATACCCAAGACTCTACTAGACACGGTCTGTAGACATTCCGAGGACTAACTTCTCTGATACCACTCTGTCACGATCCGAACCCCGAGCCTGCGACTGTTGCCCTACCTGGGCACCCCTCTTATACCCTCACATCCCAAACAAGACATAGGCCAAACAATAAATGAAAAATTATATATGTAACAACAAGGCAAGCCGGTGAGGCTGCCGCTATATATATACGGGAACATCCCGACAATACAGTTATACAATTGGCCCAAAAATAAATACAACTCCCACAAGTCCAGCCCACATATAAATACAGACCTCTAAGAGTTTGAACAATATACTATGACGGGACAGACCCACTGCACTTCGAATGTACATAAGACTGTAAACTCCGTACCAAAAAGACAAGCCTCGGAAATAATGGAGCTTCCTCAAAAACTGAGTAGAGATTCTAAGAGCGAGGATCAACAAACTGTGTACCTACACCTACGTCATGAAACGCATCCCCCCGAGAAAAGGGGGGTCAGAAGGAAAGATGTACCAAGTATGTGAAATAATAAGTACTGTAAATGAGATTATAACAGGCCATAAAGATAACAAGAGAAAAGTATAATAATCAAATACCAGTACACTGTGCCTTTTCAAATAGAGTAATGACAGTCAACTTTACCTTTTAAGTTACGCCTTTTAAAAGTGAGACCAACCGTGTTCTTTCAAATTATGAAACCAATACCATTTCAAAATATGAAATCAACTGTACCCTTTCAAGATATGAAAGCCATGTCAAAATTATGGACGTATGTCCATATAAACAAATATTGTCATGGGAGTTGAACCCGAACATTATATACAAATACTGCCCTGTAAGGTATTCTGCCCGGCCCTATCTGGGACGCGATAAAATCAACAAGGTATTCTGCCCGGCCCCTTCTGGGACGCGATAAAGTCAATAAGGTATTCTGCCCGGCCCCTTCTGGGACACGGTAAAGTCATGTAATATATACTTGTTATACCCCGTGGTTAGGGCCGACCTCGTCGGGTCTCAGCACGCGACGAGGCGCGGCGCAAGCGCTGAGTAATCAGTAGGGCGCGAGCCGGAAGTCGTGGTCGCGGCTAAAAACCTGGAGGTCATCGGTTTCAGCGCCGGGAAGCAGGGCCGCGGCGCCGGGAAGCAGGGCCGAGGCGGGAAATCAGGCGGAAAAACTTAGGAAAAGTCAGATTTTTATTTTGAAAGGGCCTGAGTGGGGGACAAGTGTCCCCCCCCCCCATCTGATTTTTACATGCAATATATTGACGTCATTTGTCATCTCTCTCTTTGAAAAATCTCTTCCTTCTCTCTAAATATTTCAAGCTCCTCCTTCTCTCTAAAAATCCAAGAGGATTCTAGCCTTAAGAAAAAACTGAAAAATTAAAAGACAAGAAGGAAGCTTGTGGCTAGCTTGTGAAGGTGGTGGTGGTGGTATTCTTGGTAGAAAGGCTAGCAAATTGTTGGATAAAATTTGGCTAAAGCTCTAAGGTAATGATTCTTCCTCTATTATTAGTTATAGAGTTGCATGTTATGAAGAAGATACTTATGGTGGTAAATAATGTTCTGTGAGTCATCAGATGCTAGAAATGTGGGTTGAATATGAAGGATTTGGCTAAAGAAATATTATGAGCATGTTGTAGCCTAAAAACCACCTTAGAATTGCTAAGTGTACTATTATAACTTATGGGAAGAATTTTACACACCCAAGATTAGGTGTGTAATCCCTTTGTGTTGGTTTGGTTGTTGGGCCTTAATAAGGCGTTTGAATGTTGAAAAATCTACTTTGAAAATGTGGCAAAGTGAGTAGAAACAAAGGAAATGCTGCCCAATTTTCCTTAGGAATTGATAACTTGAATTTGGAATTTCTACATTGGAATTAGAGGTTAATAAACACACTATGGTTATTATAGGTTGACATATTACTTGCGGTAGTTGGACTTAGCAAGTGGATTGACCAAGGAGGTATGTAGAGCTTTCCTATCTCTTGAGCATGAGTAGTTGTATCTATGTAGTACGGTATACGTACAAGATTTGATAATCTGCACTTGTTTTAAAGTATATGATGCTTGTTTCATTTCAAAAGTATAAGTCCTTTGGATTTAAGGAAAATGTATTTGACAAAGGTATAACGCTAATATAATGACTTTATGGGAAGTTGGTTATATTAGTTTTTGGAAAGGTTCACAAAGAATGGTTTACTCTAACTAAAACAAGTACGGTAAAGTCGTGACAATACTGCCCTGCCCATTAAGGTATACTGACCGGTCCATTCTGGGACACGGTAAAATCATGTAATATATATTGCCCTGCCCATTAAGGTATACTGCCCGGTCCATTCTAGGACACGGTAAAGTTATGTAATATATACTGCCCTGCCATTAAGGTATATTGCCTGGTCCATTCTGGGACACGGTAAAGTCATGTAAAGTATACTGCCCTCCCCATTAAGGTATACTACCCGATCCATTCCGGGACACGTTTCAAGTATAAAGGATTGTACACATATAACTATAACAAGCAACTATGTGCAATTTAAATCATCTTTGACTCCCATTAGCACAAATAGAATGAACTATCATTTTCAAAAAAAACTCAAGACATTATCAAATGAATAGGTAAACAACTTTCATTTTAGAACCCCAAAGTACTATCAATAGAATAGGTAAACAACTTCCTTTTTATAGAACCCAAAGTATTATCAAGAGAATGGATATAACAACTTCCATTTTTAAAATCAAGACAAGTAATTTATACTTTTCAAATCAAGTAACTTCTTTCAAATACTACAATGAATCCGATTTCATTTAAAACATGTACATCCACCGTACACACATTTTATAAGGTTCGTGCTTAAAGAAAAATAGGAACACATACCTCTTCGGCTTAATTCACACGCTAAGTAGAATATGCCACACGTAGCACTTTAACCTAAAATGACAATAGCACTTCTATCAACTTCATGCTTTCTAAGGTAGATTAATTCCAAGTAAAGGTCCTTTTATTCTACGAAAATTTGGGCAGCACTTCCTCAGTTTATACGTATTTTTCCACCTTTTCTAAGGTCCAAATTCAACAACAATCAAGCCCCATTTAAGGCACAATTAAAACAGCAACCAAAGCGGATTACATGCCTACTTAACGTGAAAATTTTGGCCCCTTAGACAAAACAGTCCATAAAAATAGTACACAACTCAATCAACATTAAGGGTAAAATGTGAAGCCTTTTAACATCTTTGTATACTCTTAATCTCTTAGGACTTTCATTAGCAATTCTCATACTTAATCATGTAATAAGAGGGCTGAATTTTCAGAATTCCAACGCCCTAAATGATCCCTAAAATCAGATAACAACGTCGATGCTTTATAGATTTCACGGCCAACAACTACAATCCGATAACTCTTTCCTTAATTCATTTTATTCCAATTCAAGTTCCAACACTTCTATATGTGGTATAACAACTTATCAACAATAATATTACTCTATTTTAACATGAAATAGGTGAAGATAACAACAACAATAACCAACAAACTCCAAAGATCCGAAAGTTGCCTATTCTCGGCCCCAACATTAAAAAATGGTCCAAACACTTTTTAATCTTCATTATTCTTAACACATGCTCATCTACTAACCATAATAACATGTAATATCTAATTACTTCAAGATGAAGAAGAGTTCTTACCAAAAATTTCCCAAAAAGCTGTGACTATTCCCCAAGGTTTTTGGCTCGCAGTTTCGTCTTAGCTCCACTTATACAAGTTCCAATCACACCAATGTATCCTCCACAAACTTACAATAAACTCACCTTCTTGTTTTATCATCCAAAAGTTGAAGAACAAGCCTAGGGTTCTTAGACCTATCTCACGGCCCAATGATTTCTTGGAGGGTTAACTTGGCTTAACACTTGGTTAATGTTCTTAATCTAGGTTAAATAATCACTCTTGTCCTTGGAAAATATGTAAGCTTGGTCGAGATTTTAGGGTTTAGAGAGAAGAGAGAGTAAAATGTAAAGAGACAAGATATTATGCAAAATGATCTTAAGTCTTCCAAGTGTAATATCTATATAGATATCTCTCAAAGCAAGACAAGTGGACGGGGCACTTGTTACCTTCCTATTGGTCCATGTTTCACCTCCTCAAAATATCTAGTAAAGTCAAGTCTTGCAAGACAAGTGGAGGGGTGACACGTGTTACCCTCCTATTGGTCCAAAATATCCTACAAACGAAGGGTCCTACGAAATTGTGAAATTTTGACGGGCCCCATATTATTAGATCTAATACTTCAATATGCTATACTAATTCCATATACCAAATTTGAGAATCAAATTCTAAGTAATTAAGTTTTTTCTTCGTCACATTTTTCCGACATTTTCCCTAAGCAAATGTAATAATTCTTTCCTTCTAAAATTCAAATCTTAAATCCTTAATCACGTTCTCAATTAATAGCCCTGGTATTACGGGGTGTAACATACACGAAATATGTGAATTGAACCTCTATGTGAGAAGATAAAATCCTTTCATTCATGACACACTCAATCAAGCTTAGGATCTGTCAAGTGTCTATCCAAATTGCTTGATCATTATGACTTATCTATATTAGTTGACAACAGGACCATATCACAGATATGTCCATTGCATTGGCCAATGACTTAGTCAACCTAATACCATATAAGTATCTGAGTGTTCACTCGAATATACATTCAAGGAATGAATTCTAATCTTGGTTCTACTATCACCTTTAATCCACTTCGTAACGTACCCAAAACAAGTCGCGTCTTAACCCAGAAGGTATTTGAGCTTAGGACAGGATCAAAGTACATTACTCCGTGAATAAGGTGAGCATCAACCTCAAGTCTAAGGACTTCTATCTCCCATACACCGATGACACTTTAGACATATAACAAACAGTACATCAGTAGGGTGTACCAATACTTCAACAAGTATCCATGTGTCCGTCACGAGTTGCCATAACTCGTAGCAAGTGAGACATACTATATTCCCTAAGGCTATGATGCAGACCACATGTCGACGTATCGCATATCATCGATATCCCTATTTCGATGATCATTAGTCGAGGTAATTTAAGAGTTACGTTATAACATTAATTCTCACATCATTAATAAACACGTAAACTCTAGGGATGCATTTATAGAATATTATAAACAATCAACTAATAATTCAACAAATGCAGATGCCATAATATTAATCATCATTAATATAACTACGAATATGTATAAAGTACTTGTGTCCTAATACATATTGTCTCTCGGACATACATATACTTTCAATATTCCACTTGGCCTAGAGTCAATCACCAACATGTCTAATACCCATATTCTCAAAATGGCCACTATGCTTCACCAAGCTCAATGGTTTAGTAAACGGGTCTGCTAGATTATTATATGTGGGAATATAATCTATCTTGATATATTCAGCTTCCACCATCTCTCTCAGGATGTGGTACTTTCTTGGTACAAGTTTGTTTCTGTTTGTTGATCTTGGTTCTTTTGCATGTGCAATCGCATCAGTGTTGTCACAATAAATAGTTATTGGACAACTAACACTTGGAACAACCCCTAGTTCATAAGGAACTCAGAAATCGCGACAACTTCTTTAGCAGCTTCCGATTCAGCAATGTACTCCGCTTCAGTAGTCGAGTCTGCAGTAGTATCCTGTTTGGAACTCTTCCAGCTCACTGCTCCTCCGTTGAAAATGAACGTGTAACCAGACTGAAATTTAAAATCATCAACATCTGTCTGGAAACTAGCATCGATATACCCAGTGGCAACCAGCTCATAAACTTCACCATAGACTAAAAAGTAATCTTTAGTACGCCTGAGGTACTTGAGAATACTTTTGACTGCTTTCCAGTGTTCCTCGCCAGGATTCTGCTGGAACTTGCAAGTCATACTAAGTGCAAAGGCCACATCTGGCCTAGTACAGGTCATGGCATACATGATTGATCCTATAGCCGAAGCATATGGGATCCTCTTCATGCGCTCAAGTTCAATAGCATTAGAAGGGCAGTCCTTCTTTGATAACTTGATGCCTTGACCCATCGAAAGACCGCCTTTCTTGGAATTCTCCATTGAAAAACGTCTAAGCACTTTGTCTATGTAGATCGATCGTGAAATTCCATCAATCTATTAGGTCTATCTCTATAGATCCTAATTCCCATAATGTAGCAGGCTTCACCTAAATCCTTCATTATGAAGGTCTTGGACAATCAATCCTTAACTGACTGCATGAGAGTCTTATTATCTCTCATTATCAATATGTCATCAACATATATTATAATGAGGACAATACTCTCATCCTTGCGTTTGGAATAAACACAATGATCCTCTTTGCTTCTGACAAAATCAAAAGATTTGATAGCATTGTCAAAGCAAATGTTCCAACTCCTAGAGGCTTGTTTAAGCCCATAAATTGACTTATGTAGTCTGCACACAACATTTGGTCTGGACTCACATGAAAAACCCACAGGTTGTTTCATATACACTTCCTCAATTAGATTACCATTGAGGAATGTAATTTTGACGTCCATCTGCCAAATATCATAATCATAATGTGCAGTTATCGCAAACAAAATCCGAATAGACTTTATCTTAGTCACCGGTGAAAAGGTTTCATCATAATCCACACCAGGACGCTGAGTAAAACCTTTAGCCAATAGTCTAGCTTTATAAGTCTGAACCTTGCCAGATACATCAATCTTCTTCTTGAAGACCCATTTGCATCCTATGGGTTTAACCCCATTTGGCAAATCAACCAAGTTCCACACTTGATTGATATACATAGATTCCATTTCGGATTTCATGTCTTCTTGTCATCTCTTTGAATCAATGTCTAGCATTGCTTCGTTGTAGGCTCTAGGCTCGTCATCATCTGGAATATCTAGCTCATTTTGTGTTTCCACAAGCAGATTTAGTCTTTCCAGAGGACGATGAGATCTAGTAGACCTACAGAGTTGATTGTCTGCAGCTCGCCATGGTATGTTCGATCGTGAGTAGGTTCTTGTGCGCTGGTCGAACCACCAACATTAGAGCTTTCAGGAATATCATTTTCATGTCTTTCCTGAATGGGAGGAAATGCAACTGGTGCATTTTCTCCCAAGGTCCTTGTCGAGATCTTGCAGCTCAGATTACTCGTAGCACTCCCATTGGCCGAAGGAGGTACCCTAAATACCCAATCTTCGCCAAAAGCTCCCACTGAATTCTTGCCTTCATCATCGGGCAAGGATTCAACCTCTATATTACTTTGTTCTTGATTTTCTTCAAGTTCTATCTCCGTGCAACTCTCATCCTTGTAGACATATTCGTCTTCAAGGAAAGTTGCATTCCTAGAGACAAATATTTTATGTTCTCCAGGAAGATAGAAGTAGTAACTCTTAGTTTCCTTTGGATACCCAACAAAGTAACATTTCTCACTTTTTAGATTTCAACTTATCAATGATCAACTTCTTGACATATGCAGGACACCCCCAGGGCCTCATGTGTCTACGTGATGACTTCTTGCCACACCATACCTCGTATGGTGTCTTTTCGACTGTTTTAGATGGAACTCTGTTTAGAACATATATTGAGGTCAAAATAGCATATCCCCAAAGGTATGTAGGATGAGCTGAAAAGTTCATCATGGAACGAACCATGTCAAGCAAGGTTTGGTTTCTTCTCTCGGCTACACCATTCATCTGTGGTGTTCCAAGAGGTGTCCATTCAGAATGAACTCCATGAAGCTTTAAGTAGTCAAGAAATTCTTTACTTAAGTATTCACCCCCACGATCAGATCGGAGAGTCTTGATACTCTTTGAGAACTGTTTCTCAACTTCACACTTGAACTCCTTAAACTTTTCAAAAATCTCAGATTTGTGTCTCATAAGATACACATATCCAAACCTTGATAAGTCGTCTGTGAAAGTGATGAAGTAAGAGAAACCCTCTCTAGCTTGAGTCAAAAATGGTCCACATACGTCCGTATGTACCAACTCAAGCACCTCCTTGGCACGGATCCCCTTTTCAGAAAGAGGTTTAACGGTCATCTTACCTTTCAAACAGGATTCACAGTTACCATAAGATTGTAAGTCAAATGATTTGAGGTAATTTAATTTCATCAACCGTTCTATCTTTGTTTGATTATATGACCAAGTCTGCAATCCATAAGTAGGTAGAATTTCTTTCATTTAACTTAGCCCTTTTATTTTGTACATTGAAATTTTTTCTGTGGCAGTTTAATGTATACAATCCATTCACAAGAGGCACAATTGCATACACAACATTATCTAAAGTCAAAACCATATTGCCATTGGACGTGTTTGAGGAAAAACCCTCTGAATCAAGTACATGAATGGAAATAATATTCCTTGTCAAATAAGGAACATAAAAACAATTGTTCAACATTAAAACTTTGCCAAAAGGTAAATCTATCCTATAAGTTCCCACGCGCTCAACAGCAACTCGTGCTCCATTTCCGACGTGCAAGTCCACATCGCGAGGACCGACCTTCCTGCTATCAGTTAGCCCCTGTACATTTGTACAAATGTGTGAGCCACAAGTGGTATCAAGTACCCAGGAATGAGAATCATTTATAGATAGATTAATTTCAATTACAAACATACCTTGCACATTAGCACCTGGTGTCATTCCTCCGCCTGGAGCAGTGCAATCCTTTCTCCAATGCCCCTTCCTGTTACAATTCATGCAAACATCCGATGCCGGCAGTTTCTTCTTCTTCTTTGCCCCTCCCTTGGGCTACATTGCTGCTGTCGGAGCAACAGTTTTGCCCTTCCCCTTCTGTTGTACCTTACCTTTCGGTTTGGGGCGACTAGAGAAGCCAAACATCATAATAGGTTTGGTCTTTGAGGTCGAAGATTCAAAAGTTTTCAACATATTATGTAACTCCGGCAATGTCGCTTTAGTTCCATTCATATTATAATTGACAATGAAACTCTCAAACGATCTAGGAAGTGAGTGCAGGATGAGAGTGGTGGAGATTCTGTCATGAAACTTTATGTCAATGGCGGCCAACTATCAACTCAATCATCATCAACACATGAGGTGAAACTCGGCCCCCTTCATTTAGACTACACTTGAAGAGTTTTATGAGCAGGTCATACTCAATTGTCTGACTCTGCGAATCATAAAGACTATTCAAATGGGCTAATATTTCGTTAGGCCCCATAATTTCATGTTGTCTTTGCAATGGTTGTGACATAGAAGACAATATTAGGCATTGAGCTGAGGTGGCATCCTTATAATGTTTCTGGTAATCAGCCTTGTCGAAGGTTGCATACTCTGCAGAATCCTCCGCTGGAGAGGTGGGGAATACTGTGTCCAAATTATACTCAATCTCTTCCTGTCTTGGAACAATTCTAACATTTCTAGCCAGTCAATGAAGTTGGGTCCGGTGAGTCTGTTTGACTCCATGAGTATTTTCAACGAAAAGTTTGACATTTCTGAAGATATAGATAGAATAGGAAAAACGCAATCAATAATTCATTCTTCCAATAACTTATACACATTCATAATTTGCTAATTTTAACATGGCCTTTTGTTTTAATTAGCTCCCACTATTTTACATACTTTTACGACACCAAGGTAGAATACAGACCTAAATCAATATAAAGGCCATAATGGGCCAAGATCCAAACATATGTTATATCCGCGTTTGTTTTGGCTGATAACTTCAATAACACACTTTGGTAGGTCCTCAACCAATTGTAAAGCAACTCTACAACTCTTGGTTTGATTAAATATCTTTCATTTTAATCTTACGTCTTTAGACTAGTCCGACACTTTGGCGCCAAAATTCATCTAAACAAGTCAACCCCATTACACGACTGCGTTTAAATTCCTAAGTAAATTTAGCATTTGCAAGCAAACACTTTGGTGTAAATCCCTACAAAAGTTTACTATCTACTTTCATTTTAACACATCTATGAAAGGGTCTTGGTCCTCTTAGACTTAGAGCAAATGCTTTGACATAAATACTTGTATCGCCGAAAAGGACTTAGCACCCTAACAATTATAATGGACGACGCGTTACATTTAGACTTGTATTTAATGTTTGGGGAATATTTTTATTTTTCGGGAATTCATTCAAGATCAACAATCAAGTCATACATCATATGACATCATATCATGCATTATCTAAACACAATTAGATGGGAAACCCACAAACCCAATAGGCATGATAAAATATGGTTTTAATCACATACCGGCGCCGTACCTGCATAGCTTATAGCGGTCATTTGAAATTAAACAATTACTGGGCGCCGCCTACCCAGACAATAATTATGGACGTTATGCTAATAATTTAAATGCATCACATCTAACACTTATGTCACGACCCGACCACGGGCCCGCGACTGGTGCCTTACCCCGGGCACCCTAGTGATACAACATCAGAGAAAATCAGCGGAAATGAAAACTTACACATGAAACAAGATATACAATAATGAAATAAGAAAACAAAGCAACCAAAGCGGTTACCTTTCTCGAATATATAAATAAAACTTGAACGCGAATGCTACATCCCTTTACAAACTCGCCCACAACAAAGATTACTGCACTTAAGAATGTTATAACAACATCGACGGACAGGCCCCGCCATACCCCGAATGTAAGTACCTACAACGACAGTGGACTATACCAAAGATAAGCCTCCGAGAAACGAGCTTCCTAAAACGTCAACCGTGATCCTATGGCGAGGATCAACAATCGTATACCTCTACCGCAGATGTAACGCATTTCGGGCGAGGTCGCATAACAGTACCAAGTATGAAATCAAAATATCAGAAATGAAATCATAGTAGTCTATATAAAACAGAGACATATATGATAACCAAACTACGATATAATATGTAAGCGATACGCTAAGTCGTGACTCACGCCTCAAAGTCATCACTCAAATATAACTATGGGTCTCATGCCCGCAACATCAATCATGCCCGTGGAACACCTTCCTCACCGCCAGCCTACGATAACCACACACTGTGGAGTACACATGAACACGAGTCCCACTGTGTCATAAAACCGTGACGGCAAGTACGGGCGCTAACTACGGATACCAAAGCCGCATCATCAATCGACCGGGCAAGTACGAAGCCAACTACCGATACCAAAGCCGTACTAACAAATCTATATAACCATACCACGGTTGACCTGTGGCAAGACGAAAGCCAACTACGGATACCACTCGCGCCACGTATGGCCGGGCAAGACGAAGACTAACTAATGTGATACCAAGCTCGAATCACAAGACTTCCACAAAACCGAACGGGCAAGACGGGCTAACTACCGGATACCAAGCCGAATCAGCCACGACTCGAGGCAAGTACGAGCCAACTACCGATACCAAACCGACCAAGAAACTCGCTGAGAGCTAGTCCATGGAATAATAATCACGTAAGCGCACTGTGGAATGCTCCACACCGCCAGACGCCCAAGTAAGATCATAACAATCGATCGGCCTTCCATCGAGAGTCGCGGTGGTATAGAAATACAATACTAGCACGATAAGGCTATCACACGCAAACATAGGCAAGTTACACACAACTCAAGGTACTTTCATTTTATGCCAAAGTCCAGGTTTTAACCCCAAAGTACTACGTACGTTAAATTCTTTTTAAAAGATCCATTTCTTTTACAAAGGTCACCCGATGCCCGTATTATCAAAATAGAGTGACTAACATTTTAAGTAAACCAAAACAACTTCCATACTTTCCTTTTAAACCAAATTAAGACAATACTATGCCTTCTTTTTAGACCAAAACACTTCTCCTTTTAACGTCAACTTACCATCTTAAAACTAAGGATAAAACCATTCTTTTGTTTTCATAAAGTCGTTATAACTAACTTCCCATAAAGTCGTTATAACACTTTACGTTTTAAACCAATTTAGGACAAAACCATGTCTTTCTTTTAAACCAAAACTCTTCAATTCCTCAAGTCTCTTTTCTTTAGAAATCAAGTTCCTTAATATTTCACATCAAGTCATTTATAAGTCAAGTCTCTTATCTTTTAAAACCACAAACCATTTCTTTACCTACATAAAGTTGTTATAGCAAACTTCCCATAAAGCCCTTATAACACTTTATGTTTTAAACCAACCAAATTCATTTAGCACATGTATCGCCTACCGCATTACATAGTTCACAACAATCATGCTAGAAAAGATAGGAAGAGGTTCACATACCTCGCGACGATTATCGATAATTAGCAAAACGCTCCACGCACTCTAACCTTGCTCGCCTTTTCCACCCTTCAAGTAGAATACGTTACTCGTAGTACTTCAACCTATAAAGGCCACAAAACGCCTATCAACCTCTAGATCTCTTCGTAGAATAATTCTAGATACAAGATTCCTTATTGTACGGAAAATTCGAAGACTCTCCCCGCATGACCACAAAAATCTCCTCTCTAACGAGGCCGCTACCAAACCAACAATTCCGGGGGTTACACGCCTAACCTGACGTGTACAATTCTACTCCACAATAATACTACAAGTCTCATCAGAATACAAATTCTATGTAAATACAATTCAATTCTTTATAATCATCCTTCCAATATATCTTATACTCAATTCTAAACTACTACAACGTGTAATCTCCAATTACTGATAGGGACATAGGTAATTACCTCGATAAGCCCAAAATTATCCAAGATATAAGTCGATCCCGAGCAACGCTTAGCTCCAATTCCTTACTCCAACCCGCTCCAAGCAACCCTTAGAAGTTTCTAAACAACTTCTCTTAACACTTCATCTAAGCTATGAAGATTTTTCTAGTGGCTTCATTTTGCGACTATGGAATAAAGTAGTATTTCCTGCTCTTATGTTGGGATTTTTTGGAATACCACAAGGGATTTAGGCTAAAGTATTTGGAATAACAACAATACTTGAAGAATTCTACTCGAGGTGGGGGTGTTTGGACGAGAACTCACTAAGGAGGAGGGAATTTTTGCCTTGAAACTTTCTAATGTGAATGAAATGAAGTCTTGCACACGGGTATTTATAGGAAATCAATGGCCAAGATCTAGGCAAGTGGATGGTGAGGATGGGTACATGTGTGGGTAGTTGGCCAACCATTTGGCTACCACAAAAATGGGACAAGTGGTCACCACAAAAATGGGCCACTTGTCCACCAAAAAAACGTGCCACTTGTCCTTCTCCAATTCGGTCAACATGGCCACACGGGGGTGACACGTGTCGCCCCCTACTCGTCCAAAATGTTTCATCTTCCGAAAATATCCGTAATGCCAAAAATCCGAAAATAAAGTGGGCCCCACAAAATCAGAATTTTCCCGGGCACCACGTGACCAATTTCGGAAATAAAATTTCATAATTCTCAAATATTCCAAAAGTCCAAATACCAAACTGGGAATCCAATTCCCTTTAACGAACATTTTTCCTTCACAAAATCCGGAAACTTTTCCGAAAAATCACATCTTTCTTCCTTTCCACTTTATCACGTATTCTCGCACGACGCCCTCGTATACATACCACGAAACTACGGGTGTAACATTCTTCCCCTTAGAAACATTCGTCCCGAATGTTCCTTCTAAGCCTCTAATCATACAAGCGCCAGATAGTCTTCACTACTATACTTACAAAACCAATTATGCCACACATGGCCATAATATAACATACGCAAAAACTCAATCCAAGACAATGAGAATCACCCCTAACGTGTATAACAACACAAAACTTCCACCCATGGTCCAAAGGATACTTTCTTCACATCTATACTTATAAAAGGACACTTCACATCTTCGCTCTTCTCTTACTGTGCACTCTCCTCGTACACTCGAACTCTTCCTCATATACTTACCACATTTATGTCATTGCTTGATTTCCAAAATCTCGGGTTACTATCTCTAACTTGGTCATCATTAATCGGGAACACTGGAGGATCTCCGATCACTCTTCCGAAACATAGCAACATGGAATACGGACGCATCGCTTCCTAAGTCGACGACGCTAACTTATGTGCAACCCGCCTATTCTACTATTATCCGAAAATGCCCAAAGTACCTCGCTAAGTTTCCTTCTTTCCAAATTTCACACACCCTTCCGGTGGTACTTCAGAAGACCCACCACAACTCAACTCCAAGTGTCGACGCCGATCGTCCGCACGACTTCGCTGACTCGAGCCGCTAATAACTTCTTCGGATAAGCTTCACTTATCCACATCCCGCTGAAACAAGTAGGGACCAAACTATCGAACCTTGCCGACATCGAACCAATCGACCGTGAACCTACACTTCCGCCCATACAAGGCTTCATAAGGCACCATCCGAATCAAATGGTAGCTAGTATAATACTCACTCAACAAGAGGCAAAAATCCTCACAATACCCTCAAATCAAAACACCGCCCGTAACCTATCCTCAAACGTCCGGATAAATGCGTTGTTCGCCCATCGCCCGGCGGCGAATGCACATCGAGACTCACCAGTTCCTAACCCCGCCGTAAAACCTCCCGAAAAGAAATAGCCGTAAACTGGCTCCACCGCCGCCATAAAAATAAAAGTAGGAACCCCGGCAGCCTTACAACCTTCCCCGATATACAACATCTCGCATAACCTCCGCCGAGTAAATAGTCGACTAAAAGACAAGATGGGCTGACCCATCGGCCCTACTACCGTCGAACGCATCCACAAACTCGCACGATGGTTATCTAAACTTGGGCCTAACACCTCGTGACCTATCATCTAATGGACCACCTCAACCGACCCACCACATTCCGGCCGCGGTTGACTCGCGAAATGGCCTCAACCCGACCCATTTCAGATTAAACTCTCGCTCCCGATCCGAACAATCTTACCAGTTCACGTCATGAAAGTTATTGCTTCCATCTCACACTACCCATGGATTTATCACAACTTACACCATGCTAACCGAACATAGCACTCCACATGTATCTACCATAACAACCTAAACAAGTCTCTTAAGGTCAAGATCTCCTCAGAACTACCGCCTCACTTTCCTTTGCCGCCTAATCAAATCTTGCTCACTGGGCGCATAACTACGTAAGGTGATGAACCACCATCGATCCCAAAGGTCGAGTCGTAACATCCGCGCCACCTGCTCGGACAATTTCTCGCAAATGGCCTGCCGCCGCAAGCCTAACAAGCTATCTAAGTAGTACGACACTCCCATAAGAACCCCTACCACAACGACCATACCGAATTGGGGTGGCCTCCTCTCGCTAACACCCCTTCCTCTCCGATCCATCAACCAGAATCGACTGGTAGGCTAAGTCATCCCACCGTATCCTCCTACTAGGACATTCTCTCTCACATGTCCGCCACTAACGCGGGACATAACGAGCCAATAAGTCAAACTCTATATCAGATTCCCGAACCGTCCGCCTGCTCGCCTCAACCTCATAAATTTATCCGCCCGAGCCCTCCTCATCCGCGAGGGCGCAAGGTGTAAGAAATGCCTCGAGGTCTGATCACTTTCACGATCCACAGAATCGCCGAATAAACTCCCGATGATCTTCTCGCCTAGATCCATAGAACTCGTGGATCAGAACTCAAGAAGTCCCAAATCTCAACTATCGGATCTAGGGTGAACTCTCGCATCGCGGAACCTCCGACTCGTCTGTCTCATTCCTAGCCACAAGCCTAGCTAGTAATCGCCATTTCTTGTAACTCATATCTCGCCTCGGTCGTGAAACGGAGGCTCGTATCGTGGCCTCGTGAGAAACCGATGCCGCTCTAAACTCACTGGGCTAGCGGCGTCATAAAACTCGCTGCGTCAAGTACTATCTCGTAATGACGCACGTGCCTCAGAACCTCTCTCGTATTCTACTCGTAGCTCTCTCGCCGCTTGCCCTTCCGGGCTATGGTTGCCTCTAGAGGCATAACGTGCAAAGAATACGCTGGAGGAGTCCAACTTATAACACAACTCTAAGGCACGATCTCAGAGTGAGAAGAATGGAAACCAATCCTAAATATCCTGCAGCCTCCTGATTATAGGTGTGGTGCACAACACACCGATAATCAAGACTCTACTAGATACGGTCTGTAGACAATTTCCGAGGATTAACTGCTCTGATACCACTTTTGTCACGACCCGACCACGGGCCCGCGACTGGTGCCTTACCCCGGGCACCCTAGTGATACAACATCAGAGAAAATCAACGGAAATGAAAACTTACACATGAAACAAGATATACAATAATGAAATAAGAAAACAGGCTAACCAAAACGGTTACCTTTCTGAATATATAAATAAAACTTCAACCCGACGACATCCCTTTACAAACTCGCCACAACAAGATTACTGCACTTAAGAATGTTATAACAACATCGACGGACAGTGGTCTCGCCATACCCCGAATGTAGCACCTACAACGACAGGACTATACCAAAGATAAGCCTCCGAGAAACGGAGCTTCCTAAAACGCCGAATCGTGATCCTATGAGCGAGGATCAACAATCGCGTACTTACCGCAGATGAACGCAGCTTCAAGCGAGGTCAAGATAACAGTACTAAGTATGTGAAATCAAAATATCAGAAATGAAATCATAGTAGTCTATATAAACAGAGACATATATGATAACCAAACTACAAGATATAATATGTAGCAAATACGCCAAGTCGTGGACTCACGCCTCAAAGTCATCACTCAAATATAACTATGGGTCTCATGCCCGCAACATCAATCATGCCCGTGGAACACCTTCTCACCGCCATTTCACGATAACCACACCTGGAGTACACATGAACACCGTGTCCCACCTGTCATAAAACCGTGACGGCAAGTACGGCGCTAACTACTGATACCAAAGCCGCATCATCAATCGACCGGCAAGTACGAAGCCAACTACCGATACCAAAGCCGCACTAACAAATCTATATAACCATACCACGGTCGACCAAGCGCGAAAAGCCAACTACCGATACCACCGCGCCACGAATGGCGGCGGGCAAGTACGAAGACTAACTAACGATACCAAGCTCGAATCACAAGACTTGGCCACAAACCGAACGGCAAGACGTAAGGCTAACTACCAGATACCAATCCTCGAGGCAAGTACGAGAGCCAACTACCGATACCAAACCGAATCAAGAAACCTCGCAGAGCTAGTCCATGGAATAATAATCACGTGTCGCACTGTGGAATGCTCCACACCGCAGACGTCCAAGTAAGATCATAACAAATCAGCCGGCCCTCCATCGAGAGACGCGGTGGTATAGAAATACAATACTAGCACGAAAAGGCTATCACACGCAAACATGGGCAAGTTACACACAACTCAAGGTACTTTCATTTTATGCCAAAGTCCAGGTTTTAACCCCAAAGTACTACGTACGTTAAATTCTTTTTAAAAGATCCATTTCTTTTACAAAGGTCACCCGATACTCGTATTATCAAAATAGAGTGACTAACATTTTAAGTAAACCAAAACAACTTCCATACTTTCCTTTTTAAACAAAATTAAGACAATATTATGCCTTCTTTTTAGACCAAAACACTTCTCCTTTTAAAGTCAAGTTATCATTTTAAAACTAATGATAAAACCATTCTTTTGTTTTCATAAAATCGTTATAACTAACTTCCCATAAAGCTGTTATAACACTTTATGTTTTAAACCAATTTAAGACAAAACCATGTCTTTCTTTTAAACCAAAAACTCTTCAATTCCTCAAGTCTCTTTTCTTTTAGAAATCAAGTTCCTTAATATTCACATCAAGTCATTTATAAGTCAAGTCTCTTATCTTTTAAAAACCACAAACCATTTCTTTACCTACATAAAGTTGTTATAGCAAACTTCCCATAAAGCCGTTATAACACTTTATGTTTTAAACCAACCAAATTCATTTAGCACACGACGCCTACCGCACTACATAGTTCACAACAATCATGCTAGAAAAGATAGGAAGAGGTTCACATACCGCGACGATTATCGATAATTAGCAAAACGCCCACGCATTTAACCTTGCTCGCCTTTTCCACCCTTCAAGTAGAATACGCTACTCGTAGTACTTCAACCTATAAAGGCCACAAAACGCCTATCAACCTCTAGATCTCTTCAGAATAATTCTAGATACAAGATTCCTTATTCTACGGAAAATTCTAAGAAGACCTTCCCGCAACCACAAAAATCTCCTCTCTAAAGAGGCTGCTACCAAACCAACAATCCGAGGGGTTACACGCCTAACCTGACGTGTACAATTTTACTCCACAATAATACTACAAGTCTACTGTAAATACAGTCCTATGTAAATACAGTTCAATTCTTTATAATCATCCTTCCAATATATCTTATACTCAATTCTAAACTACTACAACATGTAATCTCCAATTACAATAGGGGGACATAGGTAATTACCTCGATAAGCCCAAAATTATCCAAGATATAAGTCGATCCTGAGCAACGTTTAGCTCCAATTCCTTACGCTCCAACCCGCTCCAAACAACCTTTAGAAGTTTCTAAACAACTTCTCTTAACACTTCATCTAAGCTATGAAGATTTTTCTAGGGCTTCATTTTGCGACTATGGAATAAAGTAGTATTTCTGCTCTTATGTTGGGATTTTTTGGAATACCACAAGGGATTTAGGCTAAAGTATTTGGAATAACAACAATACTTGAAAAATTCTACTCGAGGTGGGAGTGTTTGGACGAGAACTCACTAAGGAGGAGGGAATTTTTGCCTGAAACTTTCTAATGTGGATGAAATGAAGTCTTGCACACTGGGTATTTATAGGAAATCAACGCCAAGATCTGTGCAAGTGGATGGTGAGGATGGGTACATGTGTGTGGTAGTTGGCCAACCATTTGGCTACCACAAAAATGGGACAAGTGGCCACCACAAAATGGGCCACTTGTCCACCAAAAACGCGCCACTTGTCCTTCTCCACCCGCCAACATGGCCACACGGGGTGACACGTGTCCCCTACTGGCCCAAAATATTTCATCTTCCAAAATATCCGTAATGCCAAAAATCCAAAATAAAGTGGGCCTCACAAAATCAGAATTTTCCGTGGGCACCACGTGACTAATTTCGGAAATAAAATTTCATAATTCTCAAATATTCCAAAAAGTCCAAATACCAAATCTGGGAATCCAATTCCCTTTAACGAACATTTTTCCTTCACAAAATCCGGAAACTTTTCCGTCGAAAAATCACATCTTTCTTTCTTTCCAATTTTACTGTCGTATTCTCGTACGTACGTCCTCGTATACATACCCTGGAACTACGGGGTGTAACAACTTAGCACATTTGTATATTATAGAATAATATACCATTAATGACAATCATGAGTTTATTTGTCTAAACTTTAAAAACTATGTCTATGTCATACATTCCCTAAACATTTTCTGATTTTAAAATTTTGATTTTCAAAATTTCTGCAAACTTTTAAAATTTACAGTTTAGTCCCTTAAAAATTTAAATGTTCAATTTGAACCCTAATAAATTCGGAAAATGCAATTTTAATTATCAGAAAATATTTTCAGATTTCAGGGATCTGTTTGCAATTTCCAGAACTCAAAAATCAAATTTTCAGAGAGTTTCTTTTAATTACATATTTGCCCAAAAGGATCAAATATGTTCAATCTAAAATTTTATTTTCAGATTCTGAAATTCTAAAACTTACAGTATTAGATTCTGAAACTTTAAAACTTCGCCGATTGTTTATCTGCGACAATACGCGGTGTCAAAATTCCAGAAAACATGTCGTCGGCGATCTTGTGGCGCCAACAGCGAGTCGCGCGAAACTTCGTGAGACTATATTCTAGAATTTTCGTCACAAGACCGCTTAATAGTGGCGCTACCAGAGGCCGAAAATCCAAAAATCTGAAAATTTATTTTTAAGCTTCTCGATGAACAACGTCGTGGCCCTATTGAACAGAGCTACGTCGCCGCCACAAAACCCTAGCCAGCCGCGTAGCGCCTCGACCCCAGAAACACAATTTCTGCAATTCCAAAATTCTAAAACTGGTTTAGGCTCAGATTTGCAGATCCATTTCATACCCTTTCACTATTTTACAGCACGTTCATCGACCATCATCAAATCCCTTCTCGTTCTTCGTCTCAATGCACCATGTTCGAATCGAACCGGTCACACATATCAATTTTGATGAGTTAGATTTGAATGACTTCCTCGATTACATCACTGTTCAACAGATCTTGAGGCAAAACTATGTGTTCTTGAGTTTTAAAGGTTTTAAAGCTTTTCATCGACACAAATTAAATTTAAACAAATCCTAACTCATATTATCATCAATATTCATTGTATAATCACACAAAACAGCTCAGGCTCTGATACCACTGTAGGGTTTTGTCGGGTTCGTACACGCAACGGAATTTGAAAATTTTATGTTTCAAACTCGACGACGGTCAAACTGTAGGATGATTATAATAATGTAAACACATAAGTGAACTGTAATGCATCATTAGAATACTTACAGTTTAGCAGCTTCCAAATCTTCAACCTGAGTTTGTGTGTCCTGAGGGTGCGCACGCAATCACTCCTCGATTCGCAAGTCAAAGACTATGATATAATTTCTCCTTTGGAAAGCTAGGAATTCCAGCAGAGTAAATCTTATGAAAAGATAGTCGTAAAATATGAGGCGAACCCTCATATATAGCCAGAAATCACTAGATTTCCTCACGGGCCGTGCCCAAATCGATGCAGTGGGTCATTCGGACCCACTGGACGCGTGTCGGCACCGCGGCTCTGAGTAAGTGGCGCCGTGGCCCTGCTCCAATTCTGCTTCGTTTCTATTTTATTCTAATGTCTCGATTATCAACCAAACATTTATATATATATACTCTATGATTACATCCTTGAATCGACGAACAATTTACTTAGTGTTACCCTTCAGGCCTTTGCATATTGACACTAATAACATTAGGGTCTACACGGAACTTCTAGACTGTGCCGGAAGACGAACTCAATATGTAAAGTTTAGCTACACGAAATATGTGAACTGAACCTCTATGTGAGAAGATAAAATCCTTTCATTCATGACACACTCAATCAAGCTTAGGATCTGTCAAGTGTCTATCTAAATGACTTGATCATTATGACTTATCTATATTAGTTGACAACAGGACCATATCACATACATGTCCATTGCATTGGCCAATGACTTAGTCAACCTAATACCATATAAGTATATGAGTGTTCACTCGAATATACATTCAAGGAATGAATTCTAATCTTGGTTCGACTATCACCTTTAATCCACTTCGTAACGTACCCAAAACAAGCCGCGTCTTAACCTATAAGGTATTTGAGTTTAGGACAGGATCAAAGTACATTACTCAGTAACTAAGGTGAGCATCAATCTCAAGTCTAAGGACTTCTATCTCCCACACACCGATAACACTTTAGACATGTAACAAACAGTGCATCAGTAGGGTGTACCGATACTTCAACAAGTATCCATGTGTCCATCACGAGTTGTTATAACTCGTAGCAAGTGAGACATACTACATCCCCTAAGGATATGATGCAGACCACATGTCGACGTATCGCATATCATCGATATCCCTATTTCGATGATCATTAGTCGAGGTAATTTAAGAGTTACGTTATAACATTAATTCTCACATCATTAATAAACACGTAAACTCTAGGGATGCATTTATAGAATATTATAAACAATCAACTAATAATTCAACAAATGTAAATGTCATGATATTGATCATCATTAATATAAATACGAATGTGTATAAAGTACATTGTGTCCTAATACAGATTGTCTCTATGACATACATATACTTTCATTTACGCCTTAGCATCGCTAGGGGGCCAGAAAACGAGATGGAAAAAATGTATAATTATGACATATCGTAATACTATGTTGGATATAAATATAAAATTACAAGGAAATGAGAAAGTAACAACAACAAGAAGTAAATAATAAATCTGGAAATTAAACAAGTAAATGGTCTTGCTAAGTCGATTGAAGTTTCAATCTTTCCTTAAGATAATATTGCCCCCGTATATCCTTTCAACGGTTGTTTTAGCAACTTATCTTCCAAAATAAAACAACAATCAAACAAATGAGCAAAGGAACTCAAGTGTTCGCTTGATAAGAAAGATCTTTGAGTGTATTGTGATTGCTAGAGAGGAGGACAATTTTCAGAGAATTGTTTAAGTGTCAATGTGCAGTGTATTTTGCAATTGTGCCCAAGAAATCAATTTATAGGTAGATGATTCGGTCTTCTCAATTCACCAAATGAATGGCCATCAATGTCAAGTAATGACCATTGATATTGAGGTTAATTCAACCTAGTAATGGCTGAATTCAATAGCCAAATAATGGAGAGTAATTGCTCCAAAATCAGCCCAAGAATCAGTTTCAATTCGCCTACTACGTTACTAAAAACGTCGAAGCACCGCGGTCCCTTGGGAGGGCACCGCGGTGCCTAAATTATAGTAAGTTACTGGAACCGAAAATTGGATTTGCACCGCAGTCCCATGGTGGAGGCACCGCGGTCTTGTCCTTGTGGCACCGCGGTGCCTTCCAGTTTTCCGTGGCGGTTTTTTCTGATTCATTTTATCTCTTACACATTTCTTCCTTTCATTTACCAACGTGAAACTATTCGTCATTTGGCCAATAACCGTCTATTTTCTTATGTCTCAAACAATTCGTATACGTATCAATATCTCTTCCATTTAAGGAAATAACGATCTTTGGTATTTTATATGCACGTGTGTAAAAATCATATTTCCGACGTGCAGGGCCCCTAATTGTTCGATTCATAATTAATAAGATTTACTTTATTTCACGTTTAATAAATATTTCCAACATACTGTCTAATTGTGAGGATTATGGGACTTGGTACAATCTAAGGCTCTTTCATTTTCACAACCAAAAAATAATTATACTTTTGAATTATGAGTTTAAACTTTAAAGTGTACATTTAGTGAAATTTTGGTAATCTTTGTATGTGTATGATACAACTAGTAAAAATGATATCTATTAACTCTGCTCATTTTGATTCGCCTAACTTCAATCCAAACGATCTATTTTACCCATCTGTATATATCTAAGCTCTGAACTCATAGTTTGTTAGGGATACCCTCCACTGATTAAAAATATATGTCAAGTCTCATTTTACTTTGAATATTCAACAATCCCAGTAAAAAAAGACAAGTATTGTTGTCCATATACGCAGTAAAGAAGAGGGCACGTGAGGAGTCAGTATTTTATAGCGTAGCAGACATGAGTTAGAAGTAAATTGTTATGTTGGCTTTATAAGCTTGAATCTATTATTGGTCACTTTTTGCTCTTTTTATTTTTTCTTTTCTTTCTTAAAGTGTTGTACAGTTATTCTTTTCTTTAGTTTTTTATTCTTGTCTAGGTAGTGTTTTTTATTACTCCCTAATTACGATATCCTAATATAATTGTCATCATCTCCCTTTAACGTTAAATTGTTTCCAATGCAAAATAATTATGGGAAAAAGGAAAATAGAGCCAAATTAATGTACAGCTTTGATCTTCTCACAATACTTAGTCATTGGTATTACTTTATTGTTTATTATCCTTATGAGACACAAGCAATTCATCGTCGGAGAATTACTCTGTAAAATAAAAGTTAAAATTCTTTTACTTACATATAGGAGATATTGAATTTTCTCGACTTTTTCGTGTGTTTTAAATATTTTTAATGAAAATTCTGACTCCGTCATTGATTAGAATTATTTTTTTTCAGACATATTTTGGTCTATTAAACCAAAAAAAAACAATGGTCTTTAAATGACTATGAGATATTGTGGCGCGTTGGCTCATGTGCAAGAGGATTAAACTATTGCATTATCTTCAATTATTCTATTTTTATCTTTACGACGGATTCAATTAACTGTCAAAGATGTTTTTCAGCATTTGCATGTTTGAGAATCCTCATTCCATCTTCTTTCTTGCAACTAGTTTGTCTCAAATTATTTGTCGTTTTTTTGGTTTATACGTCCCTTAAAGAATTATTAATTAGGATGAGTATTTGATCTACTTTACTCTTATTTATATTTAAATTATAATATCTCTCCATTAAATATTTACTCTATTTATGTGTCATTTTCATTAATAACAAAGACTAAAATGAAGAAAAAATAATTAATTATGCATTAAATTTCTAAAACGATAAATAATTTGAAATGACTATTTTTAGTAACCATGATAAATAATTTGAGACGGATGGAGTAATAATATGACAAACTTATTGAAGATGTGCTGAAAATTAGAGTAGAAAATAAGGTACGAATTATTTAATTTGGAGAAAATATACCTGTATTTAAACTGTACAACCACCGACAGAGGAGGACTATTCTTGGGAGCAAAAAGGCGAAATTCCTCGCACGCGGCCCACCGCCCGACCGGCGTAAATTGGTGGAGGAAGGTCAATCAGACTCACGCCACCACTAGGTGGGAGCGCCACAAGCGAGTCATCCTCACAAAGAAAAATGACTCACATGCGCGCTGCGACTGAACCCGCCTTTCTGAAGAATCACACCTGAACTAATCGGCACACCCATGCGGGTCAAGAGGAGGACTATTCTTGAACTCATATGAATGGGTCCAAATAGCAATTAAATCAGTCTTAATAGTTGAAAATAATTTACCTGAAAATCATGCAGACTTAGAGCTGGAGTTTGGGTCATTAATTTGTTGCTTCGCTAGCCTAGCTCCATATGAGATTGTCCTTAACTTATTTATTTTTGTACATAGGCCTCATTAATTAAGCAGACAAAGTCAAGACTTTGGGGTTTTTAGTTGCTCGAGTATATAGTAACTGACTGTTATGTGCATATCAAGTGATTGATTTTGAAGGGAGGAAAGGTCCAAATTGGATTTGCTTTTATATTAATACATTTGAAGTTGTTAAATTTTGCACTTTTGGTTCATTTATATCCTTCATATCAAATTATTCCGTATTTGGCCTTATATATGTCCAAATTATGATTTAGAATTACCAAGGGCAAAAATGAAAATTTTTCCTAATTAGCAGAAATGACACTAGACCAATAGCTTAAAGTAGGCAGAATTGCTTAATTTTGAATATATTATAGCAAATTTAACCATTCTCCCTTGATTATTTTTTCTCCTTTCTCTTTGTGATCGTGCATATATAAGTATATTGATTCACAAACCATAGCCGGTTCTAATCTTAAATAAAAGTCTCATTTCTTCCTTCTCCAACTTGATGATATTCTTAAATCATAATACAAGTTAAGGGGTAATTTTGAACTTTTTTCTTGAAAATTTTGGACACTTATTTTGCCGCCGCAAGGCTGGCTAATCGTACGCAGCAGGCTCGAATACCCCTGGTTCTGGAAGGCACATGAGTCCGAACGCTAGAGTCCATTTATTTCATGTTGGAACTCAATTAACAGCAAGGGTAAATACGAAAAAGTTCGCTAACAACAAAGGTATTGTAAACGTGTAAATATAGAAAACAATATATTCACTATCCATAATTAGAATATTTTCATACATTGTGTAAATATAATTATAGTAAGACTAGGATTCCTCTTTTGTATATGCTTAGGATTCATGTTGTATAAGGGATGAACATTGTACTCTATATATACCTTGATATTAATAAAAGACTCACAAGAGAGATTAATATCATCTTACAAGGTATCAAGAGCCTAGAAAGAAAAATCCTAGAATTTTTCTACCAAGCAGCCGCCGCCCCCTCGGGCATCTCACCGCGGCGCCTCCCTCTCTCTACCCAAATTCTTGGTTTTTCTTCTCCATTCCTCTATTCTCTAAATGGATACTCAGTATTCTTCCGTTGTCATTGACGCATCTTTCTCCACAAATCCCACCACCAAGTCATCACCCTCTTTCATCCTGCCCTAACTGTTTCCAACATCAAGAACTATATTCCTATCCTTCTTGATCAAGAAAACAGTCAGTATTCTCCCTGGGTTGAACTGTTTCGCAATCATGCATGTCTCTATAACGTGCTTGATCATATTGATGACAAAATTTTGCGCCCTCATGAGGTTGATGATTCTACTTGACGTCGTCTAGACGTTGGCGTCAAACAGTGGATATATAGTAGTATCTCTCAGGATCTGTTCCTTACTATCATGAAATCTGACTCCACAACCCTTGACTTGTGGAATCGTTTTGAGAAAAATTTTCAGAACAACAAGCACACTCGTGCCGTGTATTTGGAAGAACAATTCAATAAAACACGTCTTGAAAACTTCTCTAATGTTTCTGAGTACTGCAAGCAGCTTAAACTTCTAGCGGATCAACTCTCCAACGTCGGCACGCCTGTTACTGACGCTAAAATGGTGCTCCAAATGATTTAGGCCTTACTAAGGGCGAATATGATACTCTGGCCACCATGATCCAATAGGCAGATCCGCTACCAAGTTTTAACAAAGTTCGCTCATAATTGTTGCTCGAAGAAACCCGTCGTGCTAAGCAGGATGAGCACGCCCAGAAGGTGTTAACTGTCGACTCGCAACCCCAAGATCAGACGCCACCAGAAAACTCCCAATAGCGGCAGGGCCGCGTCGGCAAGGGTGGAAAAGGCCGCGGCGGTAGAGAAGGTTGTGGTCGTGGCAAGGGTCGCGGTCAACAGAACCAGCAACAGCAACAGGGATCGCAGAACAACTGGGTCGCGGCTCGCCAGCTTCGTTTACAAAGACCGCAGTCGCCAGAAGCGGCCTGCGCCCCGTAGCCGCGGCGCAAGGTCCATTCCAGTACCAGCATCCCTAGAATCCGTATTCTTACCCCGGTTTGTTGGGCCCCACTCCACCGCAGCAGCCCACTTACGCAGTGGTCGTCCCGCACTTACTCCGGCATTTACACCCACCGAGTTGGGTCGGCGTTCATTACCTCTCTACGCAAATGTACCGACAATACTTGGTACATGGACTCAGGCGCCACATCTCACGTCACCCAATCTGTAGGTACTATTCCTAAACTGTTTAATTTAAAGCATCCTCAATATGTTACATTTGGTAGTGGACAACGTATTCCAGTTAAAGGTTATGGTACCTCATACACACAACCTCCTCATCCACCTTCTCCCTAAAAACACCCTATATGCCCCACACATGATTAAGAACCTCATATATGTTCGCCAATTTACTCGTAATAATTCTGTCTCTGTGGACTTTGACCTTTTTAGTTTTACTGTGAAGGATCTTCATACGGGGACACCTCTTACGAGATGCAATAGCACGATGGATCTTTATCCATTCACCTCCACCTCCACTGCCATATCTTACTCTCCCGTCACTCTAGCGGTTATTTCTTCTTCAACATGGCACAATAGGCTTGGTCATCCAGGAGTCTCAGTCTTTAATTTTCTTAGAGGCAACAATTTCATTACTTGTAATGGGAAGCTTGCCCAAAATTGTGTTTCTTGTTCTTTAGGCAAACATATTCGTCTTCTGTTTAAATCATCTACTAGTGTTACATTTGCTCCCTTTGATATTATACATGCCGATTTATGGACGTCTCATATCTCTAGTTCTCTCAGTCATATATACTATCTTGTGTTGTTTGATGATTTTTCACACTATGTTTGGTTATACCCTCTTAAATATAAATCGGAAGTGTTTGCCAAATTTCTTGAGTTTCGCAAGTTCATTCAAACACAATTTGAAAAAGACATAAAATCATTTCAGTGCGATAATGATCGTGAATTCAATAACTCTATGTTTCACCGTTTTTGTACCAATAATGGCATGATTTTTCGTTTCTCCTGCCCTCACACCTCACCACAAAACGGTAAAGCTGAAAGAATCATATGCACCATTAATAACATGATTCGCACCCTATTGATTCATGTCTCCCTCCCTCCATCATTCTGGGTCTATGTTGTTAAAATGTCAGAATACGTTTTAACTATTCTTCCTACTATCACTCTTCACAATATGACCCATACCGAATCATCTACCATAGAGTCCCCTCCTATGATCATCTACGGATTTTCGGTTGTATGTGTTATCCCAACCTTAGCTCTACCGCCCCTCACAAGCTCGCTCATAGGTCCACTCTGTGTGTCTTCCTGGGATTCCCGCCGAACCATATGGGCTATATATGATATGACTTTTCGAGTCGTCAAATCCATATCTCTCGTCATGTCACATTCGACGAGACCACATTCCCGTTTTTTAATTTTCAAAAATTCCAAAAACTGGATTACTCATTCCTTGACGAGTCTGCCATCTCTCCCATCCTCCTTGAACAACTCACTTCTTATATCCCGTCTTCAGCGCCACGGCCCTGCACAGAGGCCATGCCAAATGTCCGTAAGACTCGTCAGCACAAGGCGCCTTCGACGGCTTCTCCCCCACCCTCTCTTTGTCCGACTTTACCCCCCATCTCAGACCCCACTCAGCCACCCACTGTCCCTACTCATCCAATGGAAACTCATTCAAAGCATGAAATCTTCAAACACAAAGTTCATTTCAACTTGTCTGCCCAAACCATCTCTCCACTTCCAAAGAATCCAAAATTGGCCAAACAAGACACTAATTGGAATACAGCTATGTATGAGGAATTCAATGTTTTGACTAAACAGCATACGTGGGATCTAGTACCTAGACCTGAGGGGGTGAATGTAATTCGTTGTATGTGGTTTTTTCGTCACAAGTTCAGAGACAATGGGGATCTTGAGAGGTATAAGGTCCGTTTTGTGGCTGATGACACAAATCAGCAGGAGGGCATTGATTGTGGAGAGACCTTCAGCCCGGTTGTCAAACCGGCTACCATTCGCACAGTTTTGAGCATTGACATGGGCAAACACTGGCCGATACATCAACTTGATGTGAAGAATTCATTCTTACATGGGGACCTGAGAGAAACAGTGTACATGCATCAGCCGCCTGAGTTCACCCATCCAGCAG
Organism: Przewalskia tangutica; assembly: GCA_029844215.1. Classification (NCBI taxonomy): domain Eukaryota; kingdom Viridiplantae; phylum Streptophyta; class Magnoliopsida; order Solanales; family Solanaceae; genus Przewalskia; species Przewalskia tangutica. The sequence continues at coordinate 31,610,128 of CM056731.1, read as the reverse complement.
TTCCTCACTATGTGTGTCGTCTTCGTAAGTCACTATATGGCCTGAAACAGGCCCCCCGTGCGTGGTATGATCACTTTGCCAGGTATATCTTGCAGATTAAGTTTGTATGCAGCAAGAGTGATACATCGCTCTTCATTTTTCATCGAGGTAGTAGCACTGTTTACTTATTACTATACGTGGATGATATTGTTCTGACTGCCTCCTCAAATAGATTGAAAAATGAAATTATTGTCTTGCTTAAGTCCGAATTTGCAATGACTGATTTGGAAAAGCTGAGTTATTTCTTGGGGATATCAGTGACAAGGTCTGCCAATCACATGTTCTTGTGTCAGCGTAAGTATGCAGATGAGATAGTGTACAGGGCTAAGATGGCGAATTGCAAAGTTATGCCTACTCCAGTCGATTCGAAATCTAAGCTCAGTGTTATGGATGGTGCTCCAGTCTCCGATCCTACTCTGTATAGGAGCCTTGCAGGTGCACTTCAGTATCTCACATTTACCAGGCCAGACATTGCTTATGTTGTTCAGCAGGTATGCGTATTCATGCATGTCCCTAGGGAGTCTCACTTCACTGCTCTTAAGCGTATCATTCGATACATTAAGGGCACTCTTGATTATGGTTTGCACCTATACCCCTCTGCGCCAAGCAGGTTGATCTCATATACGGATGCAGATTGGGCAGGGTGTCCGGACACGCGATGCTCCACCTCAGGCTTTTGTGTTTTCTTAGGTGATAATCTGATTTCTTCCGCTGCATGCACTACCCTATCTAGATCCAAAGGTCGGCCGAGTACAAAGACGTTGCAAATGTAGTGGCGAGATTTGTTGGCTCGAAACTTATCGTTAGAACTTCGTGTCGCTGCGTCGGCATCTATCAGGTATCGTGATAACATCTCTACCATCTATTTGTCTCATAATCCGGTTCAGCATCAACGAACCAAGCACATTGAGATAGACCTACACTTTGTTCGTGAGAAAGTTGTTTTAGGCCATGTCAGAGTGTTACATGTTCCATCATCCTATCAGTATGCAGACATATTTACCAAAGGACTTCTCATACAGTTGTTTCTTGACTTTAGATCCAGTCTCAGCGTCCGGCATCCTCCCGCTCCGACTGAGAGGGTGTGTAAACGTGTAAATATAGGAAACAATATATTCCCTACCCATAATTAGAATATTTCCATATATTGTGTAAATATAATTACGGTAAGACTGAGATTCCTCTTTTGTATAGGCTTAGGATTCCTATTGTATAAGGAATGAACATTGTACTCTATATATACCTTGATATTAATGAAAGACTACAAAAGTATGATTAAGGGGGAAAATAAGCAATTTCGATTAGTACAACAACAAATTTGAACATTTTCCCAACCTTTGAAAATTTTAGACTACAGACAAAGAAAAGTCAGTGGACAAATCATGATGTCTGTTGTTAATGCACTGGATAATATGGCCACGTGATCCTATATATTGATTTAGAGAGTAAACAATATTCCATTTGGATGAACTTAAGAGAAATTAAAGGGAAAGAGGAGAGAAAAGTAACTGTAATTTTGGATGAATGGATTTAGAAAGAAATTAAGAAATGGAAGGAGAGGAGAAAAAGGATTGAAACGTTGATGATAAAATTATATATACAACCATTTTCTTTCCAACCATTTTCATTGTGTGCAAATAATGCAATTTTTGTAGACCAAACACATCACATTTGGGATTATGAATGGTGCTTGACTGCTTTCACTATTGAAGGAACATGGAACTGTGTTGTCTGATAGAAATAGCTTCTTGCCCTCACATGCAAGTGTCAAAAAGCATACATGAGGATGCCAATGTGGTCTTTTCGTACTGCTCCTGTTTAGTCACTTTCAATCCTCACCTTTTATACAGTGCGTTACTATATTAATACTTTCTCTATCCCAATTTATATGATAATAATTTAGCACGGCATGAAATTTAAGAAATAAATAATTTTTTTGAATTTTGTGGTTTAAAACTCTGAGACATTCTTTTTGAAATGCATCTCCGGATACCTGCATAAACACTTAGTAAAAGTGTTAGTAATAGAATAAATAATTTTAAAGTAATAGCAAGAATTAATAAATAAAGCAAAAATAAATTCGTCTTTTGCACAGGAGAGACCTTGGTAATCAGACGGATATTCCTTCATCGGCCAATATTGCTAGAAACAATAAAATAAATAAAACCTTCAGATCTGCGCCAAAACAATAATAGTTTTAAACACATAGGGCTCATATATATATAAAAATAAAGTGGGACAGCCTAAACAAGTGCGGCTGCGAGAATTCGCTCTGCCAACGCATGTTGGTTATCCGGTGTAAGTGGAAGAAATCATCATTGCCCGGAAAGCTTCATTTATTTTATTTACCGTCTTTGCAATTGTGGAGGCCTCAAAAATCAACGGATAACTTTTTCATTGGCCAACCAAATGTAGTATCTTGTTCAAATCAATTAACCAATACAAAATTTCAGAAACAACACCAGATTAAACAAGCATATCGACTGAGTTCCAGGAGCCATCAAATTAACAAAAATGTCAAAATATTCCGAAAATGCCATGGCAGTGGACAATAGCAGGGCAATAGTAAATAAACAGTAAGTCGCCGGAAAAAAATTAGTCCGCTAACCAAAACCAATCAGCGAGATCCCATAAACAAAACCGACGGAGGTCGCCGGAGTTTTAAACTCCGGCCAGTCACCAAAAGCGAAAGAGAATCCGTCCAACAGACAAAAACAAATAACAGATACCAATAAATAGCCAATCGAGAGGTTGCCGGAGTTGTTAAACTCCGGCCGGCTACCAAAGGTCACACAAAAATCAGCCCAACAGAAACAAGAACAAATTCCAGAATCAAAGCCAATCGATGGTCGCCGAAAAATTGAAATTTCGGCTAAACCCAACATAATCAGTAAATCCGTTCATTAACAAAGTAATATATATATATACCAACAATAGAGCCGACGAGTGGTCGCCGACAAACAACGAGGCGACAATGGCAAAAATAAACAACAAGAGAACAAAGTTAGTCCGACAAGGGTTCGAATCTGGGGGTGACGGGAGTTGGTGGGTTTCGACGCAACTCCCACCGGTCATCAACTCAAAGTGGGGTGGCGACGGAATGATGGGTCGGTGGTTGGTTTCACGCGCGGGCGGAAGGTGTGGAAGGGAGTTGATGGGTTTTGACGCAACTCCCACCGGTCATCAACTCTGGCGGGACAGTGGGGTTGCTGGCTGAAGGTTGATGATAGGGGCGGCTGAGGTAAAAATAACAATGAGGGTGTGTTGCGGCTGGTGAGGATGATAGGGGCGGCTAGGGGTTATTTTTTTTAAGGGAGGGGAAGGTAGGTTTTTATTTATGTATTTAGGTTTAGGGTTTTGAGTATTGGGTATTGGGTATTGGAGGGAAAAGATGAAAAGTGTATTGGGCCTCATTTTGGGTCTCAGTTTGGGCTTTGGTTTTTGGCGGATTGGACTGATTCAGATTGTGCCTCGGACTGGACTGGTTTGATGAAATGCAAAACGGGTTAATTATTAAAAGAAAAATTATTTAAAAAGATGCAAAATTATAAAAATGCAAATGCCGATGTAATAATAATAAAATACAATATTTAGCAAATATTTAATGTCTGATTAAAAGTAAAGACGAGATGCCAGTTAATTATTTAAAGAGATGCAAAATTAGTAAAATAAAATGATCGCGCAACAATAATAACATAATATTTGAAAATGTTTAATACCTAATTAAAGTAAAAACATGATGTCAATTTACAAAAAATAAAACAACATAGAATGTTAGGTAAAAAATATACAAAAATGTCAAAAAATGGTGATTAAAATGTTGTGTCCTAAAATGCTTAAAATTGCAAGAAATGACTAAAAGATGGGTCAAAATTGGGTGTCAACACCTGTGTGTCTCTGGATCCATACACCTCCAGCCATTCCTTTGTTCATCATAGCCGATAAAGATGCATTTCTTCGCCTTTGCCTCTAGCTTGGTTCTTTGAGAGTCGAACACATGGACGTAGCAAATTGATCCAAATATCCTGAGATGTTTCACCGTTGGCTTCTTCCCATGAACAATCTCATAAGGAGACTTCATATTGTTCGGACTAAGTGGCATCCGGTTGATGACATACACTGCACATAAGGCTTTAGGCAAAGTCTTGTCATGTAGCCAACTTCTACACGTCTCGGTTAAATGTAAGATTTTCCTTTCAGCTACTCCATTTTGTTGAGGTGTATACGGGCATGTAAATTCTCTCTCGATACCACGATCTCGACAAAAAGAGAGAAACTCCTTTTGCATAAACTTCCCTCCATTATCCGTCCTTAAGGTCTTGATCTTCCGACCCAACTCTCCCTCCACGGTAACCTTGAATTCTTAAAACTTGGAGAATACTTCTGATTTTTCCTTCACAAAGTATACCCAAGTGTACCGTGAGAAATCATCAACAAACAGCAACATGTATCGAGACCCGGAATAAGAGGATATCAAACACCCAGTGGCAACCAAAAAGAAGTTGATCATAATATTTTTCCTTCGGTTGTTTCTCTAATATCTATTGACCCTGTCTTTTCATGTCTTTTAGCCAATGTATTAGAACTTAGAAGTATTTTTACTTGATTAACTTAAAAGAGATTGCAGCTAGTGGACATGGGCTATGTATGACGAGTGTTTCGATTCTACTCAATAAAGTGGGAACTGGCAAACTCTTATTGATAGTGTTGAGATGGAGTCCTCTGTCTTCCTATTTATATTCTTGTCGTTTTTTCCAGAATGAAATGGGAAGTGTCACAAAAGAGACATTGGAATCTCCAAAGTCTACAACTTGATCAAAGTACATTTAAATTTAGTTTGTAATACTAAGATATTCGATCTCTAGCCAATCCCCCTAGTTAGGGATGGCAAATGGGGCAGGGCAGGATAGGACATGTCAAACGTTAAACGGGGCAGGGCAGGGCAGGGCAATGCTTAAACGGAACAGGACAGGGTGAGACAGGTCAAAACACATTTTTAGAAAATTTTAAATAGGGCAGGGCAGTTAATAGGTTATAATTTTTTTAAAATTCTAACTAGTTTGGATTGTGAAATTATAATCTGTTACGATGGGGGTACTTGTTAGAATTGGATAAAATTTTATAGAGTTGTACATCTTTCTGTTACGGTCATATTGAGACTTTACGGGGATCAATCCGACTTAAAATTTGAAAGTTATCACTGTTTAAAGTTTCTGTCTCGGATCAACCGAAATCTGGAAGAGCAGAATGTATAACGTAAAAATTGTACAAATTGGTAAAGAATCTGAAAGTTTGTGCTGAATAAAAGTTCTAGATTACTCCGTTATCGACAGTTTGAGACTTTACGGGGATAAATCCGACTTACGGTTTGAAAGTTATCACTGTTTAAAGTTTTTGTCTCGGATCAACCGAAATCTGAAAGGGCAAAATGTATAACGTAAAAACTGTACAAATCGGTAGAGAATCTGAAAGTTTGTGCTGAATAAAAGTTCTAGTTTTCTCTGTTCTCGACAGTTAGATACTTTATGGGGATTAATCCGACTTACGAATAAGAAGTTATGACTGTTTTAAGTTTGTGTCTTGTTTCATAAATATAAACAGGACAAGGTGGGGCAGGGCTTAACGGGACAGGGCAGGGCAGAGCAAATTTTTAAAAAATGCTAAACGGGGCAGGGCGGGTTAACATCTTAGCAGGTCAAGACTTGCCCCGCCCTAACCTGCCCTATTGCCACCCCGAATCCTCTTACTGAAACAGGTAGATGACAAGAATAATTCCTTTGAAACTGAATGTACCTTATACAATCTAACCTTAAGGCTTTGGCCAACATGTGTAAGTGGTAGCCTCTTTTGTTTATCCTAGCTACCTACTGTCTATGGAACAGTATGATTTCCCCCCTCCCTTTGGCATCCCTTTGTAATTAGAGGTAAGGTCTAGTCCCCCTCTATGTATTTTGTTGCTCAAAGTAATACACAAGGTATAGGGGTCCAGGCCAAACCCCCCACCACCACGAGAGGTGAAAGCCTGGGTGGATGGATTCTATCAAAACAAAACAAAAAAACTTTAGCCAAAGTTTTTCACTCTGTTAGAAATCAAACCAAGCCAGAAAGCCCCCTAATCTATGTTTAAGCTTCAGCCCATCTCAACTTTCACCAAAAATCTCGTCAATAAAGTTGCTCAATTCGTTTATGTTTACTCAAACCAATGTGTTAATTTCTCTCCCACAAGCGAGCACTAAAAAGAGAATATATTGTTCTGCATTAGGGAATTGAAAAAAGAGACCCAGTATAACACAGAAACGTCCAGAAAGACATTATAAGTGCAGAAAATGGCAACACAAGATGAGGAACTCAATAACTAAGATTAAACACCTTAAGATCTAGATATGCTAAATTTTTCTTGTTTGCTGCTTCATTGGGTAAGACAAATAACATGATTCCTAGAAGTGTAAATGCGAAGAAGTTAAGCAAAAATATCTTCAGTAACAAATGATGTTTTAGTATCCATACAAGTGTCAGGTGGACACCGAAGTTGTTCATAGTTTATTTGTCGAGAAGCTTCGTATACAGCAATACCAACACTTACGGATAAATTCAAGCACCTAACATATGTTTCAACCATGGGAATTCGTAGAGTTCCTCCTCCAAGAGATTTACTCTTACAATCAACCAGGGCTTCAGGTGGTAACCCTTTAGTTTCTGAGCCAAATACAAGCCAATCACCCTTTTTGTAGGAGAAGTCCTGCATCAATAATACTAGAGTTACACCAAATTTACATTACAAGGAAGGATTTGCTTGTATTAATCCGGCTTATATCATGAAAGGGATTGGACGGGCATGGCTCCCCTTTGATTAGCATGGTATGTTTCATTAGAAAAGCAACAATGCTTGGAAAGAACTGGGATGGAAACTAGAGGAAAATGTTCGGCTTGTCAATAAAAATATTTGTGGAGCCAAGAAGAATTCCAACTTAGCCATTCAAATGCAGTACAAGGGAGCAAAATGAATACATAAATTTTGCTCCCTTCTCTCCATCTATTTGAAACAAATTCTATTAGAAATTATTTTACTATGTGCCTTCCACCTCCTACTCCAACCTCAGAAGTCTACCAATTTTTTGTATGGAAAGATCAGCAATAGCTAAAGTAGGTCCTGGTAAAAAGCTCACCAATCAATCAACTACAACTCAATTCCAAAGTTGTTGGTGTCGCAATGAAAATACAAGAATAAAACTGTAAGGGAAAAGGAAAACTGAAAGCAACTGAATTGAGGTGCTCAAAATCATTTGAAATTATTAGAACATGAAAGAGACGAAACTATTGGCGACAGCAAGAGGTGGTTTATCAGAAAAACTGTAGACACTCACCAGAAAAAAATTCAACTCAGCCTTAAATTAATTTAGTTTAAATCATTCTTGCAGACAAGTACTTTATGGCCTATCTCAGACAAACTAGAGGAAAATCTGCAGCACCAGCGTTTAGCGTAACATTACAGATTTGACAGCAACTACTACTACGCCTCAGGTGGGGATGGCTATACAAATCCTCACTTACCATATTACTCTATATAAACTCATCTCAGGCCAATATTATATAAAATAAAAACCACTAGAAGTTCTTTATATTTGATTATTTTCTACTGATGTACAAATTTCTGGAAAGCTTAAGTCCTTGAAAGCATAGGACATAAAGGTGCTAACATGACTAAAATATCTTCTCAGCTAATAGATACGGAGTATCTCCTAAGTAGATCTTTTTCTTCTATTGTGCCTCATCTTTCGCTCAATCTGCATGGATCCCAAGAAATTGTAGGTCCTTCTAGACAACTTCCTTCGAATGATTGTAGTATGGCTGGCAGTGGGCCGGGACGACCTGGTCCTGCCCCGACCCCATTATAAAAAAAATAAAAATACGGTACCGGGACGTGGCCTCGTCCCGCCCCACCCGAAACCCCCCTTTTCACAAATAACCGTTGCACCAACGGCCATTTTACATTTTGGCCGTTGTGCAACCCCAACCCCCCCCCCCCCCCACGGCCCTACCCCTTAATATTTATTTTTAACTCCTAAGTTATTATATTTACACTTTAACCCAATTTTCCAACTATAAATACCTCATTTTCTCTTCATCTTTCTCACAAATCATCCTACAATCTCTCTACAAGTCTACATTGTCTACTAAATATTCAATTTTATTTATTCATTTGGGAGTGAAGTTGGCAACTAGCTTGAGGATCATCCATCGAGCAAAGTTTCAATTTTCAACCTCTCGATTACACGTCGACGTTACGTCGGCGTTTGGTACATTCGTTCCTTCATTAAATTATTATTGTTTCTTTATTTTATTTAGCGCACTTAATTTCATTATCTTTAACTAATTATTAGCATAATTAAAATGAAATCAATAAGAGGTATTCTTAAGTGTAAGGTAAGGGTAAGGCTTCTTCTACTAGGAGTAACAAGGGCCGGGTACTTCTTCTAGTCATCCTATTCCTAGACAAGATCTTATACCTAGACAGGATGATTTTGTTGATACTGAAGACTTTCCTAGATATTTTTTGGAACTCAACAAGACTTTAATTTAGAAGATGATGGTGATCTGGATGACACACCCACTAGTGTGCCTTCAACTGAAATGACTCGTATTCCCCCTAGTATGATACGAAGTCCAGCAAAACGACTATTAAAATCAGATGCATGACACTTTTTTATTAGGGACGTAGAGAATCAAGTAACTATATGTAAAATTTGTAAACAATATTTTAAATTTAAAACTGGAAAAGGTAGCGATGGGACAGGGTTTAATGAGACACATAGCACACAAACACCCATCTAGGTATGCCCAATACGAGGCTAAAAAATCGGGTGCGCAAGCGCCCTCTCCATCGGGACAAGGTTAACATATTGTCCCAGACCAAGTACAGGGTCAAATTAACCCTATGAAGGGGAATTGTAGGCCCTAAAATACGATAAACATAGAGATAAGGAAGCACCAGCAAAATTAGTTGTTGTGGAGGGTTTGCCTTTTTCATTTCCTGAATCCCCTGGTTTTATTCATTACATTAGAGAAATGTATAATCCTGCTTTTAAAGGTCTTCCTAGATCAACTGTTAAGAGAAATGTATTTAAATTTGCACATGAATATACAGTATTTATGTTACTCATTATATCATTTTAATGGCAAAATGACTATCCGTAGTATTAACGATCATGATTATTTAATGGTAATCTGTCATTTGATAGATTATAAATGATCTATGCAAAAACGTATTTTAGCGTATAGATATATAGATGATAGGCACTCTGGTAATTTTATTACAGAAAATATTTATTCTGTTTGTCATTATTACGGAATAACTGATAAAATTATGTCTATTACATTAGATAACACTTCTTCTAATAATTATGTTATTACAATTTTAAAAAATAGTCATCTTTTCCAGATCATTTTCATATAAGATGTGTCTGCCATATATATAACGTAGTTGTAAAAGATGGTCTATCACTTTTTGAAGACATTCTTGATAAAATACAATTTGTTATAACTATATTTTAAAAAATAATAGAATACAACGAAAAAAGTAATATAAAAAAACTTGTCATGATTGTCAACTACCTTATAGAAAAATTTCCGAAGAAGTACCCACTAGGTGAAATTCTTTATACCAGCAACTACTTGTTGCTTATGACTATAAAAGACCTATAACTTTATTTTTTAACGCTCATAATCAAAATCCAGCTTATATGGTTGTATATAGCGATTGGGACAAAATTGCTGAACTTATTGTATTTTTAGAGAAATTTTTTCAAGCAACAAAAATTTTCCGGTATATATTATCATACTATTTCAACTATGTTATTTTATATAGCTCTCATATTTTTATTACTTAATGAATATATGGTTAAACCAACTTATAAGGCAGTTATTAAAAAATGTTTATCAAAATAAAAAAAAATTATTCCTATTCCCACTATTTATATTATCGGTGTTGTATTAAATCTGACTATTAAAATAGACGGGTGTAAATCACTTATTGAAACTATTTATGATTGTATAGCAGTACTAACACCTCAAGTCCCAAAAATCTAAATGATCCACCACCTACTAAACAAACTAAAGAAGTGTTGTCTAGCATAGAAAATGAATGCAAAAAAGTTTATAGGTACTATCACTAAGAAAGTGCTAGCAACCAACCGGCTTTTATATCATCATTATCTTCTTTAACACAACCTCAAAAAAGACATGTTGTTTAACCGGCTAGTATTGAAAGCCTCCGAAATAGAATGTGCGGTGCTAACACTAATAATCAAATTAGCGAGTTTGATGTTTTTGTTTTGCAGGGTGCTTTACCGTTATCAATGAAGAAGGAGATGAAGACTTGCTGAAATACTGGAGGGGAATGAGAATACATTTCCGACACTTTCAATGATGGCCCGAGATGTTTTGAACATTCAAGCGTCGTCAACGACATCTAAAAGTGTTTTTTCTGCCGACAGATTTCAAATAGGACAGACACTCATTAGCCGGAGACATTTTGGAGATTGCAATATTATTCAGAGATTGGATAGGAGCGGAGCGGAGAAGGTGCGGTCAACCGGAGATCAACGAAGAAGAAGACGAAAACTACAACATCTTATCCGAAGGTAGTGGAAGCGACGTGAAGCAATTTGACCAACAAATACAAATTCCAACCGAAGAACCACATGAAATTATAAGGAAAATATAACAGTTTTTTTTGAAAATGTAATTTCTTTAATTGCAATTTTACTATGTCATTTGCAACTTTTGAATGACAAATGCAACTTTTGAATGACACTACAAAGTTGTAATTTTGACAATTGTACTGCATTAGAAAAAATCATATTTCTATTAATAATATAAGAGGCACAAAAACAGCCTCGGGATGTTTCAATTATTGAGTTGTTTATATATATGTTATTTTTTTAATTAAGTGCAAAAACAAAACGCCCCATCACGCCCCAGCCTGATACCGCCCCGACCCCGATCCGACGGAACTTCGGCGAATCCCGCCAAACCCGCCCCTCCCACGTCCCGGCCCGACCGGTCCCTGCCAGGCCCACTGGCCTCCCCTAGATTGTAGGTGTACCTCCTTCCAACATTATACATTTTACGGTGACAGAAAAAATGAACATTTCTATGTTCTTCCATTCAAGACAGAATAAATTGGTCTCATTTTGCAAAAAAATTCCCAAGGTTCAAAACTGAGAGAACTATATGAGTAGAAAAAACATCTAGACTTACTGAATGTGTAGTTGTTCCTCTCTTTGTAAATGCCAACAGCCTCTTTTCCCCAGCCTGAAGAAACGTAAAAAGAAGGAATTTAGTCAACGTTATCTGAATGTTTTGAAGCTATATGAATGAGGTAAAAAGAGACCTGTCCCCTGAAATACTCGCGGAATTCATCCCAGGACCGATGCACTTTGACAACAACATATCTGTTGTGAAGAGTTAAACAGTTGAAAAACTTGTGAAAATCGCCAATACAATATAGAGATCCAGAGACACAAGCACTATAGAGAACTCTAAAATTTGAAATACTTAGTTACTAGTTTCAAAATAAATAAATTGAAATACTGACATTTGAAAACATGACTAACTAAATAAATGACGAATGCAGCAAAACATGATAAGAACAACAATCCCACAACGTGGGGTCTGGGGAGGGTAAAGTGTACGCAGACCTTACCTCTACCTTGGTAAGTAGAGCGGTTGTTTCCGACAGCAAAACAGGACAAACATTGAATAAAGCTATGGGTGTTGAGAAGCTATTCATAACTCTCCAACTATATCAAATAAATATGTCATAAGATCTGGCCAGTCAAGAAACACACCAAGAGATCCCCAAAAAAACAAAAAAATCTAAAATAACTAGATGATATTCTGCAGTTTCATACCATTTACTCATTTAGTAAGAAAAACAAGCACAAAAAGATTATGAAGAACTTCAGATATTAGTACATTGCACAGGAACACGCTCCTAGATCAAAGACATTATGAAAGTTCACAACTAGTGAACTGCTAAAAGGATACGGCCAATAATCAAGTCCAGCGCGCTTCAACTTTGTATTATCAATTGGAAATCCTAATGGCTGCAGAAGCAAAGAAAATTGAGAATGCAAGTCTTGATGTCACCAGTAATAGGAGCCAAGTAGATTTTACTGGTCAGAAGTAACAGCTATTCTAGCACTATGCAATAATATTACAAAGAAATATTAAACTAATAAATATGTATAGATACCTCAACTAGGTGCAGTCCAACAGCTGATGCTGCACAAGTTCTTGCTATGCTTCCAGTGTTTCCCGGTATCTATCAATACGGGGAAATAGAAGAGATGGAACCATAAGTTGTTTTGCAATCCAAAATATGTGTTCTATTGTTTATGTGATCGTTAGTTTCCCCGCTTATGAAGATGGAAACAAAGTAATAAACACACCATCAAAGAGGAAATGTAAATATCCTATAGCATAGAATGATAACAGTGTATGATTCACCTATTTAACTTCATTAGACTAACAAATTGCAGACAAAAATACATGTATCTCCTGTTGAACCAAGCTGATGGAAACTGTCAAACCTCAAACTATATCAAAGCACTGGCCATCAAGACCTTTTAATTAAAAGAATCTTTTTTGCAAACTCTTTAAGTTAGAAAAATAACTTCATTACCTATCGGTGGCGGGCCAAGGGGGAAGAGAGAAATTTCCTTAATTTGTTAAGTTAGGGGAAAGAAATTGCAAGTTTCTCAAGATGGATTAAACGGAAAAGTTTTGAAGTCAGGATAACATGCTCGGACACTGGACAGTCCTATGCTTCTGCCAGACTCCTACCTGTTATTGTCATCTTATCCAGTTCAAATACCACACAGAAGAAAATTTGTCCAAGAAGCTGGCAACAAACAGCGCAAAAGAAAACCTGGGCCTGCCGCCCTCACTGAACATACAATTTAGTACAGTAAATGAGAAAATGATGTTACTTTCCTACAGTACAAGACTTGATCTTGCAAAAGAAAAACAAAACTATGTGGATCAACTATTATAGTTTTTTCTACGAGACGCAGTTTGCAGCTCCAGAAGGCTGGAGCACTTGCATACTTCTAAAGTTTTACCAAGACCACACATTTTTTCATTTTAAGACTACAGACAGCAACATATTTCACCTCTGGTAAAAACAAAAGCAAAGGAATCTGACAGATTGAAGAAAAGTCCAAACTTAAACAAAAAGGAGGAAATAAGTAGACATGTCTTAGCTTTAAAACAAACAATTGTAATCGAGTACTGCAATCCCACAGCCCCGTAGAATTAGCAAAAATCCTAATATACGTTCAAGCGATAATTTTTGAGCTAGATTAAATCCAAAAAGCGAGCCATTAGATCAGTATCAACCCATAATTATATGATATAAATAATCTATAACCTGTTGCAATCCCTTATATCCTTAACATGTTAAGAGTTGAAAAAGCAGCCAACTAACTAAGCAGCTCAAGTAAACTATACTAGGATACTTAAGGTTGCAGCACCTAAATATTTTAGCCTCAGGTTTACTCAAAAGAATATACTTCAGAAACAGCCGCTCTACCTACCAAGGTAGAGGTAAGGTATGCGTACACTCTACCCTTCCCAGACCCCACGTTGTGGGATTTCACTGGGTATGTTGTTGTTGTTGTATCAGTGTGTGTGTGTTTGAAGTGAGACACTCACTAAAACTATGTATTACATTGTGATTATACTATAGTTACTTCTAGTATGAACAAGACACTTATTATCGATTGTATATTGCAGAAGTCCAACTCATACAGAAATCAAGAAATGCCTAATCCACATTGCAAAAGTAAGCAATCTGATTGGCTTGATAGGAACATACCCCAGATCACAAAACCAAGTTCCTTTTAAGTTCAAATTTCACTACGAGGGGTATATCCAACTACTTAATAGTTGCTTGTCAAGAACCTTAACCGTTTCATAGGTTATGAAAAAGAAAGTGTAAGATCTCAATTCCAATTATACCTGCTACTAATACTTTCATACCTTACCTATGACACATCCCTCTTCCTTTTCTAGTTATTTTTCACTGAACATATTGGAAATGGTTTTCTAGGTATGGGGTTCAAGCTATGGAAACAACCACTTGCGAAAATGTAGGGTAAGAGTGCATACAATAGATACTTGTGGTCCGGCCTTCCACGGACCCCGCACATAGCGGGTGCAACGGGCTGCCCTTTTTTTTTAATACTGAAAGTGGCTTAAAATTGCCCTCCTTCCACCTACTGCACCATAATTAACGTTAAGGGCAATTTTAAGCTTAATATTCACATTAAGGACAATTATGGTCCAATAGGTTGAAGGAGGGAAATTTTAAGTTATTTCCAACATGTTAAAGAGCATTTTTTACCCTTTTCCGTTCCTAAAACTATTTAATTTCACATCCAAAGCTAACAGAGAAATACAACAAAAGTGGATAATATTTGTTCACTACCTGAGGAGAAACTAACACAACTTGTAGGAGTTTATTCTGAGCTACTGCACCCCCAACTGCATTAGCATCACTTGTTATACCTGCAAACGAAAATCCATCAAGTACATAATTAACTAAAATAAGAAAGAAAAAAATGTTGAGGAATAAACATACATATAGAAGGGAGTGGAGATAAACGTGAAGAGGAAGAATGGAGATTGTGCACAACTTTGGGTGAGAAAAATGGACGGAAGAATGAAGATTTTGGTCGGAAATGGAGAGGTGAGGCTACGGTGTTAAGGGCTCGCTCCATTCCAAATGACAAGTCTCACCATTATCAACTAATTTTTTGTACTTAAATTGGGACGGAAGAAGCATTTTCTCTTTCTTTTCTTTTTCCTTCCTTTTTTTTTTTGGGGTGACCAAAAGTATTTTTTTTTTTAAATGTATTCTTGAAAAATAAGGGAATTTTTTATTTATTTTCTCATTGATTAGTGAAAAATAAGAGAATTTATTACTCATTTTCTCATGTTCGATTGGTTAGTAGAAAATATTTTAAAAAATATCTCACTCAAGCCCACCAACCTCACCATAATCTCAGACCACACCCTTCACCTCACCGGCCACCATCCTCAAACGCATTTTATCTTCACTCGCCCTTATTCTACACTAATACCCACCCCAACTCCACAAAACCACTACACCGCCCAACTCTCCCCCCCCCCCCCACACCCTTTTACTTTACTTTTATAATTTTTTTATAAAAAATGGAAAACTTTTTCTTATCCTCATCCTGTCCATACTCATCCGAACTGCAGGAATATATACATACGGAATACGAAAATTTTTACCTTGTTGAAGATCTAGTGGTGCTACCCGAAGACTTAAATGAATAGTTGTCATTGTTCTCCCTCCCTTCCAACCACAACTCCACCCCCACCACCCAACTCACATCAATTTTTTTATTTTTTATAAAATAAAAAATAAAATAAAATAAAATATATAAAGTAAAAGTAGAAATAGGGGTGTGGGGGTCACAGAGGAGGGGTGAGTTGGGTGCTGGCAGGGTGGATTGGTGGAGGGTGGTGTGGTGGGGGTTGGTTCATCGGGTGGTGAGAGTGGTTGGGAGTTTGGTGTGGTGGGTGGTTGGGTGGTGTGGTGGATTGTCATTTGTGTGACTTGTTTTCTCTACTTTCATTAAGGAAGTCATTTTCCTCATTTTTAAGGAAAATATTTTCCAAAATAAAATATAAAATTTTGAGCAAACGAACATGAAAAAATAAAAAATTCCTCCATACGGAACACACCCTTTATCTAAGTATTTTTCTTCTTCTCCTCTTTTTGCATATTATTGAAGAAGTCTAATATTTAATCTTATACTTTTGAAATTGCTCAAATTTGCCCTTTATTGTACTTTTCAAGTTTTCATTCATTTATACATATTCCGTTACCAAATTGTTTTATATCGGCATTATCATTAACGAAGTTTTAGTGTGAAATAGATGGACTTTACATGAACAAATTCTTTAAAAAATAATCTAAATTTACTCACAATTTTTAAGTATGATTTGTAATTACATTTAATTTTAAGCTCTATTCAAGGTTAATGGTAAAAATGGCCTGACGACGGAGTAATATTAGACAAATGATTTAACACGGATAAAATTACTTAGCTTCAAATGATAGAAGGTCAAATTTGACCTGTTTTTTCTTTAATTGAATATGAACTGACATATTTATCTCTTGTATGGTTCAATATTAAAATCGTATAGCTTATTTGATATCTAAAGTTATTGGGATGTCAAACTTTTAGCTCTATTTTGGAGGTCCATTTTGAAACAAGGACATCACTAAATAACTAAAACATATGTATGATGTTTTAGGTAATGTATTGAGTCTAGTAAACGTTTAAATTCTAAAAGCTTCAAAACTTTTTAATGGCTGTTAATAATGAAAAAAATAATTCATTGATTATTCTTAAAGATTAAAGGTGTATATATACAAATTATAATAGGAAAATTATTTTCCTACTATACATCTAAAACTATATTCTATTTGGAGACTAACTATATAATTAAGGTAAGTGTACAAGACTAATTAAGGTACAAGACTACTACACAATATATACCAACTATACACCAACACTAAATCTCGGTTGGGCCACTGTCGACTCTCGGTTGGGCCTTGTTGGGCCACTGTTTCTTTTGGACGTGACTTACCGTGATATACACTAGGTGTATATCATGTGTATATCATGTATTCTAACACACCCATGTCTGATGTGAGCGGTGTATTATCTTTGAGGCGCTCTAAAATCTTCAAAAAGGACTGAGGGAAGATCCTCTGTAAAGATGTATGCAATTTGATAACTGGAAGGAACATGACATACGCGTACTTGTCCACTAGCTACCTTTTCAAGAACAAAATGAATGTCCATCTCAATATGTTTAGTGCGCTGGTGTTGAGCCGGATTTTCAGAAAGATATATGACACTAACATTATCACAATAAACCAAGGTAGCTTTCTCAATAGGACAATGAAGTTATAATAGAAGAATATGTAACCAACATGACTCGGAGACCACATTGATCACCCCTCTATACTCGGCCTATGTACTAGAACGGGACAATGTAGATTGACGTTTTACAGACTATGAGACCAAGTTATTATCAAGAAACATACAATAGCCAGACATAGATCGTATGGTGTCGGGACAACCACTCCAATCAGCATATGTATATGAGGCAAGTGTAGACGAATGATATAAATGTAAATCATACTCAAGTGTCCCCTGGATGTATCTAATAATGTGTTTGAGCGCATTCATGTGCTCAATCCTGAGATCACGCATAAACAAAACACACATGTTGTACGACATATGTAATATTTGGTAGCGTGAATGTAAGATACTGAAAGGCCCGTGCAAGACTGTGATAGCGTGTCGGATCCTCATATGGGGAGCCAGCTGCAGCACCCAACTTGAGTTTAGTATCAACTGGAGTAGAAGTGGACTTACAGTATGACATCACAACCCTCTCAATGATCTCAGCTGCATACTTCCTATGTGATAAGAACAATTCACCTGCATGACGAATGACAACAATCTCTAAAAAGTAGCTCAAGGGTCTCAAGTCCTTCATAGCAAACTCAGAACTGAGCATTGTCATGATATACTGGTGTAATGCATCAGATGAAGCAGTTAGGATAATATCATCCACATATAAGAGTATATAAGCCAATGACGAACCACAACGATATATGAATAACGAATTACCAGATCTGCTGTGAGAGAAACCAATAGTCGACACAAAATCTGCAAACCTTTTATATCAAGCCCTCGGGGACTGCTTAAGCCCATATAAGAACTTCTTCAATAAACAGTCATGATGAGGATATTTGGGATCCCTGAACCCCAAAGGCTGATGCATATATATTGTCTCCTTAATATCACCATGTAAGAAAGCATTCTTCACATGTAGCTAATGAATGGGTCATGCTTTCGAAAGAGCCAAGCTGAGCACATTGCGAATGGTAGCCGGCTTGACCATCGGGTTAAATGTATCACCACAATCTACTCCAATCTGCTGAGTCTTACCATCACCTACAAGAAGAGTCTTATGCCTCGCAAATGAACAGTCAGAGTTGTCTTTATGAGCAAAGATCCACATAGACCGAATAATATTAACATCAGATGGACGGGGTACTAACTCTCACGTCTTATTATTAATAAGAGCATTATATTCATCGGTCATGACAATCTTTCAATTTGGATCATTTAAAGCAGACACAGGATTACGGGGTAAACGTGATTTAAGAACATTAGAATTTAAATTAAAATGTCTTTTTTATTTAAAAATATCCCTTTGGCCTCGGGTGAATGGACTATGACTCGAAACTGGATTGGGTGAATTTTGAAAATTTTCGGGAGACGTTACGAGCTGGACAGCGACGATGGACTGCGGCCCCGTAACTATAACGGAAACTTGAAAGCGGGCGGCGAAGGCGAAGTTGGGCCTCATCGGTCTGGAACCTGGACCATACAGGCTAGATGCTGGTTAACCGCGGTGGCCCAATTACTGGACCCAATTTCGAGGATGACACTGTTACGGGAGGACCAGCGGCCAGTGGGCTCGCTGGCAAATTCAGGGTGCGGGACAGGTCCGAAAAATATTGAATAATATACGGGAATATGCCATCATCCAAAAAATTATGTGAACTAGGCACGAGAGTACTAACCCTCGAAAATGAAAATTGAGATTCATCAAACAACACATGGCGACTAATGATTATTCTATTAGATGATAAATCAAAACATTTATAACCACGATGATTAGACGGATAACCCAAAAACACACAAGGGGTAGAACGGGCCTGAAATTTGTTAATTGTGGTGGACGAAAAAGTGGATAACATAAGCACCCAAAGACTTAAGATGAAAATACGAAGGAGTCTTATTATATAAAATTTGAACAGGTGACGAATATGTCAAACCTTTAGAAGGAAGAATGTTAAGAATATATGTAGTCATTTGTAGAGCATGATGACAAAAAAATGGGAGTACGGGAGAATGAACCAATAAAGTGAGGATAATGTTATTAATGGTACGAATTTTACGTTCGGCTTTTCCATTTTGTGAAGACGTATGAGGACAAGAAAAACAAAAATTGATCCAATTTTTAGCACGAAACTCCCCATTGTCATATTATTTGTCATTATCACATTGAATATTTTTTAATTTCCCGTTCGAATTGAGTTCTAATGAAAGCTCTAAATTTTAAGAAGATGGAAAAACTTGGGATTTTTTCGCCATTGAAAACATCCATAAAAATTTAAAGTAATCATCCAAGAATAAAACATAATAACGATGACCCATAGAACTGAGACCGGGAGATGTCCATAAATCGCTATGAATAAAACATAATAACGATGACCCATAGAACTGAGACCGGGAGATGTCCATAAATCGCTATGAATAATATCAAATGACATTGAAGTATGAGAATTCGAGTCTACAAATGACAACTTAATAATTTTTCCTAGAGAACAAAATTGACAATTTGGAGTACTACGCGTACCCTTACATGAAATAAACTTATTTCTATCTAAAGTATATAAAATAGACGATCCCTGATGACCTAGACGAGCATACCACAAGGAAGGAGCAACAACTGCAAAAGTTGAAGGCATGGCTTGACGCGAGAAATCGAGACTTGGAGTGATTGGATAAAGATCTCCCCTACTATCACACCTCATGAGAGAGCTCCCCGTCTTGAAATTCTTCAGAAAAAATCCAAAGGTATCAAAATAAATAGAAACCCAATTATTAGTTGTGAATTTACAGACAGACGCCAAGTTTTTAATTAGTTTTGGGGCATGAAGAGTTTTTTTCAAGACAAATGGTGAATGGGAGGAGATAAAGTTTTATGATCATAACCCTTAATTGGAATTGAATTACCATTACCAATAATTATACCACGATTACTGCTCAAATTGGAATAAGACGAGAGAGTACCTTGGTCGGATGTCATGTGGGTAGTGGCGCATGTGTCCATGTACCAATTTGGGTCCGGTTAAGTTAATTCAAGTGTGTGCATTGCGGCTTCAATGTAAGTTTGTGTGGGTCCCACGTCGTGATGGGATTGAGGGGGCCGAGACCCGAGTATTTTGGACTGCTGCCCCGGCACATAAACTGGTCTAACACCCGAAAACTGACCAGAGCGGGACCCGGGCGGAGTGCAGGTGGCGGTCAGTCAAGTTTCCCAAGTAATACATTGGGCCGCTAAGTCAGGCGGCGGGGCCATCGCCATTGCATAGGGGCCCACTTCTAGCCCCACCGATGATTCTGTTGCCAGAAGCGCGCGCGCCATTTATTCGGTTGCGCGGTGTTCTTCGCGATTCTTGCCATTATTTTTCCAATTTGACCCTTTTTACCACCACCGTTGTTGTGATTTTGGCTCAAGTTGGTGGAACCGGAAGGAGGAAAATTGGACTCAGTCATCATGACGACGGGACTAGCCCCTATAGCTGTTTTTTTAGCCAAACCCGTTTATTTTAATGTGAGCATGGAGCAGGCTTGATAAAATTCGGAAGAGGATTACTTTGACGAAGGATTGAAGCAACACCGTTATAGGCCTCGGACAGGTCTGCAACCATCTGTAGAACGAGACGACTATTGCTCACAAGAGCCCCCACATTGCGAAGTTGATCCGTCAAGTCCTTGATTCGTTTACAATAAGATGAAACGTTAGGAAAATTCTCCATAGCAACTTGAGAAAATTCATGTTCAAGGGTGACATTGCGTGAATGATTGTTATCTTGGAAGATATCACGCAATCGATTTCAAGCAGCCATAGCTGTGGAGTTGAGTTCCATAATCGTCTGTAAGAGGTCAAGAGAGATAGTTGCATAAATCCACTGAAAAACTTTTGCGTCAAGAGACCCATGATTTTGGATCATCCTCTTTGGTGGGCACAACCTCCTCCGTATTAACCTCCGTATTAGCAGCCGGATGGATTATATGGTGGAGGACTTGATGTGTCATCGCATGAATCTTGAACAATCCGCCCACGTCCCATATTGAACGTTTTCTAGGTCAAGAACAATATGAAGAACGCTCTTGATGTTAGAAACTGTGAGGGCAGGATGAAACGTGTTCTTATCAATCATGGTGAATAAAACAAGAAGATTCGGAGAAGGGAATTTGTGAGGGAGGTTTCAGATTTGTTTGAAGGAGAAAAGAATTCGAGAATTTGTTAGAGAGGTCACAAAAATCAAGGTATGTTGCGGAAGCAAGGAAGGAAAAAATATCTGGACTTGTGATACCATGAAAGAAATAATCTATTGATTATTCTTATTGATTAAATGTGTATATATACAAGTTACAATAGAAAATCATTTTCCTACTATACATCTAAAACCGTATTCTATTTGGACACTAATTATACAATTAAGGTAAGTGTACAAAACTAATTAAGGTACAATACTACCACACAATATATATCAAATATACACCAACACTAAATCTCGGTTGGGCCACGACGACTCTCGGTTGGGCCTTGTTGGGCCACTGTTTCTTTTGGACGTGACTTACCGTGATATACACTAGGTGTATATCACGTGTATATCATGTATTCTAACACACCCCTGCAGTCATAGCGGGCGATCTTCGTACTGTTATACCCCGTAGTTCTGACCTTACGTGTGAGAGCGTACGAAAGGAGTAAGACTTAAAATTTTCGAAAGATAAGTTGACGGATTGTTTCGGACGGGTTTTAGTCAACTTTGAGGCGGGTTATGACCTGGTACATTGAGAGTTCCTAAGTATTTCAAAGGCCTAGTGCGTAGTTCGTTGAGTCTAGTTTCCAACGCAACCAACCGTTCGTCGATAGTACATCGGAGTAGGAAATTATGGGAGTTACAAGTTCGGTCTGTGATCGGACATAAATGTGTTTGGACAAAGCGGCGGGGCGCGGCACCGGATATACCGAGGGTCGCTGAGATTCTGATGTGCGCCGGAAGCGGGGCAGCGGCGCTGGAAGTTCAAAGCATGAAGTTTCAGTGCGGCCTGGCGAGTGCAGCGGAAAAAGCGAGAAAAATCAGATTTCTCTTTTAAAAGACCATGGGAGGGTGACAAGTGTCCCCCCCCCAATCTGATTTCTTGCATGTCTTATATTGACCAAGTATTGAAGACTTGGTCATCTTTCAAATCTCTCTCTCTCTCTCTAAACTAAAGCTCTCACTTCTCTCTAAAATTCCAAGAGGAATTCAAGGCCTAAGGAAAATCTGAAAAGTTAAGGACAAGAAGGAAGCTTGTGGCTAGCTTGTGGGAATTATTGTGGTGGTTTTCTTGGAAAGAAGGCTAGCAAAAATTGTTGGAATAGTTTTGGCTAAAGCTCTAAAGGTAACATTTCTTCTCTTGTGGTTAGCTATTAATGTTGCATGTGAAGAAGAAGGAACTTGTAGTAGTAAATAATGCTCTTAGAGTCATTGCATGTAAGAAAGGTGGTTTGGATATGAAAAGATTGGTTAAGAAGATATTATGAGCATGTTGTAGCCTACAAACTACTTTAGAATTGTTAAGTGAATTGTTGTACCTTATGGGGCAGAATTTTACACACCCAAGTGTAGGTGTGTAATCCCCTTTGAAATGTTTGGATTGTTGGGCCTAAGATGTGGCGTTTGGATGTTAAATTCGGCCTTGAAAAAGGTGGCAAAGTATGTAGAAACAAAGGAAATGCTGCCCAATTTTCCATAGAAATTAGTACTTTGAACTTGGTTTATTCTACATTGAAATTAGAGGTTAATAAACGTATCATGGTTATTTTAGGTTGACATATTACTTGCGGTAGTTTGGACTTAGCAAGTGGATTGACCAAAGAGGTATGTGAAGCTTTCCTATCTCTTGAGCATGAGTAGTTTTATCTATGTAGTACGGTAGACATACAAGAATTGGTATTCTTGCTTGTTTTAAGTATATAAAGACTTGTTCCGTTTTAAGAAGTATAAGTCCCTTGGTTAAGGGAAAAGTATGATTTTACTAAAGTATAAGGTTAATATAACAACTTTATGGGAAGTTGGTTTATTAGCTTTATAAAAGGGTAATAAGAAGAGATTTACTCTAAGTAAGATAAGTAAGGACAAATGACTTGATTTATGAAAGGTAAATTGATTTTAAGGCATCAATTGCCCAAAGGTTTTGTATGAAAAAGAGTCATTTTTAAAGAATATAAGTATGTGGTACTTTGGGTTAAATTCTCGGATTTTCTCTTATTAAGAATGTTAGTGCCTTGAGTAAACTGAAATGAGAGGGTATATGAACAAGATTAATAAAAAGTATGAGCTTTCGTAACTTATATATATATGATTATAATATGATGACAGATTGAGCTAGGGTAAGAGTATATCTGAGGGGCCAGCCCCAAGATCGTTATACCACCTTCTCCAGGGTAAGAGTATGAATGAGGGGCAAGCCCCAAGATCGTCATACCACCTGCTTCAGGGTAAGAGTATATCTGAGGGGTAAATCCCCAAGATCGTTATACCACCTGTTTTCTCCAGGGTAAGAGTATGAATGAGGGGCAAGCCTCAAGATCGTCATACCACTCTTGGGGTAAGAGTATATCCGGAAGTACATCCCAGATCGTTATACCACATTAGTGGATTTGCTACCCATGATGCGAGGAATACCTCATGCGAGTCCTATGGGCTTATGCGGGTGAAATAGTCCCGTGCGGTAGTCTGACCCGTCGAGAATACATCACGCGGTCCACATGACTATGCGGGTGAAATAGTCCCAAGAGTAGGGTGCTTATTGATCTACGGGAGAGGTACCTGTTTTGATCATGAGCCTCCTATTTTTATGCGATATTATATATATCTTGTTACTCTCATTGTTAGTAAGGCACTGATGTCTTGTATCTTGATTTTCTTCCATGACTCGGCTTATTTTTGGACTTATGATATCATTATTACAATATTTTCGATTTTACATACTTGGTACATATTGTGTCGACCCCTTCCGGGCTGCGTTAAATCTGCGCGGTAAGGGTAGCGGTGGTGGATCCTCGTTCTTAGGATCACCGTTCGGTGTCGAAGCTCATTCCTCGGAAGCTTGTTTTGTTAGTGCGGTTTTCCACGATGTTATAGGCATTGTATGCATTCGGGGTATGGCGGGCGGGGCCTGTCATACGGTTATTATCATTAAGTGCGTGGTCAAGTATGTGTTTTGGGCTGTAAGGATAAGTTGTACTGCTATACTTTTGGTTAAGTATGTTTTATGGAAGGCAGCCTTATCGGCTGGCCAGTGATGTTTACCTTTTTATAAGTTATGTGTTATGTATGTTCCGCTGCTATTCTCTGATGTATACTGACGAAGTACCGGTAAGTACGATCGCGGCCGAGTCAGTCGTGACACGTCTGTTGAGGTATCTCTAAAATCTTCAAAAAGGACCGAAGGAAGACCCTTTGTAAAGATGTCCGTAATTTAATATCTGGAAGGAACATGACAGACGCGTACTTGCCCACGATCTACCTTTTCGCGAAAAAAAATGAATGTCCATCTCAATATGTTTAGTGCGCTGATGTTGAACCGGATTTCCAGAAAGATATATGGCACTAACATTATCACAATAAACCAAGGTAGCTTTCTCAATAGGACAATGAAGTTCTAATAGAAGAATACGTAATCAATATGACTCGGAGACCACATTGGCCACCCCTTTATACTCGACCTCTACACTAGAACGGGACAATGTAGATTGACGTTTTGCAGACCATGAGACCAAGTTATTACCAAGAAATATATAATAGCCAGACGTAGATCGTCTGGTGTCAGGACAACCACTCCAATCAGCATCTGTATATGAGACAAGTGTAGACGAATGATATAAATGAAAATCATACTCAAGTGTCTCATGGATGTATCTAATAATGCGTTTGAGCGCATTCATGTGCTCAATCCTGAGATCACGCATAAACAAAACACACATGATGTACGACATATGTAATGTCCGGTAGCGTGAACGTAAGATAATGAAAGGCCCCTATAAGACTGCGATAGCGTGTCAGATCCTCATATAGGGAGCCAGCCGCAGCACTCAACTTCGGTTTAGTATCAACTTGGGTTTGTCTCCCAGGATAAAACAACAATGATCAAATGAGCAAAGAAAACCCAAATATTTACCAAAAGAAGAATATTTTGAGTGTGTGAAAGAAAGCTTAGAGAGGAAGAAGTACTCAGAAATTTCTGATTGCAAGTGTGTTATTCAATTGAGCCAAGAGTCTCAATTTATAGTGTATGAAAGACGGCCTCTCATCTAGCCAACTAATGGAAATCAATATTCATGTAATGACACTTATTGAGAGGTTTCATTCAGCCAAATAATGGCTGAATTCATGTGCCAAGTAATGAAGAATCAATGCCTCAAACCAACCCAAAAGTCAGAAACTTTGCAGCTTTACGTCGAGCATTCTGCCTCCGAAGCGTCGCGGCTCTGCGTGGGAGGCACCGCGGCGCCTCGGCTCCAGTGACCAAACCAACAATTAGCGCCGCGACACTTGGCTGGAGGCGCTCCGGCGCCGCGGCCTTCGCGGCGATTTCCGACTCGTTTCATCTTTTACACGTCGTACACTTCTTCTTTCATTTACCAACGTGGAATACTCGTCATTTGGCCAATTACTGTCCATTATTTCATGTCTCAAACATTTTAATTACGTATCAATATCTCTTTAACTAAGAAAATTTACGATCTTTGGTACAACGTGTGCACGTGTATAAAACTACGTTTCCAACGTGCGGGGCCCCAATTATCCGAATCATAAATAATGGGATAAACATAATTCCACATTTAGTAAATTTCCAGCATATATCTCATCAAATTTTTGATGACACAGAAGGTGGACACATCCCTTGTATCGTCTTTCTAATCTTTAATTCTATTGATCATCACCTTTTCATGCAAATCACTTCAGGTGTGTCTTGGCGCACAAGCACAAAACACTCAACTTGTTCAACTGCATGAGGTAGAATTTGAATGGATGAAAATGTGACATGCTATATCCTGTTATCCGAGATTGAAGAAGCTACGTAAAAATTCTCAAAGAAAGTTGAAAAGGGAAGTTATGGACCTGTTTACTATGGAAAACAGAGATGGGAAAATGGTCGTTGTCAACCTATTATTTTTATTTTAAAGGATAAAGATTCAATCTATAAATAGTATTTTGTCACCGGAGAGACACGTCTATGTTAGAATATTTATTATTAATTACAATTAATAATATAATTATATAGAATCTTATGTATATGATAAATAGTATTATGCATTAATAGAGTAGTATTAATATAGGAATATATTATGGATAGGGAGGAGGATTTTAGGGAAGACTTAATCTTCCTATTAATTGTTACTTAGTGTATATATTGTTACCATTTGGATGAATAAAGATTAAGGAAGTTTTACCATTTCTAAATAATTCTTACATGGTATCAGAAGGTAATTCAAAGATCCTACTCTAAATAAAATATTCCTTCCAAATTCGGTCATCTTATAAATCCATCCAATGAATTTGTCTTCTCCATTGTTAATTTTTTTGTTTCCTCCATTATTGTGTCAACCATGTCTGAATCAAAATCTTCGTTTCACTCAGCCCTTACTATCTCCAACATCAAAACACATATTTCTGTCAAACTAGAGATGGAAACTGTTCACTACGCAACATGGGCGGAGTTGTTCAAAATATGTTGTAGGGCTCAAAGTTCTTCATCATATAATTCCACAAAAATGGTACAACAACGGAACAATCGTGCAAGCGGACAAAAAATTGTGGGATACCATGATGCCACGGTTCTTGGTTGGATTTATGCAACAATATTCCTGAGCTTGTTGCATCTGATAATGGAACCAGTCTACTTGTCATGGCGGCGTAGGAGCGTTTGAGAGACATTTTCAAGATAATCAAAACTTTTGTCGTTGCGTTGGAACAAGAATTTTCAACCATTGTCATGGCGGACTTCCCTAACGTTTGACCTCATCGGCGTCTCAAAGTGGTGGCGGTCAATTGAAAGCGTAGGTTCACCGGTTTCTGACAACCGGTTAGTTTTACAATTAGTTGTCGGTCTCACGGATGCTTATAGTGGTGTGGGGACACTAATCCGTCAAAGTAATCCCTTACCAAAGTTTTATCAAGCAAAATCCATGCTTGTTCTTGAAGAGTCGGGTTTGATTAAGAAGGTTTCAACGACTACAAATTCCGCCATGGTTGCCACGTATTCAAGTGAAGGTAATTATTTTGACTATTCTTCACAAAATAAGAGTCAAAAAGGACGTGGTAATAATAATAAGAAGGGTGGAAATCGCGAAAATAATAAAGGTGAAGTCACGGAATTCGGTGGCGGCAGCCAACTCGGCGGTGGCTCGGCGGCAACCACGAGCGGCTGAAGCGGCGAGCGGAAGGCCCGGTGGCGGCGGCCAATGATAGCGGCGGCAGCGGCGGCGGCAGCAGAACGAGACGGGTGGGCGAGCAAACCGAGCCCGATGGCGATGGCGGCCAACCATTTCAGCAGAGAAGGCATCCACGATTTCAGTGAAGAGGCCCAGCCCGATTCGCTGAAATGTTTAATGAGCAGGCGATTCACTGGAAATGTTTCAATGACGGCCAGCGATTTTGGGCCTCCTCCGGCCCAATGGCAGGAGGCCCATTCAACCACGACCCATCCTACGGATATTGGCGGCTATGCACTCTTGGACTCAATCCACCGGATTCTAATTGGTATATGGACTGCAGGGCAACGTCGCGTATGACGGCGTCGAGTACACTCTCACTTTATTTTAATTTGAAGCGAGAAAATGGTACTATTATTGTCGAAAATGGCCATGCAATTTCAATAAAAGGTTATGGGTCAAACACACTGTCACCACCACATCCGCCACTGGTTTTAAATAATGTCCTGCATGCTCCCAAATTAATAAAAAATTTGGTTTCTGTTAGGAAGTTTACTAGTGATAATTGGGTTTCTGTTAAATTTGACCCATTTGGTTTTTCCGTACATGACTTTCAGACGGGGAAGCTTCTCATGAGATGTGATAACAAGGGGGAGCTCTATCGATAAGTTTACCAAATCCACGATCTAAAGTGTCTTCCACTTTTGCGGCGCAGCTCACTATGGCATGAGCGATTGGGACGTCAGGGAGTCCATTTTGGCCTCTCTTAAACAAAACAATTTTATTTCATGTACTCAAACTCATGTTTTGAATAAGTGTCATGCTTGTGCCCTTAGTAAACATGTTAGGTTGTCATTTACTTCTTACTTCATGCACTACTATGCCGTTTGATATTTTACATTGTGATATTTGGACATCACCTGTTTTGAGTTCCTCAGGTCATAGATACTATTTACTGTTTCTTGATGACTACTCTAATTATTTGTGGACATTCTCTTTGTCGAAAAAATCACAAGTGTTTTCCACTTTCCTAAACTTTAGAGCATTTATCCGAACTCAGTTTGAACGGGAGATTAAAAGTATTCAATGTGACAATGGGAGGGAATTTGTGATAATCGGTTTGAGATTTTTTCAAAACAAATGGTTTCAATTTCGTTTATCTGTCCTCACACCTCTTCCAGAATGGGAATGCGGAACACAAAATTAGAACCATAAACAATATTGTGAGAACATCCACTTTCGTACATACCCCGTTTTTGGCGTCATGCGGCGAATGGCAACCTACATGTTGAATATCCTTCCCCATAAAAACATGTCTTACCAAGCTCCACTAAAAATACTTTACTTACGAGAGCCCTCATATCATTATTTGAGAGTATTTGATTGTCTTTGCTACCCTCTATTTCCATCCACCACAATCACAAAACTTCAACACCGGTCTACTCCATGTGTCTTTTTGGGATATCCTACGAATCACTGTGGTTACATGTGTTATGACATTTCTTCCAAACGTATGATTATATGTCGTCATGTAATTTTTGATGAGTCACAATTTTCCTTTGCCAAGATACATGACACATAGACAAATACTTATGATTTTTTGGATGATGATAGGCTCCCGTATCTAACTCATTTTTTCCACAGTCCGAGACTCACAAAAATCTGGACAAGCCTTTGGACCCGGCTGGACGAGGCCGATGGTCGGCCGGCGAAAAATCTGATCCAATGGCCCGGGCCATCAACGAGGCCCGGTGCGAGAACCCATACCTCGCACGGTGCCGCCCGGTTGGGCGGCCTCCAATCGAGCCCAACTACACAAACTACTCGTCGGCCCGGTCTGACGGTGGAAAATAACAATAATCTGGCGATGGCGTTCAACCCATTTATCTCACTCCGGCGATGGCGTCGATCCAGCCCGACCGATCGATCACCGTAGTCGACATGGAATTACAAAATCAATGCCAAATCTGATCTACACTCAAGTCTCGAAATCACCTTTGCGCGTAACCACGTATGCGCTCAAAAGATCCTATTGGAAAATGGCCATGGATGATGAATATCATGCTCTAATTAAAAATAGGACATGAGAATTAGTACCTCGTCCATCTAATGCTAATATAATTCGTTACATGTGGATTTTTAGCCATAAAGAAAAATCGATGGTTCTTTTGGCGGCGTAAGACCCGACTTGTAGGTGATGGCAAGACTCAGCGGTGGGATTAGATTGCGGCGAGACATTCAGCCGATGGTTAAACGGAACCATCGAATTGTTCTCGGTCTAGCCTGCCGAAAGGATGGTTACTTCATCAATTGGATGTCAAGAATGCCTTACATGAATGACAGGTGAGGCGTATCGTCGCAACCGTTGGGGTACATAGATTCTCGATATCCCAATCATGTGTGTTTACTTAAAAATCATTATATGGCCTCAAACAAGCTCGAGGACTTGGTACTGGCGGTTTCTGATTTTGTGTTCAACGTGGGTTTCTCAGCGTAGTTCGGATAATTCACTATTTATTTATCAACGGGGTAATCATCGCTTATATTCTCTTATATGTAGATGATATTATCCTATGACCTCTTGAGACTCTCTTGTGAGAATATCATGACCCAGCTGAGTTCCGAATTTGCTATGAAGGACCTTGGTCCACTTCACTACTTTCTAGGAATTGCGGTGACACGTCATGCAGGTGGTTTATTTCTTTCCCAGAAGAAGTATGCATCAGAGATCGTAGAACGGGCTGGAATGTCATCTTGCAAACCTTCTGCAACTCCAGTAGATACCAAGTCAAAATTGAGTGTCATATCTAGTAGTCCTTTTGCCAATCCGACATTGTATCACAGCTTGACAGGAGCTTTGCAATATCTCACATTCACCAGGCCAGATATTACATATGCAGTACAACAAGTGTGTTTGTTCATGCACAATCCAATGGAAGAACATATCGTGCACTCAAACGCGTTATGCGATATATTCGAGGCTTCTGAATTTTGGATTACATCTGTACCACTTCCATGACCAAGCTTGTCACTCTGCGGATCTGTAGGCGGGATGTCGGACAGGCACGCTCGCTCCGGCTATTGCGTCTTCGCCGGTGATAATTTAATATCATGGTCCTCGAGGCAACCTACCGTATCACGTTCGATCTTTGAAGCCCGAATCTGTGCGGTAGCAAATGTTGTGTCTGACTCATGCTGGATTCGGAATCTTTTACTTGAGCTTCATTGTCCTATTACGACAACCACTATGGTATACTGTGATAACATTAGTGCGATTTATCTCTCTGAAAATCCAATCCATCATCAACGCACTAAGCATATTGAGTTAGATATTCATTTTGTCCGTGAAAAGGTGGCTCGCGGACATGTGCGAGTGTTACATGTCCCGACGCGACATCAGATTGCAGATATCTTCACAAAAGAGCTTCCGCTGATCTTATTTGAAGAATTTCGGGACAGTCTCGGCATTCGCTCTCCTCCGGCTTCGACTGCGGGGGAGTGTTAGAATATTTATTATTAATTACAATTAATAATATAATTATGTAGAATCTTATGTATATGATAAATAGTATTATGCATTAATAGAGTAGTATTAATATAGGAATATATTATGGAATAGGGAAGATGATTTTAGGGAAGACTTAATCTTCCTATTAATTGTTACTTAGTGTATATATTGTTACAATTTGGATGAATAAAGATTAAGGAAGTTTTACAATTTCTAAATAATTCTTACAGTCTAAACACCTATCCAACAATTCAACCAACCAATATTTCCGTAGAAGGCTATACAATGGTTTGGTTCAATTTGTCTACTACAACTATCAACTTTAAATATCCCTTTCACCTTCTTATAAAAGTGTGGTTTGTATAATATTTCATTATAGTATAGTACCTTTTCAGTAGTATTCTATTGGTTCCCTTGCCCCGAACCCCCTCCACGCCCAACATGGAGTAAAAGAATCATAAGATTAAGTGTATGTTTGGATTAACTTTTGGGTATCCAGAATTAATTATGGATATTTACTTTCGTGAAAATCAGAAAATTGACATGTTTAACTGGCAAAATCAATTCTAGTCTCCAGAATTGATTCTTGCATTAATTTTAATTTGAATTTTACCCTTTCTTTTATTACCCTCTTTAATTTTCATCAACAACTCTATCCACTTTCATTACTCTATTTAAATATCTAGAAATAATTACTAAAAAAACATTCAAATATACAACTTTCATTACCCTCTTTAAATATCTAGAAATAATTACTAAAAAAACATTCAAATATACAACTTTCATTACCCTCTTTAAATATCTAGAAATAATTACTAAAAAAAATCAAATAGACTACTCATGTTCAATTTTGAGTATGCTATTGTTATTTTTAGGACTTTTCTCGTACTTAGGAATGAGAATAGTGCAACTCATTTAGAATATCCTTCTCCTTTTTCTATTATCTTCTTTCAAATACTCCGAATATTATTAATATTTTAAATGTGGTAAAATGTGCTCTACAATTTTAACTGAAAACTGATTTCAAGGTACTTTTTAAAATAACTATTAAGTATAATATTATTCCTTTTTCTATAATGTATTATTAATATAAATGAAGCTAGTCCAAGAATTTTAAATGAAGTTAGTCCCGAAAAATGCATCAAAAGGGAGTGTTGCGGCTGAGGGTTTTTGGCGGACTGGACTGATCCGGATTGTGTCTCGGACTGGACTGGTTTGACAAAATGCAAAACGAGTTAATTATTTAAAAGAAAAATTATTTAAAAAGATACAAAACTATCAAAATAAAAATGTCGACGCTATAATAATAAAATGCAATATTTAAGAAATGTTTAATGCCTAATTAAAAGTAAAAATGCGGTGCCAATTAATTATTCAAAGAGATGCAAACATTATTAAAATAAAACGATTGTGTAATAATAATAAAAACATAATATTAACAAAGACATCATGCTTAATTTAAAATAAAAAGATGCAATGCCATTTTGCGAAGAAATAAACATAGAATATTATGTAAAAATGCAAAAAATGATGATTAAAATGCGGTGTCCTAAAACGCTTAAAATTGCAAGAAATGACCAAAAGATTGGTCAAAATTGGGTGTCAACAATGATGAACACTCTTTCTTTGAACTTGTTTTTTTTTCACTTGTTCAACTTTTCTGCTTGTTACAAATAAGAGAGGAAAGAGCTATTTATAGGCTAAAAAACTACAAAATATCTTACAAACCTTCTCCTAATCTCTAGAGCTTTCCACCATAATATCTAGATTATTAACTAATAGAATTCTCTAGAACACTTAAAGAGGTGATGATGTTTCTAGAGAAATTTTAAAACTTGAGCTTAATTTTGGGTTTGGTCCAAAATGATTAGTTAGATCATGAACCCATAATTAAGCTTAACCCAAAATCTAGTTTAATTTCAATAACCTCAACCTCGCTATCATCTTCAATACTGAACTTCCACCTCTCTAATACCTCACCAGAGGCCTTGCTCATGATCACAAGAACCGCCCTTTGTAGCTTTCCAGCTTCCAACCATTTTACATAAACACTATCATAGAGACAACAATCATTTACCTACGTAAATATGATCTGAACCAATCAACAATGTTGAAAAAATTATAGAAGTTACCAGCGAGTTGGGGATTCAAGTTGGAAATGATAGTCGAGACTTCATTTTCCTGCAACTGTTGATACTACATATGGGTGTAACTAGGGCTGGCCAGTGGGCCGGACCGGGCCCACCGGGATCGGGATAGGCGGGGTCGGTATGGGGTCGAGACGGAGAGGAGGGGCGGGGTCGGGCGGGCGAGCGGGCCGGTACTAAGCGGGGCGATCTGGTGTCGTCCGGTATCGGTGGGCGATTGGTCGGAGTCCCTGAACGGGATCGGGATGGGCGGGACATTTTTTTTAATTTTTTTCCCCACTAAATTAAAAATACTAACAAAGTAACATATAGTCATATAGTGATAGTCATATACTCATATTATAATATTAATACTCATATATATTTATAAACTAAATAATTAAACAAAGACAAGAAGAGAAAATGAGGTATTTATAGTTGGAAAATTGGGTTAAAGTGTAAATATAATAACTTAAGGGTTAAAAATAAATATAAAGGGGGTAGGGGGGTTGGGGAAGCCAAAAATGACCGTTGTCAAACGGCCAAAATGTAAAATGACCGTTATTGCAACGGTTATTTTTGGCAAGTGGTTGTTTTTGGGTGGGACTGGGGCGGGACCGGGACGGGCGGGAACATACCATGTCTCGTCCCGGTTCGAGCCCCGAACCCGCTATTTTTTTTTAATTTAATCGGGGCCTGGACGAGACCGGGACGGACGGGATCGGGTCGGGCCCGGGCCGGCCCGACCTACTGGTCAGCCCCAGGAGTAACATATTAGCTCTAAGCTAAGTGTTTGACTAACCTCTCATTGGTGCAATTTGTATAACATAAATAATATATAGGGTGAAGATGTTAAGATTTGAGAGTACATGCTAGGATAACGGAAACCAACAACAGCTGGAACAACTTACTCGTCCATGATGAAACTTCAAGGCTTGGTCCTCCCCCAAGAATTGCCGTCAATTTGAAGTGTCTTGATTGGATCCTATCAATCAGAAATTCAAGAACTTTAGCAAATGAATCAATTTATCATCAGTCCTGCATCATGACAAACAAGAATATTAACTGATTATTTCTTGACCATTTTGAGTCCAACACTAATCTAGGATGATATCCAGAAATAACATCAATCTGTAAAAGAAATTACCATTACAAAAGGAAAAGTACCCAAAAATAACTGTAAGAAGAAAAAAATCTTGCGAAACTCAGAAATACAGCAGAGGTTAGGATAAACTGATGAGAAATAACCGCACCCAACAGCGAATACCAAAAACTGAAGCAAAAGAAACAAAATACTTATCATGTGTGTGAGAGAATAGCAATTCAGGAACTGAATTTTGGCATTTAAAAATATAATAAAGAGGAAAACTCATACTTATCAGTACCTTGAATGACAGATTTCTTCCCATATTTTGAATTCCTAAATTACCATACTTGTCCTCTTCAACTCCCATCTATTTGACCAAAGTAAAGAAGAAGCTTAAAACTGAAAATAATTGAGAGAGTTGCTGAATCAAACAAGAATACATGCGATAAAGAAACCATATATTGTAGGGAAAAAAAACTAACCGACACGCAAAAATAAAATAAAAAAAATTTAAAAAAAAATTAAAAAAAAAATCATGCTTATCTTGTCAATTCCCCAAAAATTTGAACAATCAACAATAAATTATACTTACTCACGACAATCTGCAGGTACAGAAATTTCTGAATCCATCGTCAATATTCATGCCTGAGCTTCAAAACTTCCCATTATCTATTAAGAGTCCACATTGTATATGAAATTGGAACATGAAATACTGATATGTACTTGGACAATACTCACCCTATAAACTAGCTTTTGGTTGAGTTAAGCCCAAAATACATTCTTTACATTATACAGAGTCACATCCATTTCAATCATTTGTCCACCGATGTTATGTTCCTAAATTATATTATTCACGGTCCAGTTAACAAAGTCTGGGCATGCGAAAAATGTTAAAACATCGGATATGAAATTGATGTTGGAATTTGTGTGTGAATAGAGATGGAATAACTGAAAGGGTAGACAAAGAGGTTAACAACGTTTGCTGAGTCGTGTGATAACACTCTCTATTTAAGACAAAATTACTCCGTATGTAATGACTTACGAATAGCGGGTAATAGTCTCCCAAGGTAAAACAACAACTTTCATAAGTACAAATCAAATACTTGTGAATATCTAGAAGAATTAAGAACTCAAGATTGCTAGAAGAAAAGGAGAAACTCTCAAGTGTTTTTCAGATTTTGGATCTTAAGTTGATGATTTAAATCTGAAATTTGAGACTCTATTTATAGGTGCAAAGATGGTCATTCACATGTCATGTGAATGCACTAAATGGGGTTGCTACTCTTCAAAAGTCACCTTGATCATGCCAAAA
The DNA here is from genome assembly GCA_029844215.1 of Przewalskia tangutica. Lineage (NCBI taxonomy): Eukaryota > Viridiplantae > Streptophyta > Magnoliopsida > Solanales > Solanaceae > Przewalskia > Przewalskia tangutica. Next base: position 31,574,648 of record CM056731.1, on the reverse strand, counting down.
GTTGACTTATTCATCACCTTGAAAAGAGTTCATGAATCAGAAGATTCCAGATATTTTTCGGTTCATTTGACGTAGCGTGCGGCGCTAAATAGGCGAACCAAACCTTGAGCTCTTTGGACTACAAGCGCCACGGCTAATCACGTCGGCGAGTAAAAGGCGCACAGGATTGAAGAAAACGAGCGCGCGACCGCCCAGCTGGTAGCGCGTGGCTTAGTGCTGGCCTGATACGTACGCGACTCTTCCCCAATTTCCGTATTTTGCACATTTCTTCTTTTCTCATACCGTCGTGGGAGACTCATCAATTTGGTCAATTAATCGTCCATCCTTACATAACTTAAAAACACTTAACATGTGTACCAACATTTCTTTCACCACGTGAAATTTAGCGACGTTGTACGACGTATGCATGTGTATGAAAATAACATTTCCGACATGCGGGGCCCCATGTGTTCAAGTCATTCAGGACGGGATAACTCAATCCCACTAGGTAAATTTCCAACAATTGGAATATGACTCGTTATATGAATTTGAACAATACTCGCCCTACAACCATTTCAATTCTTTGTCCACCGATGTTGGACTCCTAAATTATATTATCTACGCTTCAGCTAACAAGATTTGAGCGTGCGGAGAATGTTAAAAATCGGATATAGAATTGGAACATTACTTTCAGATATGAAATTGAAACATGACTCATTATATAAACTTGAACAATACTCGTCCTACAAGCTAACTTTTTGAGTTGGGTTAGAGTTACATCTCTGAAATAAGAGTTCAATATAAATTCTTAAACCTTAAGTGAAAATTTCAACATTGTGCATAAATTAAAATAAATTACCCATATTATTGATGGGAAATAAAGCAGAAAGAAGAGGACCATAATATAAGCAGTAGTCCAACAGATGAAGAAAGAAATGGAATCCGCTGATAGTGGCCCAGTGGCCATTAGTCGCCTCAGGGTCACAAGTTTGATTCTCGGCGGATATGTTCTTCGGGGCATATGCCTCATATTAAAGCCTGGTAGCTTAACCGCGCGGGCATGTTGCAGTGTGAGTTTGATTCCCTCCAGACAAGTCCTGTTAGGGGGTCAGACCTTGTAGCATTGATCCGTTGGTAGTGATCAGACACTGAATGCGAGACACTGAATGCGAGACACTGAATGCGGGGTGCACATCCCGCCATTTACCCGACGGTGGCGGCTAAGGACGGGTTCCATCGCCTCCAGGAGCTTAGTACCAGTACTTGTGCAGGTACTAGTGATATGGGTACTAAGAACGCCCGAGATCTGAATTATTAAAAAAAAAAAAAAGGAAAGAAATGGAGCTTTCAATTCAATCCGTGTGAATGTATTGAGACAAATGAGTTCATTGTTGTTTGGAAGAAAGCTTTCTGGAAGGTTGTGGAAACCAAGAGAGGAAATGGAAAATAAAACCAAAGCTTCACTTAGTAATAGTTTAAATTTAAATAAATAAACATATTAATCGCCCAAAGTCACGTGTTCTCTCCTCCTCGTTTTTTCTTTCATACATACCAATTATTTTCTTCTCCATCTTCCTTTAGGGTTTCAGTTCCATCGCTTTGTCGAGTCAATCCTATCACCGTTACTGATTTCGGGATCGACTCCTCAGGTAGATTATTAAGTTTTGTGCATTTAGATTTTCTAGACTTGTGGATTTATTGTACATTCTCGATATTTGATTTTGCGTCTCCAAGTCTGAGGTGGTTGGATTGTGGTGGATGACTTTTAGGGTTTCGATTAATTGATGGGTTTTGATCAAGATTATAAATTTGTTCATGTTTGTGCTTTTTCTGTGATGTTATGCTGCATTTTCCTTGGTGAATTATTACTACATCAATCTGTTCAAGTTTTGCTTGTATTGATTTTTTCGATTATGTTTGTGGTGTGATTATCTGTGGAATAAGTTGACATAGAGACTAATTGATTCACATAGACGTTCGGCTTAGGTTTGTTTTGTGTTGACTAGATAATCTGTTGCACAACTGTATTTTGTTATCTATTTTGTTGTAAAGAAAACTATGTAAACAAAGCTGAAACATTACTAGAGTTTCCCTTTTGCTGTACGGAATTGTAAATGGGCTCCCAGCGCAACCTTTGTGCTGATGATTAATACATTGTTACCTTTCTCAAAAAATTAAAATAAAAAAACTGTTGAGGAAGGAAAAAAGAGATGGTACCATCTACGAAAGATTTTGGGTGGTGATTGCCTGTGGAACTTATTTTTTTATAGAAAGTGAATGTTATGTTTTGGAAGATGGTGTTTGATTGGAAAAATTGAAAAATATTTTGTTAGGAAAAAAATGTTTCTCTTTTATTGTAGTTGAAGAATTGTTGAGGAGGTCCTTTAGCCCATAATCGTCTTTCACCGACAAATCCTCGGGAAAACTACAATGAGCTAAACAGATCTTCAACTTCTAGTTAACCTTCGTTTTTAACCAAAAACATTTTCCAGACAGGTTCAAATGAACTCTTTGAAGGAGATGGAAATAACATTACTCGCTATCGTTGCCTGATTGTTTCTGTTGTTATGGTTGTGAATAACTGATTATAGTGTAATTATAGATGGGCAACATCTGATTTTTGAAAATAATCTTACATGTGAGTTATAAGAGCAATCAGTCAGATCATTTCAAATCTAAAACTATCTATTACAGCTTGTGAGGGTAAGGTGGCCCTGTGAATACTTGAGTGATTATCATGCCAACACACTTGTGGCTGCATGGCAGTTTCCTGATACTTCACATTTTCTCCTTTTTCTTACGATCATGTTTTTCTAATCAGGCGAAAGGGATACTATTTGGACACACTGACAGTGAGAAAATATCTGAAGAAGGGCCATTACTTTATTGGGCTAAAAAAGACTAATCTAAGGCTATCTGTTAGTTTAATACTTATCATTTTAAAAGGAATGTGGTCTGTTGGTGTCACACTGGTTAATTCTGGTGCTTTTTTTATCACATGTCAAGTGAGTTGGCTAAAACTACCTTTCCCTTGATTTAGAACTGTTTCTGTTAGGGAAGGTTGTTCAACTGATACTATATCAGATCGATGGTTTTCCTTTCTCATGCGTTCTATTAAGTGTCGGACATAGACTTTGTATAAGTTTCCTATCTGCATCCATATGAATGTCTAGAAAGTGATAAGAAATTTTGTTTCTGGATATGTGAAGTACACAAAGGAAAGCAAAACATTCTAGCATATGTTTTACTTAAATGGGTAAAAGAATCTAAAAATAGAAGAATGTGGGTAGTGATAATATCTACGGAGTCCTGCGACTTTGCTGAATGCAGAAAGAAGTTTGGAAGTGGGGAATCCATGACATTCTAATAGTTGAGTGGAAGGAAAATTCACCTTTCATGTCTCGACTTTTCTTTTTCAGTCTACCAAACACGCCCTAACCCCCTCCTGCATGGTCTTGTTGCTGATGCTAAAAATTCCTTGGGGGAGTGGGAGAGAAGGAAAAGGCTGCTTTCTTTTATTATTCTTTTAAACGTCACATTTTCTTTTCTGATTTCAACGATGGATTTGAGAATGCTACTTGGAATGTAAACATGATGTTCACTTACAGAGCATCAAAGAAAGAAAAGATACTAATACCATTTAGTCTCTGAATATTTACTTACTGAAAAAAGAAACCATTCAATATCTGAATATATTGTAAGAGTGCTTGTTGAGCAGTTACAGCTGGCAGAAAACAATAGTTGGTTTTTTCGCCAATGGAGAAGCCAACAGATTCTAGCTTATTTGTCAATGATGGTTCTTTCATGGAGAGGTTCAAACAGCTCCAACAGGAGAATGTGAAGGGTGCCTCTGCAAAAGAGTCTAAGACACCCTCCAGTGTATTGGGAGCTTCAACTCCGAAGGCCGTCATTAATAAGCCAAGCTTGGAATTTAAAGCTAATGCTTCACGGAAAACTACTACAGCTGCTTCTTCAGGTGGGAAACTTGCATTCAGCCTGAAACAGAAGTCCAAAATAGCTGCATCTTCTGTTAAGCTAGGTGAAGATGAAGATGAAAAAGATGCTGGGAATTCTTCAGGAGATGGGCCAATTAAACGGCAGAGGGTGGAGGAACCTCGTGCTCTGCACCAGCCTCTTAGACAAATTGATGTCGGTAAATACTTATTACAAACATTGGAATTTTGTTGATGATATCTCCTCTCTCTCTCTCTCTCTCTCTCTCTCTCTCTCTCTGTCTCGGTAAATAAAGTATAGTTTTGCTCATGAGTCATGTTATCACATGTTGGTTCTTGGAACAGCATTCATAGTAGCTATGTATTTCCCTTTCTTTAATTTTCCGTTTGCTAGCTTGATTTAGGAATCCATCTCACTTTTCAAGGACTTGTTATTATAGCCTAGGGATTTCGAGAATTCATGGAATGTCTTAGTTCTTGTCCATTTTGAGAATTTGCTTTCTCTGGTGGTGACGTATGAGGTGATTTCTTTTGGTTGAACCACATAACTCACCTAATGTCTTGCGCAACTGGTGATGTGGTTCTCATTTGCTACTTCTCCGTCATTGAAGCCTTATGTTGCAAATTCTCGAAGCCCTTCATTAGTAAAAAAATTACCATTTTGTTTTGTACTTTGAGGATATTCTCTAGGCATTGTGGATAAGAAGGGCTAGACATTCTTGAGTTACTCTTGTCTGATCGTGCAGCTTATACCTTAAGTCCCTACAAAACATTGGTGGAAAGAGATGTCCAATGAAAGATTTGGAAAATGCGGCTACAAGAGTAATTTACATTCACTTGTTCATGCTCTTGGTATTAATCAGTTCTTTAAGTGACATGCAGCACCAAATCCCCCAAGTGATCCAACAGTGAAGAAAGTTGCAGACAAATTAGCAAGTTTCGTGGCCAAGAATGGAAGGCAGTTTGAGCATATCACACGCCAAAAGAATCCAGGAGACACACCATTTAAGTATGAATTAGAATCTTTGTGGTTTCTTTGTGTGGAATAGTCACATAATTTCCTTAGACGTTGATTTTTCTTATGGCGTAGATTGTCATGGTTTGTTCTGTCTTCTCAATAAGTGCAATTGTGGTCACATGTCCTCGCATCCATGAGTTTTGTTGCATCTATTGGCTTCTTTTATTGTCACCTCACCCTCTTAAGAACTGGTGATCACTTCTTGTTCTTCCCTTCCCCTTGTTCGTTTAATTCTCTGTGTTGGTGTTTGGTAGCTCTTTCTTTGCCAAAATCATTGGTCTCTTTTAGAGTTTTATCTAAATGAGTTCACTTTACTGGAGATTTTATCTAAAGCCTATTATGTATGCGTAATGGTCAATCATTTGATTTCTCTCTCCCCAGGGAAAAAGAAAATTTGTTTTGAATATTTTTATGACATTTGATCTACTTGCAGGTTCTTATTTGATGAAAGCTGTCCTGATTACAAGTACTATGAATATCGACTTGGTGAAGAGGAAAAGTCTCTATCACAGACCAGCGATGTCCAAACATCACATAATGGTGAGTAAAATCTCTCAACATGCATATATTGCTGGCACAAGCCTAATTAGCTTTCCAGTAAAGTAGTGCAGACTGTTACTAGCTTTTTTGTTTATTTCTGCAAGCAGTTAATTTTCAGTAATTGTAGCACTAAACTCGGTAAAGCTGCTCTGGTACTTTGACTTTTATATATACAAAAATGTGACTGGGTAGTAAGAGTTGTCTTTTCCTTTTAGGAAGCTAGATTTAGTTGTTCGTTCCATTCTTTTCATGTGCTCGCTCTTAGATTGGCTCTAGGTGTGTCCTCTTTTGAGGAAAGAAATTAACTAAATTAAAATTTGAAGTCCTATGAGTGTGTGTGAAGTGGTTGGAGGTTACAATATTTTCAACAAGGCCTTCAGCTGGCCATATGCATTTTATGTACTGTGTCTATATGTGTTGCGTGCGCCTGTGCCCGCATTTAGCCGAGCAGCTTGAGGTTATCTAACTAAATCACCAACTTCGTTTTTTGCATCTAGTGTCTAATTCATCTGGCTTCACTTGATCAACATGACGTTTGTTTGCCGTTATTCTTCCATATTATTTACTTGATTGGCCTTTGATGCAGTAGGAGTTACTAGTACTGCGACTCCTAGTTCAACAAGCAGTTCTCATAGGTCACAGCAGCAGCATTTGAATTACCAAATTCCTGCATCAGCATTGTATGGGGCAACAGAGAATACAAGTTCTTCAGAGTCGGTTGGAAAATCTGGTAATGTCATTTATATGTGATTCTGTATACGTATATATATTGTCTTGGCATTTTGTTCAGTGTTATCAAAGTCGAAGAGCAAAAAAAAGCTCTTAAGGACCGTTGGAGCTTTAAGCGCAAATAAATCGTGGGCTTTAATGAAGAAAGGTGCAAATGGAGAAAAAATACAAATATGTATGTGTAGTCCAAGACTAATAATTATAAGCATGAATAACAAATAGATGGACGAAGAAGTTAAGTAATTACTCTTCTTCTTCTTTTCCTTCTTCTCCTTCCTCCTTCTCCTCCTCCTTCTCCTTCCTCCTGCTCCTCCTACTCCTTAAATTTTATGACTGAACGCCTCTAAGTCAGAATCGGGGCATGCGCCGCGCCCTCCTACTCATCTGGCACTTGCCCCGACGGCCGGGTGTAGGTCGCGCGCTTAAGGCCGACGTCCTAGGCGGCCGTCCAACGACATGGGCAAGTATTTGACTTGTAAGATGAATGCCAAAATGCAGTCGTAGCATTAGTAGTTGCCTACCATGGTTACGCAGCACAACCCTGGCCAACCGGGTCCGACGCGATCGTCATCCGTAAGGAGCGTTGCGCGGCGGTCGCCTCAAAACCTTGAGCGTGAGCCCGGGCGGTGCGGCCGTCGGTGCAGATCTTGGTGGTAGTAGCAAATATTCAAATGAGAACTTTGAAGGCCGAAGAGGGGAAAGACGTCCGCCTAGGACGTCGGCCTATGTCGCTGGTCGTCGGCCTAGGACGCTGGTCGTCGACTTCTGCTGCTTCTTCTTCTCTTTCTTCTTCAACTTCAACTTCAAAAGGTGTTGTGCTATTCCGCCTTTTTTTGGGGCAAATAAAAGACTTAAATTATATTGAACTGAAACTGCACTATGGACATTGCTAGTCCTGCAAGGAGCTAATGGAATCTCTCAGTTTATCTGTTCCTGAGACATCTTCCAGTTACACTAAGCTTCTAAGACCAACATACATCTGTATTTTCTACCAGGTTGACTCCATTTTGCCCCTCACAGTATCTTTCATTTCTCTTTTGCCAAATGGTTCACCAGATGCAAGCTGGCCGTTCTCTTTTCCAGTACAAGAGTAGCTTCTTTGACTGTCTTAGTCATAGCTCATTTAACTCTTAACTCCAAAACTCTCCAAATGTGGAATGTCACTGACAATTTAGAAGGAGGTTATTATATCTTCCACTTCCTTTTTACATATGTAGCACCTAAAACCCACATTCATAGCCCCTTTGATATTTACCTGAATTAAAAGATTTTCAGCAATCCAACTTCAACAAGCTAAATTTGATGGAACACAACAACTTACCCAGTAAAATCCCACAACGTGGGGTCTGGGGAAGGTAGAGTGTACACAGACCTTACCTCTACCTTGATAGGTAGAGCGGTTGTCTCCGCGAGACCCTCGGCTCAGGATAAGCAAAACAGAAGCAAAAACAGAAAACAGAAAAAAGGTCAGACCCAGTCCAAAAACTTAATGATTTAAAGCAATAAGGTAGTAAGGAAATGATGATAGCAAACTCGAATAGCGCATCCTGAAAAGGAAGCAATAATCACGCAATTTCACAGAGCTTCAAGTTTAGGAGGTGACTCTAATGAGTTCAGCAGATGGATCGTCAACAACATTTCCTGATTCATGTAATCAATACTAATATAATTATATATGTTGAACAGAATCTTGAGCAAGAATTCGGTTCCAAAGCCATGCCTGCTTCTTTAAGCATCATGCATTTCAGTTGTAATAGCTTCTCGTTAGATAACTATGAAACCAATCTTGATAATCCCCTTTCTCCTCTCTATCAAAAGCATTCTAGATAGCCATTACAACACCCAAGTGTTCAACAAATTATTCTCCATGACCATGTCTTATGCTGATCTGCAGGGACATTCAAGCTCTCATTTAACTGAGAACTTCCCGCAGCAACGCTGATCCATTTTAGTGAATCAGGTTCTTCAGATAGAAGTTGATTTGTTTCTACTTTCTACTTCTTATGATAATGGAGCTATTCTTTCTGCTTCCAAATCATTGCAACTCCTCTTGAAATCCCAGCTTTGATGCTTTTTCTGCATTTTTTACTGTCACTATAGAATTTTGAGCAAAGCAATACAATTCTGGAACTTGTCTTTAGTGGTTAATGACCCAGTCAAGCATCCTGCTTGAAGTAGATTTTACTACCATCACCTACCTTAAAAGTTTAACATACATCTGAATTCATCCCATAAACTTCTAATATGTTTCCACAGTTCCCACAAATCAGATTTAATATCCTGTTATATCTTTTCACTAAACTCGTTCCACCATTCTTCTTCTTCTTGTTTACCTCCATAGCTATTTAAAAGCAGACTTCCGCTATGCAAGTGCAAGTTTTTAAAACCAACTTACTGTAGACCATTTCCTTTGGATGAAATGACTTCACCCTGTTTGCATCCAAAAGAAAGTCACTCTTTATTTGTCCAGCTTTTCCCAACCTTTTTTGGCATTGGAAGTAGATGTTGTGCTAGTCTCATGCATGCATGTTTATTCTCCAAAAGTTTAGTATGATGTACTCAGCTGTTCATTCCCCTGAATCATGTGATTGAAATTATTTATATTTACTATGAGTAGAGAGGTTTATTCAGAATAAATGGTAAAAAACCTTGTATGTGATTGGGCAAACCTCAGGAGCAGAGATCATATGTGAGTGATTTTGTTAATATCCATATATCTTCTGAAGTGTGTATTTTGCCCCGTGTGCATTCAAACATTAAGAAGTTATGAAGAATCGTTGTCCAAAAATCTACTCATGTCCCATGTTGAATGTTTTGCTTTCGGCTTGATGACTAGCAGTAGGAGTATCACAGAGTTGAGTTAGTTGATTGTTTAAATGTGTTAGAGGAATCTGTATTTTATTGTACTATCAGCACTTGTTTTGTACCGTATTTGGAATACCTTTTTTCCAGAGCAAAAAATGGAGAATCGAATTCAGTTTGAGAGAAGTAGCAGACAAGTCTGACCTATCAATGTATATGTGTCGGTTTGTAAACAATGTATGTATACAGGTTCACACGAATTAAGTTTATTTATGCAAATTTAAGTTAAAAGTAAGAGTTTCTCTTTCAAGAAACAGATATTAATGTAGAATGGATGCAAAAGAATTTGGACATCCAATTTAAAGAGGGAGGGAAAGTTGTTACGACCTTTCCGATGAATTTGAATTTGTGTGACCTTTCCGATGTATAGTTCTCATTTACGAGGTGACCGATGCATACATCCTTAGAGACTTTTTGTGCCCCTAAAGCTACAGATTTTGAAGAACTGGATTCCTACCTTGGAAAATTTAACTCGTCTGGGCTATGTGATTGGGCAATCAGATGGTCATATTTTCAGAAGTTCATTGAATGATGGAATTCACGTAATTTTGATGAAAAGGTTGTCAGTTATGGTTGGTCTCATACTGATATTTGTCTTTTCAGGTCATCCAAGCGGTCCATCGGGGTCAGATCCAATAGCGATGATGGAATATTACATGAAGAAAGCTGCACAAGAAGAGAAGCTGAGGGCACCGAGATCATCAAAAGATGAGATGCCTCCGCCTGCTTCTCTCCAAGGTTGGTCACTAATTTTACTCTATTCCGCTGTATCAATGTTCTGATCTTCCTGTCAAGTTTAGAATCTCAGGTATCTGAGCTCAAAATAGATGCAGGTATTGTTTATTAAAACATATGTAATTCTTCTGATATCTTACTTTCAGTTTCAGTTCCAGGAAAGAAGGGTCATCATATGGGAGACTATATCCCGCTTGAAGAGCTTACTAAGTTTTTGTCTACCTGCAATGATGCTGCTGCTCGGAAAGCTGCCATAGAAGCGGCAGAAAGATCAAAAATACAAGCTGATAATATTGGCCACAAACTTCTGTCGAAAATGGGTTGGAGAGAAGGTATATCCCCCCCTCTAGGAAAACATGGACCGGGTCGGGTGCAAATAACTTGGACTGGTACATTTTAGAGGAAAAGGAGGATTTCCCTCTTTTATTAGACATTTGCTTAGGGGCAGGGCTATTCAATTTTAAGAGTCTTCTATTGAGGTTGAAGGGGCATGAGGTTAGCAGTTGGGACTGTTCTGCACTCGATGAGGCTACCCTCAGTCTGAGGCGCATCCCCACCCCATCTTGTTTATTCAAGTGCATAAATGCACCATTTGTAGCTAGTTGTTTTGGCTATTAGCTTGCTGTAAACTTTTTGGGACTTGTAGTTGAAGTTCTGATATTGTATATTTTGTGTTGCCAATGCTTAGAATTTCTTGAAAACTTTTGCTTTGGTATGCAAGTCAAGCACATCTATGTAGGTAGTTTTAATGATTTCGTAGTCACAAATTACTAGTCCTTGAGATGCAAATAGTTCATGTTTAGGAGTTAGAAGCCGCAAATTCTGATGGAGTCTAATCTTTATGAGAAACTGCAGGTGAAGGACTAGGAAGCTCAAAAAGTGGTATTGCAGATCCAATCGCGGCCGGAAGTGTAAAATCAAATAACTTAGGTGTTGGTGCTTCTCAACCCGGGGAAGTCACTCCAGAAGATGATATCTATGAGCAATACAAGAAACGAATGATGCTAGGCTACAAGTACAGGCCAAATCCATTGGTATGTGCTTTATCTTCTTTATAATTGAACTTTCTTTTATGGTTGGGAGCTTCTCCTTTTTATTAGTTTTGTTATTTATTCAGCAAAGTACTCTGAAATCTGATTGATTCAGGTTTTGTATTAAGGGAAAATAAAAAAAAGAAAACAGTAATATATGAGAAGAAAACTCAAGGAACCATCATGGCATCGCCTCCTAAGTGAAAGCAATAGAAGCTTTATGAGTCAAAGATAAAATCCTTTCCTCCACTGTCTAAACCACATGACCACAAAGTATCTTGTCACCTAACAGGAGTATCCTGCTTAGGCAGTGTATTTGTGTATAAACTATCGCCTCACAAGGACTTTCAGTTCGTTCTCTCTTTGGGAATTTGTTTTTCGGTTTAGAAAGAGTAGAGAGGGGTGGATGGAGGAGAATTAATGTTTTAAATTTTCATCATAACTGGGACTAAGGCTGTTACATGTGTTTTTGCAGAACAATCCGCGGAAAGCATACTACTGAAGCAATTTGCAAGCTGGCCTTCTACTCAACCTCTGTATTGGAGTAAACTTGAGTTTGTTATAGTTTTGACAAGTATTTGGAAATTGATGTTATTCTGGTCTAAATACTGCTACTACAAGTTTGAATTCGTTGTATCTAAGACATTGAAAATGACATGTCGTTTGAACTCCAATATATCTTTCGGCGCCTCTTGTTTATTCAAAGTTTTCACTTGAACATGTCTACAGCAATATATCAAAGCCACAAAAAGTTCGTCTTCAAAGTAGCCTATGCTATTCTGCTCTATCGTCTGTGTGCTTTGTCTATGATGCTGAATATGAGGGTAGCACACTTAGATTTTGATGTATTAAGTCATATAGTAAATCCTTCACTTTTTTGGAACTATATTTTACATTTTCAGAAATTGCATAATTAGTTATGTTAAACCATAATATCTACTATACAAAAGTACTTTGCTGTTTGAAAGATCGTTGTATAAAGGAGAACAAAAGTCAAAACCTCTAAAGTAATTATAGTGGCAGTGTAGGAAATCCCCAACAAGAGCACCAAATTCTTAACAAAGCGAATACACTTTGTGGTACTATTAACTATTCAATTCTCGAATTAAGGCAATATCAAAAGGAAGTCATGGATGCTTCAAATTCTTATCCAAAGGTACAATATCTAATTCCAAATCCATTTGGAATTCAGAAAGCGAAAAGGAAACAAAGAAACTAGTTTAATGTAGTCTTAACAGAGTTCATGTCCTAAATTGTCAATTATCCCTTACAATATCATGCAAATGCTTACGTTTTACATTCTCCTCTTCCTTTTCTTGATCCTATATAGTCGAATGAAGATAGGATGAAATTTGAAACACACTGCAGATGTGATTTAAATTCTTGGTTTCCACCTGTTGAACTTTTGAAATTATGGATTCAAAATTGAAGTGTATACTACATATATGTTTTGTATCAAAATATTAGGCTTATTGAACCGTTGACTATATACTTCTTCCGGGGCAATTCACACGATTGCCCTTATTTTAGTTGGTCTTTAATTTTTGTCCTTCACTTAAAAAAAGATCAAAAATTTCTTTGAGGTTGTGGGTTTGAATCTCAGCAGAGTTAAAAAGAAAAAAAAATCCGCAAGACAAGATTTCATTAGAAAATATGTTTTATGCCTCAAGTGACATAATTACTATGTAATTATGCCTCCGAAAATACCTTCAAAGTTGTGGGTTCGAATCCCAATAGAGTTAAAAAGAAAATAATTCGCAAGGTAAGCTTTCATAGAAATTATGCCTATTCGGCTAAAGTTGTATAGAGATTATGCAGGGACATAGTTTCTATGTAACTACGCCTGAAGACAAAGTTTAGTTACATAGAAACTATGTCTCTTAAGGTATAATCTCTATATAACTTTGGTCGAATAGACTTAATTTCTATGAAAATTTTGCCTTGCGAATTATTATTATTATTATTTTTTGATTCTGCTGAAATTCGAATCCAGAATTTCTGATTTAGTACACCCGCGAATAAATGATATTTTTACCCATAAAATTTCGGAAAAAATTAAAGAACAGCCCGTCTGAAGGCAATCCACCCAATTTTTTGCTTCTTCTGCCTCTGCGGCCCCAACACCTTCGCTAATTCCAAAAAGATGCAAAATTCGACGAAAAGAAAAGCCAGAAAGTTTAACAAAATTTCGAAAAACAAAAATAATCAGAGGGGATAAAAGGCTACTTTTCTTGGTCCTTTTTGGGTAGCTTCATATGGAGCGGAGGAAAAAGAAACGGAAAGCAAGTGTCAGGTTTCAGAAGAAAGAGGAAACTGAAAGAAGATATAACTGATCAACTTTTGGGAATACATATTTGTCGAGCTTATGATGAGAATCATCCAACTCAGTCTCTTCCTAATCTTCATGCGTCAATTACTAATCTCTTCATTACAATCCTCATATTATTAGTAATTCTTATATAAATTTGCTTCCAAACCAAACGACCCCTAGTATTAGTATTAATCTTTTAATTAAGCAGATATTCTTGCTAGTAAGCAATGTAACATATGGCCAAAAATTCTTAACAAAGGGAGTGTTCTTCTTGTGTTGTATTAATTTTTCAGCTTCCAATTAAAGAAAGCCATAAAGACGAAAATAAGAATGAAGGGTACAAGATATATGCCCCCCAAATCTAATTCCAAAATCCATCAGGAATCCAGAAAAGCAAAAGGTAAAATATAGCCACACTTCTGACCAATCCTAACATTTGCTTTAACATTTAAACGATATCTTAGGTTCCTTAGTGCTTGATTTAGTTTTTTTTTAAATTTTTATAATTCAAGTTAAAGAAGATCTTTATGTAAATATTTAAAGTAGAAACTCAAGAGACAATAGTTCTGAAGTTTTAGTTGGCAACTTTTCCACCAGTCATTGGCTCATTGCACATATATATCATTAATTGCCAAGTTGCCACTTCCTCAACAAAAATAAATAAATTCATGTTGCCTTCTATCGTTTTCACTTCCATATATGTTGGTTAATCAACTAAACATGCTTTAATTAAAAAGATGCAACTTGTAGATACTAAAAATATATATAATTGTTATACTAACATGAGTGTAATTGAGGCAAATATTTTCCATCATTACATCATTCCTTGAATACAATATTATATACATTTGTTAATGTTAGGTTTTGTGTCATGACATTTTTTCTAACATATCATTTTTAGAGCTAAGTTAAAATCAGAAAATATTGGACCAAATATCTTGACATTCGGAAGGATATTCTGGTAACTATTTTACCTATCTTCACAGACATATTTCAGAAAAGTGTGATTTTTTTATCACATGACAATTGACTTGACAAAGAGTCTTTGAAGCAGATTGCAAACGAGAAAGATCAAGTCCAAGAGATAGCTTAACTTAAGGAGCAAGACGTGTGAAAAAAAAAGTCCAAGTAGTTGAGATTTTCGTGCCTCAAGCTACTGTCTCTCGTGTCCCTTTTAGCTCAACTTCCACGACCCCGTTGAAGAGTCTTTCAAAGGAACTCTCTACTATAAATAGAGAGGTCACTTCAGGATTGATATCGAATTTGAGTGAAAGCGATATAGAGATCTCGCAAATATCGATCAAGTAGATGGATCATTTGTGTTGCTTGTATTTGTGGCGACGTACATGGACATTATAATTGCTCCTTAGATTATAGATTTGTTCTTTCATTGAAGCAATTGTAATGAGGTGTTGATCACTTCTATTTAGATAGATTTTTCAGGCATAAATCATATGCGACTTAACCTTTTTTATTCCTTTTTGTATCAGCTTGTAATTATATATATATATATATATATATATATATATATATATATATATATATATATATATATATATATATATATATAATACCTTTGGTCATTGACCATCATGGGTTATATTAATATATAACCTATGAAAATTAAACCTTTGTGTTTTTTATCTATTTCCGTTGCACTTTAATTCTTTCAAAGGTTTTCTGTTTTTATCCAAATGCCATTACTTATGTCAGACGACATTTCAGCTGACATTTGACATTGTTTCCGCATACGTTTCAGTTGTTACTTTGCTATTTGATTTTATTAAATCCATAGTATAATCCACAGGACCCAACAAGTGGTATCAGAGCCGACACTTAACATAATAAGTGCTAAAGTCATTTTACTTTAACTATGGATCCGGCTAATCCAAATATTGGTAGACTTCCTATATTAGATGGTTCAAATTATCCTTATTGGAAAATTCGCCTACGTTCTCATATCAAATCCATTGATGTGAGAGCATGAAGATCTATTACAAATGGATATACTGTTCCTATGCTCCCACCGATCGAGGAAAGCGACATATTACCTAAGCCTGAGGTCAAATGGAGTGTGGAAGAAACCAATAGTGCAGACTTCAATGAAAAGACTCTAAATGCTATTTTTGGATGGATATATCTTTATATGTTCAAACTTATCCAAAATTGCTCCACAGCCAAGGAAGCTTGGGTTACCCTATAAACTCATTGTGAAGGTAGCTCAAGTGTTCAACGAATGAAGCTCCGCATGCTCATGAGTAAATATGAACGATTAAGGATGAAAGAGACGGAGGATATTAAAACCTACTTTGAAAAGTTGATCGACATTTCCAACGAATGTCAAGTACTTGGGTCTCCACTGACCAACAATCAACTTGTGGAAAAGGCACTCCGTTCTCTTCCTGAAAAAGTTCAATATTAAGATATGTGCGATTGAAGAAGCCCACAACCTTGCTACAATGGACCTCCATACGTTAATGAGCATTCTCACAACATATGAGATGATTATGGAAAATCAAAGTACATTGTATAAAAGCAAAAATGTTGCTCTTCAAGAAAAATCCTTAGAGATGCAAATCAATGAAGAGGATGAATGTCTTGAAGAAATCGGTGATGGTGCTAATGTTGTCCTTCTTACTCGAAAATTCAATACGATGTTAAGGAGGTTCAACGAGGATAAAAATAAATCTAAACCCAAAGAGAACCAAAGCCAAGGCTTCAATCCAATATTCACTAAAACCCTCCCTACAACGCAAAAAGGAAATCAACTTAGGAGGACCAACTCAGACCTTAACAAGTTTGATCCCAAGCAGCTTGAAAGTATACAATACCATGCTTGCTCGGGATGGGGCCATTATGCCAACGAGTGTGCAAACACCTTAAGAAAATTTGAGAAGAGTCTATGAGTTTCTCTAAGTGACGATGAAGGCGAAGAGGAAGAAGATCCAGAAATAGAGTCACAAGCTATGCTGACCACTGTTTTGAGCGATCATCGCGGATGATGAATATGTCATTGGTGTGTTGTCCCGAATGTCACAACATTTTCGGCAACATCAACGATGACATCTGCAGGTCCAGTAACATCCGACAAATACAAATTTTTTAACTATCCAGATGTTAATTGTTTTAGTGGTTTTATTTCTAGTTGTGAATCTAACCTTGAGACTCAAGTCGACTCAAAGTACGACATGATTAAAGAATTGCAAAAACTTTGCAAGGACTTAATTGTTGAATCCAAGAAACTTGACTCAAAAGTAAAATCTTTAACTCTTGAGAATGCAGGTTTGAAAGACACAATAACCCGACTAGAGGTTACCCTTACTAAAAAGGATCTTGAATTTGGTAAGATCAGTGCGAAGTTGGATTTAGCCGAAGCAACCTTCCGAAAGCTCAACACCGGTACTTCCAAACTAGATGAAATTCTAAGTGTTAGTCAACCACAACATGCAGGTTTGGGTTACAAGAACTCCTTTAATGCTGTATGCTCCAACTTGTTTGACAAAAATAAGACAGTGGGCTTCGTAAAAAAAAAAGAATTTTGTGTGCCATCACTGTAACAAGACTGACCACTTAAAACCTTACTGCTTTAAATTGCAAAAGTCCAGGAGCAGAATGTCGTCGAAAATACTGTCCAACATTCCAGACAACACTCGAGGCAGTTTTTCAGAGTCCAGAAATAGGAAAAAGGTAAAGAAGGTCTGGATTTCCAGTATGAATGTGAGATGTAATGTAGCTATTACTGCGTTGAGGACTAACATTTCAGGATCGTGGTACTTCGACAGTGGATGTTCTCGACACATGACGGGGACAAAAGAGTGTCTAAAGAACTATGAGGCTCTAAGTGGAGGTAATGTCACATACGGAGGTGGAGGAAAAAGTAAAATCATAGGAAGAGAAACCTTAGTGTTCTTGGAGTTCCAGCACTGAAAAATGTCTTGCACGTTGACGCTTTAATGGCTAATCTAGTCAGTATAAGTCAATTGTGCGATGACGATCTAGAGGTAAAGTTTAACAAGTATGTTTGTACAGTTACTAATGAAGCTAACCAATGTGTAATGACAGGTACAAGAACGAGCGGTAATTATTATCTTGTTGGAGAATAAGAGATTTGCAATAGTGTTAGGACCGATGACACGACCTTGTGGCATAAAAAATTAGGGCACTTCAATTACCACAACCTTAAAAGATTAATTTCTTATGAGGCAGTAAGAGGCATCCCTAAACTAAGTCCTAAGGATAAAACAGTGGTCTGTGAATATTGTCTCAAAGGTAAGCAAACCCGTGTCTCCCACAATGTTGTCCAAAATGACGGACAACATTCTGGTACGTCTCACTGTTTTCAGTTTTTGCACATGGATCTTATGGGTCCAATCGAGGTAGACAGCCTAGGAGGCATGAGGTACTCATATGTGATTGTGGATGACTTTTCCAGATATTCTTGGATATTCTTTTTAAAGGAAAAGTCTCAAACGTTTGACATGTTCAAGGTACTACACTCTAGAATAAGAAATCTATATCATTCCTCTATTTTTCGGATTATGTCCGACCATGGAAAAGAGTTTGAGAATAGTCAGTTCTCTACATTTTATGAGAAAAAGAGTATTTTCCATGAGTTTTCTGCTCCCAAAACCCTACAGCAAAATGGTGTTGCAGAGAGAATGAATAAGACTTTACAAGAGATGGCAAGAGTCATGCTGAGTTCTAAGAAGTTATCAAAACGTTTTTGGGCAGAAGCTCTAAATACTGCAAGTCACATCACGAATATAATCTATCTTAGGTCTGCAACTAAAATGACACCCTATGAGCTTTTGAATGGAAAGAAACCCAATTTGCGTTACTTTCATGTGTTTGGGTGTGTATGTTATGTTCTTAATGATAGAGATCACCTAGCTAAATTTGACTCTAAAAGTGATAAGATAATTTTTGTAGGCTATTCCCAAAATTATCATGCTTACCGAGTGTATAATCTGAGAACTAAAATCGTACAAGAATCTGTTAACATTGTCTTTGATGATTTTGATGACCTTACAGGAAATAAGCAGTAGATGATGTTATAATAACTGTGGAAGATGCACAGAAAGCAGAAAATCCAGATGTTGCTCTAAATATGACGACATCTGCAGCAACACCTGAAGCAGAAACCGAGAACACTGCAGGTTCAGATGAGGATTCAGAAGCTGAACTTCATGACCCAGTACGCAAGGATCCCTCATCTAGGATTAAGAGAAATCATACTACAGAACAAGTGATAGGAGAGGTGTTCGAAGGTGTTAGAACAATAAGGAAGGAACCACGGAATTATCGAGATATGGTGAAATATGCGTGCATGTCCACCGTATATCATAAGGTAAGTCATTATTGTTATGTATCTACATTGGAACCAAAGAATGTAAATGAATCACTCAAGGATAGTTGGTGGGTACAAGCTATGCAAGAAGAATTAGAACAGTTCACCAGAAATGAAATCTGGGATTTAGTTCCTCGCCCCAATGATACTAATGTTATTGGAACTAAATGAATCTTTAAAAATAAATTAGATGAATCTGAAACTGTAGTGAGAAATAAGGCTAGACTAGTTGCTCAAGGATACTCTCAAGTTGAAGGGATTGACTATGATGAAACCTTCGCTCCAATTGCTATAATTGAGTCAATTAGATTGTTGCTTGCCATAACTTGCTGTTTGAAGATCACTCTACATCAAATGGATGTAAAAGGTGTTTTATTGAATGGATATATTGATAAGGAAGAGTGTATGTTGAACAACCTAAAGGATTCGAAGATCCCCACCATCCACAATTTGTATACAAGCTGAAAAAGGCCTTGTATGGATTGAAACAAGCTTCACGTACATGGTATGATCGTTTAACTCAGTCTCTTCTTGAATTTGGTTTCAAACGTGATGTAGCTGATTGTACTTTGTTTATAAAACACAATGGAGTAGATATGGTCATTGCTCAAATCTTTTTAGATGACATAATTTTTTGTTCGACTTCACATTCCATCTTAAGACATTCTTCGAAGCTATGTCCTCAACATTTGAGATGAGCATGATAGGGGAATTAACCTTTTTCTTAGGCTTGCAGATAATGCAAAATGAGGAGGGAATCTTCATCTCCCAGAGTAAGTATGCCAAGAATTTGGTCAAGAAGTTTAGATTGGAGAATGCTAAACATATGAGGACTCCAATAAGATCAACACAGACCATATGCAAAGATGATGTTGGGGAAAATGTCGACCCAACACTGTATCGTTCTATGATAGACAGTTTCTTGTATCTCACTGCTAGTCGTCCTGATCTAATGTTTAGTGTATGTGTGTGTGCTCGATTCCAAGTCTGTCCCAAAATCTCCCACTTAAATGCCATAAAGCGTGTCATCAAATATGTTGTCGGCACATGTGAGTTGGGAATTCGGTATTCCAAAGACACTAATACTAATTTTATAGGATATAGTGACTCGGACTGGGCTGGTGATGTGGAGGACAGAAAGAGTACAAGTGGATGATGTTTTTACCTTGACAATAATTTAGTTTCTTGGTATAGTCACAAATAAAATTGTGTCTCACTCTCAACTACTGAATTTGAATATGTAGCAGCTGGGAGTTGTTGTTCTCAATTAATATGGTTAAGACATATGTTAGACGACTATGGTTTTTCAAATAATATCTTAGTTTGTATTGTGATAATATGAGTGCCATTAACATTTCAAAAAATCCAGTTCAGCACTCTCGTACAAAACATATAGATATTAGACATAATTTTTTGAGAGATTTGGTTGAAAAACAGCTAGTACAAATTGATTATGTTGACACACTCCATCAACTAGCTGATATATTTACAAAAGCTTTAGATCAAGAGATATTTTCCAGCTTGAAAAACTCTCTTGGTCTCTGTACTTTCTGAATTCGGCACTGTTGGGCGAATGTTGTCTGAAATGTCTTTAACATTTCGGGTGACATTTACCCTTGTAATATCAGAATCTGATTTTCAGTATATTGTTATGTCTGATTTTTTGTTCATACATGTGTGGTTTTTCAAATAAGAACATGATTTTAATGTGATACCGTTCTCTACGATGATATTAAATAGCATAAAAGAGTATCAAAATAAGACAAAACCTTTGTAATTCTCGGCAATTGTGAAAATTGGGTAAAACCCTTGGAAATGGATACCGTTCCTATACTATAGGAGTATCAAAGTGCTTAATAAAAAGAAATTATGAGGATGCTACATAAATATTCTTGTTTTTTGACACGAAAAATAAGTTTCGTATGTGTTTTATGATTAGATCTAGGACTCAATGAAAAAATGTTACATTGTTCTGGAGATTGAACTCATAAAATCATATATGAAACATGTCTTGATTTATTGCCGAAATGTAAATGTTCTTTAGAGATTATGATACGTGTGTTGTTCAAAATGTTGCTAACATTACTGTTGACATTCTCAGATACTGATATTTGTTAGGATGCAGTGTGTAGCTGATTTTTGAAAATTCAGTTATATTTTTTACCTACTGTGTGCCGTTGGTCTTTGAACATATTTTAATGCTTTTGTTGATAATGATGTAATCTTGATGTTTATCTTTTAAAACTCCAAATTTTAGGAACAAGTATTGGAATACAATACAAACTCTTAAAATCTGAAAACAAAAATATTTTTGCCAAGTGTATAAATTCATCTTCAAATGTTATTCATTTCTAGTCTAGTTTTTTCCCGTAATTTTTTTTAAAAAGGGAGAAAATCATCACATCATCTCGGTTTAAACACCAAAACTGATGGATCCATTCTCAAATACTCCATCTTCCAAAACCCTCAAAAACCCTAAAATCTCTTCATCTTCTTCACCATTTTCGCTCATGGATATTTTTCCAATGCCAAAGAAAATGTCTCATAACATTTCTGAAAGCACCCCAATGAGCACAAGTCCTTCTCAGTGCACTGACATTGTACTAAGTGTTCATCAAGAACCTCTTGAAATCAGTTACCCTGGAGATAACAATAACCCAATCGACCTGAACGCAACTCCAGATATGTCGTGTTTAGGCAAGCGTGAAGGGACCTCCAAGTTTTCAATAAGGAGGTCAACAAGAATCTATGAAAGGGATGTTGAAGCACAACCAGCGAGAAAAAAATCGAAGATCGAGGAGGAGGTTCCGGTTCATCCATGCCCTAGTTATGACTGAGATGATTCGGATTTTGATTGGTTTTTTGGAAGTAATGCCAAGAAGACGCCTTCAGTTGAACAACAAACTGAAACCATAATATCACCATCTCATTCTGAGCCCCTTGTTCCTGATGTGGTGACATCATCTAAAGATAGTGAGATTCCGGACGAAACACCATTGAAGAAATTCTGTCCGAAAAGAGTTCAACAATCTCCAAAGTCAAGTGCTGAACCAGATGCTGCCCGAAATGTCATGACATCACAAGCAATATTTCAGTCAACTCTTGAAGAAACTCACTCACCAATCTCCTTTAGTAGAACAAAATCAGATTCGTAATCTGTTAAAAAAGTAATCTTTTTCTTTGAGAAATTCCATTCAAGAGTTGCTTCCAAAAATTGGGCTTGGTATAAAAATAGAATTGTAAAGTCTGAAAAACATTAGACATTACTTCATGTTCATAATATGACCTTGTAGAGTTTCTCAATCACAGACATCTCCTTGGATCAGTCACAAACAAAGGGTCTTACATTGATGAAATAATCAGGTTATTCTATGCCAACTTAGAATCTGTTATTGGAAATACCAACTCAAAACATTTTGGGAAAGTATACTTCTATAATAGGATGTATCAATTCAGACCTGATGTAATCAACCAATGTTTGGATCTATATGTCATAGAGAATGATAAGAAGTCTGACCCTGCAATGCACAATAAAGATAAAGTTATTGAGTATCTCACCGAAGGTATAATGACGAAATGAACCTCTCGGTGCCCTGCCTCAAAATTGACTGCCTTATTTTCTACCCTACATAAGCTTGTTGTTCATAATTGACTTCCTTCGATGAACGAGTCTATTGTTACTTCAGAACAAGCCTTCCTATTGTATAAAATTGGAAAAAGTTTAAAAGTTGACTTGGGCAAAACAATCTTCAATCAAATAGTCAACTTAGCTAAAAAGAATCCAATCTAATCCTATCTTTCCCTGTTTAATCTTCAAAGTACTTATCAAACAAGGCTTTAAACCAAAGAACAAGGACAAATTTGGGAAAGCACCAGAGATATACACTGTGAATAGGACAATTCTGAAAAGCAAAGACAGAATCATTGACTTACCTTGGAAGCTGGAAGACAGAAAAATGAATGTTGACAAAAATGTCTCTAACATTTTTGACACACTGAATCAGTCCAGTCTCCTATGTCTGATGATTGGATTGTGCGACAGATTGCCAAAATCATTGAACAACTATTTGAAGTTGATAGTATGAAAGCTCTGGTTCAAGCTAGAGATCATCTTTTCTCATTGCTTTCTTCCCAAAAAAGGGGAGAAGATGTGCAGGGGAGACAGAAGATGCAGTTGGGCAAGAAAAAGAGGAAGCCGAGACTACCAAGGTCGCAGCTACTCGTGGCCCTGGTACTGGTGCAGGGGGAGCTTGGCAGTAAGGTGTTGACTGAAGTTGAGGTTGAAATCTACTAAGACTGTTGTTGTTGTTGTTGTGTTGCTGCCGAGACACTGTTGGCTAAATTTTTGTTGCTGACCATGGTGTTGAATGATGGCTAATGCCGAATGTTCTATTCAGCTGTGTTTAAACATTGTGATGTTTTTAAGACAATCTTTGATACTATTGTTTTTTGGGTTGTAAAGTTCTATTGATGATGATTATGTGAATACTGCCATAGATGTTTATTTTTCACTAACAGTTTTCTAATCCTATATATATGGTATATATATATATATATATATATATATATATATGTATATTATATATGCTTTGTTTTTATATACCATCACAGGTTGAGGAGGAGCATGTATGTGGACCTGCCGTCGCTATAGGTCACTTGCACTTATTCGACTAGGTTTTGTGAAGAAAGACAAAAAGGGGGAGAATGTTAATGTTAAGTTTTGTGTCATGACATTTCCTAACATATCATTTTCAGAGCTAAGTTAAAATCAGAAAATGTTGGACCAAATGTCTTGACATTCGGGATGACATTCTGGTAACTGTTTTGCCTATCTTCACGGACATATTTCAGGAAAGTGTGATCTTTTTATCACATGACAATTGAATTGGCAAGGAGTCTTTGAAGCAGATTGCAAACGAGGAAGACCAAGTCCAAGAGCTAGCTTAACTTAAGGAGCAAGACATGTGAAGAAAAAGTCCAAGCAGTTGAGATTTTTGTGCCTCAAGCTACTGCCTCACGTGTCCTTTTTAGCTCAACTTCCACGACCTGTTGAAGAGTCTTTCAAGGGAACTCTATACTATAAATAAAGAGGTCACTTCAGGGATTCAATATTCAGAATTTTAGAGTGAAAATGATATAGAGAGATCTCCACAAATATCGATCAAGTAGACTGGATCGCTGAGTTGCCTGTAGTTGTGACGACATTCTGTCCGACATTATAATTGCTCCTTAGATTCTAGATTTGTTCTTTCATTGAAGCAATTGTAATGAGGTGTTGATCACTTCTATTTAGATAGATTTTCCAAGCATAAGTCATCTGCGACTTAACCTTTTTTATTCTTTTTTGTATCATCTTGTAATCTTGTAAGAGAAGGAATATAATATATATATATATATATATATATAAGGCAATATTTCAAAAATTTGCACCATCCTCATCCAAAAAGAGCTCTTCAGATGATGAGGAAGAACCCCTCCTATAAATACCCCGACTACTACACCACAACAACATGAAGAAAATTCCATGGCACCCAAAAAACCCCAAAATACAAATACCAAACCAGTGAAAACAGAAAAGGAAAAATCTCCAGAAAAACCAATGTCCTGGTATGATGCAGTTATGATAGAAGAACGTGAAAATTCCAGCAGCACAGAATCTGTGCAAAAGAAACCAAATTCTTTTTTTGTGAATTATGTTCTTGATATATTTATATATGAGTTAGTTTAGAATTCTCCCTTCTCTCTAGAAGTTTGAAGATCTTTCAGTTTATCCCTTTAGTAGATTAATTACTTAAATTCCTCAAATACCTTCTTCATATGACCTCGGGGAGTCATTGAAGATCAATATTCCCAAATATACCTTACCCGAAATTATCCAATTGATATGATTCAGTTCACTCACTGATTCATACCAGTTAAATCCTAAATACACCGTTCGGAATTAAACTCCTTGTAAGTATTTTAAAGTTTTGAATAAAAACGATTATGGATGGCACTGCCTCCTATATCTTTTAAATATTCATGTTCTTTAAATTCTTGCATTTAAATTCACATTTTTAATTATTTAAATTCTTGCAACATTGTTCTACCACCTACTGCAATTAAATTCCAGTCTTTAAATTATTTATACCTGCATCTATGGTTGGCACAACCACCTACTTTAAATTTCTTTAAATTTCGGCACTTAAATTTCTTTAAATTTCTGCAGAACCTTACAATTATGGTTTCCTTTATGAGGAACCTTAGCTAAGTAATTTACTCTCTATTTACTTGTCGTATTATTTAATTATCTTTATATTATTCAATCTCTTATATACCAGTTCATTCCCTATTTATTGGCACCTTTATATATATACAATACCTTTGGTTATTGACCATCATGGGTTATATTAATATATAACATATGAAAATTAAACATTTATATTTTTTATCTATTTCCGCTGCATTTTAATTCTTTCAAAAGTTTTTATCCAAATGTCATTACTTATGTCAGACGACATTTCAGCTGATATTTGACACTGTTTCTGCATACGTTTCAGTTGTTACTTTGCTATTTGATTTTATTTAATCCATAGTATAACCCACGGGACCCAATAAGATTAATACAAAATTTAATTTAGGCTATAGTTATGACCGAATATACTAAGAATATTTACAACCTAAATATACAATATTTGATTGGATTATGGAAATAATCAAGGATTATTTTCATAATCTATCATTCCCCCGCAGTCTTAGCGGGAGATTTTCGTACATTGAGAATGTCTCTGAAGTCATCAAAAAGTATCCGCGGAAGATCTTTTGTGAATATATCAGCAATCTGATATCAGGACGGGATATGAAAAACACGGACTTGTCCACGGGCAACCTTTTCACGAACAAATAAAATATTCATCTCTATATGTTTGGTGCATTGATGTTGTATGAGATTCCCGGATAGATATATCGCACTCACATTATCACAATAAAGTATGATCGCCTTTTTTATTGGACACTGGAGCTCCAATAATATATTACGGAGCCAACATGATTCAGAAACAACATTTGCTACCCCTCTTTATTCTACTTCATCACTAGACCGAGATAGCGTGGGTTGGCGCTTCGACGACCACAAGATCAAATTGTCTTCGAGAAATACACAATAACCCGAGGTGGAACGTCTGGTATCCTGGCATACACCACAATCAACATCAGTATAAGATGTGAGATAAAAAATGGCTCACTTCTACAAATGTAAGTCAAAATCAAGAGTACCCTAAATATACAGCAGAATGCGTTTGAGAGCTCCCATATTTTTTCATTCGGCCATGCAGAGCAGCAGATGTAAGCATACATGTTGAACTACGTGTGAGATATCTGATCTCGTAAAAGTGAGATAATGTAATGTGTCACGACCCGACCCCGGGGCCGCGACTAGTGCCCTACCGGGGCACCCCGTTCAGGTATACATCAGAGAATAGCAGCGAAATATTTATAACACATAAACCTGTAGATAGTAAACATCACTGGCTAGCCGACAAGACCGCCTTCCATAGAATATACTTAACCAAAAGTAAAACAATACAACTTTATTCTTACAGCCCAAACCACAAACGTGACTACAGACCTCTAGAAATAACAACTGTGGCGGGACAGGGCCCCGCCATACCCCTGAATGTACATAATACCTATAGCATCAGGGAAAAACCGTACCAACAAAATAAGCCTCCGGAGGAATGAAGCTTCTGACACCAGACCAGTGATCCTAAGAATGAGGATCCACCACCTGCTTACCCTTACCTGCGGCATGAACGCAGCCCCCGAGGAAGGGGTCGATACTGATATGTACTAAGTATGCGGCGGAAAATCACGAAAATACCTAGTAAGTCTAAAATAACTGGAGACATGTATGGTAATCAATTACAGTACACTGTGCCTTACTAATAATGAAAATATCAAGCATATACTATACTGCATGAAAATAAGAAGCTCATGATCAAAGCAAGGTCACTCACCCGCAGTATCATTAAGCAATCCTACTCTTGGACTATTTCACCCGCATGGGTCGTGTGGACCCGCATGAGGTATTCCTCGCATAGGCTGTACCCGCCCGCATGGGACTATTTCACCCGCATGAGCCCTACGGACTCGCATGAGGTATTCCTCGCATCATGGGTAGCAAATCCACGAAATATGCAAATGCCACAACCCGGGGAATGACCCCGTAATGAATAATATATCACTAGCACAAACCGGCTATCATACATAATATAAGCAAATTAAGAAATCCCCTAACTTCTTATTAGTCTTGTTCATACACATTCTCATTTTAGTTTACTTAAGGCACTAACATGTCTTTATGAAATCCGGGAATTTAACCCAAAGTACTATGTACTTCTACTCTTTTAAAACCTTAGGCAATTGATGCCTTAAAATCAATTTGCCTTCCATCAATTCACGTCATTTATCCTTACTTATTTTACTTAGAGTAAATCTCTCTTTTTAACTTTCCATAAGGCTAATATAACCAACTTCCCATAAAGTCGTTATATTAACTTCATACTATAAGTAAATTACATTTTCCTATATCCAAGGGACTTGTAAATTTAAAACGGAACAAGTATCATATACTTAAAAAACTTCAAGTCCCTTAACCTTGAAAACTTAAGACATCCTTACTACTTTTAAAGAAGTGAGTAAATCCCCTAACTCCACCGACTTGGACACTTTAAAAACGAGTAAAGGATACCAAGGTCTTGTACGTCTACCGTACTATTTAGGTAAAACTATTCATGCTCAAGAGATAGGAAAGTTCCACATACCTCTTCGGGTCAATCCACTTGCTAAGTCAAATATACCGCGTGATCGTCAACCTATAATGACCATAATACGTTTATTAACCTCTAGCTTCAACGTAGAATATTCCAAGTGCAAAGTCACTAAATTCTACGGAAAATCGGGCACCATTTCCTTTGTTTCTACATACTTTGCCATCTTTTTCAAGGTCGAATTCAACATCCAAACGCCACTTTTAAGGCCCAACAATCCGATCAATACAAAGGGGATTACACACCTAATCTTGGATGTGTAAAATTCTGCCCCACAATGCATATTAACTAAATCAATAAGTTAAAGGTAGTATTTTGGCTACAACATGTTCACATACTAACCTTATTCAATCCCTTCAAATCCAAATCATATTTCTTACATGCAATTTATCTAAGAGCAATATTTACAACTACAAGTCATTTCTTCTTCACATGCAACACAATAAACTAGCAAAAGAGAAAAGATTGTTACCTTAGAGCTTACCCAAATTAATCCAACAAATTCACTAGCCTCCTTTCCACAATCACCACCACAAAAACTCCTACAAGCTTGCCAACAAGTTTCCTTCTTGCCACCTTTTTCAGATTTTTCTCAAGCCTTGATTTCCACTTGATTTTCTAGAGAGAAGGGAGAGCTTTTAATTTTAGAGAGAGGAAGAAGCTTGAAGAATGACCAAGTCTTCAAGACTTGGTCAATAAATAGGACATGCAAAATCAGATGAGGGAGGACACTTGTCACCCTCCCATGGCCCTTTTTAAAACAAAGCGTACGATTTCCCCGGCCTCGCGAGCAGTCTCGGCGCGCACTGCGGCCGGCGCGCGACGCTGAAACCTCTTCCAACTATCAGAACTTCCAGCGCCGCGGCCCTGCTTTCCGGCGCCGCGGCTCTGTAAATTCAGCGAACATTTAGAACATCTGGATTCGCGGCCCTACATCCGTGGCGCGACGCGGCTCTCGACCGAAATACTTTTACGTCATTGCGCCGAACTTGTAACTTCCATAACTTTCTACTCCGATGTCCTATCGACGAACGGTTGGCTGCGTTGGGAACTAGACTCAACGAACTACGTACTAGGCCTTTGAAACACCTAGGAACTCATAATGCAACTGAACATAAACCGCCTCAAAGTTGACTAAAAACCCGTCCGAAACAATCCGTCAACCTATCTTTATAAAATTTTAAGTCTTAATCCCTTTCGTACGTTCTCATACGCATGGCCAGAACTACGGTGTATAACATTCTCCCCCCCCCCCCCCTTAGAAACATTCGTCCCGAATGTTCCTTCTATGCACAACAATACTTAAGCATAATTGCCAAATTAAAACTAACAAGCAGGAAAGTGGGTTACCTGGAGGTGTAGGGAACAAGTGAGGATAGTTCTTCATCATGTCCTCCTCTGCTTCCCATGTCATTTCTTCCCTGTTCTTGTTCCGCCATAGGACTTTGACGGAAGCCACATCCTTTGTCCGTAGTCGCCTAACCTGACGATCGAGTATCGCTATGGGACTCTCCTCATATGATAACCCTCTGTCACTGGACATCACAAATCGGGTGCACTCTAAATGGATCTCGATACATTTCCGCAACATGAACACATGAAAAAGCTGGATGTCTTGCCTCCGGATCGGACGTCGGATCCAACTCATGAGCAACCACGCCTGCCTACGGAAAATGCGGTAAGGCCCGATCTACCAGGCTAAGTTTCCCTTCTTCCCAAATCTCATCACGCCGCCGTGGGTGATACCTTGAGGAAGACCCGATCATCTACCTCAAACTCCAAGTGTCGGCGGATGATCTGCATCGACTTCTGCCGACTGCGGTGACAATAACGCTCTGGATAAGCTTCGCTTATCCGGCTGCTTGAATCAAGTCGGCCCGACCAGTGAACTTCTCCCACCTCGACCAGCTATCGGTGACTGCACTTCCTCGTATAAGGCCTCGTAAAGGCGCCATCGGATACTAGAATGGTAGTTGTTGTTATATGCAAACTCCAGAGGTAAATGATCCTCCGGCTACCACGAAATCAATAACACAAGCGTAGCATATCCTCGAGTGCGGATAGTACGCTCGGCTTTGTCGGTCGATGCGAGGATGAAGCGCGATCTTGAGACTCACAGGTCCCTAACCCGCTACGGAAAGACCTCGAAGTTAGCGAAGCCCAGCTCACATGCGAAATGATCGATATTGGCACTCCGTGCAGTCTCACAATCTCTCTGATATACAACCTAGCATAATCCTCGGCCGAAAAAGTCGTCCTGACTGGAAGAAAGTGGGTTGATTTCGTTAGCCTGTCGACAATAACCCAAATGGAATCATGCTTTCTCTGAGTGTGAGGTAACCCTGTAATAAAGTCCATATTGATCACCTCCCACTTCCACATCGGAATATCAATAGCCTGTAATAGCCAGCGGCTTACGGTGCTCAACCTTGACCTGGCGACAATTAGGACATCATGCGACAAAACACGCCACGTCCTTCGTGCCATCCGCAATACACACATCTCGAGGTCATGGTACATCTTAGTCGACCCGGATGAATAGAATAACGAAACGCTGTGTGCCTCACAAAATCTCTTGCGAAGTCTGTCCGCATCGGGAACACACAACCGCCTCAAATCTTAGCACCCATCGGTGGCTACCTCAAATAGACTCTTTTCTTCTTGAAGAAGGCTGCGTCTCGATACCGTACCATAATCGGATCCTCATCGTCGCCTCTTCACCTCGCCGGCGATGGAAGACTCGGCAACCTCTCGAACCGAACTCCATTACTATCGGAACCAATCAAGCGAACCCCGAGGCTCGCTAGGCGATGTAACTCGCGGACCATGCCCTTTTCTCTGTTGCACTGACAGACTACCCATCGATCTGCGACTAAGGGCATCCGCAACCACATGGCCTTCCCTGGGTGGTATAGGATATCGACATCGTAATCCTTAAGTAGCTCCAACCACCGTCTCTGCCGCAAGTTCAGCTCCCTCTGGCTGAAGATATACTGGAGACTCTTGTGGTCTGTGTAAATATCCGCATGAACTCCATACAAGTAATGTCTCCAGATCTTCAAGGCATGAATCACTTCTGCCAACTCTAAGTCATGTGTGAGATAGTTATTCTCATGCTTCGAAATTGTCGAGGCAGCGTAGCTATAACTTTGCCGTCTTTGCATCATTACGCACCCAAGCCCGACACCCGACGCATCACAATAAACCACATATCTATCTAAACCCTCTGGAAGAGTAAGAACTGGGGCGGTTGTCAATTTCTCCTTCAGCAACTGGAAGCTCTCCTCACAAGCATCCGTCCACCAGAACATAGCTGCTTTCTGAGTCAGCCTAGTCAAAGGTGCTGATATGGAAGCAAACTTCTCCACAAATCTCTGATAATAACCCATGAGGCCCAAAAGTGCGCACCTCCGTTGGTGTAGTGGAGTCTAGGCAAGTCTTGAGCGCTCGATCTTTCTTTGTATCAACCCGAATACCATCGGCCCGATAACATGCCCCTAAGAAAGCCACTGAAGCCAACCAAAACTCGCATTTGAGAACTTGACATCTGATTGCGGTCGGAGGACTCCCAACACCGCCCTCAAATGATCTGCATGGTCCTGTTTTGTGCGCGAATAAACCAGGATATCATCAATGAATACTATAACGAACATATCCAAGAATGGCTTGAACACCCGGTTCATCAAATCCATGAATATTGCTGGGGCGTTGGTTAACCCGAAAGACATCACACCGAACTCATAGTTCCCATACCGGTCTGAATGCGATCTTTGGGATATCTGCCTCTCGAACTCTTTTGATGATAACGGACCGCATGTCTATCTTGGAGAAACACCTTGCACCCTGATTGGTCAAACAAATCATCAATCACAGGAAGGGGTATCATTCTTGATAGTTACCTTTTTTGCTGTAATCAACACATACGCAAGGCGTCCATCCTTCTTCTTTACAAATAACAGCGCTCCCAGGGAGAAACACTTGGCACGATAAAGCCTTTTCCAGCAAGTCCTTCACTGGTCTTTCAATTCCTCAACTCGGCGGTGCCGTCGTATGGCGGAATAAATATCGGTCAGTGTGCGCGCCATATCAATGCAAAACTCAATCTCCTCTCTCGGGAGGATGCGGAAGCTTCGTGCGGGAATACGTCAAAACTCCTAACGGCGGAATCGGTGAAAGTGCGGTATCTCGACCTCGATGTCGAATACCGAACCGTATGGTAGATATACCCTTCCGCACAATCTTCCAGCCTTGAGGTAAGAAATAAACCTACCCGCCGGCGCGATATTCCTTCCACTCGATAACCGGCTCGCCAGAAGCGGAACCGTGCAATCTCTCTCTACGATCCATGTTGGCATAGCAAGATGCTAGCCAATCCATACTCGTAATCACATCAGTCGTCGTATCCAACTCTATCAAGTCGGCTGAAGTCGGCGGCCGTATATATAGTCACTGGGCAAGCCTTATATACCCGCTCGGCTACCACTGAATCACCTACTGGCGTAGCCACCTCAAAAGGTTTTATGGACTCAGACTCTATCCCTATTCTACTAGCAATATGAGGAGATATATAGGACAAGGTAGAACCTGGATCTATCAAAGCATATACATCACAACATGAAACCAATAATGTACCTGTGATGACATCTGGTGACGCCTCACGGTCACGGCCAGTGGACATAGCATAAATGTGGTTACGAGGACCGTGGGCGGGACCCCATCACGACCCCTGCGCGGCTGCTGGCGTGAACACCGCCTCGGGCGCATGCCGTCGAAGGCGAAGATCCGACAAGCGACCACTGTCGGTGAACCATAACACTCCCGCCACCTCTGGTCGGGCAATCTCTCTTCAAATGACCCTGCTGGCCACAAGAGTAACAAGCTCCTGGAGGAACACGACACTCTCCTGGGTGAGACCTACCGCATCGAGCACACCGAGATGGGGGTGGTCTCGATCGGTGACGATCTGCCTCGCGAAACCCGAAGTCCTGGAGCCACGACTGCTCTGAATGACCCGGTGATCGGACCTCCTCCGAAACCGAGAAGGAGCACTCTGTCTTTGGCTGAAATGTGGACCTAGTCTGCTGCGAAATTTGTCGCCTCAGCGCCTGAGACCTGCTGTCCAAGCCCTCTTGGGCTGGCCTGAGTCTAGCTGATCCTCCCTCTCTCTGTCCTCTATCCCTACGCACGCTGCATCCCTGGCAATATCCATACACAGGTGAAGAGCCACCCCAAGCATCGATAATCATATGACGGTCTAGCCCCATCACATAACGATGAACCACATGCGCCATATCATTTACAATGGTGTGCGCATACGGCCAATGAGTCAAACTCAGTGTACTCTCGATAGTCCTCCCATTCGCCTCAAGGTCAAGAATTTATCCACGGGCTCTCTCATCTCGGGAGGCGAAGTGATCCAGAAGACCTCTGTGAACTCCTCCCAAACAGTGGAAGAGCACCTCACCTCTAGACAACTCCATGACTCAAACCAGTTCAACGCAATATCGCGTAAGGTAAGAGGCTAGCATGTGGACTCGGCCTCACGAGGCCCTAAGCACTGCATAGTCCATTGTAGCTAGAACAAACTCCACGAGGATCCTCGCCGAATCTCGAACCATAGAACTTCGGGTGGATGACAACCCAGAAATCCGAATCCGTAAGCGCATCGGCTCTGGGTTGGCTGCTGCTCTGTCGTATTTGCCGCTGCTACTATCTTTGGTCAATAGCGGATCTGCTCCGTAATCTCTATACTCGGCCACGGCGTGGGGTGGAGGCTCGTGCTGCGGTCTCGATGGCGCCGCTGCCCGAACTCGTGAGTGGCGGCGTCGTGGAACTCGCCGCGAAACATCATCTCGGTAAAGGCGATCTGTTCCTCGTGACCCTCCGCGTCCTACTAGCGACTCCTCGGTGCCTTGCCGCCGGGCCGCGGTTGCCTTGCGTGGAGGCATAACTGGTACATAAAAGAAAATATCAGAGGGGGTTCAACCTATAACACAGCTCTATTGCACGATCTTAGAGTGAAAGAATGGAAATCAATCCTAAATATCCTGCAGCCTCCTGATTATAGATGTGGTGTACAACACACCGATAATCAAGACTCTACTAGACACGGTCTGTAGACACTTTCCGAGGACTAACTGCTCTGATACCACTTTTGTCACGACCCGACCCCGGGGCCGCGACTAGTGCCCTACCGGGGCACCCCGTTCAGGTATACATCAGAGAATAGTAGCGGAACATTCATAACACATAAACATGTAGATAGTAAACATCACTGGCTAGCCGACAAGGCCGTCTTCCATAGAATATACTTAACCAAAAGTAAAACAGTACAACTTTGTTCTTACAGCCCAAACCACAAACATGACTACAGACCTCTAGGAATAACAACTGTGGCGGGACAGGGCCCCGCCATACCCCTGAATGTACATAATACCTATAGCATCAGGGAAAAACCGTACCAACAAAATAAGCCTCCGGAGGAATGGAGCTTCTGACACCAGACCAGTGATCCTAAGAATGAGGATCCACCACACCTTACCACCTGCGGCGTGAGCGCGGCCGGAAGGGGGTCAATACACAATATGTACTAAGTATGCGAAACTTGAAAATACTGAAAATACCTCGTAAGTCTAAAATAACTTGAGACATGTATGGTAATCAATTACAGTACACTGTGCCTTACTAATAATGAGAATATCAAGCATATACTATACTGCATGAAAATAGGAAGCTCATGATCAAAGCAAGGTCACTCACCCGCAGTATCATTAAGCAATCCTACTCTTGGACTATTTCACCCGCATGGGTCGTGTGGACCCGCATGAGGTATTCCTCGGATAGGCTGCACCCGTCCGCATGAGACTATTTCACCCGCATGAGCCCTACGGACTCGCATGAGGTATTCCTCGCATCATGGGTAGTGTAACACCCCATTTTAACCGGAGTCCAAACGGGAGTACCACGTATGGTTGATTCCTTGAATGTATTTAAGGAGTCGCCACCTAATTATTATAGTGAATTAGGACACTTGATTTATTGCAATAAAAATACCGCAATTAATCTCCATTTAATGGTCTGCGAATTTAATGAGATTCTGGATCAGAGTTCTTTATTATCCTAAAGGGAAGGGGTTAGGCATCCTCTAAGATCCGCTAACTTGCGGTTATCCGTTCAAACCTAGGTTGATTATATATTGACATTTATTCTACCTATTCTAAGCATTTTTACATAATTTACAATTAAAATAAAATGCGATACAGAATAATAAAACTAAAATTAAATAAGACATAAGATAAAATTCTAGGACATCCTTCTAACCCTTTTAGGCATTCTGCACAAGATGATCTCCGGGTACCTGCATAAACACTTAATAAAAGTGTTAGTAAATAAGTAAACAATTTTAAAGTAATAGCAATAATTAATAAATAAAGCCAAAAATAAATCCGTCTTTGTACAGGGAAGGCCTTGGAAATCAGACGGAGATTCCTTCATCGGCCAATATTGCTAGAAAACAATAAAATAGATAAAACCTTCGGATCCGCGCCAAAACAGTAATAGTTTTAAACACGGAGGGCTCAGATATATATAAAAATAAAGTAGGGCGGCTAAACAAGTGCGGCTGCGAGAATTCGCCTTGCCAGCGCATGTTGGTTATCCGGTGTAAGTGGAAGAAATCATCATTGCCCAGAAAGCTTCATTTATTTTATTTTCCGTCTTTGCAAATGTGGAGGCCTCAAAAATCGACGGATAACTTTTTCATTGGCCAAAGTGTAGTATCTGTTCAAAATCAGTAAAAATATCAAGTGTAGTATCTTGTTCAAAATCAGTAAAACCAGCCTAAAATCAGTAGCAAAATAGCCTAAAAATTAGTCCAGCACCATAGCCAAATCAGTAGCAAATAGCCGAAAATCAGTAGCAAAATAGCCTAAAAATCAGTCCAGCACCATAGCCAAATCAGTAGCAAAATAGCCTAAAATCAGTCCGCCAAAAATGGCTAAAACAGTGACAACAAAGGCTGAAAAACAATCCAAAATTAGTCCAGATAACCGACAACAACCATAAAAATGAAGCAATCAAGGTCACCCAGATTTTCGGCCAGTTACAAAAGAAAACGAAGATCAGTCCAACAACTGAAACCAACAACAATATAATCACCACACAATAGGGTTGTCGGAAACATCACACCATAGCCAAGTAAAATACCAAATAACAATAGTAACAAAATGAAACAACAGTGACCAGCACAAATGTCAACGGAGTTCATTTTCCGACGATCTACTTTCAAACCGAGGAGAGCAACACAATACATAAACATATTACCATATATAACAAAAAGTGATTCTGGATCGAAATCCTCTCACTTGATCGCCGTGGTCAAATCCGACGAGACAGAGATGGGGTCGTGGTGTCTGGACAGTGGGCGAGTGGTTGAGGGCGGCTGGCTATGTAGTTCGTCGGAGATGGAACTCCGGCGAAGGGCGGCGGCGGCGGGAAAGGTGAGGAGGAGAGGGAGAGACGACTAGGGTTAGGTTTAGGCTGTGGGGAGTTTAGGGCGGCTGGTTTGAAGTTGTAGGGGGAGAGGGTGAGACGGTTGGGGAGGTGTTAGGGTAGATCCCGATGGTGAGGGAGAGAGTAGGGGTGAGTTTTTGTATAGGAGTGTGGGCTGTTGAAAGGTAAAGAATAGAGGGAAGGGTCTGGGCGGCTGAAGAGGGTGGACGAGAATGAGGTAGGGTAAGGAGAGAGGAGAGTGTGCGGCTGGGGTGATTGAAGTAGGGTTAAGGTAGTGACAGGTGTTGGTTCGCCGGAGATGGAAGGTTAAGGGGGTGGCGGCGACGGGAAAGGCTGAGTGAGAGAGAGAGGGGTACTGAGGTGAGGGAGAGGACCGCTGAGGGTTAAAAGTAGGGTAGACTGCTGGGGGCTGCGTGAATTAGGGTGTGAGTAATGAAAATAGGGTAATGTAGGGTTTAAAGTGAGAGGGTGAGGGACGACTGAAATGATGGAGAGGACTGCTGAGGGTTAAAAGTAGGGTAGACTGCTGGGGGCTGCGTGAATTAGGGTGTGAGTAATGAAAATAGGGTAATGTAGGGTTTAAAGTGAGAGGGTGAAGGACGGCTGAAATGATAAAGTAGGGTAGAAGTAGAGTGTTTATTTTATAGGGTGAGATTAGGTTTAGGGTTTTGGGTATTGGGCTTTGGGTATTGGGTATTGAGTATTGGAGGAAAAAGATGAAAGGTGTATTGGGCCTCAGTTTGGGCTTCAGTTTTTTGCGGATTGGACTGGTTTGGCAAAAATGCAAAATGGGTTAATTATTTAACAGAAAAATTATTTAAAAGATGCAAAATTATTAAAATGCAAATGTCGATGTAATAAAAATACAATATTTGAAAAAAATGTTTAATACCTAATTAAAAGTAAAAAACATGATGCAAATTTACAAAAATAAAATAACATAGAATGTTAGGTAAAAAATATACAAAAATGTCAAGAATTGTGATAAAATGCGGTGTCCTAAAATGCTTAAAATTGCAAGAAATAACTAAAAGATGGGTCAAAATTGGGTGTCAACAGGTAGCAAATCCACGGAATATGCAAATGTCACAACCCGGGGAATGACCCCGTAATGAATAATATATCACTAGCACAAACCGGCTATCATACATAATATAAGCAAGTTAAGAAATCCCCTAACTTCTTATTAGTCTTGTTCATACACATTCTCATTTTAGTTTACTTAAGGCACTAACATGTCTTTATGAAATCCGGGAATTTAACCCAAAGTACTATGTACTTCTACTCTTTTAAAACCTTAGGCAATTGATGCCTTAAAATCAATTTGCCTTCCATCAATTCACGTCATTTATCCTTACTTATTTTACTTAGAGTAAATCTCTCTTTTTAACTTTCCATAAGGCTAATATAACCAACTTCCCATAAAGTCGTTATATTAACTTCATACTATAAGTAAATTACATTTTCCTATATCCAAGGGACTTGTAGATTTAAAACGGAACAAGTATCATATACTTAAAAAACTTCAAGTCCCTTAACCTTGAAAACTTAAGACATCCTTACTACTTTTAAAGAAGTGAGTAAATCCCCTAACTCCACCGACTTGGACACTTTAAAAACGAGTAAAGGATACCAAGGTCTTGTACGTCTACCGTACTATTTAGGTAAAACTATTCATGCTCAAGAGATAGGAAAGTTCCACATACCTCTTCGGAACAATCCACTTGCTAAGTCCAATATACCGCACGTAGTACGTCAACCTATAATGACCATAATACGTTTATTAACCTCTAGCTTCAACGTAGAATATTCCAAGTGCAACGTCACTAAATTCTACGGAAAATCGGGCAGCATTTCCTTTGTTTCTACATACTTTGCCACCTTTTTCAAGGCCCAACAATTCAATCAATACAAAGGGGATTACACACCTAATCTTGGATGTGTAAAATTCTGCCCCACAATGCATATTAACTAAATCAATAAGTTAAAGGTAGTATTTTGGCTACAACATGTTCACATACTAACCTTATTCAATCCCTTCAAATCCAAATCATATTTCTTACATGAAATTTATCTAAGAGCAATATTTACAACTACAAGTCCTTTCTTCTTCACATGCAACACAATAAACTAGCAAAAGAGAAAATATTGTTACCTTAGAGCTTACCCAAATTAATCCAACAAATTCACTAGCCTCCTTTCCACAATCACCACCACAAAAACTCCTACAATCTTGCCAACAAGTTTCCTTCTTGCCACCTTTTTCAGATTTTTCTCAAGCTTTGATTTCCTCTTGATTTTCTAGAGAGAAGGGAGAGCTTTTAATTTTAGAGAGAGGAAGAAGCTTGAAGAATGACCAAGTCTTCAAGACTTGATCAATAAATAGGACATGCAAAATTAGATGGGGGAGGACACTTGTCACCCTCCCATGACCCTTTTTAAAACAAAACAGTTATGATTTTTCCCCCCAGCCTCGCAGAACCCGCCTCGGCGCCGCGGCGCTGAGACCTCTGCCAACTCTCAGAACTTCCGGCTCCGCGGCTCTGCAACTTCAGCGAACATTCAGAACATCTGGAGTCGCGGCCCTGCATCCGGCGCCGCGGCCCTGTGGCTCCTGACCGAAATACTTTTCTGTCCGACTGCGCACTGAACTTGTAACTTCCATAACTTTCTACTCCGATGTTCTATCGACGAACGGTTGGTTACGTTGGTAACTAGACTCAACGAAATACGTACTAGGCCTTTGAAACACCTAGGAACTCATATTGCAACTGGACATAAACCGCCTTAAAGTTGACTAAAAACCCGTCCGAAACAATCCGTCAGCCTATCTTTCTTAAATTTTAAGTCTTAATCCCTTTCGTACGTTCTCATACGCATGGCCAGAACTACGGGGTATAACATAATGCCCTTGCTAAACTGTAGTAATCTGTCGGATCACCGTATGAAGTCCTTGAAGAATTACTTAACTTAGCCTTGGTATCCACCGATGTAGGTGACGACTTACAAGAGGACATGTCGGCTTTGCCAATGATTTCCTCAACATATTTCCTTTGACATAGAAATAATCCACCTGCATGTTGAGTCACATCAATGCCCAAAAATAGTTCAAAGGGTCCAAATCTTTCATAGCAAATTCTGATGCAAGACGAGACATAATAGACCGTCGAAGAGAATCAGATGATGTTGTGAGGATGATGTCATCAACATAGATAATAATGTATGCCATGTGAATCCCTTTTTGATAAATAAACAAAGACTGATCGAATTTGCTATGCTAGAAGCCCAGAGTGAAGACAAAATCAGCAAATCTGTTATACCATGCACGGGGTGGGGGATGTTTGAGCCCATATAAAGACTTCTTCAACAAGCAAACATAATCTGGATGACTAGAATCTCGGAAGCCCATAGGCGAGTGCGTGTAAACTGTTTCCTGAAGGTGACCGTGCAGAAACACATTTTTTACATCCAATTGGTGAATGGACCACGATTTTGACAAAGCCAAACTTAGAACCATCCGGACAATCGCCATTTTGACAATCGGGCTAAAGATTTTATCACAATCCATACCAACCTGTTGAGATCTGTCATCACCAATAAAACGGGTTTTGTGTCTCTCAAAAGAACCGTCAGATTTCTTTTTATGACAAAATCCACATGCAACGAATTGTGTTTACATTAGAAGGACGGAGAATCAACTCCCACGTCTTATTTTTAATAAGAGCATCAATTTATTGCTCGTATAATAAATGACAGTGGCACAGACGAATGAGCCAGAAGAGTTCGAATAAATTATTTATTGCTCGTATTTTACGTTCGATTTTCCCATTTTGATGAGAAGTGTGCGGGCAAGAGAGACGAAATTCTGTACCATTTTTGTGATAATTTTTTTTAAATTGGTCATTTATGAATTCTCTCCCATTGTCAAATTGAAAACATTTGATAGACTTTTCAAATTGGGTTTGGATAAAAGTACTAAATTGTTTGAAAATAGTGTGAACCTGTGATTTTTTTTCCAATGGAAAATGTCCATAGAAAATTAGAGTAATCATTCAAAATAAGCATATAATACTTATGACCTGCCAAACTTAAAACCGAGAATGTCCATAAGTCACTATGCATGATATCAAATGACATAATAGTGTTTGAAGTAGATAAAGAAAAAGACATTTTAACATGTTTCTAAAAAATGCAAGACTGACAAATATGAGAACTGTCACGCCCTTTTCCGGCCGCGACTAAATGAATAAACCCCTGCTTAGAAAAAGTGTTAGAAAAATAAAATAAAATAATGCTAAAAAATGCTAAAAGGTGCTAATTTTTAAGTAAAGGGTGCTAAAAGTGCTAAAAGTGCTAAAGTCTAAAAATGTGCTAAATATAAAGAGGTGCTAGAAAGGTGCTAAAAGTGCTAAAAGTTTAAAAGGTGCTAAAGGGTGCTAAAGAATGCTAAAATGAGCTAAAGCTTAAAAAAAGGTTGCTAGAATGCTAAGAAATGCTAAGGGTTCGCGGAGTCGCCACCTAATTAATTGGGTGAATTAGGACACCTAAATGTCAACTAGTTTAAAGTAAAACATTAACTCCATTTTAATGGTCTGCTAAACTTAATGAGATTCTGGGTAAGGGTTCTTTATTAATCTAGAGGGAAGGGGTTAGACACCCTCTAAGATCCGCTAACTTGCGGTTGTCCTGCCAAACTTAGGGTAATTATTATGTTTAAAAATGCATGTTTCTTGAAAAATATAAAAAGATGCTTCAACATATTTTATAAAGAAGACATGTTGGTAAAAATGCTATAAAGTTTTAAAGTGTACGTTTATATTGTTTTAGGGTGCAAAGTCTATTTATGGACTATAGATATGCCTTTATTTGCGAAATCAAAGAAATGGTGCATTAGTTTTAGGTATGCATTTTTAACAATTAGGCAAAAGATTAAATATGAATGATAAGCCTAAGATAAATAATTAGAAGTGCATTTAATTCTAAATTACCTTCCCACCTTTTATGTTCAAAGACTAATTAAATTAGCTTTCCTATTAATTACAAGTTTAAGTAGTAAAATTGCAATAAACAAATAAGGCGTAAAATGCGGCAACCAAATTTAAAGAGTAGGAGGAGTTGAGACGGATGACAACGTCATCTTGTCCTATTTTTTGTTTAAGGATTTCTGAAGCGGGAATACGAATGCGGATGCATATAGACGCGGGTTGCCATTTGAAGTAGCTCGTGATGAGTCTCGTAGTGAGACTTTTTGCTCCGATGCATTTCATGTAAAAAAAAAGAGATAAGGATTAGAATCAACTCAAATAATATTCGATACAAATCATTAAATGTCAAACATGCACCTATGTGCATAATAAATTCCAATCACAGTGACTCTAGCAAAACAACCCAAACCAACTTACCTGACTGTAACAGCGGGTTTCGGTAAGTCGTTAGTTAAAGCCAAATTCACACAGAGATAGGAATTACTATACAAACATAGTAAAAATGTGTACAATACACTGGAGAGAACTCACATGTAGGCCTTTGTATATATCATATGTATACTAGATAAATATATATATTTTGATAGCTAATTGACTAAATGCATGCAGGTTCAGAAAGTAGTGCATGTTAGGGGGGCAAGAAGACTGGGTACTAGCATTTTACATACTCAGTAATTTTAGGAGAAAATGGAGTATACGTTAACATACGTCAAAATAAAAAAAAAAGAACACAAAATGAGTGATTTAACTGAAAGCGCAAGACAATTCGAATGAATGATTCATATGTGTTCGGACCATCCGGGCAAACAAAGAAACAGACATAATAGCTCAAGAAGAGGGAGTTACATATTATCAAGGAAGCATTTTACACACAGGCAATCAAATAGTTGGTATATCTGAACATACACCAGTAATAATTGTATATATGCATGACCATTTAAGTTAAAGTTAGGCAGGTGTAGTCACCTTTATACTATGCACCAGCCCCATATCCCTCATATATAGAGAAATCATATAATTAGCCTAATAGATATAGAGGGAATACAGGGTAATCAAGATGCCGGACTCATTTGAGCGAGATCGATTAGTCAGAGGTGCATTTCTTGCAGATTACTATACGAGCCGAGTTGAAAATGCAACTTGCTATCGGAAGAGAATAGTCATGCTTATATAGACTCTTCTAAGAACTATAATGAAATGAATACATGCTCTTTATACCATAACAGGCAGTTTACAGGCAGGTGTATATCTCGACACTTAGACAGACCAATATAGGTAGATAACTAATAAAAGGCGAAGCAAAGCGGCATCAAGATCTGTTGGGGACCATCACATATGATCAAAGGGTAATGCAAATAATGAGATAGGTGGGCATGTTTCAATCTAATTCGATGACACATGTCTTATTTCTTGACATGGAGGCGATTGAAAATATGCTAATTAGAACTAAGTATCCAATTTAAGCCATGAATAAAACACTAAGCAATAGACGAGACAAAATGAAGCGAAGCTAAGAGGTGGATTCCTCTCTAACCACACACGAAGCAGGTATAGACACTCTCCACAGGGCAAACACAATAGCGCAATACTCCCCATAATTCCTTATACACAAATGACTGTTCTGAACAGATTCATGGGTATTGGCAGCCAAATCTTTATAATATTCGTTTGATCAGGGAGGCATTTAAATAGGTTAACATGGTGAGCCTCCCACTGTCGTAAATCAAAGACGAAACAGATAAGCTAACAGTTAAGTGAAACAGTGTCGACATTAAACCAGCAATTTCGACCACGCACAGCAGCGATTAAAAGCATTGGCATTATTGACAGAGCATGTTACTCAAACAGATTGCGAAGTGTAAATTGCATAATAAAACTGAAAAGGAACGGGTTTACCTTCTCCGGACAGCGACCCGGGGCAGCGTATCAAGTCGTCGGTCCACTCGACGGGTTTCGGGTTTGCGATGCGAATAGAAGGGCGAAGTTTATGGTGCTGGGTTCTTTGCTGGAACTAAAGGAAATGGATCGAACTTGCTATATTTCGCGATGCTAAAGTGCAGGTGATCGCTTCCTTCTCGAGTCTGCCTTGATGTTACTGCTGTTGACCGAGCCACTCGCTTCGTGCTCGCCTGCCGCTCTTGAATGAGCTCTCTGCTCTCCCCTGTTTTATGCTATGGATATGCTGCTCCCCCCCTCTGTGCTCGACTTTCATGTGCTTATATAGCCCTACTCTAGGTTCTAAGTCTGGTAAGTAAATAAAGGCTGACTCTTGTGCTTGATTCGACGAGATTTCGTATTGATTGGCTAAGATTGTGAAGAATATTTTGCTGATTTGAAGTGATTCGATAAGGCAAACGATTTGAAGGATTTGGGTGATGGATATGGTAAGAAGGGCTGGCTTCGTGCGCGTGGGTAAAGGGAAAGGAAGGTCGCCGGATTTTCCTCCCTGAAAATCCGGCGAGAATATCGGATTTTCGAAGGCGGCGATGGAAACGTTTAGGGTTATCTCTTGTGCTCTGTTAGGGACGATGGGAAGAGTATGAAGAGCTGAGAGTGGGACAGATAAAGGCGGGCCACGTGTTGGGCTTGTGGGTACTGGGCCGCGGGTTGTTTTAATTGGGCTGGGCGAATGGGCTGGTTAGGTTAATTAGGTATTTAACTAAGTGTTAGTTTTAGGAGTTAATTAATTAGTTTTAGGCTTTTAATTAGTTAGTTAGTGGTAAAAATTAATTGATTAAATTATTTAAAATAAATGCGGACGTGCTATTTAATTAGTGCTTAATATTTTAAAATGCGGCGCTATTATTTAAAATCTTATTATTATGCATTATTGCGAAGTTAGATTAGATTATTTAAATGCTAAATGCAAGTATGATTTTTTAAGAATTGTTTTAAAACTTTTTATAAATGCGACGCTATTAAAATGCATGTATTAGATTAAAATTGATTTTAAATTATAAATGACTATGACATTCTCTTGCGTATTAATAAATGCGGCTATGCTACTTGACACGACGTCATTGCTAAATTATTTATTTATGTACTTATTATTAATTAAGAATAATGACAGGGCTTAAAATTAACTAATGCGGGCGCGGGACTCTAAGTGCTTAAAACTCTACGTAAGACACGATGCCATTATTAAAATGTTTATTTATGCCTGTATTTATGTTTTATCGCTGCATTTTATTATAAAATCCTAAAAAATTATTTTACAAAATTAGTGTAATTTTATAGCTAATGACTGGACGGGAGGGTCAAAATTGGGTGTCAACAGCTGTCCCTCTTTGTATGGAGATGATGGAAGAATCTTCGGACAAAGACGTTGACTCATAGCCAATTTTGTCTCGATCTTCAGAATTGCAAAAATGTTGGGCGGGTGCAAGGCCGACGCAAAAATCAAAATCATCCGATGTCGAGTTATGACGACACTGGGTTACCATGGTCGAAACACCAGGGCGGGCTAACGCGCACTCAAAGCTTGTCCCAGTGTCGAGTTATGACGACACTGGGCTACCTTGGTCAAAACGCCAAGGCGGGCTAACGCGGACTTAAAGTTGTCCCAGTGTCGAGTTATGATGACACTGGGCTATGGTGCAAAAAGTAAAAAATAAAA
The DNA here is from genome assembly GCA_029844215.1 of Przewalskia tangutica. Taxonomy (NCBI): domain Eukaryota; kingdom Viridiplantae; phylum Streptophyta; class Magnoliopsida; order Solanales; family Solanaceae; genus Przewalskia; species Przewalskia tangutica. The sequence continues at coordinate 31,530,224 of CM056731.1, read as the reverse complement.
ATAACTGGCTTGAACCTAGGGTGTACCGCTATGGCTTATGGTGCTGGGTTCTATGGTGATGTGGAGCGAGTGGACCGACGCTTGAGGCCGCTTCTGCCATTCATTGGGAAGGTTGGGCCCCCAACAAATTGCCCCGGTTCGCTGTAAGAGAAAATCCACGTTGTGCTCCTGCATGCTAAGACTTGAACAAACGGTTAGTGCATAACTGTTAAGGCAAAATGATGATGCATAATTTTAAAAACAATGTAACTGTGAGTAGAAAAGGTTATCCTGCAAAAATGTGATGCCTGCTGTGTTGATGCGATGCTGCAAATGCTGTGATTTCGTCCTTGCACGGACGTGTTGCGATTGTGAATGCGGACACGTTGTCCTTGCTGCAATTGTCCCTGTAGACTAAAGCTCAAGAAAGAGTTAGTGCATAACTGCTAAGACCGAATAATAAAGCATGAATAAGGAATGCAATTTCGAAAGTATAGAAATCGTCCTTGCGTAGATGTGATATGCTGCTGATAGCGTCATTTTCGGACGTGTTGTGCTGATAACGTCGTTGCGTGGACGTGCTGCTGCTGGCGTCGTTGCGTAGACGCAATGCTGATAATGTCGTTGCCTGGACATAATGCTGCTAACGTCGTTGCTTGGACGTATTGCTGGGGGCGTCGTTGCGTAGACGCGATCGATGACGCCGTCGTTACTGGGCGTGTTCTTCTTGGCGTCGTTGCGTAAACGCAACGCCGATGGTGTCGTTACTGGACATACGCCGATAACGCCGTTGCACGGGCGTATTGCCGGGCGTCGTTGTGTAGACGCACGTCTTGATGATGTCGCTGGACATATGCCGATAACGTCGTTATGCGGGCGTGTTCTTCTTTGGCGTCGTTGCGTAAACGCACGTCGCGATGGTCGCGTTACGACACAATCGCCGATAACGCCGTCGTTACTGGACGTATTGCCGGGCGTCATGCGTAGACTTCTTTGTGGTGTCGTTGCACGACACAATCGCGATAACGTCGTTGCCTGGACGTTTTGCTGCTGGCGTCGTTGCGTAGACGCGATGCTGATGGTGTCGTTGCGACACATCGCCGATAACGCCGTCGTTTCTGGGCGTATTCTTTCTTGGCGTCGTTGACGCACGCCGATGGTGTCGTTACGACACACGCCGATAACGCCGTCGTCTGAGCGTATTCTTCTTGGCGTCATTGCGTAGACTTCTTTGTGGTGTCGCCGTTGACACAATCGCGATAACGCGTCATTGCACGGACGTATTCTTCGGGCGTCGTTGCGTGACGCAATCGCGATGGTGTCGTTACTGGACACAACGCCGATAACGCCGTCGTTGCCTGGACGTATTGTTGCTGGCGTCGTTGCGTAGACGCAATCGATGGTGTCGTTGCACGGACATACGCGATAACGCCGTTGCTGGGCGTATCTGCTGGCGTCGTTGCGTAAACGCACTGCTGATGGTGTCGCCGTTCGACACACGCCGATAACGCCGTTGCACGGACGTATTCGCCGGGCGTCGTTGCGTAGACGCACGCCGATGATGTCGTTGCTGGACATAATCGCTGGCGTCGTTGCGTGCAGACGTAATCTTGATGGTGTCGTTCGACACACGCCGATAACGCCGTTGCATGGGCGTATTCTTCGGGCGCCGCGTGCAGACGCAATGCTGATGGTGTCGTTGCGTAGACGCAATGCTGATGGTGTCGTTGCCTGGACACGATGCTGATAACGTCGTTGCATGGACGTATTGCTGCTGGCGTCGTTGCGTAGACGCGATGCTGATGACGTCGTTGCCTGGACGTGTTGCTGCTGCTCCTGTAGAATAAATGCTCCTGCAAGCTAAGCTTGAGAAAACGTTAGTGTATACCTGTTTAAACGAAATGATAAATACATATGAGAAGTGCAATTTTATGGGTAGAGATGTCCTCCCTGATACGCCTGGTGAATACTGAGATGTTGTCCTTGCACGGACATGTTCAACGCCGCGATTTAATTGCCATGATGCTGCTGTGTGGGATGCGTTGGTTTCGAATGTGGCTTTATGCCCGAGTTGATCGCTAGGTTTTGTTGCGGAACTCAACTTTGATTGATTGTTGATTGATGCCTTTCATCACTGCTTTTCTTTGCGGACTTTGATTGTTGTCATCCTCTGCTTTGCCGCTTTTTGCTGCTTTTGCTATCTGAAGAAACTTTTTGTCGTATTTTACGCCCGCTATTGCACTTTCTCGCTCATTAATATGAAAAGACACTGCGCCAAAGAAAATTTGTGAGTTTTGGGTCGATTCGTATCGACCGCCGCCTTGTCCCTTGACATCTGCGCACCGCTCGCTGACGTGCAACCCCGCGCTTCCTACCTTGTCCCAGTTTTGAATATGCAAGGGCGTTTGACCTAAAGTGGGTCTCAATAAAGTTGCTTGTATTTAGTGATGTTTCTAGGCCTTCTGATTTCGGCCTGTATGGTTGCCATTTGCTGCGGTAACTGGGCGAGGTGCTCGATCGGATCTATGCTGCTTTTCTTTTCTGAGACCCCTGCTTTGCCTATAGGAACCAAGACAGGTTCCGACTCGTTCCGCTCAAATGCCCTTGAATCAGTCGTGTTGCTGGACCATGCCTTTGATCTCGTGAGATATTGATGCTCTGCCATTGCTTAGTCAAATACAAATCGACCTTTGGGGGAGATGATAAATCCTTTAGACAACATGTAACAAACTGTGTTAGTGTAAAGCACGTGATTTTGCAGAAGTGTAAAAACATTTAGCAAGTACATGTTGCACACAAATTGTCACATTGCAAGCGAGTCCTAATATGCATGGGGACCTCTTTATGCCAGAGGTAGACCTAAACGTCAAATATGCGAGGTTATGATGGATTTGTCCAAGTCGCCCAACTGTAATGCTTTTGTTGGAAATGGCGACCAAATGACGGTGCACTTTTTCCAATTTCAGCATGTCATGATTGGGCTTGGATTTTGTCTGTCATTGCCACGCTACACATAATATGCTGGTTGGTCGTTGGGTTGGGAAACCCGTCGATATGTTTGGTGTCTTCCTAATTGTGGTGTCGATGCCAAGGACCGACCCACCTAAGGTAAATGCATGCATGCCCTAAAATAAGGGTGGTATAGCTCTATCTTAAGTTTCTAAGATTTGGCTTTTCTAGACGCAAGGTTCCCGAGCGGACAACTCGAGTGAGAAGGCTACGGTGATCGACGAACCGATCTAACTCGCGCAGCGCCAACTCTCCTAAAATTTGGATATTTTTGAAAGAAATTTGCGGTCGCCAAGCACACCAAATAGCGAGTGTGTGATAGTGTGAATTTTCCAGAATGGAAGAAATATGAGCGGAATGCCAGTTTAAGGAAAGCAGTAAAGCATGTAGCAAAAATAAATAAAACAAAACACAAAATTTAAATGCAAAAATAATTGCCAAATAATAACCCTAGGTCTGTTGTGGTTAAGAACCTAAAATCCCCAGCGGAGTCGCCATTTTTGTCACGCCCTTTTCCGGCCGCGACTAAATGAATAAACCCCTGCTTAGAAAAAGTGTTAGAAAAATAAAATAAAATAATGCTAAAAAATGCTAAAAGGTGCTAATTTTTAAGTAAAGGGTGCTAAAAGTGCTAAAAGTGCTAAAAGTTTAAAAGGTGCTAAAGGGTGCTAAAGAATGCTAAAATGAGCTAAAGCTTAAAAAAGGGTTGCTAGAATGCTAAGAAATGCTAAGGGTTCGCGGAGTCGCCACCTAATTAATTGGGTGAATTAGGACACCTAAATGTCAACTAGTTTAAAGTAAAACATTAACTCCATTTTAATGGTCTGCTAAACTTAATGAGATTCTGGGTAAGAGTTCTTTATTAATCTAGAGGGAAGGGGTTAGGCACCCTCTAAGATCCGCTAACTTGCGGTTGTCCTGCCAAACCTAGGGTAATTATTATGTTTAAAAATGCATGTTTCTTGAAAAATATAAAAAGATGCTTCAACATATTTTATAAAGAAGACATGTTGGTAAAAATGCTATAAAGTTTTAAAGTGTACGTTTATATTGTTTTAGGGTGCAAAGTCTATTTATGGACTATAGATATGCCTTTATTTGCGAAATCAAAGAAATGGTGCATTAGTTTTAGGTATGCATTTTTAACAATTAGGCAAAAGATTAAATATGAATGATAAGCCTAAGATAAATAATTAGAAGTGCATTTAATTCTAAATTACATTCCCACCTTTTATGTTCAAAGACTAATTAAATTAGCTTTCCTATTAATTACAAGTTTAAGTAGTAAAATTGCAATAAACAAATAAGGCGTAAAATGCGGCAACCAAATTTAAAGAGTAGGAGGAGTTGAGACGGATGACAACGTCATCTTGTCCTATTTTTGTTTAAGGATTTCAGGCGGGAATACGAATGCGGATGCATATAGACGCGGTTGCCATTTGAAGTAGCTCGTGATGAGTCTCAGAGTGAGACTTTTTGCTCGATGCATTTCATGTAAAAAGAGAGATAAGGATTAGAATCAACTCAAATAATATTCGATACAAATCATTAAATGTCAAACATGCACCTATGTGCATAATAAATTCCAATCACAGTGACTCTAGCAAAACAACCCAAACCAACTTACCCGATCAGAATAAATGGGTTTGGTGAGTCGTTAGTTAAAGCCAAATTCACAGAGATAGGAATTACTATACAAACATAGTAAAAATGTGTACAATACACTGGAGAGAACTCGCCATGGCCTTTGTATATATCATATGTATACTAGATAAATATATATATTTTGATAGCTAATTGACTAAATGCATGCAGGTTCAGAAAGTAGTGCATGTTAGGGGGGCAAGAAGACTGGGTACTAGCATTTTACATACTCAGTAATTTTAGGAGAAAATGGAGTATACGTTAACATACGTCAAAATAAAAAAAAGGAACACAAAATGAGTGATTTAACTGAAAGCGCAAGACAATTCGAATGAATGATTCATATGTGTTCAGACCCCTTCTGGGCAAACAGCAAACAGACATAATAGCTCAAGAAGAGGGAGTTACATATTATCAAGGAAGCATTTTACACACAGGCAATCAAATAGTTGGTATAGCTGAACATACACCAGTAATAATTGTATATATGCATGACCATTTAAGTTAAAGTTAGGCAGGTGTAGTCACCTTTATACTATGCACCAGCCCCATATCCCTCATATATAGAGAAATCATATAATTAGCCTAATAGATATAGAGGGAATACAGGGTAATCAAGATGCCAGACTCATTTGAGCGAGATCGATTAGTCAGAGGTGCATTTCTTGCAGATTACTATACGAGCCGAGTTGAAAATGCAACTTGCTATCGGAAGAGAATAGTCATGCTTATATAGACTCTTCTAAGAACTATAATGAAATGAATACATGCTCTTTATACCATAACAGGCAGTTTACAGGCAGGTGTATATCTCGGCACTTAGACAGACCAATATAGGTAGATAACTAATAAAAGACGAGAAACAAAGCGGCATCAGTACGCTGGGGACCATCACATATGATCAAAGGGTAATGCAAATAATGAGATAGGTGGGCATGTTTCAATCTAATTCCAGTGACACACATGTCTTATTTCTTGACATGGAGGCAGTTGAAAATATGCTAATTAGAACTAAGTATCCAATTTAAGCCATGAATAAGAAACACTAAGCAATAGACGGAGACAAAATGGATAGAAGCTAAGAGGTGGATTCCTCTCTAACCACACACGAAGCAGGTATAGACACTCTCCACAGGGCAAACACAATAGCGCAATACTCCCCATAATTCCTTATACACAAATGACTGTTCTGAACAGATTCATGGGTATTGGCAGCCAAATCTTTATAATATTCGTTTGATCAAGGAGACATTTAAATAGGTTAACATGGTGAGCCTCCCACTGTCGTAAATCAAAGACGAAACAGATAAGCTAACAGTTAAGTGAAACAGTGTCGACATTAAACCAGCAATTTCGACCACGCACAACAGCGATTAAAAGCATTGGCATTATTGACAGAGCATGTTACTCAAACAGATTGCGAAGTGTAAATTGCATAATAAAACTGAAAAGGAACGGGTTTACCTTCTCCGGACAGCGACCCGGGGCAGCGTATCAAGTCGTCGGTCCACTCGACGGGTTTCGGGTTTGCGATGCGAATAGAAGGGCGAAGTTTATGGTGCTGGGTTCTTTGCTGGAACTAAAGGAAAGGGATCGAACTTGCTATATTTCGCGATGCTAAGTGCAGGTGATCGCTTCTTCTCGAGTCCCGCTTGATGTTCATACGATCGAGCCCACGCTTCGTGCTCTCGCCGCTCGCTCTTCGAATGAGCTCTACTGTGCTCTCCCCCCTGTTTATATGCTATGGATATGCTTCCCCCTCCCTCTGTGCTCGACTTGCATGTGCTTATATAGCCCTACTCTAGGTTCTAAGTCTGGTAAGTAAATAAAGGCTGACTCTTGTGCTTGATTCGACGAGATTTCGTATTGATTGGCTAAGATTGTGAAGGATATTTTGCTGATTTGAAGTGATTCGATAAGGCAAACGATTTGAAGGATTTGGGTGATGGATATGGTAAGAAGGGCTGGCTTCGTGCGCGTGGGTAAAGGGAAAGGAAGGTCGCCGGATTTTCCTCCCTGAAAATCCGTGAGAATATCATTTTCGGCGCGCGATGGAAACGCGTTTAGGGTTATCTCTTGTGCTCTGTTAGGGACGATGGGAAGAGTATGAAGAGTGGTGAGAGTGGGACAGATAAAGCGGCAGCCACGTGTTGGGCTTGTAGATCGGGCGCGGGTTGTTTTAATTGGGCTGGGCGAATGGGCTGGTAAGGTTAATTAGGTATTTAACTAAGTGTTAGTTTTAGGAGTTAATTAATTAGTTTTAGGCTTTTAATTAGTTAGTGGTAAAAATTAATTGATTAAATTATTTAAAATAAATGCGGACGTGCTATTTAATTAGTGCTTAATATGTTAAAATGCGGCGCTATTATTTAAAATCTTATTATTATGCATTATTGCGAAGTTAGATTAGATTATTTAAATGCTAAATGCAAGTATGATTTTTTAAGAATTGTTTTAAAACTTTTTATAAATGCGACGCTATTAAAATGCATGTATTAGATTAAAATTGATTTTAAATTATAAATGACTATGACATTCTCTTGCGTATTAATAAATGCGGCTATGCTACTTGACACGACGTCATTGCTAAATTATTTATTTATGTACTTATTATTAATTAAGAATAATGACAGGGCTTAAAATTAATTAATGCGGGCGCGGGACTCTAAGTGCTTAAAACTCTACGTAAGACACGATGCCATTATTAAAATATTTATTTATGCCTGTATTTATGTTTATCGCTGCATTTTATTATAAAATCCTAAAAAATTATTTTACAAAATTAGTGTAATTTTATAGCTAATGACTGGACGGGAGGGTCAAAATTGGGTGTCAACAAGAACCCAAAGATGATTTACAATCAATAAATTTATTTTTCCTAGGGGAGTTTAGCACAGGTGCTCCCGGGTGTCCCAAACGATTATGTCATAAAGTAGGAGACAAAGCATCAAAAGTTGATGGATTGATGGCCTGGTTGTTGTTGGTGGTGGTGATGGGATACAAATTTCCAGTGGTAGTACATCTCATTAGTGACATCCCCATCTGAAATTCTTCAGAGAAAACTCAAACGGATCAAAATCAACAGAAATATTGTTGTCAGTGGTGAAATGACACACATATATCAACTTTTTAATAAGTTTGGGTGCATGTAGGATATTATGTAACTGTAGGTGGGTGGGGAGGGAGGAAGTTTGATTTTCCAATACCATGAATTATAATTTCTTGTCCACTGTCAACCATAATATTTTTATTACTGCTCATATTAAAATAAGATGAGAGAGTCTCTTGATATGCCGTCATGTGGGAGGTCTCACCCGTGTCCATGTACCAATTGTCATCGGGAATGTTGAGATTCATAGTGTGCATGGCTTGCTCGATGTCCATAGGAGCATAACTCGACGAAGATGATACATGGGCTGCAAATGCTTATTGTGGGCGACTACCAAGCACTCAGGGTTGTCTGATAGGTGGTGGTGACCTGGCCCACGACGACGTGTGGTACAAGCAAAAAAGGCCATCCCAAGCCCACAGTGGGTACTTTCCCCACGTCTACCCACTGTTTGACTAGGCATGCGGCTGTCACTGGCCGGACCTCATCTTCCCCTGCTGCCGGTGGTTGCTGCTGCCACCAGCCTGTGAACCGCCACTACAACCACGTCCCCTTTCACCATTATTTTTTCCTTTATTATTGTTTTGATTTTGACCCTGTTTTTGTCCATTGTTGGTGCGATTCGCTGCATTCCCCGAACCAAAAATTTGAGGCCCAAAATCAGTGGAATATGTGTTGGTGGAGATGAGGGTGGTGCCGACAGTGGCTGATGCCGTGGCTACCTGCTTAAATTTTCGTGTTTCTTCGAGAATCAATCTCGAACGAGCCTCATAGAATGGTGGAAACAGATTACTTTGCTGAATGAGCGTATCAACTCCATCATATTGTTCATTGAATCCCGCAATTAATTGGAGAACAAACCTTTGATTCGTCACCAGTGCACCAACGTTAGAAAGTTGATCGACAAGTATTTTTAACTCTTGAAAATATGCAGAGGCGTTTGGAAAATCATCAAACTTGACGTTGGTGAATTAATTTTCGAGATTAACCGCATGAGAGATTTTGTTATCTTGAAAAATATTTTGCAAACGCTCCATGCTTGTTGAGCTGTCGAATCTGGTTCCAATATAGTGTGCAAAAAATCGTTGGATATAGTGCCGTAAATCTATTGAAGGATTATAGCTCCAAGCGAGACCATAGAGCCATATCAATGTCAGTGGCCTTGTTTTTCTCCATGACACCCGAATGATGTTTTGGAGAAAGAATATGGTCAATGACTTGGTATGCGCGACAATGAATTTTGAATAACTCAGCCCAAGATGAATATTGCCCTTTTTCCATCTTAAGAATCATCAAAATGAAGTTTTTGACGTTGTTTACGATAAGAGCGGGATGAAATTTTGTTGGTCGGCCATTGTTACCCAAGAGAAACAAGAAAAGGGGAGGAGATGGTAAGGTTTTGGCTAGGGTAGGAAGAAACCCTAATTAGGGTTTAGGTGATGAAGAAGCCGAAATGGGTAGGGTTTCGGCAAAGGCAGGAGGCCGAATAAGGGGTGTTGGCGGCTTAGTTTTAGGGCTAGGGGGGTTAATTTTTGGCTCTTGATACCATGAAAGAAATATTTTCCATGATCATTTCATTCCTTGAATACAATATTATATACATCAATACAAGACTTAATTTAGGCTATAATTATGACCGAATATACTAAGAATTTTTACAATCTAAATATACAATATTTGATTGGATTGATTATTTCCATAATCTATCAGTAATTTATAAGTTGTAATAGGTTACCTATTTTATTTTAAATGACTATTTTACCTTATATAATAGCAATTATTGTATTGTTTTTTAAATAGTCTAATAGAATGAATTTTTATACGCTATTACTATCAAAAAATATCTATGAAATTCGCCGTTAATTCATTGCTAAATAACTTTTAGCTCATAAATTTTAATAATTTCTTAAATAAAATTAGCAATAAATTTTAAATTATTTACTGATAACCACCATAAACTATCCGTCGCTAATACTTTCCCCCCTTTTTATATAGAAAGAACTTCTGGAGCAATTAAATTTATCCCGTGACTTCATTGCATCACAACAAAATATAGTACTAGTACGAGCATTTTGTTCTGATTTCATCTTCTGAACATGAACAAATACCAACTTAATATGCTTTCCCTCAAAAGAATATAATTAATGTAGACTAGTCCGTCATAGTTGATTTGATCTTATGTTCAGTATTCAATCATACCTGCCCGCGTGGACATAACTCACTGCGCTTGGTTCAGTGGTAAGTGAGATGCTCGAGTTAGTCACAGCGATGTGAAATTTCATTCCTTATTTGTGGGGATGACTCCTTATGGGCATCAGATATTGTGTCTCCCACCTAATGGGCCGCTGAATCACCATGATTTACCTCCTCCACCAATTTTTATCGGGCCGGGGAATAGAAATCATATAGAGGAGAGATTTCGCCTTTTGCGCGAGACATTCAATCGTAGTATCATACCCCAACCCCACGCCTCTATATATGTAATATAATATATTGTCGACTTTATGTTTCATTTTCACAGTCATGTATTAAACTCCAAAAAATGAAAGTTCAATGTTCAATGTACGAAACTAATTCATGTATGTGCCTATAAAGTCTTGACGTATGATGACTGAGGAACTTGTCATTCACTTAGCTATATAGTGGAAAATAGCAATGTATCCGTCTTATTTAGTTTTATTATATGACTTTTAACTCTTGAGATAACCACATCGTGTCTTTCCTTTAGTATGACTTTTCAAGAAATTTAGTCCGTTAGTTATTGATGATTTTAGTTTTAACTTTTATGATTCTGATTAAATATATTTAAATTAACTTTTAATTATTTTAAATATATATTTTAATCCATTTGCTTGTGAATTTCATCATTTTATTACTATGTTAAGCTTGCACTGTTACTCATGTAGAATAATATTAATCTCTCTTGAAGAGTCTTTTCTCATTTATACTAATATATATAGTGTATAATATACATCTCTTATACACGAGGAATCCTAGTCCTAATTACAAGAGGAATTCCTAGTTTATCATAATTATATATCACTAAATATTTACATAATATATGAGATATATTCTAATTATGGGTAGGGATATTATTTGACACGTTTACACAGCCCCTCAGTCGGAGCGGGAGGAGGCCGAACGCTTAGACTGAATCTGAAGTCGATAAACAACTGGCTCGGGAGGCCTTTCGTGAAGATATCCGTGTACTGATAAGAAGAAAGAACATGCAATACTCTAACGTGTCCGAGAGCAACCTTCTCACGAACAAAGTAAATGTCCAGCTCAATATGCTTGATTCGCTGACGCTGAGCCGGATTGAGACAGGTATATAGCGGATATGTTATCACAGTACACCAGAGACGTTGTACGTACAAGACACTGAAATTCCAAAAGCAGGTTTCGGAGTCAACAGATCTCAGCAACAACATTAGCAACTCCTCTATACTCAGCTTCTTCATTCGAACGTGATAATGTGGCTTGCCGCTTGGCAGACCAAGTGTAAACGTCTCAAAATTTTGAGTACCTAAACGAAGGAAATAGACCCGAGCGTTGGAAATTTTTTGTTATATTTACATATGCTAATAGGAAATTAGTATATAAAAGGATGTAATTTTGAGATAATTTTGGACGTAAGAAGTGTGACGACGGGAATCGAAAAAGTGAGATCCGCTAAAACATATTTTCTGGAGATCATGTTTCTATGAGATATTAGTGTCTTTATTTTGTTATCATGTATGATATTTATCTATTAGTAGACAAGTTTTATGCAAAATAATACTGACCACATAGTTTCTAGTAAATAGGTTTTGTATTTTGGTTAAATAATTTATATAATACTGAAGTGGATAAACCTTGCTATTATATTATATATTTGGCCGACATCACTTTCAGCCAACATAATCATTAGTTGATATTAATTACATATGTCATATCTATCTATTTTTTTAACTTTCCGCCGCCTGAGCATGGGCATTTGGCATCTTCTACTGAGTTCTACAATTGTGTCATTACAAGTACTTAATTTAGTTCGAAGTTTCCTGTATTCATTTCACTTGCTTAATAATTACGGAAGTCATTGTGAAGTTCTTCGTTATGAAGTAATTAATCCACTTTTAGGATATCTTGCCAATTCATCTGCCATGCTCCAGTAGCTAAATTAAGTATTATAGCTTTCATAACATTTATATAACCATGTCATAACGTTATAAAGGCAGCAACAATTCCCTACACCCGAGTGAAGCAAATCCCCAAGTCCAGAAAGGAACTCGTTAGCAATAAGTTGTGGAGTGAAAGTAACGTGAAGTAGCGATAATTGAAATTCCACTTCAAGACATAAGCTCGGACCTGAGGTATGTTAAGGCAATTGTTTTGGTATGTTCTACCTATGAACCGTAACTGTGGTAAGGTTTCATAAGCTACTCTACTCTTAGAAGTTAAGAAATTATGTTATTGATTCTATGCTAAAAGCATGTCTAAATTGTTTCTAAATCTTATTGAGTCATATGGGAGAGATGTTGATATTCATAAGAGTTTTTAGTAAGCACTAGAGCCGATTTGACTTGGCTATTTAAAATAATTGATAAGTATTAAGTGTTGAGACTGATTTAATAAATAAGTAGGTATGTTTTTAGTAGACATGTTGAAATAAATCATTGCAGTGTTAAAGTGAAAAAAGTATCGACAAACAATTATATAAAATGATTTTGTGCCCTTAAGTCTTAAGATGTTCACACTGTTAGACAGTTATTTCAAGATTTTGGAATGTCATTTGCATAGAAACTAAGATATAATCAATTTGTTTTACATTTTCTAGTTCACAGTTGATTAGATAAGATTATTATAAATATAAATTACTCAAGGCCCATATTAAAATTACTTTTGACAGTGGAAGAACACTAAGTAATCAATCTTTTGCCTGGATTTCGTAGAACATAAAGAATTAATAAGGCAGTTCAGATCGGTTATCACCAATCAGATGTTTTCATAATGCTAGCCAAATGAGCAAGGATATTATTGTCGTCCAATAAATTCAGGGAATATTTTATTGTCATTCATGCATTTTCATTTGCATTTACATTGCATTGATATTTTACCAAGACTATATATTGGGGATGGGAAATGGGGAACGCATATCACCTGATCAGCTGTGATATGATAATTATAAAGCCTGTGTGGCTTAATGAAGGAAGATGTCTGATTAAGGGTCAAATTATATATATATATATATATATGTGACTGGGAAGGAAGATGCCCTTGTGTGGACAGTATATATGTATTACCGCATTTGCTCCATGCATGACATATAAATATTTTATGCCCCCGAGGCCGATAATGAAATGATGCCTACAGAGGATATGAAAAGGAAGATGCATGTGTGGTCAGTATTATATCGTATTTGCATTGCATAACATTTAGACATATGGATTGGGGTCTCAGAGGTATTTACTGTTGTCGGTTGTTTTTGTTTCAGTTACTGTTACATCTCTGTTATACTATTGTTCATGTCTATACTGACGTCCCTTTTGTCGGGGGACGCTGCGTTTCATGCCCGCAGGTTCAGTTAAAAAAGAGGATGGTTCACGCTGGTAGGTTGCTGGTTCAGCTGATGTCGGAGCACTCTATTTGTTCCAGAGTTGCAGTCTAGTCTTGATATGATATTTTGATGTCGTATACTCTTTAGAGGCTTGTGGACAGGTATCATGTGGATAGTGATTTTGTATGATCTTGGTATAGATATGCATATATAAGATGGTTTTCTGAATAAGGATTTCACATAGTTTTCTTTCGGCTTAGTCAGTGTTCAATTATGAATAGGGGTTGAAGGTATAAATGGCGGTGCCCGACGGGTGGGATTCGGGTGCCCGTTGCGGCCCTCCGATTTGGGACGTGACACCAAGATATGAGGTTATCTCCCAAAAAGACACAGTAGCCGGATGTAGAACGACGTGTGTTCGGACATCCTGCCCAATTTGCATGATAATAATATGTTCGGTGCGGAGAGGTATAGATGTAGGCCATAATCAAGTGCTCCCATGATACATTTAAGAGCAGTAAAATGAGGCTTCCTGAGGGCATGCATAAACAAGCATATCTGCTAAACAACATAAGCAATTTCAGGCCTGGTGAAGGTGAGATACTGAAGTGCACCTGCTAGACTCTTATACAGAGTAGGATCTGTCACTGGATTACCATCCACGACACTAAGTTTGGATTTAGAATTAACCGGAGAGGCTATGATTATGCAATTGTCCATCTTATCTCTGCACACGATCTCTTCTGCATACTTATGCTGGCAAAGAAACATACAGTTTGTTGATCTAGTCATTGAGATTCCTAAAAAATAACTCAACTTTCCCAAATCAGTAATAACAAATTCAGATTTGAGAAGTGCACTAATCTCATTTTTCAACACAACGATAGAAACAGTAAGAAAAATGTCATCCACATATAACAATAGATAAGCCATGTCACCACATCTATGGAAAGTAAATAGAGAATTATCACATCATGTAAACTCAATACGCATAATGAACTGTGCAAATCGATCATACCACGCTCTAGGTGCCTGTTTTAAACCATAAAGTGACTTACGGAGGCGACATACATACTGAGGAGTTACTGGATGGACAAACTCTGGCGGCTGGTGCATGTAAACAATTTTTCTTAAGTCCCCATGGAGAAAAATATTTTTCACATCAAGCTGATGAATCGATCAATGTTTTTTCATAGCAATGTTTATAACTGTGCGAGTGGTAGCCAGTTTAACAATCGGACAGAATGTCTCACCGCAATCAATATCCTCTTGTTGGTTAATACCATTTGTGACAAGTCTTGCCTTATATCTCTCCAAGTCACCACTACCCCGAAAAAGCCACATGCAACAGATCACATTCACCCCCTCCGATCGAGGAACCAAGTCCCAAATACGCTGTTTCGTTAATGCATTAAACTCCTCACACATGACCGCATTCCATTTCGGGTCCATTTTAGTTAATTTCGGGCTTTTTGAAATAGGGTAAATTGTTTGGGTGAACAAGTTAAATTGGGCTTTTGTCTATTAATAACAACGTAACCTCTAATGATTCATATTATAGAATATTATAAATAATCAATTAATAATTCAATAATTGTAAATATTAAAATATTAATTTCCATTAATAATAATACGAATGTGTATAAAATACATTTGTCTTAATACAAATTGTCTCTAATACAGACATATACTTTAAAAAACTAATATAAAAATTATAAAAATTGTAGAGAGAAAAATCTCCCACTAAATAAAACTTTCTAAATAACTACATTGTGGATGTTTTTATGTGTGTTGTAGTTACCGGGAGAATGTCTTCAATTTATAGATGTCTAAATTTTTCCTCCAAGACAAAAAATAGTCAAATATGAAAAAAAAAACTTTAAGAAAAAATAAAAATAATTATAGTAATATTTTGACTTTCCTTTAAAAGAAAAGTAAAATTTAAATATAAATAAAAAAATCAGGATAAAAAACAATTATAAGAATTTGGAGAAGCTTTTGTCCCATTCCATAGGGAGAAAAGAAATGTGCTTTTACTAAACATACCATTCGTACAACTACAAGAAGTGCTTATCGGATAAGGAGAATAAAATAAAATGTACGTAATACTATATATAATCCTTCCTTAAAATATTCATTGCTCTTTATTTCGAAGTGGAGAGTCTTTTGTCATCGACTTTACATTGCAACAAAAGTTTACTCCCTCCGTTTAAGATGTTTATCTTTTTCTTTTTTTTTGTTAAAAAAGAATATCTTTTTTATTTTTTAATAATTTTAATTCAAAATTTTCATGTGACATATTTGAAATCACAAGATTAAAAGACATGTTAGATACATTCTACGTATCTTTAGTTAACAATCACAATATTTAAATATTTTTTTTGACTTTTTAAAATTTTGTGTCAAGTCAAAATCAAATAAATATTTTAAAATTTTCAAAGTTAGTTTTATTAACCTTGCAACATTTGTTATTTCTTTAATTTTTTTAAACAAAAAACATATTCTTTTAGGTGGGTTGGGATGTCGGTTCGGTCAGGTGGTAGCCGCCATGGGGCTCAAAAGTAGGGGCTAGCAGTTTCGAAATGAAGGTTTCGTGGTCCATGCACATAATGAGGGGGTTGTTTGACGGATTATATTAGAGATTATATTAGAGAAAATAATGCATGTATTAGTTTTGTGTATTATTAATATATTATTTGATATTTTTTTCGTTTTCTTATTTGATATTATCCTATGCATAATTAATATCTAAAAAATTATGGTATTAGTAATGCAATGAACTTAATGCATGCATAAGCATGATTAAATACTCAATTGTCCATGAAGTTCCTCACATAATATAGCATGAATGGTATTATTGTAAACAATCAATTATTTTTAAAAATTATGCAATGAATATTATTTTTAATACACCAAAACAGACGATGGATAAAAAATATATCTGCATAACTAATACCATCATTACTAATGCTAGTATTACTAATACCAACATTATTAATACCAGCATTACTAATACACCATATTCAACATTATTCTTATACATTTTACCAAAGAGCCCTCATGATTAAAGGCTCAAGTCTGTTTGGCCAAGCTCGGGAAGCTAAAAGTATCTTTTTAAATTTTAAAAAGTATTTTTTATAGAAATTTGAGGTATTTGGCCAAGCTTTTAGGGGGGAAAATAAGTGTTTTAAGTCGTAGTAGAAATTATTTTTTAAAAGCTAAAAAACAATTTTTCCAATAGTATTTTTGAAATCATGGTCAATCACAAATTATTGCGCTAAGGTGTCGTTTGGTTGTTAGTTAGAGTTATACATATGTGATATGTAATGTAGAGATTAGTTATGCATGCTTTAGTTATTTATGTATTAGTTATTCCATCTTATATCCTGAATACATAAATTTTCTCATAACATATACATGAATTAGTTATGCAGAACTATAAGTTGGTAACCAAACATCGCATTTGATGTGCTAAATTTGATGCATAACAACTAAAATACTATTAAATATGGTATTAGTTATATTGATTTTAATACATGAATAACTTACTTTTTAATCAACTACCTAACGACATCTAATATTGATAAAATGTTTTTCAAATTGATTAGTCAAACGTGAATTACTATCCTCAAAAAGTACTCTTTCAAACGTACTTCTAATTAACAAAAAGTATTTTTAAAAATATACATAATTTGAAAGCTTGACCAAACATATTATATATCTTGAATGGTCAAGTTATACAAAAAATAAATTAATTACCCACATCAAAACTCTAGTTCATATTGCAATAATCTTGGCCAAGTTATACAAAGAATTACACTACAAAAAATATTAAATATTTTATACTTCTAATTGTTAAAATTTTCACGTGGAATGAAAAACAAGTAATAGAGGGTCCTTCATTATTATCCTCATATAAACAAAGTAAGCGTTTACCCGTAAAATGAAGTTTTAAACGTGATTATGGACACACGAATCAAGATGACCCAATTAGCAGAGTGAAAACATGAATTAACAAGAAAAGCAAAGGGGAAAGTAATGAAACTAAAGTAATCTCGTAGACAGTATGAACTTTGAGTCTCGAAGCTAAGCCCGTGTTTATGCTTGAAAGCTTCGGAAGCAGAATAAAGAATTATAATCTCAGAGGAATTGTAAAGTGTTTGTTTACTTGTATATTCCTAGGTGTTGTACAATGGTGGGGGGAGTACGCCATTCATGAATCGTGCCCTCTTTATTTTCAATATAAATGCCAATAATAATGAATAGTACATAGATATAAATGATGGAGGAAGGCCCAAGGTAACAATTAAGCTTGCTTCTTGCATATCCGATGGACCGTTTTATCTTCCCCGGACCCTTCGTGATCTTTGCTTGTGTCAATATATAATTCGTCCACTTGGTGTATCTGGGTTTTACCTAATAACGGGAGGCTTATGTTAGATGGTTTTAGTAGTGTAAGATTATGGGGAGTAGTATTATATAAATATTAACAACTATATAGTATATGCAGATCAGTCTTTTTGACTTAAAATATTTTTTGTGCCTTTTGGTGATTAATGCTTTACACCATTACGCTACCTCATGTTCTATAGATGGGTTATATATAGTGAGTAGTGACCATTCATGTCAACTTGTTTGTTCTTTACAATTTTAAATACATGTGGTTTAGTAGTGTTAAGCCACTTAGGTACCGCTCGACTCATAGTTTTATTTATAAGCAATCTTAATAATGAGGCAACTTGGTAATATTCCTTCTTATAATATGTAGTTTCGATCCAATCACCAATTCAATATTCACCTTCCAAGGACCAATGACCAGTATGTCACCAAGCTTCATTCACCTAAAAAATTTAGATGACAATCATTTGTTGAAAATATTTATTAAACGTGAAATAAAGTAAATTCTATTAATTATGAATCGAATAATTGGGGCCCCACACGTAGGAAACCTTGTTTCCACACACGTGCATACGTAGTGCCAAGGATCAAAATTTCCTTAATGGAAGAGATATTAGTACGTATACGAATTGTTTGAGACATAAGGTAATAGACGGTTATTGGCCAAATGACGAATGATTTCACGTTGGTAAATGAAGGAAGAAATGTATAATGTGTAAAGATGAAATGAATCATAAATCACCACGAAATCGAGAAGGGTCGCGGCTCCTCCAAGTAAGGGCTGCGGCGCTTGAAGGGCCGCGACTCTAATTGACGTTTCAATTCCAGTAACTCACTGGAATTGAAGGGTCACAACTCTAATTGACGTTCCAGTTCGGTGAGTTCTCGAACTGACGCCGCTCGATCGCTTCAATCCGTTGGAGGTGAATTATAAACTGATTCTTGGGCTGACTTTGGAGTATTTACTCTCCATTATTTTGCTCATGAATTCAGCCATTACTTGGCTGAATTGTAACTCCAAATTCAAGGCATTAACATGACCATTACTTAGCCATTTGGAGGGTCATCATCTACACACTATAAAATGAGACACAAGACTCATTTGGAAACACACTTGAAATCTGAAACACTTCATCCTTTCTTGCAATCACAAAACACTCAAAGATCTTTCTTTCAAAGCAAATACTTGAGTTTCCTTTGCTCATTTGTTTGATTGTTGTTTTATCTTGGGAGATAAGTTGCTGTTACGAACCGTTGAACGGGGCAATATTATCTTAAGGATAGATCAAGAATTTGGCCGACTCAGCAAGACCTCATATTTGATCATTTCCAGATTTTTGAAAAATAGTTGTTGTTATTATTTTTCCGTTCTACACATTACCACTCACAAGCTTAAGATAATATTCGTTATTTCAACAACAACATGACTGGACAAGATCAATTCAATCAATTCAACACTGAAAATTCCACCGATGCTCAAGGAAATCCCATTACCTTCAATCCCACTACTCAAGGCACTAACGATGCCTTCAACTCCACTATTTTGGCACTCCTAGTGTCACCACTGATCATGGCATTTCTAATGTCTTCCCAACTACTGCTTTTGGCACGTCAAGTGCCACTGCCACTGTTTTTGGTACGTCAAGTACCATCGCCACTACCTTTGGCACAACCAATGCCTCCACTGCTGCTACGGGCACTTATAGTGCCTTTGCTTCTACTCAAGGCGTCAACAACAACTATACTCCTGTTGGAGGCATTCACAATGCCTTTGCAACTCCTCAAGGGGGCGCTACTGCCCCAACACCTGCTGGTTTTCACCATGAACGTCCTGAAAAGTTCATGGGTGCTCACTTTAAGAGATGACAGCAAAATATGCTATTTTTCCTGACGGTTATGGGAATGTCACGTTTTCTAACCGAAGATCCTCCACTAGTTGGGAGGGGACCCAGGTAACCATGTCGCTGACGACATGAGGATGGTTCGTGAAGCATGAAAACATAATGATTTCATGCGTAGAAACTTAATTCTAAACAGTTTGTCCGATCCACTATACACGGTATATTGCACCGTTGAAACTGCCAAGCAGTTATGAGACAAACTTTAGAAAAAGTACAAACCCCAAGATGCGGGTAGTAAGAAGTTCATCATTGGGAAGTTCCTGAAATTTCAAATGGTGGACAACAAAAGTGTGACATCCCAAGTCCAGAAATTCCAAATGATTCTACATCACCTGGATTTGGAAGGATTAAAGCCCAACGAACAATTCTTGGTTGAGGCATTAATCGAGAAGTTGCCTCCCTCATGGACTGAGTTTATGAACTATCTAAAACTCAAAACGAAGGAGATGACCCTAGATGAACTTATTGTCAAACTTCAGATTCAGGAAGACAATAAGAAAGCCATGCCAAAGGGAAAACAATCCGATGAGGCTAAGGTAAACCTGACAGAATCAAAGGGAACTCAAGCAAGAAGCGGAAGTTCCAGAAGGAAGGCAAGCCCCAAACAACTGAAAAGTTCAAGGGAAATTGTAACCACTGTGGTATAGTTGGTCACATGGCCAAAGACTGCCGCAAGCTCAAACATGAGAATAAGGTCAAAGGCAAGGCCAAGGCTAACATCGTTGAAGACACACTCGTCAACAATATGATTGAGAAGTTCTCAGCGGTAGTTCTTGAAGCTAACCTTGTTGAGAATTCGGTGCAATGGTGGCTAGACACAGGTGTTACCCGTCACATATGTTCCAATAAAGAAGTCTTCTCCACTTATACACCAGTCTCAGACAAGAAGTTGTTCATGGGTAACAATTCTTCTTCAGAGGTACTGGGGGTAGGAAATGTGATCCTAAAGATGACGTCCGGGAAGGAACTGACTCTGAAGGAAGTGATGCACGTCCCAGATATTCGTAGAAATTTGATTTCTGGACCATTGTTAGTAAATGCTGGTTTTAGGCTAATGTTAGAGGCTAACAAATTTGTAATCACTACTAATGAAACTTTTATAAGAAGGGGCTTCGTCTGTGAAAGCCTCTTTAAGTTCAATGATCCACCTGTAATGCCTTATGTTTCAACTATCAATAAAATTGCACCTTCTACTTACTTGATTGAGTCATCTAATCTATGGCATCATAGATTAGGACATGTAAACTATCAATCTATTCAAAGATTGGTAAAGCTGAAATTATTGTCGTCTATTGACATAAACCCTCAACGTAAGTGTGAGGTGTGCATAGAGGCAAAATTTTCCAAGAGTCCTTTTAGATCCGTCGAAAGTGATACAGCTTCTCTAGAACTTATACACACTGATATATGTGATTTAAAGTTCGCTCAAACTAGAGGGGAGAACAAGTACTTTGTGACTTTCATAGATGATGACACAATGTTTTGTTACCGTTACTTACTAAAAAGTAAAGATGAAACTTTTGAAGCATTCAAACGCTACAAAGCAGAAGTTGAGAATCAACTAGGCGGACGGATTAAAACTATCTGTAGAGATAGAGGGGGAGAATATGTAGCGCCTTTTGAAGAATTTTGTACCCAATCGGGTATAGTTCATCAAACAATGACTCCTTACTCACCTCAATCAAACGGGATTGTTGAACGCAAGAATCAAACACTAAAGGAAATGATGAATACTCTACTCATCAATTCGGGCCTCCCTCAAATCATGTGGGGAGAAGTTGTCCTTACCGCAAACAGGATTCTTAATAGAGTCCCACACAAGGGTAAAGACAAGACTCCATACGAGCTATGGAAAGAAAAGAAATCTACCTACAAGTATTTGAAGGTATGGGGTTATCTGGCCAAGGTAAAAGTACCTATGTCAAAGCAGGTCAAGATTGGACCTAAGACTGTGGATTGCATATTCATCGGATATGCCAATAACAGTAGTGCTTATCGCTTCATAGTGCACAAGTCGGATCATCCGAACATTTATGAAGATACGATCATGGAATCAAGGAACACATGGTTCTTGAAGACACATTTTCATATAAGGAAAATAACGTAACCTCTCGCAAACGAAGTTATGATCAAACCTCTGATGAACTAGGAGTCACTGACTATCTAGATCGAAACGGTTCAGATCTAGTAAATTCTGAAGTAGCTGATGATCCGGAATTTAGTATTTCAGATTCTCAGGACTTGGAAGATTCAGAGATGGAACCAAGGCAAAAGGACACGGAAGGACAAGTCCTTCGGTCTAGACTTTGTAGCTTATTTGGTTCAGGATGAACCACAGACAATCGTCGAAGCATTGTCAACTCTAGAAGCACCGCTCTGGAAGGAAGCTTTAAAAAGTGAGATAGAATCCATTCTACATAACCACATCTGGGAGTTGGCAGAACTTCCCCCAGGACACAAACTGTTGGGTTGTAAGTGGATCCTTAAACGGAAGTTAAAGGCAGATGGTTCTATCGACAAGTACAAAGCTAGGTTAGTAATCAAGGGTTATCGCCAAAAGGAGGGCTTTGATTATTTCGACACCTACGCTCTAGTGTCAATAATGACATCCATACGTATGTTCATAGCTATCGTCGCCTTGCGGGATCTTGAAATACATCAAATGGATGTTAAGACTGTCTTCCTAAATGGTGATTTGGAAGAAGAAATATATATGGATCAACCTGAGGGGTATGTGGTTTCAGGACAAGAGACAAAAGTATGTCGGCTTGTTAAATCGTTTTACGGGCTGAAACAAGCCCCTAAACAATGGCACGAGAAATTTGATAGTACTCTACTATCAATAGGATACGCCATTAATGGAGGTGACAAATGTGTCTACATGAAAGGAAATGTCAAATCCTTCGTCATGATATGTCTATATGTAGATGACTTGTTGATCACTGGAAGGAGTCCTGGAATAATCCTAGAGACTAAGAACATGTTAAAACAGTGTTTTGACATGAAAGATATGGGCGTTGCAGATGTCATCTTAGGGATCGAGATCTCTAAGACATCTAATGGACTGATCTTATCTCAATCTTACTACATAGAGAATGTACTGAAGAAATTTGGGATGTTCGACAGTTCACCGGTATCAACACCATTGGATATAAGTCAAAAGCTTGACAAATATCTGGGTAAGCCGTCGCCGGGAAGCGATATGCGCGGTGATTGGTAGTCGATGTATATCACTGCGCACTCGACTTGATATCGCTCATGCGATCGATAAATTGGCTAGGTTCACTGAAATCAAGTGAGGATCATCGAAAGCATTGAACAGATACTACGGTTCCTAAAGTTCACGATCATTTAGGTTACACTATTCAAGACATCGGTGAACTAGAAGTCTGATGATCTGTTGGATATCTGATAGCGACGACATCAAGTCCACCAGCGGATATATTTTTACAATCGATGGTAGAGCTGTGTCTTGGAAATCCTCTAGGCAAACTCTTATTGCTCGATCCACGATTGAGTCGGAATTTATCGCTTTAGATAAAGCGAGAGAGGAAGCTGAGTGGCTTCATGGTTTTCTAGAGGATGTCCCATGTTGGGATAAACCTGTGTCTTATGTAATGATCCACTGTGATAGTCAGCCGACTCTAGAAAGGGCACGAAGTTCAATATACAATGGTAAGTCTCGTCATATTCGACGGAGACATGAGTCCGTTAGGCAGTTGATCACCTCAGGTATTATTTCCATTGATTACATAAAATCTAAGGAAAATATCGCAGATCCCTTGACGAAGGGAATACCCAAAGATCAGTAGTTCTGCCTGTCCAGGGGAATGGGCTTAAAATCCAAACTATAAGAACCGATATAGTGGACACCCAACCTTACAGACTGGAGATCCCAGGAATAAGGTTCAATGGGAAAACTTAACTGTAAAGGTTCCGTGAGCGGTTCAGTGGAAGCAAGAGCATTTCAGATAATGTGTCTTTCTTAAGAAACATAATCTAAGACCGTTCCCGTGATAGACAAAAAGTTCTACCTGTAAGAGGGGTAAAGGATAAGTTTCCAAACCTTTAATGATCCTCAAAAGTTGAGGTTAGGTTGGTGAAATTTTTAATGGTTCCTAAGGTTGTGTAGCGGGGTATTACAGGATACCTTGTAGGAAATCACCTATTTAAGTGCGAGGACAGGCCGCCTCAAATGAACGCACTTAAGAATCCAAGGGTGTCCACGGCCCATGATGGACAAAACACTAGAAAGATTGAGTAGGAAAGGTGTTGTGTTGGTATCATTGTCTTGGCATATACTAAACACTGACGCTTCAAGACATCACGTTCACCGCGCAGTAAATATGTCCGATGGTATTCTACTATGGAAGGTTCAAAGCTCCGGCTACCTCTCCGGATGCAACATCGTTTCGCCAAGTGATTGCTAGAAAGGCACCATGTGTGTGCACCAAAATCTCTTCCAAGAGGGGATTGTTGGAAATTTTTATTAAACGTGAAATAAAGTAAATCTTATTAATTATGAATCGAACAATTGAGGCCCCACACGTAGGAAACCTTGTTTCCACACACGTGCACACGTAGTGCAAATAATCAAAATTTCCTTAATGAAAGAGATATTGGTACATTACGAATTGTTTGAAACATAAGGTAATAGACTGTTATTGGTCAAATGACGACGCTAAGCCGCGGTACCTCCCGGAAGGGCCGCGACTCTAATTACGGTAAAAGTCACTGGAGCTACTGGAATTTAGGCGCCCCGGTGCCTTCCCGAAGGGCCGCAACACCTCGGCCCCAGGGCCTGAGGCGCCGCGGTGCCCTCCCGAAGGGCCGCGACCCTTCGATTCCAGTATTACCGTTGGACACTATTTTCATTTGGTCAATAACCGTCTATCATCTTACGCCTCAAACAATTCGTATACGTACCAATATCTCTTCCATTATAGAAATTACGATCCTTGACACTTTATGTGCACGTGTGTGGAAACCGTAATTTCGACGTGCGGGGCCCCAATTTTTCGAGTCATAATTAATAGTATTTACTTTATTTCACGTTTAATAAATATTTCCAATAATCCTCTCTTGGAAGAGATTTTGGCGCACGCACATGGTGTCTTTCTAGCAATCATCTGGCGGAACGATGTTGCATCTGGAGAGGTAGACGTAGCTTTGAACCTTCCATAGTAGAATATCATCAGACTTATTTACAGCGCGGTGAACGTGATGTCTTGAACCGTCAGTGTTTAGTATAAGTCAAGAAAATGATATCAACACAACATTTTTCCTTACTCTATCTTTCTTAAATGTTTTGTCCGTCGTGGGCCGTGGACACCCTTGGATTCTTAAGTGCGTTCATTTGAGGCGGCTTGTCCTCGCACTTAAATAGGTGGTCTCCTACAAGGTATCATGCAATACCCCGCTACATAAGCGTTAGGAACCATTAAAAATTTCACCAACCTAACCTCAAGCATTGAGGATCATTAAAGGTTTGAAAACTTATCATTTATCCCTCTTACAGGTAGCATTTTATGTCTATCGCGGGAACGACGTTGAATTATGTTTCTTAAGAAGAAATCATTATCCGAAGTGCTCTTGCTTCCCCCGAAGCGCTCAACTGAACATTTATGATTTAGTTTTCCCATTGAACCTACTTTCTGTGATCTCAAGTTGGTATGGTTGGGTATCCACCGTATCAGTTCTTATTGATTAGGCTTTAAGCCCATTCCCTTAGACAGACAGTACATCTGATCTCTGGTCATTCCCTTCGTCAAGGGATCGACAATATTTTCCTTAGATTTAACGTAATCAATGGAAATAATACCCGAGGTGATCAGCTGCCTAACAGACTCATGTCTCCGTCGAATGTGACGAGACTTGCCGTTGTACATAGAACTTTGTGCCCTTCCTAGAGCCGACTGACTAGCGCCGTGGAACATTACAGAGGACACGGGTTTATCCCAACATAGGACATCCTCTAGAAAACCATGAAGTCACTCAGCTTCCTCTCCCGCTTTATCTAAAGCGATAAATTCTGAATCCATCGTGAATCGGGCAATAAGAGTTTGCCTAGAGGATATCCAAGATACAGCTCCACCACCGATTGTAAAATATATCCGCTGGTGGACTTGATGTCGTCGCTATCAGATATCCAATTTGCATCACTGTACCCCTCTAGTACCGCTGGATATCTCGAATAGTGTAACCCAAAATTTAGCGTGAACTTCAGGAACCGTAGTACCCTATTCAACGCTTTTCAGTGATCCTCACTTGAATTACGGGTGAACCTAGCCAATTTATTGACTACATAAGCAATATCAGGTCGAGTGCAGTTTGTGAGATATATCAGACTACCAATCACCTGCGCATATCGCTCCTGGCGTACGGGTACACCAAGATGTTTGTCAATCTTTTGACATCTATCCAAAGGTGTCGCTACCGGTGAACTGTCGAACATCTCAAATTTCTTCAGCACATTCTCAATGTAGTGAGATTGAGACAAGACCAGTCCGTTAGATGTCTTAGAGATCTTGATCCCTAGGATGACATCTGCGACACCCATATCATTCATGTCAAAACATTGTTTTAGCATGTTCTTAGTCTCTAGGATTATCCTAGGGCTGCTTTCAGTGATCAACAAATCATCTACATAGAGACATATCATGACGAATGAATCGACGTTCATGTAAACGCATTTGTCACACTTGTTAATGGCGAACCCTTTTGATAGTAAAGTACTATCAAATTTCTCGTGCCATTGTTTAGGGGCTTGTTTCAGTCTGTACAACGATTTGACAAGCCGATACACTTTTGTCTCTTGTCCTGGAACCACATACCCCTCGGGTTGATCCATATATATTTCTTCTTCCAAATCACCATTCAGGAAGGCTGTCTTGACATCCATTTGATGTATTTCAAGATCCCGCAAGATGGCGATAGCTATGACCATACGTATGGATGTCATTTTGGACATTGGTGGGTAGATGTTATAGTAATCAAGGTCATTCTTTTGGTGATAACCCTTGACTCCCATCTTAGCCAAGTACGTGTCTATAAATCCATCTGCTTAGTTGTTCTTAACTTCAACTTTGTAGCTTAAGTGTTTCAAAGCCTTCATCTTCACTTTTAATTAAGTAAAGGTGGCAAGATCTTTTGTCATCATCTCAGAACATTACTAATTACTTGCCCCCCCCCCCCCCCCTTCTAGTTTGAGTTAACTGTAGATCTCGTACATTGGTATGAGTTCTTAGAGGAGCGGTTTCCCTTTTTATGGACCTTTGGAGTGGTTTTGCCTATATGCATACCTCATCCATACATTGAGGATTTATGTTGATATATGACAGTCATTCCAACTTTACCAATCTTTGAATAGATTGATAGTTAACATGTTCTAATCTATGGTGTCATAAATTAAAAATTAACACAATAAAGTAAAGCAAAAGGAAGGCTCAATTTTATTGATAGTTTAGATGGAAGGCATTACAGATGCAATAGTTGCCTCAGGGAGTCCTTCCTAGGCGAAGCCCCTTCCTAAGTGGAAGGCATTATGATGTAGCATTAACCTTAAGAAGGCCTTCACATGTGAAGCCCCTTCCTACAAATATCTCGCTCTTAGTGATTACAAACTTATTAGCCTCTAATACTAGCCTAAAACCAACATTAACTAATAAATTTCTAGAAATTAAATTTCTTCTAATTTATGGGACATGCATCACTTCCTTTCCGGACTTCATCTTGAGAACTACTTTCCCTACCCCCAGAACCTCTGAAGAAGAATTGTTGCTGTCGCACCCGATTTCGAACTCTCAGGCTTAAATGCGCGACGGAATGGTTATCCTCCCCAAAAAAAAAAAAGTATTAAACGTTTAAAATGTTAAGGGAGTCGCCACCTAATTAATTGGGTGAATTAGGACACCTAAATGCTAACCGATTAAAGTCAACCTTAACTCCATTTAAGTCCGCTAAACTTGGTGAGATTCTGGGCAAGGGTTCTTTATTATCCTAAAGGGAAGGGATCAGGCACCCTAAAGGATCCACTAACTTGCGGTTGTCCGTTCAAACATAGGTTAATTTTATTTGGCTAAGGGATGTATGTTTTAGACAGAAAAAGATTATTTAAGTAACATGGGTGTGGCAAATATCTAAAGAATATATGTGGATAACTAAAAGGGTCTTATAAGACTCACGAAAATATACAAAAGTTGATTATAAAATGAAATTATTTTATTCTTGACAAAAGTAAGAAAGTGATTACTCTAACAAAGATAATCGTAATGTTAAGATTCTTATAAAAATTATGAAATTATTATTTTTTGTCGAAAATTACTTCCTATAATATTTATGAAAAGTTTATGATAAAGCTTATTTCTTAAGGACTAAATATGGAGAAATATATTAATTACATGACTAAAGCATAACTAGGATAATTATTTTAGATTTAGACTTACGTGATGAACCTAGAATAAAAAAAAAAGGTGAATTTATCCTTTAAACTACCCTTCTAATATACTCAAAGACTATTAGAGTTAATTATTCTACTAATTACAGGATTCACAAATATAACAATAATAAGTAAGCAAATAAATAAATACACAAATAAGCAAAGGCGGGAGTGAGATTGTAGTTGACATGACGTCTAGAATGGATGGTGACACCATCTATCCTATAGCTGTTTGGAAGCCCTTCGGCGGAAATGTAGCTGGCAATATGGAAGTCATGATGAGTCTCATACCGAGACTCTTGATTATTCTCCCGATGCATGTCATGTAAAATAAGAAAGAAAATGATTAGTAAGTAATATAGATTCCATTACATGTGAAGCAGATGGAATGCTAAATTAAAGACATAAGTATACACATGGCTAGTATTAACATGAGGCGATACGGATATGGGCCTGTGTCAGTAAATAAAAACACCCTGGAAATGTCAATTAAGTAACGGGCCCACGATGAAGCGGAGAAGCAATTCAAGCCCAGTAGCATCAGATTTTTTTTTTCTTTCAGACTTCAAAAATGAATGTTATCACCTAAACAGGCCCATTTACGAATTTACTTCTAATGCATCTAGCCATTTGATATACACAAGACATTCGCATAACCCTAAAGGTATACAACCCCATATACACAGCATGCATGTTAGCGGGATATGAACAAAGCATCAGGTAATGGGAACACTGGGCAGCGCAGGTATGTAGTTGTATTCATGACTATCAATACACTGGTTTGGCAGAACTCCAAAGGAAAAACATAAGACAGATATCTCTAAATCAGTAATTTAAATGCATATGGGATAGACTTTTGGTTCTAGATAAACTGCTGGACCCCTTCATGGAACCGTCATGCAAACCATATGTATATATCCCTACTTATCTAGTTACATATAAATCAAAGGTAATAAGAGAATGTATACAGGTTCAGTCCAAATTATGGAGATATATCAAATGTATCCGCAAGCCGGGCATACAAATAACTTTCATAGTTGGATATGTGAGATATGATGGTAAGATTAAACATGACTAACCTACATAAATGGCTAGAAAACTCCTTAGAAACCATATTGGATCATACATAACTATTTCCGGTCTAATTGAACAGGTATGATCATTTTCATATCCATCAATATAACATCCCAAGAAAGAACACATCTTAGGCGAACTAGCGTACATTCATATACTCTAACAAGAAAATGGTTCGAATATCAGTACAGGCATGGTCTAGATAGGGCCAAACTTAGGTAAGTCAATGGTACAACATGATTCCAGATATTTTGACTCTTTAACAGGTTACGTATATCTCATATAGTTCAATGGAAACTTTTAAGCTAAGGAGACAGGACAGACTTGTTTCATTCATTTGAATAAGGTAACAAACAGATTTTCGAATGCTACAGATTACCAATACCCTGGGACAGTACAGAAAAAAAAACACAATACTAGACATATGTCTAAATGTTCTCAGGAGCACGCGCAGTCCTGTATCCTAAAAATATACACAGAAACAAAATATCCAAGTCAACGTTTAACTGAACACCAGCATATAACCGACAAAATGGATCTGCGATCCTTATACAAACGTTATATCTCAATCATCCCACAGAAAATACTATCAACACACACACATATGCTCAAGAACAGGATCGACACCACAAAAAATAGAAAGCTACAACTGAAAAGAAGCAGCGGCTAAACTGAGTTCAATCAAATAGATTTGATAAGAATACATATAAACCTATTATGCAGAAAACACATTCCATCCATTAAGTAATTAGACAGTAAGAAAGGAGTAGGTTTCCGGACCTTTTGTGGGTAGCGAACTGAGGCAACGACAAATGTTTCCCAGAATCGTCGAAGGAAAGTTCGCAAAAACTGTTTGCCGAGTAAAAATAAACTGAAAATAAAATGAGGGGTTATAGGTTTGATGCTATCAGTATTTTGATGATTGATTCTCCGATGACTGATGACCTGATCCATCTTGCATGTCCAACGTTGGGTATTTATAGCCCCCCCCTATTTAGGCTTCGATTGATGGTAAGTTTAGGACGGGTGTTAGGGACGATTTTGTCTTGATTTTGACGCGGTTTCAAGGCTATTTTAGGACGATTCGCAGGAGATCTTGGTGTAATTTCTGTCAGTTTTGGTACTTGTTGACGCGGCTTAAGGATTCATGGTGATAGTTATGGCAAACACGAGATTTTGTTGCCATTTTAAATCGATTTGAGGATTAGTTGGTAAGGTTTGAAACAGAAAGGAAGGTTTGATTCGGGGCGTGATTTTAGGAAGAGATTTGGGATGTCTGCGCGTTTTGGAAGGGTATAGAATGGTGATACTATTGACTCGCCGGAAAATCCGGCGAGGATCTTGCTCGCTGTCGGCGGGGAAGATGGAGTTAGGGTTTTGCTATTTAGGCTTTCTACAGGGGGGAGCAGTCGACGAGGAATGGATCTGAGGGGCCTCAAGGGGGAATGGGCTGAACGGGTGACTTAAGGTGTAGGGGAAGTGGGCTAAAGGGAAAAGGGTTATGGGCTGCGGGTTTTGGGCCAATCTGTTGAAATTTGGGCGGTGATTTAAAAATAAGGTGGGTTTTGGGGTATTTTAATTAGTGTTAGATTTATGTATTTGTTTAGATATATTAGTTTAGGTGTATTATTTAATTAATGGTAGATAAATTATTTAAATTGTGATTACTTTACTTAAATGTTTTATTAATCTAAGCTATTGTTACAATAATACACGAGGGCACGCTACTTAATTAGTGCTTAATACTTTATGATGCTAGGCCGTTATTAAAAACCTGACTATTACGTGTATTTTGCGATGTAAAATTGTGGTTCTAAAAAAAGAAAAATTGTTTAGTTTATTGGTTATTTATTTAAGGGGGATGGACAAAATTGGGTGTCAACAGTTGTCCCTCTTTGTATGGGGAAGATGAAAGAATCTCCAGACAAAGACGTTGACTTATCTCTTGATTTTATGCAGGTCATCGGAATTGGAACGAGTATTGTTGGTGTCTGAAAACTAAAGGTGGGGGCCGGCGCGGATTCAAAATCTGTCTCAGTGTCAAGCTATGGTGCCAATGAGTTATTAAGGTGCTAGAATGTTGGGAGAGGGTAGGTCGACGTTCTGGTCCACTTTTGCCTTTTGTTGGGAAGCCTTGCTCCCAACAAATTACCTCAGTTCGCCGTAAGAGGTAGGTCCACGTTGTGCTCCGTCTTGTACAGTTCCTGTAGATTGAAGCTAAGATAGAAGCATTAGTGCATAACTGTCAAAACAAAATAATGCAAGGATGTAAATTTGTGTTGTGGTTGTAGTCAGACTGTATATGGAATGATGTGATGATACGCCGTCTTGTATAGACGAGATGCAAGTGACGCCTTGTATGGGCGTTCTCGTCTTGTATGGACGAAGTGCAAGTGACGCCTTGTATGGGCCTTATTGTCTTGTATGGACGAAATGCGAATGACGCCTTGTATGGGCGTTCTCGTCTTGTGTGGACGAGATGCAAATGACGCCTTGTATGGGCGTTCTCGTCTTGTATGGACGAAATGCAAATGACGCCTTGTATGGGCGTTATCGTCTTGTATGGACGAAATGCAAATGACGCCTTGTATGGGCGTTATCGTCTTGTATGGACGAAATGTAAATGCCGCCTTGTATGGGCGTTATCGCCTTGTATGGACGAAATGCAAATGACGCCTTGTATGGGCGTTATCGTCTTGTATGGACGAAATGCAAATGACGCCTTGTATGGGCGTTATCGTCTTGTATGGACGAAATGCACATGACGCCTCGTATGGGCGTTATGAAAATGACACCTTGTATGGGCGTTATCGTCTTGTATGGACGAAATGCACATGACGCCTTGTATGGGCGTTATGAAAATGACGCCTTGTATGGGCGTTATCGTCTTGTATGGACGAAATGCAAATGACGCCTTGTATGGGCGTTATCGTCTTGTATGGACGAAATGCAAATGACGCCTTGTATGGGCGTTATCGTCTTGTATGGACGAAATGCAAATGACGCCTTGCATGGGCGTTATCGTCTTGTATGGACGAAATGCAAATGACGCCTTGTATGGGCGTTCTCGTCTTGTGTGGACGAGATGCAAATGACGCCTTGTATGGGCGTATTCGTCTTGTATGGACGAAATGTAAATGCCGCCTTGCATGGGCGTTATCGCCTTGTATGGACGAAATGCAAATGACGCCTTGTATGGGCGTTATCGTCTTGTATGGACGAAATGCAAATGACGCCTTGTATGGGCGTTATCGTCTTGTATGGACGAAATGCACATGACGCCTTGTATGGGCGTTATGAAAATGACGCCTTGTATGGGCGTTATCGTCTTGTATGGACGAAATGCACATGACGCCTTGTATGGGCGTTATGAAAATGACGCCTTGTATGGGCGTTATCGTCTTGTATGGACGACATGCAAATGACGCCTTGTTTGGGCGTTATCGTCTTGTATGGACGAAATGCAAATGACGCCTCCTAGGGCATAGATAAAAATCGTGTTACGCATAATCGAATAATTAAAGTGTAAATGATGTAGCCTGAGTAACGAAGATGTGGTTTTGCGAGATGTATTTGATGTAGACTTGTTGCAGATGGACTTCGTGAGCGGATCTGTTGTATTGGGATGTTGTTGCCCTCCTTGTTCCTGTTGTCCTGCAAAATTCACTCAAAGAAAAATTGTGAGTTCGGGGAGGGGGTCGGCCGATTTGTGTTGGCTCTTGATGCTTGCACGCGTTGTCTTGTCTGGACATGTAACCCCTGTCTGATTTCGAGTCTCGGCCAAAACATTTGTTGAAAATATTCTATCTTGAGAAAATATACTTATATGTGCTAGTAGGAAATTATGTCGATATTTGAATAGTGAAATGTTGTGAACAAAGCAAAACTTCCCTATCCGAAATCTGTGGTATATTCTCCCATACTCTTGGTGTTCTGCTGCCGTCAGGCTCTCTTTTAAAATTTGTCCCAGTTTTGGGACCTGGAACCCTGTGCGTAACTTAACCATGCTCATTGACGTCATTTGTAGTAAAACCCTTAAAATTGTCCCAGTTTATGTCGATCTTTCGAGCATATGGAATCATATTTGTCGGTGTCCTTTCGTGGCGCAATCCTAAAAAAAATTGTCCCAGTTTTGACTGGCGAAACTGGGTCGGATATATGTCGTAGGTTTGTCTTGTATGTACGGCAAGACTGAGTACCAACCACAAAAGTGCAAAATGACAACGCTGAGGATTTCCTTATGGTGTGGCCAGGCGATGTAGGCCGCCTACGTATCCGTTAAGGGAATCAGGTCAAACGTAGTTCGTTACAAACAAGATTTTAAAATTAAAAATGGGACCGAGGCCGATGTGGCCGCCTACGTATCCGCCAAGGAATCAGGTCGCACGTAGTTCCGATTACAAGCAAAGCAATTGAGTATTTTTAAAATGGGACCGGCGATATGGCGCCTACGTATCCCGCAAAGGGAATCAGGTCAAACGTAGTTCAATTACAAGCAAAGTGATTACATGAAAATAAAGCACTCTAAATATAATATCTCTTCACTGCATCTGCGTTGATGGCTCTAGGCCACACTTCGCCGTCCATTTCAGCTAAGATGAGGGCCCCTCCTGTAAGCACTCGGTGAACCATGTAAGGCCGCGCCAATTGGGCGCGAATTTCCCTTTCGCTTCACTTTGGTTAGGGAATATACGTTTCAGCACCAGATGTCCCGGTTGGAAGTTTCTTGGTCGTACCTTCTTGTTAAAAGCTCTGGCCATTCTGTTCTGGTAAAGTTGTCCGTGGCAGACTGCATTCATTCGTTTCTCATCAATAAGCATCAATTGTTCGTACCTACTCTGTATCCATTTGGCTTCATCTAGTTCGGCTTCCTGGATGATTCTCAGAGACGGTATTTCCACCTCAGCTGGCAGCACCGCTTCTGTTCCATAAACCAAGAGATACGGTGTTGCTCCTGTGGAGGTCCGGATTGTAATCAGAGCCGAGGGCGAAAGGCAAATTTTCATGCCAATGCCTGTAGTTATCTATCATCTTCCTCAGTATCCTCTTGATGTTCTTGTTGGCCGCTTCGACTGCTCCATTCATTTGTGGTCGATATGGGGTAGAGTTGCGATGAGTGATCCTGAACTTCACGCACATCTCCTTCATCAGACCACTATTGAGATTGGACCCGTTGTCGGTTATGATTGATTCTGGGATTCCAAACCGACAAATGATGTTGTGATGAACAAAATCCTACTACTTTCTTAGTCGCGCACTTGTATGATGATGCTTCTACCCGTTTGTAAAGTAATCAATCGCCACTAGGATAAACTGTGTCCATTTGATGCGCCGCTCAATGGGACCGATGGCGTCCATGCCCTGCCGCGAATGGCCATGGGAACTAGTGATATTGAGTTCATTTGGTGGCACGTGAATCAAGTCGCCATGGACACAGCATTGATGGCACTTTCACACTGGCCCGATGCAATCTGTTTCCATCGTCATCCGAGTAACCTCCTCGTAGTATCTTCTTTGCTAGCATGAAACCGTTCATGTGGGGTCCGCATATACCTCAGTCGTCTCTTCTAATAACTTGTTTGCTTCTTGAGTGTCAACGCGTCTCAACAAACCAGATCCGAGTTCTCCGATAAAGGACCTCGCCTCGGGGAAGAAATGGTTGGCTAACCTCCAAGAGTCTTCTTTTGTATGTTGGTCGCGCTTCCGGTACTCACCGCCTTGAGATACCTCTTGATCTCGCCATACCAAGGTTTGCCTTACGATTCTTCATCTATCGAGAACAATAGGTGTTTGCTCTATACATCTACTTTGATTGGGTCAATATAGTTCTTGTGCGGATGTTGAATCATGGAGGACAAAGTTGCTAGAGCGTCTGCAAACTCATTTTGAGCCCTCGGTATGCACGAATTCTATCTTAACGAACCTCTTGCGCCAATTCCTTCCGCGCGGTGTAGATGCGGAAGTATCTTTACGTTCTTGGTGGCCCATTCGCCTTGCACTTGGTGAATCAACAGTGCAGAATCCCTACGACTAGCAACTCTTGTATGTTCATGTCAATAGCCGTTCGAGTCTAGTATGCACGCCTCGTATTACGACATATTATTGGTGCGCGGAAATCGAGCTTTGCGATATTGGGTAGTGTTGTCCGTTTACGATACCAAAGCGCTCCGATACCTACTCTTTGAAATTGGCGCCATCGAAGAACATTCTCAACTGGATATTCTTCTAAAATGTCTTCTCCTACAAACATCACTTCTTCATCTTGAAAGTAGGTCCGCGAGGATGTATTCCTCGTCTAGGATTCTGCGAGATGATCTGCTAATCTTGTCCTTTGATCGCCTTACGGGTGACATATACGATGTCGAATTCACTTAAAAGAATCGCCACTTTGCAAGTTTTCCGGTGGCATAGGCTTCAAAGATATACTTGGCGGGTCCATCCTTGAGATGAGATAGGTGGTGTATGCGGACGGTAATGTCTGAATTTTTGGGCAACCCAGTCAAGGCACAACACGTGCGTTCGGCGTGTAACGAGTTTCATAAGGCGTGAACTTTTACTCAAGTAGTATATTGCTTGTTCCTTCCTTCTGTCTCATCATGTTGTCCTAACACACATCCGAATCGTTTTCCAATACGGACAAGTATAATAGCAAAGGCCTCTCGGGTTCGGAGGCACCAAGACCGGATTGTGACAGTACTCTTTGATTTTGTCAAGGGCTTGTTGGCACTCCAATGTCCACTTAGTGGCGGCGTCTTCTTTAACAACTTAAATATTGGTTCGCATATCACCGCTGATTGTGCTATGAACTGTTGATATAATTCAAAGCAGCCAGAAAACTCATCACTTCCTTGCGATTCTTGGAGGAGCGATCCTTGAATGGCTTTTATCTTGAAGGATCCAACTCTATTCCCTTCGCTCGCAACGAAACCCAACAATTTCCTGTTTGGGGCCTTGAAGGCACACTTTGCCGGATTTAACTTCAGGTTGTATTGCCTCGTCGTTGAAAAACTTCTTGGATGGACGGATGATCCAGCCTCCGCGACTTGATAATGGCGTCATCCACGTAGACTTCAATTTCCTTATGGATCATATCATGAAAAATGGTAGTCATGGCTCTCATGTAAGTGGCACCTACGTTTTTAAGTCCAAATGGCATGACTCGATAATAATATACCCCCCACGGGGTGGTGAACGCGATGCCTCTGCATCCTCTTCGTTCATTAAGATTTGATGGTACCCGGCGAAACAATCGACAAAGGACTGCAACTCATGCTTCGCACAATTGTCAATGAGTAAATGAATGTTCGGAAGGGGAAAATCATCCTTAGGGCTTTCCTTGTTGAGATCCACATGTCGACACAAACTCGTATTTTGCCATCCTTCTTTATTCTTGGCACAATATTGGCTAACCAAGTGGGGTACCTTGCTACCGAATGACATTTGCGTCAATTGTTTGGAGATCTCCTCCTTGACTTTCAAACTCGATCGGCTTGATTTTCCTTGGTTTTGCTTCCGGAAGACATGATGGTTCAATGGGCAGCTTATGAGAAGCGATGTCGTGCTTAGACGGCATGTCATCATAAGACCAGCGAATATGTCGACATCTTTGCTTGATAGGGCCGCAAATCTTCTTTCTCTGTGGTATTCAAGTGAACGTTGATCCTTGTCTCCTTCACGACTTTATCATCTCCTAGGTTTACTGTTTCTGTTTCATCCAGATTAGGTTT
This sequence comes from Przewalskia tangutica, assembly GCA_029844215.1. Classification (NCBI taxonomy): domain Eukaryota; kingdom Viridiplantae; phylum Streptophyta; class Magnoliopsida; order Solanales; family Solanaceae; genus Przewalskia; species Przewalskia tangutica. Next base: position 31,493,410 of record CM056731.1, on the reverse strand, counting down.
CGACTTATCCTCGAATTTTCCTAACTCCTCCGTTAATTCCTCCAGCGGGAAATTCCCTTCGGGTTCTGTCGGATTATTCTGACTTTGTTCGCTTGTTTCATGACATGTCACATTTTCATTATCGACAAGTATATTATTTTGTATGCTGAAAGAAAGGGAATAAAGAGCGTTGATTAAAACATAACTTGTTATTAAAACTTCAGAAGGGAAATAAGCTCATAAAAATGTGTTCCATAATTCAGAAAAAATACGAATTGAATTGTTTAAAAACGTCTAATTATTAATTCTACCCAGACTCATGAAAAAACAGTGTTGGGAGTGCAGTCGATTGCTCAAGACATCTCCTGGCTCTGCACTCCAAATGGTCTGGTCATCTGTGTGGTCTTCCAAAACCGCATGACACTCTGCTTCTTCCTCAGAAATGAAAAGGCCTTGAAGTCCATCCGCAAGAATGTCTGCATCCTCCTCTTCTGGTAGCTGAGCAGGGCATGCTTTGACGAATGAATGATTCAGGGGTGGAACAGGTCTTGGCAGATGAGACTCACCCTTCCTTCTGAGATCAAATAACATCATCTCCTCGGCAGTGGGCTGATATCCGAGACCAAAAGTGTCCTTCTTCTCCGGCAGGTGAATCGGCTCTGTGATTCCTCCTAGTCTTGGTCCAAGTCCTCGGCCTGGCTCGAAACCATTTCTCAGCATCTCTCGGGCCACCATTTTGGGAGTGCGAGGTAGTTGCATTCCTTTAGCCTTGCTAACGTCTACGATCTGGTTCATATGGTAGACAGATCCGTCCGAACTTCTCCATTACTCAATGATGGAATTGCCGCTGGTGTTAGCGATTGTCCTTGTCTCCTTCAACCACAACCAGATGATTCCGGATGAATTTGGACTTGATGCAAAGTGGAAGGGGCGGCTCGACCAAGTGGATCAAGGCCTACCGAGTAACAAATTGTAGCATGTGGATATGTCGATACTTGGAATTCTATCTCGAACTCTGCGGGCCCAATCTGTAGTGTCAAATCAATCTCGCCTGCGACGCTCCTCAGGGTCCCATCGAAACCTTTTACCGCGTGTAGCTTTCGCGGAGTTTCCCAATGTTGACTCCTACAAGTTGAAGAGTATTCAAAGGGCATACATTAACGGTGACCCATCAATCAAGACTCGAGATAAACTTATTAGCACACTGTTATGTTCAATGCCTTATTATGACCCGACCTTCGTGAGGCAATTCATTCATGGAAGATTATCTTTTGCACCTCTTTAATCTGCCCGATCAATCTTGAAAAGTTCTCATGATGCCGGTGGCACGCGCTTCTTTCAAAACCTCCATCAAAGCGGTTCGGTGGTTCACGAATTCATCAACAATGACAATAGAAATTTGTCTTTGGTGTTTTACTCAACATTCTCTGATGGAATAGTCTCTGTAGGCATCCTTCTCCAAAATTCCTCTACCGGATTCGGTCACGATCTTTTTCCGGCGTCTTTCGCGATACTTCTCTGGATGAGTAACGTTGTCGGACCTCGTCACCCGTATGCGACTTACCACTGTTTGTTTACCTCATTCGTTGTTTGATCAAATGACTCCATCCCGGTACTAAGGCGGACATCGAGGCTTATGGCGACTCAACTCTACTTCAAGGCGCTCGACCTTGGCGGTAATCATGGGCAACGTGGTGAGATCCCCTGTCTCTTTCTCCGATTGATGCGATAGTCCTTCCATATCGTACCATCATCAAAGGTGATCATGTGCACGCCAGCATTGTCGTGATTTGGCAGGGGATTGTTGTTGACATTAGGGGAAGGCTCTTTCAATCGAATAGCTCCTTCTCTGATTAGCTCCTCAATTCTGTTTTTCAAAGCATAACAACTATCTGTATCGTGCCCTGACACTCCAGAGTGGTATGCACAATGCTTATTCTCATCATGCCATGGTAGGAGTGGATTAGGATTTCGCCCTGGGATTGGTTGTATAAAACCAGCGGCTTTCAGTCTTTCATATAGTTGGGAGTATGGATTCACCAAGGGTGTATGGTTTTGTGGGCCTCCTCTCGGTGTCGGTTCGGGGTCTAGGTGTGTTTTGTGCGTGGTATTGTTGTGGGGGTGGGTATGCTGGTCGGTTTTGTGAGGGATTTGTGTGGGCGAACGCCCGTGGCGGGTTGTATATTGGCTGGGTGGTGTAGATGGGTGAAGGTTGATTGTATGTGGAAGTATTTTGGCTAAAATGGTCATATGGAGGGTTTTGGAATGTGGGGTTTTGGTATGCTTGGGGTTGGTATGTTTGGGGTTGGGGTTGGTATGTTTGGGGTTGGTATGTCAGGGCTCGATTCGTTTTGTGTTGTTGTCGCCATGACAGTCTTTGCTCCATCTTCTTCTTATTCATCCCTCCATTGACTCGATTGTATTGCTTTGCTTGTTGCTTGCAGCGGCGAGTTCGTGATCTACATTTCTAAGCCCTTCTTCCACAAAATCTCCCATTTTCACTACTTGAGAAAAATTGCGTCAATGGCGATCAACCTCTCGTAGTGCGTGGGGTCGCCGAGGATTACAAACAGTGTTGTCATTTCACTTTCTTCCATAGGTGTTTGGACCTTCACGCTTGAGATCTCCGCTCATTGCGTATTCCCTAAAGGTTTCTATTGACTTTTCTCAATTTCATTAGATAGAATCTGTCCGGGGCGTTGTCCGTATTAAACTGAACACATCTGCAAGTCCGGGTCATCGCCCCAACTTCGCCACTTCTCGATCTGGCTAGTATACCAATCCAAGGCTTCTCGATCAAGCTCTTATAAACAATTTCATGATGATTGATTGATCTCTTCCCACTCCACTAATTTGTCGCAATAGGATCTCAAGTGTGCACGAGGATTACTTTTGCCGTCAAGCGAGTCAAACTTTGGTACCTTGTATCCAGCGGCGATTCGGCGTCGGGATGCGTGCATAAATCCTCGTATTCAATCCTCATGACCACTTGTCCATCCGAAGGTTCTTAAAAGCGCTTCAAGTCGTGAATTTCTCGCCACATTTTCATCTATCGACTCTTGTCCTCTTCTCCGTCTCTTCATATCGAGCAAACTCAGGAGGGTATAGAGTGCAGGTGTGAGATGTGGTGCATGGGTCACATATACGGGTGATCCGTATTGTTTATTATGGTATGTCATCGGTCTTTGGTTGAGTAGGTTGGTTGTTTTGGGCGGGTAAGGTGGCTTGTATTATCTGAAATTTGAGGTGTGTGCGGGTTAGGGTCATTTAAGGTGCATGGGTTATGAGGAGGTGTGTTGTTGTGTTGTGGCTTTGGGGTGTGGGTTATGAGGCGTGTTGTTGTATTGTGGATTGGGAGGTTGTGGGTTATCTGTTGGATGTTGGGGAGGCGTCGAAAGGACGGTGAATTAGGAAGTGTGGGTAGTTGTGTGTTGAGGCTTATAGATAACTTAGTAATTTCCCGGAGTCTATCCATTTCTGCTTGCATGACCGCCATTTGTTGCAGTACTTGAGCAAGGTATTCATCGGAATATGGAGCATTTCCCCTTTCTGATGTCTCTGGTTCCTCTCGTTGAATGGCGATGAGTCCCAAGCCATCCTGTTCGTTTGCCACGAATCATTCATTTTGTTGCTCGTGCTTTGGATGCGGTGAAATATGGATGCTCGGCCGGTGCTTGCCAACACAAATCGGTAGCGAGGGAATGTCTGACAAAATCCTTTTATTCAAAACATGTGTCAGTATTAAACAGAATAGCAGAACATATGGGCATATAATGAAGCTTCAACAAATAAAGTAGGTTAAAGCGCGTCCTAATATGCAAGGGGCCTCTACTATGCCAGAGGTAGGCCTAAGCGTCATAAATGCAAAGTCACGTCAAATGTACCCAAGCCATTGTATCGAAATGCTTTTATTGGAAATAAAGTTAATCGAAATGACACTTTATAAGAAAAACAATGAAAATCTTAAACTAAATAACTAAGTTGTCGGTGTGATAGTGAAGCTTAGGTCTTCTTTGGTATAGCCCCTGTTCCAAATATTGTCTTGCATCGTGCATTAGGACCCACATATGCGGGGTGATGACCTTTTCTCCGAGTAGGCGATCTTTTATTACATTCGCTCTTGCACTAATGTCTTCCATGCCTTGCTCTCCTTATGGACTATATTCTGTGCGGTCTGAAAACCATGCTTGATACTCTGGGGAGACCCCTGCTTGGTCCTTCCCAATTTCCATTTGGTCAATATGATACCACTCGTGAAGGATCTGCTTGGCAGAACGGCAATTCGGTCGAACTGAATTTGAAGGCCTCGCATGTATTACGAGAGGAATTATTTGCGTATGGCCAAACCGCCGAATTACTGTAATGGGCGTGCGGTTGTAGTCCCTTTAGACCTATAAGCTGATGTAATAAAATCCCTTACGTCTTAAATAAACCTTGGCGATATGAAGCAGCGGATACTTCCATTGAATCGACTACTATTGCGAGAGGCTAAGTATCTGTACCCGATCCTGCATGTCGTGGTGACACATAACGCAGTTACGTCATAAAATGTGGCGATCTTGTTATGCTGCTGTGGCATACATCGGTCATATTTGAGCAGGTAGAAATGCTCTACTTGCCCATCGTAAAATAAGGTTCTTGCGCTTTCAGAAGCTTGATTCACTCCCTGCGTCTATTCAAGGCTCTAAATAGTTACGCGAAATCATGGGCGTCAGGTGAGCCGTTTGTCGCCAACCCCATCGAACAACGCTCTAACTCGAACATATGCATGTACTAATCCTTCCATGCTCGAGTGGAAATAAAAGAGTCCCTAAGAAAGCCATAGCAAATGCAATAGGGGCCTAACTCTCCAATGGTCGCGGTCTGACAAAATTCATTCTTAAACGTCTTGTATCCGTCTAAGCAACCATACCTCTCGTGCGGTAGTCTAAAGAAACCCAATTGTTTTCGAAACAACGCAATTCTCTGGTATTCTTTAAACCCAAATAACGAAAGAGCTTTTTCCCCGACTGGCCATGCGGGATAACTGGTTTTCTGTCATGATACGCCAAGGCAGTAAAATAGCTGACTTCTTCTAAGGTAGGGGTCATCTCGAAATCCCTGAACTTGAAAACGACTCGATCCGGGTCCCAAAATTGGATCAATGCTCTAACCAAGTGCTGATCAGGAGTGATGTCGAATAATGAGATGAGGCATCCCAACCTCCTTCTGATTGCCATCTGACTACCTAAGTCGAAGTTTGTCCACCATATTCTCAGTTTACTCGGAATTCCATTTACCATTCTGATCTGAGGGATAGATTCCATCTAAAAAAAATAAAAATGAGTATGTGTTTTCTCATTTAGGCATTCCGATATTTAGGCTTGGTTTCATTTTATCATGACTATGCAACACGTAATATGCTACTGGGCCGTGGGGTTGTGAAAAACCCGTTGACCGTTTTGGGTGTCTTCCTACTTGTGGTGTCAATGCCAAGGATTGACCCACCTAAGGCAAATCATGCATGATCTAAAATAGGGTGGTATAGCTATCCTAAGTTTCTAAGATTTGGCTTCACTAGACCTTGAGTTCGGCGGACAACTCGAGTGAGAAGGCTACGCGGTGATCAGACGAACCGATCTAACTCTCTTAAAATTTGGATGCTTTGAAGGAATTTTGCGGGTCTTGAAGCACACGCCAGCGTGAGTGTGTGGTAGTGTGAATTTTCCATGAGGAGGAAGTATGAGCGGAATGCGATTAAGGAAGCGATAACAAATAGCAGTTTAAATAATATGCAAATATTTATATGTAAAGCAAAACAGTTTAGGTAAAACATAAAAGCAAATAAATGTGAAACACAAAACAAGCAAATTAAGCAAATAAATGAAGCACAATAATTAACCTATGTTTGTTATGGTTAAGAACCTTAAGTATTCCCCAGTGGAGTCACCATGCTGTCGCACCCGATTTCGAACTCTCAGGCTTAAATGCGCGACGGAATGGTTATCCTCCCCAAAAAAAAAAAAGAAAAAAAAGTATTAAACGTTTAAAATGTTAAGGGAGTCGCCACCTAATTAATTGGGTGAATTAGGACACCTAAATGCTAACCGATTAAAGTCAACATTAACTCCATTTAGAGGTCTGCTAAACTTGGTGAGATTCTGGGCAAGGGTTCTTTATTATCCTAAAGGGAAGAGATCAGGCACCCTAAAGGATCCACTAACTTGCGGTTGTCCGTTCAAACATAGGTTAATTTTATTTGGCTAAGGAATGTATGTTTTAGACAGAAAAAGATTATTTAAGTAACAGGGGTGTGGCAAATATCTAAAGAATATATGTGGATAACTAAAAGGGTCTTATAAGACTCACGAAAATATACAAAAGTTGATTATAAAATGAAATTATTTTATTCTTGACAAAAGTAAGAAAGCGATTACTCCTAACAGTATACGTAATGTTAAGATTCTTATAAAAATTATGAAATTATTATTTTTTGTGCGAAAATTACTTCCTATAATATTTATGAAAAGTTTATGATAAAGCTTATTTCTTAAGGACTAAATATGGAGAAATATATTAATTACATGACTAAAGCATAACTAGGATAATTATTTTAGATTTAGACTTACGTGATGAACCTAGAATAAAAAAAAGGTGAATTTATCCTTTAAACTACCCTTCTAATATACTCAAAGACTATTAGAGTTAATTATTCTACTAATTACAGGATTCACAAATATAACAATAATAAGTAAGCAAATAAATAAATACACAAATAAGCAAAGGCGGGAGTGAGATTGTAGTTGACATGACGTCTAGAATGGATGGTGACACCATCTATCCTATAGCTGTTTGGAAGCCGCCTTGGAAATGTAGCTGGCAATATGGAAGTCATGATGAGTCTCATACCGAGACTCTTGATTATTCTCCCGATGCATGTCATGTAAAATAAGAAAGAAAAGGATTAGTAAGTAATATAGATTCCATTACATGTGAAGCAGATGGAATGCTAAATTAAAGACATAAGTATACACATGGCTAGTATTAACATGAGGCGATACGGATATGGGCCTGTGTCAGTAAATAAAAACACCACAAATGTCAATTAAATGCAGGCCACGATGAAGCGGAGAAGCAATTCAAGCCCGATGGCATCAGTTTTTTCTTTCGGACTTCAAAATGAATGTTATCACCTAAACAGCCCATTTACGAATTTACTTCTAATCGTCTAGCCATTTGATATACACAAGACATTCGCATAACCACAAGGTATACAACCCATATACACAAGCGTGCGTGTTAGCGGGATATGAACAAAGCATCGGGTAATGGGAACCTTTGGGCGTAGGTATGTAGTTGTATTCATGACTATCAATACACTGGTTTGGCGAACTCGAAGGAAAAACATAAGGCAGATATCTCTAAATCAGTAATTTAAATGCATATGGGATAGACTTTTGGTTCTAGATAAAGCTATGGACCCCTTCATGGAACCGTCATGCAAACCATATGTATATATCCCTACTTATCTAGTTACATATAAATCAAAGGTAATAAGAGAATGTATACAGGTTCAGTCCAAATTATGGAGATATATCAAATGTATCCATGGCCAAGGCATACAAATAACTTTCATAGTTGGATATGTGAGATATGATGGTAAGATTAAACATGACTAACCTACATAAATGGCTAGAAAACTCCTTAGAAACCATATTGGATCATACATAACTATTTCCGGTCTAATTGAACAGGTATGATCATTTTCATATCCATCAATATAACATCCCAAGAAAGAACACATCTTAGGCGAACTAGCGTACATTCATATACTCTAACAAGAAAATGGTTCGAATATCAGTACAGGCATGGTCTAGATAGGGCCAAACTTAGGTAAGTCAATGGTACAACATGATTCCAGATATTTTGACTCTTTAACAGGTTACGTATATCTCATATAGTTCAATGGAAACTTTTAAGCTAAGGAGACAGATGACTTGTTTCATTCATTTGAATAAGGTAACAAAGCAGATTTTGAATGCTACAGATTACCAATACCAGGACGATCTGAAAAAACACAATACTAGACATATGTCTAAATGTTCTCGAGAACACGCGCGATCTGTATCTAAAAATATACACAGAAACAAAATATCCAAGTCAACGTTTAACTGAACACCAGCATATAACCGACAAAATGGATCTGCGATCCTTATACAAACGTTATATCTCAATCATCCCACAGAAAATACTATCAACACACACACATATGCTCAAGAACAGGATCGACACCACAAAAAAAATAGAAAGCTACAACTGAAAAGAAGCAGCGGCTAAACTGAGTTCAATCAAATAGATTTGATAAGAATACATATAAACCTATTATGCAGAAAACACATTCCATCCATTAAGTAATTAGACAGTAAGAAAGGAGTAGGTTTCCGGACCTTTTGTGGGTAGCGAAAGCGGCGACAAATGTTTCCCAGAATCGTCGAACGAAAGTTCGCAAAAACTGTTTGCCGAGTAAAAATAAACTGAAAATAAAATGAGGGATTATAGGTTTGATGCTATCAGTATTTTGATGATTGATTCTCCGATGACTGATGACCTGATCCATCTTGCATGTCCAACGTTGGGTATTTATAGCCCCCCCCTATTTAGGCTTCGATTGATGGTAAGTTTAGGACGGGTGTTAGGGACGATTTTGTCTTGATTTTGACGCGGTTTCAAGGCTATTTTAGGACAATTCGCAGGAGATCTTGGTGTAATTTCTGTCAGTTTTGGTACTTGTTGACGCGGCTTAAGGATTCATGGTGATAGTTATGGCAAGCACGAGATTTTGTTGCCATTTTCGTACTGATTTGAGGATTAGTTGGTAAGGTTTGAAACAGAAAGGAAGGTTTGATTCGGGGCGTGATTTTAGGAAGAGATTTGGGATGTCTGCGCGTTTTGGAAGGGTATAGAATGGTGATACTATTGACTCGCCGGAAAATCCGGCGAGGATCTTGCTCGCTGTCGGCGGGGAAGATGGAGTTAGGGTTTTGCTATTTAGGCTTTCTACGAGGGCGATCGGCGAGGAATGGATCGAGGGCCTCGAGGGAATGGGCTGAACGGGTGACTTAAGGTGTAGGGGAAGTGGGCTAAAGGGAAAAGGGTTATGGGCTGCGGGTTTTGGGCCAATCTGTTGGGCTGGACGGGTGATTTAAAAATAAGGTGGGTTTTGGGGTATTTTAATTAGTGTTAGATTTATGTATTTGTTTAGATATATTAGTTTAGGTGTATTATTTAATTAATGGTAGATAAATTATTTAAATTGTGATTACTTTACTTAAATGTTTTATTAATCTAAGCTATTGTTACAATAATACACGAGGGCACGCTACTTAATTAGTGCTTAATACTTTATGATGCTAGGCCGTTATTAAAAACCTGACTATTACGTGTATTTTGCGATGTAAAATTGTGGTTCTAAAAAAAGAAAAATTGTTTAGTTTATTGGTTATTTATTTAAGGGGGATGGACAAAATTGGGTGTCAACAGTTGCCTATGAACAACTTCTTGTCTGTGACTGGTGTATACGTGGAGAAGGCGTCTTGATTGGACAAATGTGACGGGTAGCCCCCGTATCCAATCACCATTGTGTCGGATTCTCAACAAGGTTTGCCTCTAGCACCACTGCTGAGAATTCTTCAATCATATCGTCTAGGAGCGTGTCTTCGATGATATTTACATTATCCTTGCCTTTGACCTTATCATGTTTGAGCTTGCGACAGTCTTTGCCCATATGACCAACTTTACCACAATAGTTGCATGTTCCCTTAAACTTTTCAGTTGTTTGGGACTGACCAACTTTCTGGAACTTCTGCTTTATGATTGGGTTCCCTTTGACTCCGTTAGATTTGCCTTAACCTCAGCGGGTTGTTTCCCCTTTGGCATGACCTTCTTATTGTCTTCCTGAATTTGGAGTTTGACAATAAGTTCGTCTACGGTCATCTCCTTCATTTTAAGTTTCAATAGTTCATAAACTCAGTCCACGAGGGAGGCAACTTCTCGATTAATGCCCCAACCAAGAATTGCTCGTTGCGCTTCAATACTTCTAAATCCAGGTGATGTAAAATCATTTGAAATTTCTGGACTTGGGATGACACACTTATGTTGTCCACCATTTAAAATTTCAGGAACTTCCCAATGATGAACTTCTTACTACCCGCATCTTGGATGTTGTATTTCTTCTGAAGTTTGTCCCATAATTGCTTTGGCAGTTTCAACGGTACAATATACCGTGTAGAGAGGATCAGACAGACTGTTTAGAATATAGTTCCTACATATGAAATCGCTATGTTTTCATGTTTCGCGAACAATCCTCATGTCGCCAGCGACATGGTTATCTTGGCCCCCTCCCGCCTAATCATTTGGCTGAGGGTCCACATCTTCCCGAACTAGTGGAGGGTCTTCGGTTAGGAAACGTGACATTCCCATAACCGTCAGAAAAAACAACATATTTTGCTTCAAAGCTTAAAGTGAGTACCCATGAACTTTTCAGTACGCTCATGGTGACCCAGCGGGTGTAAGGGCAGTGACACCCCCTTGAGTAGTTGCAAAGGCATTGGGAATGCCTCTAACAGGAGCATAAGCATTCTGGACGCCTTAGGCAGTAGCATTGGCACTATAAGTGCTCGGAGCAGCAGTGAAGGCATTGGTTGTGCCAAAACCAGTGGTTTGGAAGACATTGGGAATGCCTGGATTATTTGGGTTGTAGGCAACGTCATCGCCTTGAGTGACGGAAGTGAAGGCATTAGTATTGCCTTGAGCAGCGGTATTGTTCATTGCGTTGAGTTGATTTTCAGCAGACATGTTGTTGTTGAAAGCAACGAAGATTATTTTAAACTTGTGGGAACAAATGTGTAAATCAAGAAAATGGAAAATGTAACAACAACAACAATATGTTAGAATCTGGAAATGAACAAAGTAAATTATCTTGCTGAGTCGATTGGATGAACAATCTATCCTTAAGATAATTTTGTCCCGTATATTCCTTTAAACGGTGTAATGGAAATTTATCTCCCAAGATAAAACACCAATCAAACAAGTGAGCAAAGAAGACTCAAGTGTTCTCTTAGGAAAGAAGGATCTTGAGTGTATTGGTGATTGCAAGAGAGGAATGAGATTAACAACAATTTGGAAATTGAGGTGTGTTTGTGATAGCAAGATGATTGGTGGCCTTCAATGCCATGTAATAAAGGCCTTGAAGGTGGTCATTTAGGCCACCAATCATCTTGATAGCAAGATGATTGGTGGCCTAAATGACCTAATAAAGGCCTTCAAAGCCATGTAATGACCATTGATTAGGGGTTACAATTCAGCCAAGTAATGGCTGAATTCAAGAGGCAAATAATGGAGACTTAATGCTCCAAAGTCAGCCCAAACGTCAGGTGAAAATTGTGTCAGCGGTATCTGGAATCAAAGGGCGCGGCCGCCGGGGCTGCGGCGCCTCGAGCCACAGGGGCGAGTGCCTCGGCCCTTCGAAGGCACCGGGGCGCCTAAATTCCAGTAGCTCCAGTGACTTTTACCGTAATTAGTGTCACGCCCCAAATTTTCCTAAGTCTTTACTTAGGGCGTGATGGCACCTGGACAATTATTTTCCACCAGGAGCACCATTTAATTCTCTTTATTTAGAAATTTAAACTTATATTCAAATACGGAGTTATTAATAAAATAACAATAAAGAAATTTATTTATAACTTTATTGAAAATATAACGCGAGCCCATGCTCGTGCAAATATTGTTTCTACATAGACATACTGGCAAATATTATTCTAAGTTGGAAGGGAAACCATTCCACACGGGCATTTCCCGAGACATTGGGCGACATTCGAACTGTGAGTACCAAGCCCGAAACAATGGACTTGGTATGACAAGAGGCTGCGGGACGATCGCTAGCCTTGGCGTGGAGCCTTTCCTCTATCACGCTTTCCTGAAACATGTTAAATAAAGTCACTTACCATGCAAGTGAGTGAGAACCCACTGCAATTCAAAGTAACACCACAATATTCCAAGTGCAATCACATTATAACGTAATAAGCATATTGCAAAACATATCGAGTTACAACATTTTTAAATATGCAACAACTCCTCATAGGAAATTATCGGTTTAACTAACACTTCATTTTATCTCGTATTATACGTTAAGACATTCCCCTGCATTTCCACATGTTTATTACATTTATATATTTGTGAACGCGTATTAACTTTTTTATATTTGTTGCGGCGTGCAACCCGATCCATTATATTTACGTATTTGTGAACACGTATTCACTTTACGTTTTGTTGCGGCGTGCAACCCAATCCATTATGTTTACGTATTTGTGAACGCGTATTCACTTTACGTTTTGTTGCGGCGTGCAACCCGATCCATTATATTTACGTATTTGTGAACACGTATTCACTTTACGTTTTGTTGCGGCGTGCAACCCGATCCATTATGTTTACGTATTGTGAACGCGTATTCACTTTACGTTTTGTTGCGGCGTGCAACCCGATCCATTATATTTACGTATTTGTGAACACATATTCACTTTACGTTTTGTTGCGGCGTGCAACCCGATCCATTATGTTTACGTATTTGTGAACGCGTATTCACTTTACGTTTTGTTGCGGCGTGCAACTCGATCCATTATATATTTATATATTTATGTGAACACGTATTCACTTTTCATATTTTTCAGAAGATCGAATAAATACTATTCTCTTTTCTAACATTCTGTCATTCATACTTGTAACGATTATAACTTTTTAACCATAACTCCAACTAAGGTGTTTCTCAAGCGGAAACTAAGGTAAGACGAGGATCTTTCACTGTACCAAATTTTATTTAAAACTACTCTGGGTAACTAACACAAATTTATCCTCAAAACAGCCACATAAAATTTGTTTCGGCAGAATTTTTATTTAAACAGCACCCAATCTTATAATAGTCATAACTCCTAATATGTAAACCCGTTCAAGCCCCATAAATTCTCAAAACGACGAGAACAGAGAGCTACACGTCTCCATTTGAACCATCCTTTCATATTCTGTACCGTTTGGTACAGTTTTACACTTTTATTCGCTGCCCTTCCTGGATCTCGATAGATCCGAGGCAGAAACTTTAAACAGCGATAACTCTCAATACGTAAGTCGTATAAATCCCCGTAAGGTCTAAAAATGTCCACAACAGAGATATCTAGAACTTTCATTTAGGAACAATTTTCATATTCCCCACAGATTAGTACAGTTTTACGTTTAAACGTCCTGCCTTCTGGATTCCGATGAATCCGAGGCAGCAACTTCAAACTACAATAACTCTCAACTCGTAAGTCCGTTTTAATAACTCTTTATCTATATTTGTCCGTAACAGAGATATTTACAACCATGTAAATTTTCATATAATTCTAATAAGTAAAACTCAATAAAAACAGTCCGTAATTATTCCTTTCCGAATTTCGGCCAAATCTAAGGCAGGAACTTTGAACTATGATAACTTTCAAACCGTATGTCCATTTTACCTCATTTTTGGTTCTATATGATCATATTAGAGATTTGTACCACTCCTCCGAATTTCATCAAATTCTAACAATTATAACTCAGTGAGAACAGTTCGTAAAGTTCATGACGCAACTAGTTGTCTAAACAATCAAAAGTTCAATATTTCTTTTCAATACTCAATTCTTATTCTAACATGTATTGAATTTAAAATAAAGGATATTACCAAGAATTTCTGAGTGAGAAAACTCACCTTGTAAGTGTGAAGATTATTGTTGTGTGGTTGCTAAAATTATTCTTACTCTCTAGTATTTTGCTTCTTGTTCTTCTTGTCCTCTTGGTATTTTTTTCCTCTTCTTTTCACTTGTTTTTTTCTGATTTTCTAACCTTTATGTTATGTACTTTGTTTGTGTGTAAATACAATGTATAAGTGGAGAGTTTTTTATAACCTATGGGAGGTGAAATGACAAGAGTTGGAGGGGAAATGAAAAGGGGAGGAAGGGAAGGGAAATGATGCACATGCACGTAATGCTGCATTTTTTTTTTCTTTTGTTTTTCTTTTTGTTTTCTTATTTTCATTTCATCTATCTATTTATCCAACTTTAACACTAACTCTATCCCATGCAATTTATTCTTTGTTTTCTTATATATATATATTTTTATTAACCCAACCACAACTATATATTATTTTTTTTTCCGGATTTCACATTCTCTCCTCCTTAAGCAACATTCGTCCTCGAATGTGAATAAGGTCGTAACATAATCACATAGACACAATAATGTTTATTGTTATTGTAACACTAATTTGGGGCTTCACAATTAGGGACGCGACCCTTCCGGGAGGCACCGCGGCTTAGCCATCGCGGCCCCGCGGCCCTTCACCCATTTCCTGACTTGTTTCATCTTTTCCACATCGTATACTTCTTCCTTCATTTATCAACGTGAAACCATCGTCATTTGGCCAATAACCGTCCATCATCTTACGTCTCAAACAATTCGTATACGTACCAATATCTCTTCCATTATGGAAATTATGATCCTTGACACTTTCTGTACACGTGTGTGAAAATCGTGTTTCTTCCACCCTTCATTAATGCTAAAAATACGTTGATGTAGCGCAGTCTGGTCAGCGCATCTGTTTTGGGTACAGAAGGTCTCCGACGTGCGGGGCTCCAATTATTCGAGTCATAAGTAATAAGATTTACTTTATTTCACGTTTAATAAATATTTTTAATAAAAGTAGTAATCGAGGACGAGACGTTTTTTTATCAGACACCTTTAAGTTTGACAAGTTTCTAATTAGTTAATAATTTTTTCTTAAAGTTATCTCAAAACTATAGCAAAAATCAATTGTCAGAGTGAAGAATTGGCCACACAAAGTGAGAACAATGGTGTACAATTATAAGAATTTGGAGAACCTTTTGGTCCCATTTGAGAGGAATAAAAAGGGAAAAAAGAAATGTGCTTTTACTAAAACATACTATTCCTACAAGAAGTGGTAATCGGATAAGGAGAATAAAATGTAATACTATATAATCCTTCCTTAGAATGTTCATCCCTTTTTATTCCCAGGCGGAGAGTCTTTAATTATCGATCGACTTTACATTGCAATAAAAGATTACAAGATTTGGCTTTTATTTTTCAAAATTAGTTTTTAATAACCATGCATGCACCTGCATTTGTAATTTCATTTACGTTCTTTTTATTAACTTCTTTTGGGTGGGGCTGGGATGTTTGGGTGGGGTAGGGCTGTGCGAATTTTGGTCTTCAAAGAAGTATAAATCTTGAATGGTCTGTCTTCAAAGAAATTAACGATATGAATTTCACTTGAAAAAAATTAAAAATTTGTAAGTACAAATGTTTTCTTTTACTAGTTGAATACACACTCTTTAAACAAGTTTCCATTTCACAAGTATTTGCAAGTACTACGCTCTCCAAACTATTATTTGCAAACAAATATTTATGGTACAAACCGTACAATCGAACCTAAGTAGGCGTTAGGACAATGTAGTTGGGTTAAACTCAGAAAAGGAAGTACTTGAAGTTGATTTTGAAAAGAGTGATTAAAAATTTAATAGAATATTTCCGTATCTTTGTATATTTTTTATATTAGATAAATTTATATTTCAATTGTAATTAGAAATATTAGTTACATAGTTTGTAGCCATGTAAATAATTATGTAACACTATATATATTGTACATAATAATCAATGCAAGACAAGAGAACATATTTCTTTAAAATTGATTAAGGCCACTTTTCTTAAATCAGAATTAGTTTTTATAATCATGCATCGTGGCTCCTGCATTTGATTTTCTTACGTTCTTTGTCTTACAAAAATAACTTTTGGGTGGGGTTGGGATGTCCGTAGAGGGCGCGTGGGTGGGTGTGGAAGTTGTATAGTCACCCGGGCAGAGCCAGAGACCAAGGTACAAGTTCCGCTTAATACAATGATTTTTATTTAAATTTTGCATTTATCTTAAGAACTTTTCTTAATACGTACATATTATTAATTTAAAGCCTGCACCAGGTTAGTGCTTGAAAGCATCACCAGCGTTCTCATGGTGTGGGAGCGATCACAAATAACAACTGATCCCTGAGAACGCACCTGGGCGCTGCCAGGCTGCAAGTGTGGTTTAAGCGGCGGCGTGGTTTGCGCTATTGCGTCGATCGGAGTTTCTGCTGTCTTGTATTTCGAAAGAAAGAATGACTACGGGATTCGCCGTCAACAAAAAAAAAATCAATAACTTTAAAAAGCTAAAATCTTAAATCCATAAACATCAATTTTTTGGCTCCTCCTCTATAGTCAGGTACTAGCCGCCAAGGGGGTCAAATGTAGGGCTGGCAGTTTGGAAGTTTCATGTACCGTGCACATCTGCATCTGCATGTGTCAATTTTCGTCTTTAAATGAATCTTGAATAAGTAGAGACTACGGCAGGAAAATATCCGAAATAATTTGTAGTATTAATTATCATAAGCTCTCTAATAAGTAATGCATTGTCTGCTTAATAAAGTAAGCGCCTTCATGGAGTTTCAACGATACCAATGGCAACGTTTCAAATTGTGACGGATTATCAGGTCAAATTAACTATGACTGCAATGATCTTCTATATTTTGCCTTGAAATATTCTCTGTGGATTTAATTTTTAATGCTTTATTTACACCATTACACTGAAAGTATATATGTCCTAGAAACAATCATTTTAGGAGCACATGTACTTGAACACATTCATATTATTAATAAGATTAATATATACTTGGCATTTGCAGTTATTGAATTATTATTTGATTGTTTATATTATTCATTAATGTGCATCCCTTGAACTTACATTGTCATTAATAGTGTGTGAGATATTAATGATAGAGTGTAGTTCTTAAAATAGCCTAGACTAATGATCATTGAGAATGAGATATCAATGATATGTTATAAGTCGACATGTGGTCTGCATCACATTCTTAGAGAATGTAGTATATCTCACTTCATCGCAAAACAATAGTTGCAGTGATGGACATATGGATACTCTTATGAGTATTGGCATACCTGGCGATAAACTATTTGTTATACATGTCAGAGTTATCGTGACGGGAGATAGAGGTCCCAGACTTGAGGTCAATATCACTTGTTTCGAGTAATGCACTTTGATCCCGCCCTAAGCTCAAATGCCTTATAGGTTGAGGCGCGCCATTGGGTGCATTACGAAGTAGATTGCGTGGTGGTTGAGCCGAGAATAGGATTCATTCCTCGATTGGAATTTCGAGAGAACACTCACCGGAGATGTTAGGTCGACCAAGTCATCGTTGACGCAAAGAGACATATCTAGGATATGGTCTAGTCGACTAATATAGATGAGATAAAGTGATCGCCATTGGATGTACACTGGCAAATCTTAAGCTTGATCGAGTGTGTCGCGAATGAAAGGAATTTATCATCTCACATAGAGGTTTGTTTACTTGAGTCTTGTAAACGATTTCACATATCGGGTCCTTCACCGGCCGCCTGCAGAGTTCCGTGAACCTCGATTTGGTCAGTGTCGATGTGCGCCTAAGGCGTCACACTAAGTCGATTGTCTTTTCGGTCTAAGGGTATATTGAGAGAATGTAAAATATCGGATTTTGAATCAAGATATTTTATTTTATAATAAATTATGGGATAATTTTCATTTGATGAAAATTAATTAATTAAGTTAAAATTAAGTCTTGGATTTAATTAGAACTAAAACGCGCGTAAAATAAATAAAGGAATCAAGCATAACAAATGGGCCCAGTTGATCGCCCATCGCAATTGATTTGGGTCAAGTTTTGAAGCTTGATCCAAACTGATTAGTTTAGGTTTCTCACTATATATTTGGCACTTAACCCACAATTTCATGAGAACTCATTTTTCCACTTTCTGAACTTAGAGTTCAGGAAATAAATTCTCTCAAACCTCTGCCAAGATTTCCTAGCTTTCTTGGGCAAAGGAATATACTGAAGCAAGGCTTGCACCCGGATTGACAATCGCGTGCGCACCTTTTAGGAGAGATCGCATTAAATGCATAAAGCGTAAGTTTTCATGTTTTTGCAGATTTGAATTATCGCATAATCATACGCAGCGATCTTTGTTGGAGCAAGTAAGTAAACAAAATTTTAAACTTCCGTGCCTTACTTGTGTGTTTTACATCCAACAAATCCCTACAGTGGTATCAGAGCCAGGCTGGTTTAATGATTATACGATAATCTTTAATAACAATATGTGGGAAATTAATTGTTTTGATTTAGAATTGATTTTCGGAATTTTAAAAAAAAAAAAAAAAAAATTCGAAAATTGCGCCACATCGCTCACGATGAACAAGATCACCGTTCGACGCGTGAACAATGTCGCGATCGCTCCGCTTGAACAAAGGCGCATTTAAAAAAAAAAAAAAATTTTTGAGGCGATGAGCGATGCAAGACTGCTCATGGCGAACGATGGATCGCGACATCGCTCACGACGTGGAACAAAAAAAAAAATTAGCGGAAACCACGACTACGACGGTTCCGCCACCACAAAGCATTTAAATCGAAGTAATAATACCACCGTGTTCGTCTCGGCGAGGAATCTAATGGTGGTAGTGTTACGGCAACGATAATGGGAAAAGGAACACCACCGACGGTTTAGAATCACGGCGGCCCCGGTCCGCCACCGCGGCCACCAAATCGGTGGTGAAAACCACCAGCGAGTTCGTCCCGACGTGTGCCATCGCTTGGTGTGTTTTAATTCCGTCAATTTCGCCCCGAAATCTGAATCCCAAATTTGATTTGGAGTTGGATTTGATTTTGAAAATTTGAAATAGTGTAAGGACCTTTTTGTAATTAAAATTAGGGTTTTAAATTGTAGATTGGTCCTTTAACAAATCTGAAAATATTATAAGTTCTTAAAATTACAAATTAGTCCCTGAGATATTTTCTGAAATTTTAAAATTTTTAAAATCGAGAGATTCACCAGGTCAATCTGTAAATTTCGAAAAGCTTATTTGGTCCCCAGGTAAATCTGTAAATATTTTAAGGTTCTGAAAATTGCGAAATACCACGAAAATTAAATTTTAATTTCTGAATTGTTAAGGGACTGTTTGGATGAGCAGAAAATTTCGAAAATTGAAAATTGAGTTTAAATTTTGAATTTAAATATTTCCTAAATTGAAACAAAATTAATTAACCCACAATTATTGTTATTTAGCATATTATTTGATAATGTGCACAAATTAATTGTTTCTCCTAATTGTTTAATTGATTGTCATTTAAATAATTAGAATAGAGTCCGCAATTATTATGCAGGTAGCGCCCGAGAATTGTTTACTTTCAACGACCGCTATAATTATGCAGGTAGGCGCCAAAGATATGATTAAAACCATCTTATATCACGCCATTGGGTTTGATGGTTTCCATCTAAATGTGTTTAGAAATTGCATGATAGGATTTCATATGATGTATGATATAATAGTTGATCTTAGTCATAACCTGAATTAAAATGTTCCCAAATTTAATACAAGTCTCATTTAAAATGAACGCGTCGTCGTTATAATTGATTGTGGTGCAAAATCCTTTTCACGAGATGAGTATTTATGCCCAAAGATTTGCTCTAAGTCTACGAGGACTCGCACTTTCATAGATGCATATAAATGTTGTAGTAGGTGATAAACCTTCGTGAGTATTTACACCCGATGTTTGCTTGATGAAGGCTAAGCCCACTTAGATACATAATTGCAGTCGCATAACGGGGTTGACTTGCTAGGCTGTCTTGGCGCCCCAGTGTCGGACAGCCGAGGGACGCAGATCGAATTGTTTAGAACATTCGGTCAACCAAGAGTTGCAAATTGTTTGCAATTGGTTTAGAGACCTACCGGATCGTGTTGTTGAAGTTATCACCTCGCAAACGCGAGACAACATGAGTTTGGATCTTGGCCCATTATGACCGTATTTGATATGAGTCTGTATTCTTTATGGGGTAAAAGAGTATGTTAAAATAGTGGAGCTAATTAAACTAAAGACCATGTTAGTTAGTTAGTTAATGAATGTGTTCAATAGAAATTATATTAAAGTATTAATTTCAAGTCTATCTTTTCTTCAGTTACAATGTCGAATCTATCACTTAAAATGTTGGTTGAAACGAACAAGTTGAATGGAGCCAATTTTCCTGACTGGTTAAGAAATCTGCGTTTGGTACTGCGATTAGAAAAGATTGAGTATGTATTGGATACACCACTCCCTACAGTCCCTGCTGAAGATTCTGAAGAGTATGCTCTGTTTGACAAAGCAGCCTATCAGAAATATCTTGATGATCTTTGCGCAGACAACGTGTTATGCTATCTTCTATGACTTGAGTTACAAAGACATCATGAAAATATGGGCCCCAACGATGCTAGAACACTCAAGAGTTCTATGACTCGCGCCTCGCATAACGGAGTATGAACCGCTGAGAGATCTTTTAAGTGTAAGCTAAACGAAGAGGTCGTTGTCACAACATGTTTTGAAGATGATTGGATTAATTGAGAGGTTGGCTTCGATTGGAACGAAGCTCTGCCTGTGAATGTTTCTGTTAATCTAATCTTGAACTCGCTTCCTGGTTTCTTTGAGAACTTCATTGTGAATTACAACATGAATGGAACGCAAGCAAATCTCCTGAACTTCATAATATGTTGAAGACGCTTCGAGTCGCCCACCTCCAAAGGTAAAGGCGTGCTCGTGGTGGGCTCATCTAGCAAGTTCAAACCTAAGGGTAAGAATATGCGAGAGAAGAAGGGCAAGGCGGTTGCCGCCAAACCCACTATGAAACCTAAAGGAGTTGTTCAAAGAAGGCCAAGATAGCCTGATGCCCGCCTCAATTGTAAGAGAGGGACATTGGAAGAAGATCGCATGCCTGCGGGGAGACAAGGCACAAGGTGCTGGCCCTGCTGGACAAGGTATGTTTGTTATTGAAATAAATATGTCTATAACTAATTCTTACTGTTGGGTATTGGATACCGCCATGGCTCATACATTTGTAATAATGTGCGAGGGCTAATCGACAGAAAGGTTGGACTTGGGAAGTAGATCTACGCGTTGGCAATGGAGCTAGAGTTGATGCAGTAACGCGTGGGGACTTATAGACTAGATTTACGTTCGTGCTTTTGTTTAGAACTTAATAATTGTTATTTTGTCCGTCTTTGACAAGAAATATTATTTCTATCCCTATGTTAGACATTGAGGGTTTTCTCACATATTACCAATGGAAACTATGTTTTGTCTTATAAAGGTTTTATTTGTGGAAATGCTCCATTGTGGATGGATTGTATGTTCTAAATCAGTAGCCATGAAATTTTCAATATACAAAATAAAAGAGCTAAAATAAGTAATCAAAGAAATCCCACCTACTTATGGCATCAGACTTGGTCACATCAATGAATCGAGGATAGCAAGATTGAGGAAATTAGATTACTTAGAACCATTTGACTTAGAGTCATATGGTGATTGCGAATCTTGCTTAAGAGGAAAGATGACAACCAAATCACTTTCTCGGGAAAGGAGTGCGTGCAAAGAGGTGCTTGAGTTAGTCCATATCGATGTATGTGGGCCTTTTCCAACTCAAGCTAAGGAGGCTTTCTTTATTTCATCACTTTACGCACGATTTCAAGGTTTGGGCATGTGTATCTTATGAAGCATAAGTCCAAGCTTTGAGAAATTCATGAGTACAAGTCGAAGTAGAGAAGCAACTTGAAACAAGTATTAAAACTCTTCGATCGATCGAGGAGGTGAGTACTTAAGTAAAGAATTTCTAGATTATTTGAAGCTTCACGGAGTCCATTCGAATGGACACCTCCCTAACGCCACAAATGAATGGTGTTTTGAGAGGAGAAATCGTACCTTATTAGATATGGTTAGATCCATGATTAGCTTCTCACTCTACCAACATACCTATGGGGATATGCATTGCAAAGCTCAATCTACATTTTGAATAGAGTTCCATCAAAGTCGGTTGAGAAAACTCCATATGAGATATGGAATGGCAAGAAGTCAAGACTTAAACACACGCGACAGGGTGCCCCTGCGTATGTAAAGAAGTTGCTCACCGACAAATTGGAATCTAAAAGTGAGAAGTATTATTTTGTAGGGTATCCTAAGGAAACAAGAGGTACTACTTCTATCTTCCCGAGGAACATAAAGTAATTGTTTCAGAATGCAACTTTCCTTGAAAAGACTATGTCTACAAGAACAGAGTTGCAACAAGATAGAACTCAAGAAATTCAAGAAGTACAAAATAATGTAGAGAATGACCTCTTGTCAAATAACCTGACAAGGATTCAATGGGAGTATTTGATGATGATTGGGTACTTAGAGTACGCCTTCTTCACCGATGGAGTGTTGTGAGGATACTGCAGAAATGCAAGACCTCATGCACAACCAATGACATGACACAATAGTTGTGCATCATCCTATTCAAAATGATATTCCTGAAAGTTCTCAAGGTAGTGGATTGTCCAACACACAAACATCTTCTCAAAATCAAAATACAGCAGACACTGAAACACAGAATGTACAACTCAGAGATCACTGAGACTCATCGTGCACCTGAAAGACTTAATCTCCTTGTTGAAACACATAATGAGATAGATATTCCTGATGATGATGAGCCTACTACCTACAACGAAGCAATGTTAGACATTGATTCACAGAGATGGCAAGAAGCCATGAAATCCGAAATGGAGTCTATGTACATAAACCAAGTATGGAACTTGGTTGACTTGCCAACAGGGGTTAGACCCATAAGATGCAAATGGGTCTTCAAGAAGAAGATTGATGCATATGGCAAAATACAGACTTATAAAGCAAGATTGGTGGCTAAAAGTTATAATCAACGGCCTGGGGTCGATTATGATGAAACTTTTTCGCCTGTTGCAAAGATTAAGTTCATTCGGATTTTGCTTGCTATAGCTGCATACTATGATTATCATATTTGGCAAATGGATGTTAAAACTGCCTTCCTCAATGGTAATCTAATTGAGGAGGTGTATATGATACAGCCAGAGGGTTTTACATCTAAGACTCAACCCAAAGCAGTATGCAAACTACAAAAGTCCATTTATGGACTTAAGCAAGCGTCAAGGAGTTGGAACATTTGTTTTGACAAAGCAATCAAATCGTTTGACTTTGTTAGAAGCAAGGAAGATCTGTGCGTTTATAGTAAACGCACAAATGAGAGCATTGTCTTCATTGTTATATATGTAGATGACATATTGATAATGGGAGACAATAAAACTCTCATGCAATCACCAAAGAATGGTTATCCGTAACCTTCATGATGAAGGACTTGGGTGAAGCTCGCTACATTCTTGGAATTAGAATCTACGAGATAGACCTAATAGATTGTTGAAATGGCCACACCGTATACATAGACAAAGTGCTAAAACGTTTCTATGGAAAATTCCAAGAAAGGGAATCTTCCTATGGGTCAAGGCATCAGTTGTCAAGGAAGGATTGTCCTTCCACAGCAGAACTTGAGCGCACGTAAGAGAATCCCATATCTTGGTATAGGATCAATCATGTATGCCATGACTGCATAAGGCCGATGTGGCCTATGACTTAGCATGACTTGCAAATTCCGCCAGAATCACGGGAGGAACATCGAAAGCGCCAAGAGTATTCTTAAGTATCTTAGGCGAACTAAAGAATACTTCTAGTCTATGGCGACAAGAAGAGCTAGTACTACCGGGTACATCGATGCTAGCTTTCGCAGATCTTGATGACTTCAAATCTCACCGTTATGCCTTCATTTTAAATGGTGGAGTAGTTAGTTGGAAGAGTTCCAAGCAAGCTACAACTGCCGATTCGACAACAGAAGCTGAGTACATAGCTGGATCGGAAGCTGGTAAAGAAGCTCTCGCGATATCCGAGTTCTTAAAGGAATTAGGGGTTGTTCAGTACGGTTGTCGATAACGATTTATTGTGACAACATCGTGCGATTGCTCGCTAAGGAACCAAGATCAACGAATAGAAACAAGCATGTACCAAGGAAATACCACATTCTCAGGGAGATGGTGGAGACAGAAGAAATAAAGATAGACTATATTCCCACCGAAAATAATCTAGCAGACCCATTTACTAAACCATTAAGCTTGGTCAAGCATAATGGTCATTTCAAAATATGGGCATTAGATACATCGTGATTGACTCTGGCAGTGGGAGATTGAAAGTATATATGTCCTAGAAACAATCATTTTGTGAGCACATGTACTTGAACACATTCATATTATTAATAAGATTAATATATACTTGGCATT
This sequence comes from Przewalskia tangutica, assembly GCA_029844215.1. NCBI lineage: Eukaryota > Viridiplantae > Streptophyta > Magnoliopsida > Solanales > Solanaceae > Przewalskia > Przewalskia tangutica. Next base: position 31,469,160 of record CM056731.1, on the reverse strand, counting down.
TGCAATTATTGAATTATTATTTGATTGTTTATATTATTCATTAATGTGCATCCTTGAACTTACATTGTCATTAATAGTGTGTGAGATATTAATGATAGAGTGTAGTTCTTAAAATAACCTAGACTAATGATCATTGAGAATGAGATATCAATGATATGTTATAAGTCCATACGCTGTCCGTGATCACATTCTGAGAATGTAGTATATCTCACTTCATCGCAAGCAATAGTTGCTAGTGATGGACACATGGATACTCTTGGGAGTATTGGCATACCCTGCGATAAACTATTTGTTATACATGTCTAGAGTATTATCGCGACGGGAGATAGAGGTCCAGACTTGAGGTCAATATCACCTTGTTTACGAGTAATGCACTTTGATCCCGCCCTAGCTCAAATGCCTTATAGGTTGAGACGCGGCTTGTATTGGGTGCATTCACAGTAGATCAAGTGGTGGTTGAGCCAAGAATAGGATTCATTCCTCGATTGGAATTTCGAGAGAACACTCACTTCGGAGATGTTAGGTCGACCAAGTCATTGGCAACGCAAAGAGACATATCTAGGATATGGTCAGTCAGTTGTCGACTAATATAGATGAGATAAAGTGATCAAGCCATTTGGATAGACACGGCAAATCTTAAGCTTGATCGAGTGTGTCGCGAATGAAAGGAATTTATCATCTCACATGAGGTTTCTTTACTTGAGTCTTGTAAACGATTTCACATATCGGGTCCGCCACCGCCGCCTGCAGAGTTCCGCTGAACCTTGATTTGGTCAGTCTTGGATGTGTGAAGGCTAAAGGTCACACTAAGTCGATTGTCTTTTCGGTCTAAGAGTATATTGAGAGAATGTAAAATATCGGATTTTGAATCAAGATATTTTATTTTATAATAAATTATGGGATAATTTTCATTTGATGAAAATTAATTAATTAAGTTAAAATTAAGTCTTGGATTTAATTAGAACTAAAACGCGCGTAAAATAAATAAAGGAATCGCATAACAAATGGGCCCGCCGACCGCCCATCAGAATTGGATTTGGGTCGTTTTGAAGCCTGATCCAAATCTGATTAGGTTTAGGGTTTCCTCACTATATATTTGGCACTTAACCCAAAATTTCAGTAGAACTCATTTTTCCACTTTCTGAACTTAGAGTTCAGGAAATAAATTCTCTCAAACCTCTGCCAAGATTTCCTAGCTTTCTTGGGCAAAGGAATATACTGAAGCAAGGCTTGCACCCGGATTGACAATCGCGTACGCACCTTTTAGTAGAGACTGCATTAAATGCATAAACTGTAAGTTTTCATGTTTTTGCAGATTTGAATTATCGCATAATCATACCAGACGATCTTTGTTGGAGCAAGTAAGTAAATAAAATTTTAAACTTCCGCTGTGCCTTACTTGTGTGTTTTACATCCAACAAATCCCTACATACACTACCTCATGTATGGGTTATATGTGGTGATCCTTTTGTTTCAACTTGTACGTTCTTTATAGTTTTAAGTACATATGGTTTAGTAGTGTTAAGCCACTAATGGTTTCCTCTTAGTTTTAAGAGCATTCTTAATTATCAGGGAACTTGGCAATATTCCTTCTTATAATATATAGTTTTGAATATATTCACCAATTCTATTCAGCTTCCAAGGACCAGTATGTACACACAGTCATGAGGCAAATACTTGTTGTTTATTCTTTGATTTGTTTTTTTCATCTTTCCTTTATTTTCAATTAGCTATGGTACCCACATGCAATGATGCAATATTTATACCAGTTGGTTTGGAGATGTTTAGGGTATCCTCATTGAGTGGTGTGAGAGAGTGGTGTGAGAGAGTTTGGTCACAAGTTTGAAACTCCAGGGTAACATCTGGCCTGCCTTCGCCTCTTGGGGGAGTCTGACACACCTGACTTGCCAAGTGTGGTTTAACTGGCTGACGGAATTTGCAGACTATTACGTCAGTCCGTAGTTTACCCAGTGCGCACCTTCGGATAGCGACGGCAGGTTTCACGTTAAACAAAACAAAAAATATGATGCAATATTTATATTTTGCATCAATTGGTTGATGCGAATAATTGAACGTCAATAAGTTTTTCTACCTGTTTTTTGTAGTATTGAAGGTTTGGTATACACCTCGGACATAATATTGCCAACATGATTTGTTCTTGTTTATTTAATGTCTCCCCCTTTTTAGGGAAAAATGAAGTTGGTTTAATTTGAGGGTTTTAGTTAATGCTTAATATTTATGAATTATAAAGGAGATGGTCACGGAGCTAAAAAAAAACCAACTATTAAATCAAACATCCTATCCTAATTTTGAAGATAAGGGTTGACTTTTTATTTAATTATGTGTATATATATAATATATGTACGGTTAATCACACACATGCTGTAAATAGAATATGTAATTTGTCTAAACTTGGTTAAGACATTTTTATTTCAAGTCCAAGCAATGAGTACTTTGAAGAGTATAGGCTAAATTAAGAAGGTATTATGAACTCTAGTAGTCAAGAAAAATGCATAAGTTTAGGATATGGCTATCCTTAATTAGTGTATACTTCCTAAATTCAATCAGTATTTTACTGGAAACACAATTTACCACGTTAGTTTGGAGCAAATTGTCAAAATAGCACTCTCTAAAAAAATTATTCCCAAAATACTATTCTTCCAAAATCAATTCTCATTTTACTACTAATTTTGGAGCGAGTTGCCAAAATAGTACAATCTGAAAAAGTTATTCCCAGAATACTATTTTCCCAAAATTAATTTCCATTTTACAATTAATTTTGCCACATGAATTGTCAAGTGGATAAAAACATATTAGTTAGTATTTAATCAATATTCCACATGTCGCATATATTGTAGGAATGTAAATTTATAAGTTTATATTGTACATTTATTCTATTAGAAAAGTTAAAATATATTTTTTCTGTTTATTCTCGGGTCGGGTCGACGTGGCCCGATAGATTTTTTTTATTTTTTTTTAAAATTGAATTTTCAGTTTCATTTTAAAAAAAGTAATTGAATTTTCGTTTTTTTAAAAAAATTTGAATTTTCAGTTTCGGTTTAAAAAAAAAAATATGTCGGGCCCCGTCGACCTGACCCAATCCGAGAATAAACGAAAAAAAATATATTTTAACTTTTCTAATAGAATAAATGTACAATATAAACTTATAAATTTACATAATATTGATTAAATATTAACTAATATGTTTTTATCCACTTGGCAATTCATGTGACAAAATTAGTTGTAAAATGAGAATTAATTTTGAAAGAATAGTATTCTGAGAATAATTTATCAGAGAGTACTATTTTGGCAATTCACTCCGTTAGTTTGACTTATACGTTACATCAATAATTGTTTAATTTGTATTATGCAAAAGTTCAAAACAAAATAATATCAAACTTTTGAAACGTCTTAAAATGAGAAGAACATCAAGTAAGTTGGAATAGGGGAAAGCATATTATAAATTTACTGTACTTCAATTTCAATATTTCAAATACTGAACTTCAATATTAACAAATACTAGTTTGTCCATCAATATTTATAAAATTAAACTTCATTTGAAATAATGGCGAATTATTGTTTTAAGGAATATTTCAAGTGTAATAATATAAATCTTCACTTATCATCTCCTAAAATTTCAGCTTATTTTGAAAGCTGAAACTTCTATTCCTTATTCAGCTTATTGTGATTCCTTTTCCCATTTCCATTCATTAGTTTTCTTTGACATGAAGGTTAAACTTTATACAATTCCTTAAAAGAGAGCCATAGAACTTTTACCATCTGCCAATATCTTTTTTCCTAGATACGCCCTATGTAGAATGTCATCAATAATGATTTGTCCCAAGTAGTGTGCTCAGCCGACAAACAGCAGCTGGTAGCTTTCATTCTCCTTTGTGGGGATGACTCCTGTGCACTGACATCGTCTCCCACCTAGTGGGTCATTATATCACTATAATTTACCTCCTCCACCAATCTCTGTCGGGCCGGAAGGTGAGGGCCCGGTGGGCGAGAGATTTCGCTTCTGCCCCAAGAATGTCATCAATTATGGGACGTCAAAATTTGAAAATTTTCTTTATTTTGACCGAAGGGATTTTTGTAAAATAATATGACAAGAACACATGTTATATATGTACGTACCTTCCCTGGTTTTGCCAAATCTAGGTACTCTGCTGATTTTGTTTGGTAAGCTGTTTTTGAGTCGACCTTGTTTTGTAGCCATAAAATGGGAAAACAAGAAAATAAACTTTCTGTTCATAACAAACTTTGGCCACCAATGTCTATATTTAATAATTTCTTGGATAAACTAATAAAAATTAAATATTCCTTTAGGAGGATCATCATAGAGTTTTCACTTTTGGCGTCTTTTTATTTTTAATTTTCCATAAAAAGAATATCAAAATACAAACGTGATCGAGATTGAACGGGTAGTATATGAAAAAAAAAATCTTGATTATTCTCATTGAATGAATAGGTATATATACAAATTACAATCTCCAAATATGAAAAATCTTATTCCTACTATACTTCTAAATTCTAATTCTACTTGTACAAGAATTCTACAATTATGGTAAATATGCAACAAAATTTAATACTTCTAATTGTGGTACAAGTCTAATCAAAACAGTGTATATCACAGAGATATACACGGTATATTTATCACACCCCGCAGTTATAGCGAGCGGTCTTCGTACAATGAGACTGTCACTAAAATCTTCAAGTAGAACCAAGGGAAGACTCTTCGTAAAGAGGTCTGCAATTTGATACTTGGAAGGGACATGGCAGACACGTACTTGTCCACGAGCTACCTTTTCGCGAACAAAGTGGATATCCATCTCGATGTGTTTAGTACGCTTGTATTGAACCAGATTACCAAAAAGGTAGACGACACTAATATTATCACAATAAACCAATGTAACTTTCTGAATGGGACAATGAAGTTTCAAGAGAAGATTACGTAACCAATAGGATTCAGAGACCACATTGGCTAGTCTTCGATACTCGGCATCTGCACTAGAGCGTGACAATGTAGAATGTCACTTCGCATACCATGAGACTAAGTTATTACCAAGAAACATACAATAGCCAAACGTAGAGCGTCTAGTATCTGGACAGTCACCCCAATCAACATATGTATAAGAGACAAGTGTAGACGTCTACAAAGAATATAAATGTAAGCCATAGTCAAGTGTCTTCTAGATGTATCGAATAATGCGTTTGAGCCCATTCATGTGCTCAACTCTGGGATCATGCATAAACAAACACACATGTTGTACGACATACGTAATATCCGATCTCGTGAAAGTAAGATACTGAAGAGCCCCTACAAGACTGTGATAGTGGGTCGGATCCTCGTAAGGTGAGCCAGTAGCAGCACCCAACTTGAGTTTAGTATCAACGGGAGTTGAAGTAGACTTGCACGAGGACATACCAGCTCGCTCAATGATATCAGCGACATACTTTCTTTGTGATAAGAATAACCCACCTGCATGACGAGTGACATCAATTCCCAAAAAGTAACTCAAGGACCCCAAGTCTTTCATAGCAAACTCAGAACTGAGCATTGTCATTATAGACTTGCGCAAATCATCGGAAGAGGTTGTCAAGATAATATCATCCACATATAATAGAATATAAGTCAGGGAGGTATCACGACGATATAAGAATAATGAATTACCACACCTGCTGTGAGTAAACCCAATAGATGAAACATAGTCTGCAAATCTCTTATACCAAGCTCGAGGGGTCTGTTGAAGCCCATATAAGGACTTCTTCAATAAACAAACATGATGAGGATATTTGAGGTCTCGAAAATCCAAGAGCTGATGCATGTAGAGACGGTCTCCTTAAGATCACCATGTAAGAAAGCATTATTCACATCTAACTGATGAATAGACCAAGCCTTGGAAAGAGCTAGACTAAGAACAATGTGAATGATAGCCGGTTTGACCACCAGACTAAACGTCTCACCACAATCTATGCCAACCTGTTGAGTCTTACCATCACCTACAAGACGAGTCTTATGCCTCGCAAAAGAACCATCAGAATTATCCTTATGAGTAAAAATTCACATAGATATAATATTAACACCAGAAAGATGGGGTACCAACTCCCACGTCTTATTGTCAATAAGAGCATCATATTCATCGTTCATAGTTAATTTTCAATTCTGATCATTTAATGCGGACATTGGGTTACGGGGTAGAGGGATTTAAGAATATTAGAATTTAGATTAAAATGTATTTTTAGTTTTAAAATACCCCGTTGACTGTGAGTGATCGGTCTGTGACTCGGGGGAGAATTTGGTGGATTTTGGGACAAAATCGAAGGGGAGACGGACTGGCCAATAGGTAGTGGTCCTGGTGGCCCAACACTAGAATCGCACGGTGCACGAAAGCAAAGCAATGGCGAACTGGTGGATATGCGCCGATTCTTTGACCCGTGAGTAGATGGTAGGCGAGGCGGCGATCGTAGTCCAACAGGTAGTGGGCCCATTGGCATATTTCGGGTGCGGGACAAGTCCGATAAATGGTGAATAATATACGGGGAGACGTCGTCATCCAAAAAATTATACGAACTAGGCACGAGACTACTTACTTTAGCAAATGAAAATTGAGTTTCATAAAAAATAACATGATGACTAATGATGATTTTATTAGATGATAAATCAAAATATTTGTAACCACGATGATTAGACGGATAACATAAAAACACGCAAGGGGTAGAACTGGCATATTGTAGTTGACGGAAATAGTGGATAACATAAGCACTCAAAAACCCTAAGATGTAAATACGAAGGATTTTTATTATAGAGGACTTTGAGAGGAGACACATTTGCCAACCCTTTGGTAGAAAGTATGTTAAGAAGATAGGTAACCATTTGTAGAGCATGATGCCAAAAGAAAGGGGTACGGAAGCATGGACCAATATACTTCGGACAATGTTATTAATGGTATGAATTTTTCGTTCGACTTTCCCATTTTGTGAGGATGTATAAGGACAAGAGAAACGAAAAATTATGCCATTAGTATCACAAAAAATTCCGAACACCCCATTATCATTTTTTTTCCATTATCACATTGAATATTTTTTATTTTCCGGTTGAATTGGGTACGGATGAATGCTCTAAAATTTAAGAATATGAAAAAAACTTGTGATTTTTTTGCTAACGGAAAGGTCCATAAAAAATAAAATAATCATCCAAAAATAGAACATAATAATGATGGCCCACAGAACTTAAAACGGGAGATGTCCATAAATCGCTATGAATAATATCAAATGACATTAAAGTACGAGAAGTAGAGGCTACAAATAGTAATCTAACATGTTTTCCTAAATGACAAGATTGACAAATTGGAGTGTTATGTGGTAGCCATGGGTGGCGGCCACCATCGGGTCGAAGCGGTCGGGGCGGGATCGGGCGGAGAAAGCGAGTCGGCGGGGCGGGCCTGGAGAGTCGGGTCGGGCGGGACCATAACGTGTCGATCCGGTCGTCCGTTGGGTCGGGGCGGGGCCAGATGCAGCGGGTTTTGATTTTTTTTTTTTTTTTAAATTTATTTCACTAAATTAAAAATACTAAATTACTAACAAAGTAACATTAACATATACTTGTCATATAGTCATATACATATACTATAATATTATAGACTTATAGTATTATAATTATAGTATTATACTCATATATATAATATAGTTATAAACTATAAAGTATAAACTATAAAAGATAAACTATAAACTATAAAGTATAAACTAAATAATTAAACAAAGACAAGAAGAGTGTAAAAAACATCCCAATGTTTTTGTGCCTCTTATATTATTAATTATTTCATTGAAATATACAAGATTCAAAATTACAACATTGTAGTGTATCTTGTTGTTGAAAAATTTGCAAAAGACATAGAAAAATTAAAAATTGCAATGAAATAAATTACCAATTTGAAAATATTTTTCTAGTTTCTTTATAATTTCTTGTTGTTCTTCTGTTGGAATTGGTATATCTTGGTCAAATTGTTCCACGCCGCTACTCATGCCTTCGATAAAATGTCGTTGTAGTTGTCTTCTTCTTCTTCGTTAATCGTCGATCGCACCTCCTTCGCCTCCGCCAGATCCAATCTCTGAATAGTACCGCCATCTCCAAGCCGTCTCCGCTAATGAGTGTCTGTGCTCTCTTATTTGAAATCGCTGCGTAAAAGCGCTTTGAGCGATTGATGACGACGCCAATGTTCAAAATATCTCGCCATCATTGAAAGTGTCGAAATGTCTTCATTCTCGCTCCAATATTTCAAAGCAAGTCTTCCTTTCCTTCTTCATTGATAATCGCTTGGTAAGGTAAATTACCCGCAAAACAAAAACATCGAACTCGCTAATTTGGTTAGCACCGTACCACCGCACATTCTATTTCTCGAGGCTTTCAATAGAACTAATACTACTAGCCCCGTAAACAAAGATGCCTTTTTTAGCTGTGTTGAAGAAGAAGATGGTACAAAAGTCGGTTGTTACTAGCACTTTCACGGGTAATGCCGATATACTTTTTTGCATTCATCTTCTACGCTATTCAACACTTCTTCTAGCGTTAGTTCAATAGGTGGCTCAACATTTAAATTTTTGGGAGTTGGAGGTGGTAGTACGTCCATACAGTTATAAATATTTTCAATAAGACTTTTACAACCCTCTACTTTAATAGTCGGATTTAATACATCACCAATAATATAAATAGGGGGAATAGGAATAAAATATTTCTTTAATCTAATGTAATACTCATAACTTTATCAGTTATTCCGTAATAATCGCAGACTGAATAAATATTTTTTGAAATAAACTCACCAGTGTGCCTACTATCTATATATCTATATGCTAAAATAAGTTTTTGCATAGACCATTTATAATCTATCCAATGACAGGTTACCGTTAAATAATCATGGCCGTTAGTACTACGACCTATATCAGAAGTTAGAGCGACTTTGCAATTTAAATGATATAATGCATAACGTAAATATCGTTGATATTCATGCAAATTTAAATACATCTCTTTTAACATTGATCTAGGAAAACCTTTATAAGCGGATTATACATATCTCTAATATAATGAATAAAACCAGAGATTCCTAAATGAAAAAGGCAAACCCTCCACAAAGAACTAATTTTGCTAGTGATTCCCTATCTTTATGTTTATCGTATTTAGGGCCTACAACTCCCATCATAGTGGTTAATTTGACCAGACTTTTTCCAAACAAGATGTGAACCTTGTTTCGATTGAGAGAACGCTTTCACCATTTTTTCAATCATGTATTGGGCGTGCAAGGCTTTGTGTTTTTGCACAGTGTCTTCCTAAACCCCACCCCACCATGACCTTGTTCATTTTTAAAAGAATAAACATTTTTACAAGTTTTACATACAAACACTTGATTAGCTACGTCCTGTCAAAATATTTCCATACAACCGATTTTAATGGTCGTTTTGGACTGCCTCATAAGAGGGGATAGGAGGCATTTCACCAAGTGGGTATCATCTTCATTAGTAGGTGTATCATCATCTAGGGTGTCATCTAAATTAAAATCTTCTTCAATTTGAGGATAATCATTTGTGTCAAGATCATATGATATTTCAGGAAACATTTCAGGATCTATAAAATCATCTTGTCTAGGAATAGCTGGAACATGAATACTAGAAGAAGTACCCTTGCCCTTGTTACCACCCCTACTAGAAGAAGCCTGACCCTTACCCTTACCCAACATGCCTCTTAGTCATTTCATTTTAATTATGCTAATAAATAGTTAAAGATAAATAGATAATGAAATTAAATGTGCTAAATGAAATAAAGACAAAATAATAATTTAATGAGAGAACGAATGTACCAAACGCCGACGTAGAGTCGACGTGTAATCGAGAGGTTGAAAATTGAAACTTTGCTCGATAGATAATCCTCAAGCTAGTTGCCAACTTCACTCCCAATTCTCAAATTAATAAATAGATTGAATATGTAGACAATGTTGTATAGAGATTGATTGATAATTGATTGAGAGATTATAGAGTAGAAAGATTTGTGAAAATAATAATAAGAGGAATGAAGTATTTATAGTTGAAAAATTGGGTTAAAGTGTAAATATAATAACTTAGGGGTTAAAAATAAATATAAATGGGGTAGGGGTTGGGGAGGAGGCCTAAATGGTTGTCATTCAACGGCCAAAATAAAATGGTCGTTGGACAACGACTATTTTCTGCAAATGGAGGATCAGCGGGGCGGGGCGGGTCGGGCGGGATCGAGGTCTAGCGGGGTCGGTCGGGGCGATGCAGTCCCGCCGTTCGAGCCCCCGGCCCCGTTTTTAATTATAAGCGGGGTCGTGTTTGGTCGTCGCGACGATTTGCGGGTCGGTCGACTACCATCGCCACCTAGTGTTATGCAGACCCTTACAAGAAATAAAATTATTTTTATGTAAGGAAGAAATAATGGATGACCCAGGGTGACCCAACGGGCATGCCACAAGGAAGGAGCAAGAGCTGCAAAAGCAGATGGCAAGGCGTGACTCGAGATATTGGATGCGGGCGTGATAGGATAAATATCTCCCCTACTATCACATCTCATGAGAGGTGTCCCCGTCTTGAAATCCTTTACAGAATACCCAAATGGATCAAAATCAACCGAAACCCAATTATCAGTGGTGAATTTACGGACATACATCAAATTTTTAATTAGGTTAGGGGCATGAAGGGCATTTTTAAGACAAGATGTGAATGTGGGGGAGATAAAATTTTAAGATCGTAATCACGAATTGGAATTGATTTGCCATCACCAACAATTATGTCACGATTGTTGCTCAAATAGAAATAAGACGAGAGAGTATCTTGGTCGGACGTCATGTGAGAAGTGGCCCCGATGGCCATGTACTAATTTACGTCTGGAGGATTCAATCCAAGTGCGTATCGCGCTTCAATGTCGGGCCGGTGGCCCCACATCATGATGAGCTCAGGAAGCCAAGGCGCCCAAGCACACCGCCACGCCTACCAGTGTTGTTGTGGAAACCACTAGACCATGTCGGATTGGGCCGAAAGAAATTCTGGGCAGCCCACTGTCTAGGGGCCGATGAAACTGGAAAATAGGAGTCGTTAGGCCACCGGCCCAGGCCCACTGTCAGGGGGCCCATAGTTTGCACCAGTTGGCCTGCGACCCACTGCCACCATTCTGGCCGCCCCACTACCACCAGAACCACTACGATTGCCATCACGATCTTTGCCATTATTTTTTCATTTTTTTTCCTCCACCGTGAGCACGATTTTGGCCAAAATTATCAACAAAATCTTGAAAATTAGCGGAAGACGTCATCATGATCACGAGATTTTTTGGCCAAACCGGCTTCTTCTAGCGTGAGCATAGAGCGAGCCTGATAAAACTACAGAAGAGGATTGCTCTGACGAAAAAGCGTACCGACTCCACTATAGGCCTCAGACAGTCCTGCAACCATTTGAAGGACAATACGATCATTGGTAACGGGCACACCAACGTTGCAGAGTTGGTCCGCCAACTCTTTCAACCTTTTGCAATAGCCTGAGACGTTCGAAAAATCCTCCATGTTAACATGAGAAAATTTCTGCTCAAGAGTAACAAACGGGAGTTTTTGTTATCTTGGAATATGTCACGCATTCTATTCCAAGTTTCCATCGTCGTAGCATCGGGTTTAAGAATCGTTTGCAAGAGGTCCGTAGAGATAGTGGAATAAATCCACTACAGAACGATATCATCAATAGTATTCCATAATATCGAGTCAACTTCAGGGGCAGACTCCTTGCATGCGGCTGAGGGAATGATATGATGAAAAACTTGATGCCAACGTGCATGAATCTTGAAAAGTTCCGCCCACGTCACATATTGGACGTTTTCTATCTCAAGAACAATAAGGATTTGGTTCTTGATGTTGGGAGCAGAAAGGGCAGGATAAAACATGTTCTTTGACGTAGACATAACGAAAGAACAATAGGTGAATTAGAGAGTGGAAGAAAATTTGGGAATAGAGAAGGAAAAAATGCACGGAATCCGAGGAGAAGAACGGAAATCGACACAGCCGAAGGTATTTTCGTACGAAGTGGTTGAAAACCTAGACTTTTGTATCATGAAAGAAATAATCTCTTGATTATTCTCATTGAATGAATAGGTATATATACAAATTACAATCTCCAAATATGGAAAATCCTATTCCTACTATATTTCTAAATCCTAATTCTACTTGTACAAGAATTCTACAATTATGGTAAATATTAGAATGCACCACCATGACGTATTTGATTTTATTACTATATGTTCATACTGCTAATTTCAAGTTCTCGTCTGAGTCTGACCGTTTTTCTTGCTTTGCTTTGACTGATTTGCATGTCATTGTGCCCTGTCTTGAGCCGAGGGTCTCCCGGAAACAGCCGCTCTACCTATCAAGGTGGAGGTAAGGTCTATGTACACTCTACCCTCCCAGACTGCACGTTGTGGATTTCACTGGGTATGTTGTTGTTGATACAACATAATTTAATACTTTTAATTGTGGTACAAGTCTAATCAAACCCGTGTATATCATAGGGATATATACGATATATTTATCAGTATATCCACGTAAAATTCCAGTATAATTGTTTTTAAAACGCATTCACATTACTTAAAAATGATACAAATCTCCTGCTCATAAAATATGTATTGATCTAATTAATTATGGATAGACAAAAAGATGATAGAGCATACACGTGAATCAGTTTTGACGTTTTGTTTTACCGCTAACTCATTTTTGTGTTATTCATAAAATATGTATTGATCTAATTAATTATGGATAGACAAAAGGTGATAGAGCATACACGTGAATCAGTTTTGACATTTTGTTTTACCGCTAACTCATTTTTGTGTTATTTTTCCCCTCTCGAAGTATAAAAATTACTTTATGATTAATCAATATATAAAAAAATTATTCCATCAGTCTCACTATATGACTGTATTTGATTGAACATGTAATTTAAAATAAAAAAGTAAAATTTATAGTGTGAATTGTGAAACGAATCATAGACATGTATATGGTAATAAAATATCTTATTAAAAGTAAAATAAAAAACTTTAAAGTGAAATTATTATAAATACAAAAATTTGAGTTTGCCTAGATAAAAGTTACATTTACGTAAATAAGAGTTGTGATGATAAAATAATAAAAGCACATGTTTGCCTCTTCTCATCCTCAAAGAACGATCCAAATCTCTATTTTACGTTTGTCTGGAACTCAAAGACAGGACAACAAACAACACAGCTAATCTCACTTTATCCTTAAGCTAAGCTTCAATAAGAAATACTATTAAGATAACCTTCACTTAACTAAATCTTAAATCACGAATTAAAGTAAATTAGTAAACAAATCAAATCCATTCCCTTTGACACAAAAAACAAAAAAGGGCAAATATGGTAACCAAAAGTGCCAACCAAGGGCATTTTGGTCATTAACACCACTCACCACCACGTACCAGTCACAATCAATTCAACTCGATAAAATGGTCTCACAAATATGCACAAAGAGAAATGCTTGCTAGCTCATATGCCATTTTCTTTCTTCTATTTCTTCACTAAAATCTTTTAACTTTAGAAAAAAAAAAATCACTCTTCTATTTGTTCTGTAAAATTTGAAAAATCTTGAATCATGTATAGCTCAGAGCCAACATCTAGGGAAATGGACAAGTTAAGTAGTTTCTTGTTTTCAGGTCTTGGTTCATCAAGCTTCAAGAATGGTGAAGGCATAGAACCTGAGTTTTTTAAGAGCAAAGAAATAATGGGTTCTGATTATTTTCAACAACAATCACAGTTCCAACATCAGAGTAATAATAATGGTGGGGGGCTAGCACGTTACAGGTCAGCTCCAAGTTCGTTTTTTGCCGGAATTCTTGATGGAGACGGCAATAATTCTGGTGAAAATTTTATTACTCATGATGGATCATCGAGTTCTGATTCTGAGTCCATGTTCACCACTTTGTTGAACAACAACAACAACAATGAAAACAACAACAACATTAATACTAAGAATCAGGTGGAGTTTGGTTCTTCTATGAAGCAAGAGATTGGTGAGGAGATTGAGTTTGGGAAAGGAAAAGGTTTAGATAATAGATATGAGAGGACTGGTGGTGGAGTTTCATATGGTGTAGGGGTGCAAATGCAAATTGGGAATGGTGGCTCTAATCTCATCAGACAAAGTAGTTCACCTGCTGGGTTCTTCAATGGTATGCTCATTTACTCCTTAACTGTTTGTTGGTTAAGTTTTGATAAACTTTTTTCAGATTAATTGGTTATGAAATTGAGTGGCTGTTGGAGTTATTTGATTGGCTTGAATTTTTGGTTAGTAAATTATGTAACTTTTGTGTAGTACTTGGGGAGTTGACTTCTAGCTATTTTAAGATCTGCAGAAAACAGGAAAATTTGCAAGTTGATTTCTCATACAGTCACTCAACCGTGAGTTATTATCTTAGAAAGTCACATTTCTTCTTGATTTCAATTTCCTTCAACAAATAAAGTGACTTTCTGGGATAATAACTATTAACTGAGTGATCATCTGTTAAATCAGCTCGAAAATTTGCGTTTGTTTTTTATCCAAATCATTTAGGTAAAAGAAGGAACTTTTGGTTATTTTGGGAATAGACTCATGAGATTCAAGTTTTTTGGGAAGAATTTGAAATGTACTGAATGAAGGATTTGCTACTTTGATATAGTTTTAATACTTTGTTGCTTATTTACAGGATTTATGAAGGAAGTTGGGAATTATGGAGCAAGTGGAAGGACTAACAGGGAAGCAAGTACATCAACTAATGGTTTCAGCAATCATATTAGTTACTCATCTACTGCTCAATCTACTAGCTCAAACTTCATGCCTAGCATTGCTGAGAATGAATCTTGGAACGACTCTTCGTTCAATTCCTTGAAGAGAAATAGAGATGGTGACCTGAAATTGTTTTCTAATAATTTCAATGGAGTGGTGACTAATCAGGTAGCTATTCTATTTATATTTTCTGTCCTTTTGGTTTTTCTGTTGATATCTTGTTTTTTTTTGTTTGTTTCTGTTACTAATATATATGTTTCATTGTGTCTGTCAGAATGATGAATCAAGAAACTACACTTCTGGTTTAACTCACCATTTAAGCTTGCCTAAGACATCTACTGAGATGGCTGCCATAGAAAAATACTTGCAGTTTCAACAAGATTCAGTGCCTTGCAAAATACGTGCCAAAAGAGGCTGCGCTACTCATCCGCGAAGTATTGCAGAGAGGGTAAAATTCTGTCCTGTCACCTAATTTTCCAATTAATCGTGTTTATGCTTGAAGTGCACACTATGATAAAACTTGTTGTTAGTGTTAAGTTGAAGTAAAGTTCTCATATGTGTCTTGACAATTTGCAGATGAGACGGACTCGGATTAGTGAAAGGATGAAAAAATTGCAAGATCTATTCCCAGATATGGACAAGGTAAATTCTTGTGACTCGATTAACTTATCACATTTATAGACGCATTAGTGCTTTATAGTCCCCGGTAGTTTGATTCATACTACTATGTGTTCTTTATTGTAATTTGTTTATCTTATTTGGATGTGTTAACTACTGCTTCCTTGTTAGAATGCACTACTATGACGTATTCGATTTTATTATCTGTATGTTCATAATGCTTTAATTTCTCGTCTGAGTGTGACCGTTTATCTTGCTTTGCCTGTGATTATGCTTTGTCTTGAGCCGAGGGTCTTCCGGAAACAACCGCTCTACCTATCAAGGTGGAGGTAATGTCTGTGTATACTCTACCCTCCTCAGAGACGTTGTAGGATTTAGCGGGTATGTTGTTGTAATCTATTTTTGTCTAAAAGAAGATATGAAGAACTCACATGTTACTTTGTTTTATTAAATGGCAGCAAACAAACACAGCTGATATGTTAGATTTGGCAGTTGATTACATTAAAGACCTTCAGAAACAAGTCCAGGTAATGACCAAGAAAAGGAAAAAAAAAGGTTTTTTGTCCAGCAAGGACTCACATGAATTTCTCACTAACATTTATATCTGCTCACCAAATTTGCACTTATTTAATGCAGACACTGAACGATAAAAAGGCGAAATGCTCGTGTCCAAGTAAGCAGCTGCAATATTCAAATGGAACAACATGAATTTGGTTTTCTGTACAGATAGTAATAGGTGAAATTATATGGGAAGAGGGAAGAGAGTAAATGACTCTTTCTGCCCTAATATGCTGGAAATATGGTTACCTGTTTCATTAGCAATAAGGCAAGTGTAGTTTTCAATGTATTATTGAGTTTGGGTAGAAGTAATAACAGTCTAGTGGGCAATCAAGATGTATAGAGCACATGCTTATTGTATTGTACTGTTGTTTAATGGAATTTGACTATGTTCGTAGTTGAGAGATCTAACAAGCTTGAGATTAACTAAGTCCTAAATTTCATCTGCAAGATGTGTTTTGAGATTAGGATCTTGAATCTGGAACTACTTCTTGCTGTAAGCACTCCAGGATCTTGGATGTATATTAGTCGTTTTGGCAAATATGAATTTTTAGTTAGGAAAACATGTTCATTTATTAGTTTTCCCCCCTTCAAATTCCAACTAGTGAAATATTAGTTAGTAATTTTTATTTAATTTAAGTAAAAGTTCAAGAAAATTAAAGGTTATTTTAGACAAATTAAGGCTTTTAAATTATTTCTTTAAGGAGTTTGGAAAATTTTAAAAGACAGATAATATCGATTAGAAAGAGTATATTTGTAATTGTCTTATATTGGAGTGATCAAGAGATTTCTGATATCAAATCGTGAAAATAACTTCTTACGAAATTGGAAGATAACATTACTTATGATAGATCAACTTCTTTCAAAATCGGAATGATAGAAACACTTCCGGTGGGGTCAGAAATGGAATGAAAATATGGATTTTTTATATGGACTTGGACAATCTTCACCCTACAAGTTAGCTTTTGGAGTTGAATTAGGCTCAAGATTCATTTTTTACATGGTATCAGAGTCAGACCCATTCGAATTCTCTGTCCGTTGATGTTGGACACCCAAATTATATTGTTTATGCTCCAGTTAATGGGGTCTTTTTTTTTTTTTTTTTTTTTTTTTGTTTGAAGGCGAACTCGCAGCCACTACTTCTTTCGAAGTGCGCAGAAACCGGTGAGTGTTAAGACTTAAGAGTATCACATCGAAAATGGAATAAAAACATGAATTCCTTATATAAACTTTAACAATTCTCATCCTACAAGCTAGCTTTTAAAGTTAAATTAGGTTCAAAAACAATTCTTTAAAATTTTCACTGTTTGGAGTGGGAACAGGATTGTAGAGTGGGGTTGGGGGTTGGATGTTGCTTGATGGTATATGCTGGGAGCCTGGGAGTGGAAGTAATTGATATGATTAGATGACTAACTTTGCATTAATCAAATTTGATACTATAACTTTGCACGTCTCTTTCCCTTGAAAAATCTTGTGGACTATTCTTCCTTTAGAGACAGGGAGAGCGCAGTTATGTATGAGTGCATTCAACGAGTCATAGACAGATATTTAAATCGATAATTATAGATGACTTCACATCAAAAACACTTCTTTTACGCAGAATACATAGACAGATATATCGATCAGTAAATTTTATTCTACGCGAATTATGACATATATTAATTGACCATCTGAATACGTTATAGAATATTTTTATTAGACACTTTCGGCTCAAAACTTTTGTGCGTATTTTTAAGCGCATATTTCGTAGATAAGACCACATGTATAAATTATGTCATCTCCTTTAATTATTTAATCCACCTCAATTGAAATAAGCTTGAGATTTTAGGCTTATTGAGGATGTAACATATTTTAAGTGATTAACTTATCTATATAGTAGCGCTTAAATAAACACATAAAATTTCAGA
Organism: Przewalskia tangutica; assembly: GCA_029844215.1. Taxonomy (NCBI): domain Eukaryota; kingdom Viridiplantae; phylum Streptophyta; class Magnoliopsida; order Solanales; family Solanaceae; genus Przewalskia; species Przewalskia tangutica. The sequence continues at coordinate 31,451,261 of CM056731.1, read as the reverse complement.
ATTTGAGCGGCAAATGTGTAATAATATCACTTTATCATTTATTTAGATGTTCAATTCAAAGCTACTATTTCGATTGTCTAAACAAAATTTTCGGACAAATTTAAAAAGCTATAGGTGTATTCCAAACCTTCAATGCGGTTTCTTGAGAAGCTAGCAGTAACTTACCAACATAAAAGATTAATAGTGAAATTCATAAAATATAGTAATAACTTAATTAGGTAAAGTAAAAAAGAGTAAGACTTTCAACATAATGGGATTGTATTCAATTGATCTATTTTTTATACTCTGAAATCAAAAATTTAGAAACTACAAAATGAAAGTATATATGTGATAGAAACAATTATTTTAGGAGCACATGTACTTGAACAAATTCATATTATTAATGAGATTAATATATTTGGCTTTTGCAATTATTGAATTATTATTTGATTATTTATATCATTCATTAATGTGCGTCCCTTGAACTTACATTGTCATTGATAGTGTGAGATATTAATGATAGAGTGTAGTTCTTAAAATAGCTAGGCGATGATCATGAGAATGTGATATCAATGATATGTTGTAAGTCGACACGTGGTGATCACATTCTTAGAGAATGTAGTATATCTCACTTACTACTAGCAATAGTTGCTAGTGATGGACACATGGATACTCTTAGAGGAGTATTGGCATACCCTGCTGATAAACTATTTGTTATACATGTCTAGAGTATTATCAGCATGTGAGAGATAGAGGTCCTTAGACTTGAGGTCAATATCGCCTTGTTTACGGAGCAATGCACTTTGATCATGTCCTAAGCTCAAATGTCTTATAGGTTGAGACGCGACTTGTATTGGGTGTATTACGAAGTAGATTGAAGGTGGTAGTTGAGCCAAGAATAGGATTCATTCCTGGAATTTCGAGAGAACACTCAGCATCTCAGAGATGTTAGATCGACCAAGTCATTGGCCAATCCAAGAGACATATCTAGGATATGGTCTAGTTGTCGACTAATATAGATGAGATAAAGTGATCAAGCCATTTGGATAGACACTTGACAAATCTTAAGCTTGATCGAGTGTGACGCGAATGAAAGGAATTTATCATCTCACATAGAGGTCTGTTTACTTGAGTCTTGTAAACGTACTTCACATATCGTCCGCCACCGCCGCCTGGGAGTTCTGTGTGAACCTTGATTTGATCAGTCTTGATGTGAAGGCCTAAAGGGTCACACTAAATCGATTGTCTTTTCGGTCTAAGGGTATATTGAGAGAATGTAAAATATCGGATTTTGAATCAAGATATTTTATTTTATAATAAATTATGGGATAATTTTCATTTGATGAAAATTAATTAATTAAGTTAAAATTAAATCTTGGATTTAGTTAGAACTAAAACGCGCGTAAAAATAAATAGAGTCGCATAATGGCGCCAGTCGACCGCCCATCGCAATTTGGATTTGGGTCTTCAAGCTTGATCCAAATCGATTTAGTTAGGTTTCTCCACTATATATTTGACACTTAACCCATAATTTCATTAGAACCGACTTCCACTTTCTGAACTCAGAGTTCAGGAAATAAAATTCTCTCAAACCTCTGCCAAAATTTCCTAGCTTTTTTGGGCAAAAGAATATACCGAAGCAATGCTTGCACCCGGATTGACAAATCGCGTGCGCTCCCTTTAGTAAAGACTAACAAAGCTTAAACTGTAAGTTTTCTTCCTGTCTTTGCAGATTTGAATTATCGCATAATCATACCAGAAACGTTTGTTGGGGCAAGTAAGTTTACTCAAAATTTTAAACTTCTGCTGTGCCTTACTTGTGTGTTTTACACCCAACAAATCCCTACAGTGGTATCAGAGCTCATGCTGATTTAATGATTATACGATAATCTTTAATAACAATATGTGGGATAATTAATTGTTTTGATTTAAAACTGATTTTCGGAATTTATAAAAAAAAAAAAAAAAATTGAACAGTGAACAGTAACCGACACTGTTCCGTGAGCAGATGTCATCGTTCGGCGTGAAAGATGCGATTCGGTGAAATTTTTGGCGATTCGACGTGTACTAACACTGTCTCCACTATTATCGAGAAATTCACTTCTTAAGATGGTCGATAAAGGTGTTGAGAGGTGGCGGAACACGATGAAGACGCCGGAAAAAGTCGCCGGAAACCTCCAACGGCGGGACTGTTTCCGGCCACCACGGGAGACGAAATCATAAAGTAATAATATCATCGTGTTCGTCTCGACGAGAGGAATCTAATGGTGGTAGTGTTACACGACAACGATGACAGAAAAAGGAGCACCACCGACGGTTTAGAACCCGCCGGCGGCGTCTCAGATTCCGGCCACCGTGGGCCACCAAATCGGTGGTGAAAACCACCGGTGAGTTCGTCCCGATGTGTGCCATCGTTTGGTGGGTTTTAATTCCGTCAATTTCGCCCCGAAATTTGAATTCCAAATTTGATTTGGGGTTGGAATTGGTTTTGAAATTTGAAATGATATAAGGACCTTTTTGCAATTAAAATTAGGGGTTTTTAAATTGAAGATTGGTCCTTTAACAAATCTGAAAATATTTTAAGTTCTGAAAATAACAAATTAGTCCCTGAGATATTTTCTGAAATTTTAAAAGTTTTTAAAATCAGCAGATCCACAGGTCAATCAGAATTTAAAAGCAGATTTGGTCCCTGTGAAAATCTGTAAATATTTTAAGGTTCTGAAAATTGCAGAAATACCCCTGAAAATTAAATTTTAATTTCTGAATTATTAAGGGACTGTTTGGATGAGCAGAAAATTCCGAAAATTGAAAATTGAGTTTAAATTTTGAATTTAAATATTTTCTAAATTGAAACAAATTAATTAACCCACAATTATTGTTATTTAACATATTATTTGATAATGTGTGCACAAATTAATTGTTCTCCTAATTGTTTAATTGATTGTCATTTAAATAATTAGAATAGAGTCCGCATATATATGTCTGGGTAGGCGGCGCCCAGTATTTGTTAGTCCGCAATTATTTTCTGGGTAGGCGGCACCCAGTAATTATTGTTGACACCCAATTTTGACCCTCCCGTCCAGCCATTAACCATAAAATTAGACTAATTTTGTAAAATAATTTTTATGATTTTTTATAATAAAATGCAGCGATAAAACATAAATACAGGCATAAATAAATAATTTATAATGGCACCGCGTCTTACGTAGAGTATTAAGCACTTAGAGTCCCGCGCCCGCATTAATTAATTTTAAGCTCTGTCAAACAATTCTTAAATTAATAATAAATACATAAAATAAATAATTTAGCAGTGACGTCGCGTCAAGTAGCATAGCCGCATTTATTAATACGCAAGAGAATTTCATAATCATTTGTAATTTAAAATCAATTTTAATTTGATACATGCATTTAATAGCGTCGCATTTATAAAGCTTTAAACAATTCTTAAAAAAATCATACTTGCATTTAGCATTTAAATAATCTAATCTAACTTCGCAATAATGCATAATAATAAGATTTTAAATAATAGCGCCGCATTTTAAAATATTGAGCACTAATTAAATAGCACGCCCATTTTTTCTTGTAATAATTTTAATAAAGCACCTAAATAATCTAAGCACAATTTATTGATTTAATTTACTACTAATTAATTAAATAGCACCTAAAACTAACATTAATTAACTAGCCTAAAACTAATACCTAGAATTAATTATAAACACTAACCTAACACTTAACCTATTTCTACCCAGCCCAGGCCAAACCCAGGCACCCAACACCCGCTTTTATTCATTGGCCCAAGCCCTCTTTTTTTTCACAGACGCCATGCGTCCACAAGAAGAAACAAAAATGCAGCCCACTAACGCATTCAACCTGACCGCCGCCTACGCCACGTTTTTTCTTATCGAGGCCCAACGCCCACCTTTATTTTCCTTCTCTTGACCCTTTCCATCGTCCTCAACATAAACAAAACGCTAAGAACCCTAAACCTAAGCTTCCAATCGCCGCAACAGCACCTCACAGTCGCCGAGATTCTCGCCTGAGAATCCGGCGACTTTCCTTTCCCTTTACCTGCACACATGTCTCCAACGATTTCTTACCATAGATAACCAAATCCCTTCAAATCAAAACCCGTTCGAATCACTGACAAATCAGCACGAATCTCTTACGAAATCTCAGCCTAGAATCAGCCTTAATTGCTTACCATTATTAGAACCCAGCGAGGGCTATATAAGCACATGCAATAGACCAACCAGAGCAGGGGTGGAGGTGAACAGAGTAAGGCAGGGCTCAGAGGAGTCCAATAGCAACATAGCAATTTAGGGCAACAAGAACCGGAGCAGCAGTGTCGAACATATGTTCGAGTCAGACGACAATACAGAGCTAGGGAGGGTACCCATAGCATCGACGGGGACCTTGAGCAGAGTTTAGAACCCTTCGCCATAGTCAGCAACTCAGAAGGCATCGGACACCCTTAGCAGCAGTTAAGAACACACACATAGTCAGAATAGAGCATAGGCGGGCTCGACCAAGCAAAGCTCGGCCAGAGGAGGACCAAAGAAATGTAACCTCGCCCTTTCATTTCGCATCGCAAACCCAAAACCCGTCGATTGGACCGACGACTTGATACGCTGCCCCGGGTCGCTGCCCGGAGAAGGTAAAATCGAACTCCTCTTGTATTTGTTAGATTTCTGTGTTATGTGGGTTTATCACGAATTTAATCGATGTTAATTGTATTAATCTGTTTGTTTGGCCTATATAAATCAGATTGGTTTTCTTAGTTGGATTCTTCATGTTGCGATTAATTAATTTGGTAGTCCAAGTGTGTTAAAATAGTAAGTAGTAACAGAATCAGTACCACCTATCTGTTTTCTATCTGCCTGGCTGAATCTATGACAATCTATACAAGGTATATTGCTTTCCTTATACATTGGACGTATATCGCAACTGTATATCTTCGTATACTTTGCAATGTGTGAGTATGAGGGATGTTGTTTATGTGCGCTAAGTCCATATGAAGCATGTTTTGGCTGTTTTTTAAGTACTGCAGTGTCTCTCGCCCATATTTGTAAATGTTATAATCTGAAAATAACATATTCGTACCGGGACAACTGGGGTCATGAATATCTGTTTCTCTAAAGTTGTCTTTCTAGTCCAGTTATATTGGATGTTGGAAGCCCTTCTCGCTGCCTTTGCTTGCGAATAAGAGGTGCTAATACCAAATTGGAAATCTGTGTAGTCGAATCTCGTCCGGTTATGCATCTGTTTGTTCACATCGCTTCATTGGAATCGAACTTGTTAAAAATGAGTTGCGGTTTGGGCAATTCCTCGAGGTTATTCAATGTTGTGTTGTTGACCCTTCATGAAATAGCTAAACTCACTTGCATTTTCAATCTAAATTCACTGTATTGAAAAAGTGGAATATGTTAACATCAGGTCTGTTATCTCTTATTTGCTGAACTGCTCATGGGATTCACCCCTAGCTAAAGTGATTTGTTTGCATAGGCAGCATAATTTGAAATAGATGAAATGAGAGATTAATTTAAGTGTTGTGGTTACCTAATATGTCCCAACAGGAATCAATCTTAGTTAGTCTTTGCCTAAGGACAGACTGGGCTGATTTCATTCATGTTCATTTGATCAATAAAGTTAAGCGTAAGGGTCATTTTGAATACATGAACATCTGTTTTAGATGCAAAGAAAATTGCTATTCCGAATTGGTTATTCTGATGTAATACGAATAATACGAGACTAAAATGTCGGCAATCATGTTATGCCCTGTCTGTTGAAGTTGCTTTCCTTCCCAAATGTATTAGCAGCAGTATTTTTGCATCTACGAAATCCGGATATCCCTGCTAAATTATGCCCTTACAGTATTTGTCTCATGGCCGCACCTGCCAAACATGTTATCTAGTTAGCCTCATTCATTTGCATCTGGTGCTAATCTGTTTTTGACAAACAATTTAAACCCCCTCTGCTTGTCGCTTTGCTGCTTATTGCCATCGCTTGCGCCACTCTTGATCGCATTTTTTTGAATACGCCAAATTTGAGATGCATTATGTTTGCTGAATGTTCATTTATTGGTTAAGCCCCACTCCGCTTGTTTCTCATTGTTCGCTGCCTGCTGCCTGTTTGCTCCTCACTGTTCTTCAGGGATACGTGGGGTTCGAGATGCATTTTGTTTGTTACCGCGCACGCCTCGCCATCTCTCGTTTGCATACCGCCATCGTCTCGCCTATTGTTTCGCCACGCACGTGATATTGCTCAGCTGCCACTGTCTGCTTAGTGTCTTTGCCTACTGTTTCTACTTGCTGTTTGCATACTGCCTTTACTTGGAATTGTCAGGGGCTATGTACAATACTACCTGCTGGCTGCATCCTTATCTGATATTTTGTTTGGTATTTATATATATGTGTTGGCTTAAATGCAAACTACGTGTCAAGTGCTTGTTTTTGTTTAATGAATTTGGGCATGTACTAATCCTTATCATTTTCTTTTTCTTACATGAAACGCATCGGAGCAAAAATGAAGAGTCTCACGGCGAGACTCATCATGAGCCACTTCAAATGGCAACCCGCACCTGCATCCATCGAGTTCCATCTTCAGCAACTCTTAGGAAAAACAAATAGGACAAGATGACGTTGTCATCCGTCTCGACTCCTCTTACTCTCTAAAATTAATTGCCTCATTATGCCTTTATTTGTTTATTCGCAACTCTATTTATTTTGTAATAATAAGAGACATAGAACAATTATTGTCGAAATAAATAAATTGGGCGGGTATTTTAAAATCGGCAAGGCACTTCTAATTATCTATTTTAGGCTTGTCACTTCATATCTAATCCTTTGCCTGAATTATTAAAATTGCATATCTAAAACTAACGCCTCACTTCTTTAATTTCGCAGATAAATCTATGGCCCATAAATCGACTTGGTATCATAAATGATATAAAGGCACACTTTAAAACTATATAGCATTAGCCTTATAAATCTTTATTAGTATGCATCCTTTTATAAACACTTGCAAATATTTTCAAAATGCTCATAAATAATTAACCCTAGGTTTGGCAGGACAACCGCAAGTTAGCGGATCTTAGAGGGTGCCTAACTCCTTCCCTCTAGATTAATAAAGAACCCTTATCCAGAACTTCATTAAGTTTAGCAGACCATTAAAATGGAGTTAATGTTTTACTTTAAACTAGTTAAACATTTAAGTGTCCTAATTCACCTAAACTAATTAGGTGGCGACTCCGCGAACCCTTAGCACCTTAGCAATTTCTAGCACCTCTTTTGCACTTTTAGCACTTTTAATATTTTAAGCATTTTTAGCATTTTATCGTCTAACCTTTTTATTTGAGCAGGAGCCATTTTTTATTTAAAAAATGTCGCGGTCGAAAAAGGGCGCGACAGAAATGGCGACTCTGCTGGGGATTTTAGGTTCTTAACCACAACAGACCTAGGGTTATTTGGCAATTATTTTTTGCATTTAATTTTTGTGTGTTGTATTTTGTTTTATTTTAATTGCTACCTGCTTTACTGCTTTCCTTAAAATGGCATTCCGCTCATATTTCTTCCATTCTGGAAAATTCACACAATCACACACTCACGCGCTGGTGTGCTCCACGCACCCGCAAATTTCTTCGAATACCCAAATTTTAAGAGAGTTGGCGCCTGCGCGGAGTTAGATCGGTTCGTCTGATCAGCCGCGTAGCCTTCTCACTCGAGTTGTCCGCTCGGGAACCTTGCGTCTAGAAAAGCCAAATCTTAGAAACTTAAGATAGAGCTATACCACCCTTATTTTAGGGCATGCATGCATTTACCTTAGGTGGGTTGGTCCTTGGCATCGACACCACAATTAGGAAGACACCAAACTTGTCGACGGGTTTCTCAACCCAACGACCAACCAGCATATTATGTGTAGCGTGGCAATGACGGACAAATCCAAGCCCAATCATGACATGCTGAAATTGGGAAAAGTGCACCGTCATTTGGTCGCCATTTCCAACAAAGGCATTATAGTTGGACGACTTGGACAAATCCGTCATAATCTCGCATAAGTGACGTTTAGGCTTACCTCTGGCATAAAGAGGTCCCCCTGCATGTTAGGAAACGTTTGAATATGCTATGTGCAATATATCTGCTACATACCTGCAAATTATGTGCTTTATGCTAACACCGTTTGTTGCATTTTTAGAAAGATTTATCATCTCCCCAAAAGGTCGATTTGTATTTGACTAAGCAATGACAGAGCAGCAATATTTCGCAAGATCAAAGGCACGGCCCAACGACATGACCGATTCAAGGGCATTTGAGCAAACGAGTGAACTGTCTCTTGCCTATAGCAAAGCAGGGTCTCGAAAGAAAAGCAACATAGATCCGATCGAGCAAATTCGCCAAATACCACAAAGAAATAGCAACCATGCAGCCGAAATCGAAGGCGCCGAAACATAACATACAAGCAACTACATGAAGACCCACGTTAGCCGATAATTTTTCAAACCGGGACCATGTAGGAAACCGCATGGATTGCAAGTCCAAGCAGTCGCACGCGGATATCAAGGACAAGCGCGAAGTCGATACGAATCGACCCCAAAACTCACAAATTTTCTTTGGTAGAGTTTTCATATTAATGTAAGCAAAAAGTGCAATAATCAAGCGAGAAAATACGGCGAAAGGTTTCTTCAGATAGCGTATGCGAAAGCAAAGAAAGGCAGAGGATGACAACAATCTAAAGTCCGCAGCAAAAGCAGCAGCAGCAGAAAGGAGCATCAACAAACAACAGTCAAAGTTCAGAGTCCCGCAACAAAACCTAGCGCATCAACTCGGGCATAAAGTCAAATTGGCAACCCACGCATCGCACACAGCCAAGGCATCATGGCAATTCATCATTTGCAGCGTCTAGCACGTCCGTGCAAGGACAACACCTCGCACTATCTCGCATATCAGGGACGATATCTCTACCCATAAAATTGCACTTCTCATATGTATTTTTAATTTTTAAACAGGTATACACTAACATTTTTCTCAAGCTTAGCTTGCAGGAGCATTTATCCTACAGGAGCAGCAGCAACACGTCCAGGCAACGACGTTATCAGCACAGCAAGTCTACGCAACGACGCCAGCAGCAACACGTCCAGGCAACGACTTTATCAGCACAGCAAGTCTACGCAACGACACCAAAGAAGAACACGCATGTGCAATGACGTTATCGACAAAGAAGTCCACGCAACGACGCCAAAGAAGAACATCGCCCAGCAACGACGCGTTATCAAGACATCAAGTCTACGCAACGACGCCAAGAATAACACGCCCAGTAACGACGTTATCGACAAAGAAGTCTACGCAACGACGCCGGCAAAGAACACGCCCGTGCAACGACGTTATCAGCACAGCAAGTCTACGCAACGACGCCAAAGAAGAACATCGCCCAGTAACGACGTTATCAAGACAAAGAAGTCTACGCAACGACGCCAAGAAGAACACGCCCAGTAACGACGTTATCAAGACAAAGAAGTCACGCAACGACGCCAAAGAACACGCCCAGCAACGACGTTATCAAGACAAAGAAGTCTACGCAACGACGCCAACAAGAATATCGCCCAGTAATGACGTTATCAAGACAAAGAAGTCCGAAACGACGCCACCATCAAAGATATCACATCTACATTGTGGACGATTTTCTCGTTTCTCAAAATTGCATTTTTTCTCATTCATGTTTTATTATTCTGCCTTAGCGCATGCACTAACTCTTTCTCGAGCTCTAGTCTACGCGAGCGCAGAATAAGTCCGAACGACACCAAGTCCAAAACGACGCCATCATCGCGATATCACATCCACGCAGGACAATTGCAGCAAGGACAACGATCCGCATTCACAATCGCAACACGCCCGCAAGGACGAAATCACAAAGATTCGCAGATCGCATCAACACAAAGCAGCATCACATTTTGCAGATAACCTTTCCTACTCACGCTACATTGTTTTAAAATTATGATCATCATTTTTGCCTTAATGATTATGCACTAACCGCTTGTTTAAGTCTTAGCACGCAGGAGCGGAGCACAACGTGGATTTTCTCTACAATGACCGGGCAATTTGTTGGGCCAACCTTCCCAACGATCGCGTAAGCGGCCTCAAGCGTCGGTCCACTCGCTCCACATCACCATAGAACCCAGCACCATAAGCCATAGCGGTACACCCCAGGTTCAAGCCAGTTATTTTTATTTTTTTACTTTTTGCACCATAGCCCAGTGTCATCATAACTCGACACTGGGACAGCTTTAAGTCCGCGTTAGCCCGCCTTGGTGTTTTGACCATGGTAGCCCAGTGTCGTCATAACTCGACACTGGGACAGCTTTGAGTCCGCGTTAGCCCGCCTTGGTGCTTTAGACCATGGTAGCCCAGTGTCGTCATAACTCGACACTGGGACAGATTTTGATTTTTTGCGTCAGTCTTGTCTACCTGCCCAACATTTTGCAATTCTGAAGATCGAGACAAAATCGGCTATGAGTCAACGTCTTTGTCCGAAGATTCTTCCATCATCTCCATACAAAGAGGGACAGCTGTTGACACCCAATTTTGACCCTCCCGTCCAGCCATTAACCATAAAATTAGACTAATTTTGTAAAATAATTTTTATGATTTTTTATAATAAAATGCAGCGATAAAACATAAATACAGGCATAAATAAATAATTTATAATGGCACCGCGTCTTACGTAGAGTATTAAGCACTTAGAGTCCCGCGCCCGCATTAATTAATTTTAAGCTCTGTCAAACAATTCTTAAATTAATAATAAATACATAAAATAAATAATTTAGCAGTGACGTCGCGTCAAGTAGCATAGCCGAATTTATTAATACGCAAGAGAATTTCATAATCATTTGTAATTTAAAATCAATTTTAATTTGATACATGCATTTAATAGCGTCGCATTTATAAAGCTTTAAACAATTCTTAAAAAAATCATACTTGCATTTAGCATTTAAATAATCTAATCTAACTTCGCAATAATGCATAATAATAAGATTTTAAATAATAGCGCCGCATTTTAAAATATTGAGCACTAATTAAATAGCACGCCTATTTTTTCTTGTAATAATTTTAATAAAGCACCTAAATAATCTAAGCACAATTTATTGATTTAATTTACTACTAATTAATTAAATAGCACCTAAAACTAACATTAATTAACTAGCCTAAAACTAATACCTAGAATTAATTATAAACACTAACCTAACACTTAACCTATTTCTACCCAAATTTCAAACCCGCACCTCAAACCCACACCTCAACACCCCAACGCCCTTTATTCAGCAGCCCAAGCCCCAGGCCTCTCTTTTTTTTTTCAGCAGACGCCCATCGTCCACAAGAAGAAACAAAAATGCAGCCCACTAACGCAGCCCAACCCGCGACCCGTCGCCCCGGCCCACGTTTTTTTTTCTTATCAGAGGCCCAACGCCCCAGCCTTTATTTTCCCTTCTCTTCAGTAGCCCTTTCCATCGTCCTCAACATAAACAAAACGCTAAGAACCCTAAACCTAAGCTTCCAATCGCCGCAACAGCACCTCACAGTCGCCGAGATTCTCGCCTGAGAATCCGGCGACTTTCCTTTCCCTTTACCTGCACACACGTCTCCAACGATTTCTTACCATAGATAACCAAATCCCTTCAAATCAAAACCCGTTCGAATCACTGACAAATCAGCACGAATCTCTTACGAAATCTCAGCCTAGAATCAGCCTTAATTGCTTACCATTATTAGAACCCAACGAGGGCTATATAAGCACATGCAATAGACCAACCAGAGCAGGGGTGGAGGTGAACAGAGTAAGGCAGGGCTCAGAGGAGTCCAATAGCAACATAGCAATTTAGGGCAACAAGACCCGGAGCAGCAGTGTCGAACATAGGTTAGAGTCAGACGACAATACAGAGCTAGGGAGGGTACCCATAGCATCGACGGGGACCTTGAGCAGAGTTTAGAACCCTTCGCCATAGTCAGCAACTCAGAAGGCATCGGACACCCTTAGCAGCAGTTAAGAACACACACATAGTCAGAATAGAGCATAGACGGAGCTCAGTCAAGCAAAGCTCAGTCAGGAAAGGAGGACCAGCAAACAGAACCTCGCCCTTTCATTTCGCATCGCAAACCCAAAACCCGTCGATTGGACCGACGACTTGATACGCTGCCGGTCGCGCTCGAGAAGGTAAATCGAACTCCTCTTGTATTTGTTAGATTTACGTGCATGTGGGTTTATCACGAATTTAATCGATGTTAATTGTATTAATCTGCTCATTGGCCTATATAAATCGATTGGTTTTCTTAGTTGGATTCTTCATGTTGCGATTAATTAATTTGGTAGTCCAAGTGTGTTAAAATAGTAAGTAGTAACAGAATCAGTACCACCTATCTGTTTTCTATCTGCCTGGCTGAATCTATGACAATCTATACAAGGTATATTGCTTTCCTTATACATTGGACGTATATCGCAACTGTATATCTTCGTATACTTTGCAATGTGTGAGTATGAGTGATGTTGTTTATGTGCGCTAAGTCCATATGAAGCATGTTTTGGCTGTTTTTTAAGTACTGCAGTGTCTCTCGCCCATATTTGTAAATGTTATAATCTGAAAATAACATATTCGTACCGGGACAACTGGGGTCATGAATATCTGTTTCTCTAAAGTTGTCTTTCTAGTCCAGTTATATTGGATGTTGGAAGCCCTTCTCGCTGCCTTTGCTTGCTTGCGAATAAGAGTGCTAATACCAAATTGGAAATCTGTGTAGTCGAACGCGTCTGTCCAGGTTTGTCGTCTGGTTTGTTCACATCGCTTCCTGGAATCTGAACTTGTTAAAAATGAGTTGCGGTTTGGACAGTCCTCGAGGTTATTCAATGTTGTGTTGTTGACCCTTCATGAAATAGCTAAACTCACTTGCATTTTCAATCTAAATTCACTGTATTGAAAAAGTGGAATATGTTAACATCAGGTCTGTTATCTCTTATTCTTGAATCGCTCACGGATTCACCCCTAGCTAAAGTGATTTGTTTGCATAGGCAGCCTAATCTTTGTAACTGTCGAACTCTTAAGAATCATGAGATGTGCTAATATGCCACAGTAATGCTTCAATATACATGTTGGTGACTTTAGCTTGAATACAATTTCAAGTTTGGTCCTATTCCGGCAACTGGTTCTTTTTTAGTCAAGGCGTTATTGATATAGCTTTAGTCGGGGTAGCAATATTTGTGTCTTTATTTGTTTGAACTGGACATCTATAATAGCGGGTTGCAACTCACATAATTTGAAATAGATGAAATGAGAGATTAATTTAAGTGTTGTGGTTACCTAATATGTCCCAACAGGAATCAATCTTAGTTAGCCTTTGCTAAGCGATGATCAATGATTTCATTCATGTTCATTTGATCAATAAAGTTAAGCGTAAGGGTCATTTTGAATACATGAACATCTGTTTTAGATGCAAAGAAAATTGTTATTCCGAATTGGTTATTCTGATGTAATACGAATAATACGAGACTAAAATGTCGGCAATCATGTTATGCCACACTGTTGAAGTTGCTTTCCTTCCCAAATGTATTAGCAGCAGATTTTTGCATCTACGAACCGGATATCCCTGCTAAATTATGCGCCTACGATTTGTCTCACGGCCGCACCGCCAAACATGTTATCTAGTTAGCCTCATTCATTTGCATCCGTGCTAACTGCTTTGACAAACAATTTAAACCCCTCTGCTTGCCACGCTTGTTTATCGCTTGCCCCGCCATCGATCAATTTTTTTTTAATACGCCAAATTTGAGATGCATTATGTTTGAATGTTCATTTATTGGTTAAGCCCATTGCTTCTCATTGTTCACGTCACGCTGCTTGCTCTCATTTTTCTTGAGGATACGTGGGTTCGAGATGCATTTTGTTTGTTATCACGCATCGCCTCTCGCCATCTCTGTTTGCATACCGCTTCGTCTCGCCTATTGTTTCGCTGCTGCACTGCATATCGCTCGCCGCTCACCGTCTGCCTTAGTGTCTTTGCCTCATCGTTTACTTCTTTGTTTGCATCGCTTTACTTGGAATTGTCGGGGCTATGCATAATACTACTGTCGCATCCTTATCTGATATTTTGTTTGGTATTTATATATATGTGTTGGCTTAAATGCAAACTACGTGTCAAGTGCTTGTTTTTGTTTAATGAATTTGGGCATGTACTAATCCTTATCATTTTCTTTTCTTACATGAAACGACGGAGCAAAAATGAAGAGTCTCACGTGAGACTCATCATGAGCCACTTCAAATGGCAACCCGCACCTGCATCCATCGAGTTCCATCTTCAGCAACTCTTAGGAAAAACAAATAGGACAAGATGACGTTGTCATCCGTCTCGACTCCTCTTACTCTCTAAAATTAATTGCCTCATTATGCCTTTATTTGTTTATTCGCAACTCTATTTATTTTGTAATAATAAGAGACATAGAACAATTATTGTCGAAATAAATAAATTGGGCGGGTAGTTTAAAATCGGCAAGGCACTTCTAATTATCTATTTTAGGCTTGTCACTTCATATCTAATCCTTTGCCTGAATTATTAAAATTGCATATCTAAAACTAACGCCTCACTTCTTTAATTTCGCAGATAAATCTATGGCCCATAAATCGACTTGGTATCATAAATGATATAAAGGCACACTTTAAAACTATATAGCATTAGCCTTATAAATCTTTATTAGTGTTACACCCCGTAGTTCAGGTCATGCGCATGAGGGCGTACGAAAGGGAGTAAGACTTAAAAATTTCAGAAGATAGGTTGACGGATTGTTCCGGACGGGTTTTAGTCAACTTTAAGGCGGGTTATGACCCGGTACATTGAGAGTTCATAAGTGTTTCAAAGGCCTGGGGCGTAGTTCGTTGAGTCTAGATTCCAACGCAACCAACCGTTCGTCGATAGGACGTCAGAGTAGAAAGTTATGAGGGTTACAAGTTCGGTCGCAATGGACGTAAATGTGTTTCGGCGGCGGCGTGGCGCGGCGCGGATGCAGGCCGCGCGCCTAAAGTTCGGCGGTCGCTGAAGTTGCAGCCGCGGATAGCAGGGCCGCGCGCCGAAAGATCGAGAGATCTGCGGAGGTTTCAGTGGCCACGTGGCCATGGATTTTGGGCGGAAAAACTTAGAAAAGTCGATTTTTGTTTTAAAGAGACCATGGGAGGTGACAAGTGTCCCCATCTGATTTTCTGTTGCATGCAATATATTGACCAAGACTTGGACATTTTCTATCTTTCATCTTCTCTCTCTCTCAAATTGCTCCTTCTCTCTAAAAACCCTTAGAAAAATCTGAATAGTTAAGAACCAAAAAGGAAGCTTGTAGCTAGCTTGTTGGCATTGTTGTGGTGGTGTTCTTGGCAAGGAAGCTAGCAATATTTGGAATAAGTTTTGGCTAAAACTTTAAGGTAATGATTCTTCCTTTAGATTTAGTTTATAGTGTTGCATGTTAAGAAGAAAGAACTTGTGGTAGTAAATAATGCTCTTAGAGTCATTGCATGCTAGAAATGTGGTTTGGGTATGAAGAATGGGTTAAGAAGAGATTATGAGCATGTTGTAGCCTAAAAACTACCTTAGAATTGTTAAGTGAATTATTGTAAACTTATGGGACAGAATTTTGGATGTGTAATCCCCTTTGTATTGTTGGATTGATTGAGCCTTAAATGTGGTGTTTTGATGGTAATTTCGGCCTTGAGAAAGGTGGCAAAGTGAGTAGAAACAAAGGAAATGCTGCCCAATTTTCCCTAGAATTTAGTGGCTTTGAGTTAGATTATTCTACATTGAAATTAGAGGTTAATGAACATATCATGGTTATTATAGGTTGAAATATTACTTGCGGTAGTTGGACTTAGCAAGTGGATTGACCAAAGAGGTATGTGGAGCTTTCTTATCTCTTGAGCATGAGTAGTTTGAACTATATAGTACGGTAGACGTACGTGTTTTAAATGAAGTAAATCCATTTGTTGTACTTGACTTGTTTTAAGAAAATATCTAAGTTGGTTGGGTTAGAGAGTTAACCCACTTATTCCTAAGTAATGGTTTAACCTAAATAAGGTAGATAAGGATTTCGTGACATGAAGAAGTATTACGGAAATTGTGTGAGTTTGATTTGAAGTATAAGTCTCTTGGTTAATAAAAAGAACGAAATCTTTTGAAACATAAGGAGTTATAACTACTTATGGGAGGTTAGTTATAACGCCTTATGAAAGATTATGAACGTCTAAAGCTTTAAAGCATAAAGTTAGTATAACGGCTTTATGGGGAGTTGGTTATAATAACTTTATGAAAGGTTAAAGAGTTGGGTTTTCTTGAATAAGGTCATGAAAATGAGATTCATTTTGTATGTTAATGAAAGCCTAAAGAAGTTATGAGTTACTTGACGCGCGCTGATGAAGGATTCCAGGTATGCTCCCATTGTTCGATATACCGCTTGATGATGAAGGATTCCACGTATGCTTCCATTGTTCGATTATGAGTTACTTGACGCATCGCCATGATGAAGGCGATTCCACGTATGCTTCCATTGTTCGATTATGAGTTACTTGACGCATCGCCAGATGATGGCGATTCCACGTATGCTTCCATTGTTGATTATGAGTTACTTGACGCATCGCCCGATGATGGCGATTCCACGTATGCTTCCATTGTTCGATTATGAGTTACTCGACGCATCGCCGCGATGAAGCGATTCCACCGTATGCTTCCATTGTTCGATTATGAGTTTACTTGGACGCATCGCCATGATGAAGCGATTCCACGTATGCTTCCATTGTTCGATTATGAGTTACTGGACGCATCGCCGATGATGGCGATTCCACCGTATGCTTCCATTGTTCGCTTATGAGTTACTTGGACGCATCGCCGATGATGGCGATTCCACGTATGCTTCCATTGTTCGATTATGAGTTTACTTGACGCGTCGCCGATGAAGGATTCCACCGTATGCTTCCATTGTTCGTTATGAGTTACTTGGACGCATCGCCGCGATGGGCGATTCCACCGTATGCTTCCATTGTTCAGTTATGAGTTTACTTGGACGTACCGCCAGTGATGAAGGATTCCACGGGTACGCTTCCATTGTGTTTTGATTATGAGCTTCCTA
The DNA here is from genome assembly GCA_029844215.1 of Przewalskia tangutica. Taxonomy (NCBI): domain Eukaryota; kingdom Viridiplantae; phylum Streptophyta; class Magnoliopsida; order Solanales; family Solanaceae; genus Przewalskia; species Przewalskia tangutica. Next base: position 31,434,143 of record CM056731.1, on the reverse strand, counting down.
TTATTCATGCCGCCAGTAGATATCGATTGATGTTTCCATTGTTAGTAAGGCAAAGAAAAGGTAATTTGATTTCATCCCCGATCCCAAATTGTTTTCGACTTATGTTTTTATTACGATTTTCGGGCCACATACTTGGTACTTGTTGTCTTGACTCTCCTTCGGGCCGCTCATGCCGCAGGTCGAGATACATAGCTTGTTGATTCACACTCTTAGGATCATTGTCCAGTTCTTGGAAGGCTCCATCCCTCCGGAGGCTTTGTCTTTTTGGTATGATTTCCTGAGGTTATAGACTTTTGTATATTCAGGGGGTATGGCGGGGCCCTGTCCCGCCACAGTTGTTATTCTGTAGGTCCAGAGTCACGTTTGTGGTCGTAAGGATAAGTTGTACGTTTTCACTTTCGAATAAGTTAATTTAGGGAATGCGGCCTTTACCGCCGAATGTTTACCTTATTATAAGTTAGATGTTATGTATGTTCACGCTATTCTCTCGATGTATACGACAGGTACCCTGCAGGTACCGATGCCGCCCGGTCGGGTCGTGACAATTAGTATGCATCCTTTTATAAACACTTGCAAATATTTTCAAAATGCTCATAAATAATTAACCCTAGGTTTGGCAGGACAACCGCAAGTTAGCGGATCTTAGAGGGTGCCTAACCCCTTCCCTCTAGATTAATAAAGAACCCTTATCTAGAACTTCATTAAGTTTAGCAGACCATTAAAATGGAGTTAATGTTTTACTTTAAACTAGTTAAACATTTAGGTGTCCTAATTCACCCAAACTAATTAGGTGGCGACTCCGCGAACCCTTAGCACCTTAGCAATTTCTAGCACCTCTTTTGCACTTTTAGCACTTTTAATATTTTAAGCATTTTTAGCATTTTATCGTCTAACCTTTTTATTTGAGCAGGAGCCATTTTTTATTTAAAAAATGTCGCGGTCGAAAAAGGGCGCGACAATTATTTACTTTCAATGACCGCTATAATTGTCTGGGTAGACGGCGCCCAGTATGTGATTAAAACCATCTTATATCATGTCTATTGGGTCTGATGGTTTCCCATCTAAATGTGTTTAGAAATTGCATGATAGGATGTCATATGATGTATGATATAATAGTTGATTTTGGTCATAACCATGAATTAAAATGTTCCCCAAATTTAATACAAGTCTCATTTAAAATGAACGCGTCGTCCGTTATAATTGATTGTGGTGTAAAATTCTTTTCCGCAAGATGAGTATTTATGCTCCAGCATTTGCTCTAAGTCTACGAGGACTCAGACCCTTTCATAGATGCATATAAATGTTGTAGTAGGTGATAAACCTTCGTAAGTATTTACACCCCAGTGTTTGCTTGATGAAGGCTAAGCCCGCTTAAATGCATAATTGCAGTCGCATAACGAGGTTGACTTGCTAGGCTGTCTTGACTCCCCAGTGTCGGACAGCCGAGGGACGCAGATCGAATTGTTTAGAACATTCGGTCAACCAAGAGTTGTAAATTGTTTGCAATTGGTTTAGAGACCTACCAGATCGTGTTGTTGAAGTTATCAGCCTCAGCAAACGCGGAGACAACATGAGTTTGGATCTTGGCCCATTATGACCGTATTTGATATGAGTCTGTATTCTTTATGGGGTAAAAGAGTATGTTAAAATAGTGGGAGCTAATTAAACTAAAGATCATGTTAGTTAGTTAGTTAATGAATGTGTTCAATAGAAATTATATTAGAGTATTAATTTCAAGTCTATCTTTTCTTCAGTATAAAATGTCGAATATGTTACTTAAAATATTGGTTGAAACAAACAAGTTGACTGGAGCAAACTTTCCTGACTGGTTAAAGAAATCTGCGATTAGTGTTAAAACTAGAAAGAATTGAGTATGTGTTAGACACAACATTCCCAACAGTCCCTGCTGATGATCCTGCTGAGTGCCTTGTTTGAAAAAGATTGATTATCAGAAGCATCTAGACAATGCTCCCCTGGCACAATGTATAATGTTGTCTTCTATGACTATAGAGTTACAGAGGCAACATGAAAACATGGATCCCAACGAGATGCTAGAACATTTGAAGTGAGAAGTATTATTTTGTAGGGTATCCTAAGGAAACAAGAGGGTACTACTTCTATCTTCCTGAGGAACATAAAGTAATTGTTTCCAGAAATGCAACTTTCCTTGAAGAAGACTATGTCTACAAGGAACAGAGTTGCAACAAGATAGAACTTGAAGAAATTCAAGAAGTACAAAATAATGTAGAGAATGACCCCTTGTCAAATAACCTAGACAAGGATTCAGTGGGAGTATTTGATGATGATTGGGTACTTAGAGTACGCTCTTCAGCCAGTGGGAGTGTTGTGAGGGATACTGCAGAAATGCAAGACCCCCATGATCAACCAATGGTAGATGACACAATAGTTGTGCATCATCCTATTCAAAATGATATTCCTGAAAGTTCTCAAGGTGGTGGATTGTCCAACACACAAACATCTTCTCAAAATCAAAATACAGCAAACACTGAAACGCAGAATGTTCAACTCCGTAGGACCACTAGGACTCATCGTGCACCTGAAAGACTTAATCTCCTTGTTGAAACACATAATGAGATAGATATTCCTGATGATGATGAGCCTACTACCTACAGCGAAGCAATGTTAGACATTGATTCACAGAGATGTCAAGAAGCCATGAAATATGAAATGGAGTCTATGTACATAAATCAAGTATGGAACTTGGTTGATTTGTCAATCGGGGTTAGACCCATAGGATGCATATGAGTTTTCAAGAAGAAGATTTATGCATATGGCAAAGTACAGACTTATAAAGCAAGATTGGTGGCTAAAGGTTATAATCAACGGCCTAGGGTCGATTATGATGAAACCTTTTCACCTGTTGCAAAGATTAAGTCCATTCGGTTTTTGCTCGCAATAGTTGCATACTATGATTATGATATTTGGCAAATGGATGTTAAAACTGTCTTCCTCAATGGTAATCTAATTAAGGAGGTGTATATGATACAGCCAGAGGGTTTTACATCCAAGACTCAACCCAAAGCAGTATGCAAACTACAAAAGTCCATTTATGGACTTAAGCAAGCCTCAAGGAGTTGAAATATTTGCTTTGACAAAGTAGTCAAATCGTTTGACATTGTTAGAAGCGAAGATGATCCATGTGTTTATAATAAACGCACAGATGAGAGTATTGACTTCATTGTCATATATGTAGATGACATATTGATAATGAGAGATAATAATACTCTCATGCAATCAGTCAAGGAATTGTTATCCAGTACCTTCATGATGAAGGACTTAAGTGAAGCCTGCTAAATTCTTGGAATTAAGATCTACAAGAGATAGACTTAGTAGATTGTTGGGGCTGTCACAATCTGTATACATAGACAAAGTTCTAAGACATCTCTCTATGGAGAAATCCAAGAAGGGAGATCTTCATATAGATCAAGGCATCAAGTTATCAAAGAAAGATAATCTTTCTGCAGTTGCAGAACTTGAACGCATGAAAAGAATCTCATATGCCTCAGCTATAGGATAAATCATGTATGTCATGACCTGTATAAGGCCAGATGAGGCATGTGCACTTAGTATGACAACACTGTTAATTCGACAACTTAAACCGAGTACATTGCTTAATCGAAAGCTTATAAAGAAGGCATTACGATATCGAGTTCGAAAGGAACTAAGGGTTGTTCCAAGTGCCAGATGTGTGCAATAACGATTTTTTGAGACAACACTGGTGCGATTGCGCAAGCTAAGGAACCAAGATCAACAAACAGAAACAAGCATGTACAAAGGAAATACCATATACTTAGAGGGGTGGTAGAGACTGAAGAAATAAAGATAGACTACATTCCCACAGATGAAAATCTAGCAGACCCAATTACTAGATCATTAAGCTTAGTCAAGCATAATGGTCATTTTGAAAACATGGGCATTGGATACGTTAGTGATTGGCTCTAGGCCAAGTGGGAGATTGAAAGTATATATGTCCTAGAAACAATCATTTTAGGAGCACATGTACTTGAACACGTTCATATTATTAATGAGATTAATATATTTGGCTTTTGCAATTATTGAATTATTATTTGATTGTTTATATCATTCATTAATGTGCATCCCTTGAACTTACATTGTCATTGATAGTGTGAGATATTAATGATAGAGTGTAGTTTTTAAAATAGCCTAGACTGATGATCATTGAGAATGTGATATCAATGATATGTTGTAAGTCGACATGTGGTCTGCATCACATTCTTTGCTACTAGCAATAGTTGCTAGTGATGGACACATGGATACTCTTAGAGGAGTATTGGCATACCCTGCTGATAAACTATTTGTTATACATGTCTAGAGTATTATCAGCATGTGGGAGATAGAGGTCCTTAGACTTGAGGTCAATATCGCCTTGTTTACGGAGCAATGCACTTTGATCCTGTCCTAAGCTCAAATGCCTTATAGGTTGAGACGCGGCTTGTACTGGGTGCATTACGAAGTAGATTGAAGGTGGTAGTTAAGCCAAGAATAAGATTCATTCCTCGATTGAAATTTCGAGAGAACACTCAGCTTCTCAGAGATGTTAGGTCGACCATGTCATTGGCCAATGCAAGAGACATATCTAGGATATGGTCTAGTTGTCGACTAATATAGATGAGATAAAGTGATCTAGCCATTTAGATAGACACTTGGCAAATCTTAAGCTTGATCGAGTGTGTCGCGAATGAAAGGAATTTATCATCTAACATAGAGGCCTATTTACTTGAGTCGAAGCGTCTAAACGCATATTGGATCGTCCGTGACGCCGCCTAGGAGTTAGTGTGAACCTTGATTTGATCAGTCGGATGTGTGAAGGCCTAAAGGGTCACACTAAGTCGATTGTCTTTTCGGTCTAAGGGTATATTGAGAGAATGTAAAATATCGGATTTTGAATCAAGATATTTTATTTTATAATAAATTTTGGGATAATTTTCATTTGATGAAAATTAATTAATTAAGTTAAAATTAAATCTTGGATTTAGTTAGAACTAAAACGTGCAGAAAATAAATAGAGTCAGATAACGATGGGCCCGCCGACCGCCCATCGCAATTTGGATTTGGGTCAGGTCTTGAAGCCTGATCCAAATCTGATTTGGTTTAGGGTTTCCTCCACTATATATTTGGCACTTAACCCATAATTTCATTAGAACTGACTTTCACTTTCTGAACTCAGAGTTTAGGAAATAAAATTCTCTCAAACCTCTGCCAAGATTTCCTAGCTTTCTTGGGCAAAGGAATATACCGAAGCAAGGCTTGTACCCGGATTGACAAATCGCGTGCGCTCCCTTTAGTAAAGACTAACAAAGCTTAAACTGTAAGTTTTCTTCATGTCTTTGCAGATTTGAATTATCGCATAATCATACCAGAAACGTTTGTTGGGACAAGTAAGTTTACTCAAAATTTTAAACCTCCGATGTATCTTACTTGTGTGTTTTACACCCAACAAATCCCTACACAAAACACCTACAGGCCTATTGGATGTTCAAAATAAGCAGCCAAATGAGGCTAATCCATCATCCCACATTACACGGATCTTTTTCCCCCAATAATCATTCAGTTTATTTCACTGAGTAACATTATTCATCAAAACTCGGATAGACATTTCACGGGTCTTTTCATGGATATATTTGCCAAATTCCATCAATTTCCAATGCGGAGTTTAGCTTGTTTTAGCAACAGTGTGATGATTCAAGTTCACGATAGCCTTAAAGCTACGGGAAATTAAGGATAACGAACTAACATTGTTTTCATTAAATTTTTTTAAAAGCAAAACTAAGTACTTTAGAAACTATATGAATAACATGTTACTTCTAATGATACGAATGTTAAATTTTGTAAGGAAAACCATCACAACAAAAGAAAATAAAAGGAAACAAAACATATGTCTAAGTAGAAAATTAAAATAAGTAGCAAATTAGCTAACTAGTTAATGATAATTAGCTTATGGGTTGACTTAAAAACAATAATTATCATTAATTAGCTTCCTTTCATGTCGGCCTTTCACAATCACATTAATGTTTTAGGGGCTACTTAATACTATACGAGTACTACTTGAATATATCACTCTTTTGAACAAAAATTCAATGACATTTATGACAAAAATGAATCAAATATTTTTAGAGAGAACGTGTTTGAGAAGGTCCAAGGAAAAGATAATGTAGGGTTCAAGGAAAGCTCCTAATTTGTTTCAAATTCTTATCCACACAATACACATAGTGGATAAGAATAAGATTAGCAAAAGAAGAAAAGGAAAACGAGACTAAGTAAAAAATAATTTTCTTTAATTAGCAAATTCCACATGTTTCCTTTAATGCTAAGAAAAGATTCTTAGTCTTGCTTCTACTCACTCGAATCAGTCCTCAAAAAGAAATTATAAAGGGTTGGTGTTACGGTGAATGTATTGGAATAGTTTATAACTATCACTAGTGCTTAGAAAGGATAAACAATTATAATTCCAATATAATAGGCTTGAAGTCTAACATCAATTGTGACAACATCAACATGTGTTGATGATCTTGATCTTCGGTCTATGATCTTCCTTCCAATCTTGTGATCCTTGTAGAAACTGCAGCAAGCCCCTTGAAACAACAACAACAATATGTTTAGTAATCTGGAAATATGACAAGATAATTGGCTTGCTGAGTCGACCGAATTCTCGATCTATCCTTAAGATAATATTGCCCCGTATATCCTTTCAACGATGTAATGATAACTTATCTCCCAAGATAAAACAACAATCAAGTAAATGAGCAAAGGGAACTCAAGTATTCGCTATATAGAAGGATCTTTGAGTGTGTAAGATTGCAAGAAAAGAAGAGATTTCATGAAGTAGGAAGAACTTATAGAAATATGTATTCTATGTGTGTTCTTCCTCTATTTTCTGTTCTGTATATGTTCTCATATATTGTGTGTTCAATGTATATTATATATCTCTCCTCAAATCTGAAATAAGGCTTGATTATATAGTGTTTATGGCTGGAGGAGGTGTTAATGACTATTAAGAGGGATGTTAAGAGGCTCAATGAAGAGCCAAAACGTTAAAGAGTAATAGCCCAACGTTCCACAACTTAATGTGACATTAAACCTCTGAAACGCCCTTGGAGCCGCGGCCCTACAGGCTGGCGCCACGGTGCCAAAACTCCTGACGGCGCCGTGGCCCTGCAGCCTGGTGCCGCGGCTCCGGCGCTTTCCAGAAAACTTCAGGGACCAAACTGTAATTATAATAAAGTCTGGGGTCTAAAAAGATAATGTCAGAAGCCCACCACCCCACGCGGATCTGGCGGGTGTGAGGCCTAGTCTTGAACCCAAGCACACCTAGGTCCTCCCTCCTTCAAACACATGGGTTACCCCTTGGGTTCCCAATTCCTTATTCAGTTTAGAGACTTATAACATGAACAATTCTTCCCTTTCCTACCGATGTGGTAGATTTATCACACACCACTCTTCCATGTCTCAAACACCTTACTTCGTGGACCAATATCTCTACCATTTCTCAACGAAATTTGATGATTCTTGGCCTACGGTCATCTACTCACTTAGTAGATTAAGCACGTGTAAAGAACCAGGTTCTCCAACATGTGGAACCATGATGTTTAAGTCATTGAAGATGGGCGGACCCAACCTCCACCAAAGGCAAATTTCCAATAATCCCTTCTTGGAAGAGATTTTAGTGCACGCACATGGTGCCTTCTTTCAGCAATATTTTTAGCGGATCAATGTTGCATCTGGAGAGGTAGCCGGAGCTTTGAACCTTCCATAGAATACCATCGGACATATTTACTGCGTGGTGAACGTAATGTCTTGAACCGTTAGTGTTTAGTATATGCCAAAACAATGGTATCAACACAACACCTTTTCTACTCAATCCTTCGTTACGTAAAGTCCGTGGGCGTGGACACGCGATTCTTAAGTGCGTTCATTTGAGGCGGTCTGTCCTCGCACTTAAATAGGTAGTCTCCTATAAGGTATCCTGCAATACCTAGCTTCACAAGCATTATGAATCATTAAAATTTTCTCAAACCTAACCTCAACTGTTGAGGATCATTAAAGGTTTTGAAAGCTTAACATTTACCCCTTTTGCAGGTAGCACTTAATGTCTATCACGGAAATGGATTTGGATTATGTTTCTTAAGATCCATTATCCAAAGTGCTCTTGTTTTCATCGAAGTGCTCAACTGAACCTTTACAATTTAGTTTTTCCATTGAACCTTATCCCTGGGATCTCCAGTCCGTAAGGTTGGGTGTCTACTATATCAGTTCTTATTGATTGGTTTTAAGCGATTCCTGCAGACGCAGAACCTCGATGCGCGAAGGTCTATTATATTATCATTTGATTAGTAATCAAGGAAGTGTTACCCGTGAAGATCAACTGCCATTTGGTCTTATGACTGTGACAGATATGTCCAGACACCGCCATACGTGCTCTCACAATGTCAAACTAGAGTAGACACGAGTTACTCCCAAGAAAAGACATCCTCTAAGTGGTTGTGAAGTTACTCAACTTCTCATCATCCTTTGTGCGAAGCCATGACCTCCGATTTCATCATGAATCGGTCGATGCAAGATTTGCTTAGAGAATTTTCCTAAGACACACCATGCACATTTGGTGTTCTTCAGGCCTTATGTCCAGTTTGCATCATTTTGTTCTCCCAGAACCATTGGACATCAAGAATATTATAAATCATATATAGGCGAATAATTCAGATGTCATCACATCTTACTTAACGCCTTCTGTTGATCATTTCCAGAATCACGAGTAAACTTTAGTTCAATTGGATCTTCTGTTATGAACCAAGACCAGGTCAATTGCAGTGTGACCTGAGCATATATCTCCTGGCATATGGGTGCACCATGATTTCAAATCTATTTGTGACTTCACCGAGACTGTCTAGCTCCTCATAGAGGAGTTTGGAATCAGACCAATCTGTTAGATGTCTTAGGGATTCCAAACCTAAGATGTCATCTGCAATACTCATATCCTTTCATGTTGAAACATATATTTCAGGAGAAATGTTTTGTGCCAAAACTTTAGGCATGTTTCAGCCCGCACAGAAATTTGACAAGCCGATAGACTTTCTTCTCTTTCTTGGAACCTCAATCCCCTCTGGTTGTTCCGTATTACTTTCTTCTTTCACTTCCGGACTTATGGTTTTCCAACTATTGGCTTTTAAATATCAAAGTCAATGTTTCTGTAGTCAAATTCATTATTTCCGTTCTATCTTAAACTTCCAGGACCAAAATGTAGACATTTCCGGGACCATAAGGGATTTCAGGAAGAAGTCCAACAATACTCAAACCTAATTCTCCGGTTTAAGAAGATTATCTTAACATCCATGTCACGTATCCTTATGCGGAGTTCTATTAATAATCACATTAGCGGTAAGGATCGTCTTGCATCTTGGACGTACAAGTATGCGCTTGGCTAAAACCATTTAGTCTGAGGTGAGTAAGGAGCAGTCGTTGGATCAACAATGCTTCACATTCTCCCCATCTATCACTACGAATTTCTCAATCCGTAAACTTTCTAATTTTTCCCCCGAAGCACCGCGGTCCTGACTGAGAGGCACCGCGGTGCCTGAATTTCAGTAAGCTACTGGAACACGGGCGCTATTTAGAGTCGCGGTCCTTCGGAGAGGCACCGCGGTTCTGACGGGTTGCATCGCGACTCTTCACAATTCAACGACGGTTTTCGACTCGTTTCATCTTTGTTCTTCAACAAAGGATGCAATACGTTGTATCATTATCAATTAAGATCACGACATACTTGTCTCCCCCCTCTATTTGTACAAACTTCAAATCACCCATGTAAGGGTTACCAAGTTATAGAGGAGCGGTGCTTCTTTCGCTATTCCTTTGACGGAACGGAAATGTGATTTTACTTTTTTGCCTACCTCACATTTATTTGAGGGTTTGTATTGACGAACGACAACGATATCAATCTCGTTGGTTTTTGAATGAACTTCTGTTTTAACGTGTCTTAATCTATGATGACATAGATGCACGGATTACAAACATATCATCCATTTGGCTATAGTTTTAATGTACCAATTTTGGTTATTATTGACCTGTAGGACATGAGGCGTAAGACTCAAGCCATATTGTCCAACAGTGCCCTTGAAACCAAGTGTAGGACATGTATCCCCTCGTTTAAGAGTGATCCCATTCCTTAAGTCCTTTTGAGGACAACCTCTTTAATTTCTTCTATTTGAAGGTAGCGTTGCTTCACATGAACAACCTCTTGTCCGTGGTTAGGGGATAACCGGATCATATGTGATCTAGACTCTTTGGCCCACTCCAGTTGTCTTGGTAGACTGAGTGTCCTATTTTCTTTTATATCTTTCTTTTGGCCTTCAGATCTATTGAGATAAGGTAACTCTGAACCACTCCAGTCGCCCGTAGGCTTTGTATGACTGAGTGTCCACTACTATAGTTATACCCCGTAGTTCTGACCCTACGTATGAGAGCGTACGAAAGCATGTAAGACTTAAAATTTTCAAAGGATAGGTTGACGGATTATTCCGGACGGGTTTTAGTCAACTTTGATGCGGGTTATGACCCGATACATTGAGAGTTCTTAAGTGTTTCGAAGGCCTAGGGCGTAGTTCGTTGAGTCTAGTTTCCAACGCAACCAACCGTTCGTCGATAGGACGTCGGAGTAGAAAGATATGAGAGTTACAAGTTCATCGCAATCGGACGAAATATGTTTCGGACAAAGCGGCGCGCCGATGCCGGACGCAGGCGCGCGAAATGCGAGAGGTCGCTGAAGTTGCAGCGCGGCTCCGGACAGCGGCCGCGGTGCCGAAAGTTCAGAGGCTGCGGAGTTTCAGTGGCCGGGCGCAGGCGCGCCAAGGCGGAAATCAGCGAAAAACTTAGAAAAAGTCAGATTTTTCTTTTGGAAGGGCCTGGGTGGGGGACAAGTGTCCCACCCCATCTGATTTTTACATGCAATATATTGACCAAGTCTTAAAGACTTGGTCATTTGTCATCTCTCTCTTTGAAAAACCTCTTCCTTCTCTCTTAAAATATTCCAAAGCTCCTCCTTCCCTCTAAAACTCCAAGAAGATTCTAGCCTAAGAAAATCTGAAAAATTAAGAACACAAGAAGGAAGCTTGTGGTGGTGTTCTTGGCAAGAAAGCTAGAAAAGTCTTTGGAATAAGTTTGGCTAAAACTTTAAGGTAACATTTCTTCCTTTAGAATTAGTTCTAGTGTTGCATGCTTAGAAGAAAGAACTTGTGGTAGTAAAATAATGCTCTTAGAGTCATTGCATGCTAGAAAATGTGGTTTGGATATGAAGAATGGGTTAAGAAGAGATTATGAGCATGTTGTAGCCTAAAAACTACCTTAGAATTGTTAAGTGAATTGTTGTAAACTTATGGGACAGAATTTTGGGTGTGTAATCCCCTTTGAATTGTTGGATTGATTGAGCCTTAAATGTGGTGTTTGGATGATAAATTCGGCCTTGAGAAAGGTGGCAAAATGAGTAGAAACAAAGGAAATGATGCCCAATTTTCCATAGAATTTAGTGACTTTGAACTTGGATTGTTCTACATTAAGATTAGAAGTTAATAAGCGTATCATGACTATTATAGGTTGAAATATTACTTGCGGTAGTTTGGACTTAGCAAGTGGATTGACCAAAGAGGTATGTGAAGTTTTCCTATCTCTTGAGCATGAATAGATGAAACTATGTAGTACGGTAGACGTACAAGATTTGGTATTTGATGCGCGTAATATGCACACACTTTAAACGCAAGTGCACGTTATCGTATCAAGTAGTATAGTCTTAGATAAGACCGAATATCGTCCTCTAGGATTAGGGTTCAAGTACCAGTGATCTATTTTCTAGTATCTATTTGGCGAATTAATATTTGATTGGTTGTTTATAACTAAGAATTTCAAAAGCTATTTAAATGTAAAGAATTACTTCAGATGTGATGAGAATAGGGCTTCTATGTATCCTTACTATCCGCTTATGTTACTTGTTAATGCATTACTTATGGTGTTCTTCTTTTGGAGAAAGCAGGTTTACGAAATCGTTTTATACTCCCGTTAGGGTTATATAAACACTCAACCCCAGATTGTTCCTTACCTAACTTTCACGATAAGGTAACTCTATGAGGATTAAGCACAAACCCTAGTTGACCGTCACGCACAATGCGCAAAATTAGGGTTGTTAAGCCTCTCATCAACGCTACAAATCTAATTGAGGTATTTTCATCCCCAATTCAAGACCGTCTACCCAACTTACAGCATATTCACAATCCCTCCTTTTCAGAATCTGATTAGAAATCATATAGTGATAACTAGTTGTCAATTAGCTACCAAGAATTCAACTCAATTATTGGATAGATCTCTCAATAAGAATAATAACCATAAGCATGCATTACTTTATAACATAAGGTTCAAGAATTCAACATAGAAAGCCCTATAAGAGAATTAGTTCCTAGCCATGAATATGACAAGAACTAATTCAAAGTTCATCATGCAAAAACTGAAATAAATAAAGGAAAGGAAAAAGAAATTACTAAGCTAATGGTATCCAAACTCCAAGTCAAGAATCTTGAGTTGTGCAAGAAAGGGGAACCCCCAAAAACTGCCTAGGGTTCTCCTTATATAGTTTTAAAACGCCTCCATTCTTTTCCTCCCAGGCCTGGCCCAAAAATCCGTCAAAAGACCTAATTTTTCCGCGTCGGCCATGCGTTCGCTATGAGCCATGGCGCGGAAGTTCTGAAATCCGTCGGTGTTTTGGCGCCGCCGATATTCGCTGCTCGGTAGCCGCGTGCCAGATCTTCAGCTCGCCGGATGTTTAGCGTCGCGCCCCGCTTCGTCTTCGGTAGGCGCGGCTACCAGTCTTCGCTTCGAATAATGGCGCCGCGCCCTCGCTTTAGCGCAGGAGGCCGCGCTGGTCTGGATTTTAGCCTCGTTCGCCACTTTCTCTGCTTTCACCGCATCTCCTCTTTGCCCTCTTTTTGCTCCTTTTCCGCCATTTGGCCATTTCAACCACTTTGACTCAATAGAAAGAAAAACTATTATAATACGACACTTATATGTGCAAAATTGGACAAAAGACTAACTAAACAGACTAAAAGGTGTATATAAAATACACCGATCAAATACCCCCAAACTTAACCTTTGCTCGCCCTCGAGCAAAGATAGAAAGAAATACAATAAAAGACTCAAAAGAATGAAAAATAAAGGACTCCCTGTCATTAATCACTTTTGCTGCATAGATGTTAACTAGAAAAACATGAAGGTTAGCAGAATAATATGCAGGAACATATAGCATGGAATTTCAACACATTGAGCTAGATATTTCGCAAACTCATACTTATCATGCTTAAATGGAAGTCAATATACTAAATCATGCATATAAATTCAAGAATTCCTATGGCATGCTTACTTGCTATTCTCCACTATTTCTGGATATGCATAAAAGAGATCTTCAGGACTTTGAGTGTTGTAATGTATGATTAGGTAGGGGTTGGTAAAGATAGGCATTTAGGCTCATTTTTCTGTACCATAAGCTCTTTGGCTTTTCAATTTTTCCCTTTTTCTTTTGATTCTTTCCTTCACTTCAATTCTATCCTTCCCCTCTTTTGTTTTGGGAGAGTGAAGTGTATTATACAAATAAGCACCCCAAACTTAGGCTTTTGCCTCTTTCTTATTACTTTTCCATTAGGGTGCATCAAACTTGTTCACTCTTTTGTTTCTTCTTTTAACACAATGTACTCCACTATTTCATATTTTCACTTATGGCACAATTTTGTGGGAATATGGGGTGTCAAAGAAGAAGTTTCAAATTTAGGCTCGATGGGTGACTAGGGATATTTTTAAAGTGCGGGATAGAAAAGAATGGTAAGAATCTATCAAAGAAATGCTGAGTCATCTCCCTAACATGCATATCCTAACTATTTCGCCTCAAATAGCAAGCACTCATAACACATAAGCATTTATCATTTAGCATGCATAACTCAAGCAAGAAACTCCAAATAGCAGTTTTGTGAGCTTTTGGCATATCTAACCTAAGTGTTTAGATTAGTTGCTTCAATTCCTTTACATTATTCCACATTACTTCACTAGGTGTTTCTAGCAACTACAAAGATACATGATCTTTGTGACAGCAATTATGACTAAGAAAGAAAAATTTTGGTGACTCAAAATAAACATAAAACAAATAAAAAAATTTAAATAAAACATAACATGACACAAATAAAAACTAAAACACAAAACACACCCCGAACTTAAATCACACATTGTCCCCAATGTGTAGACTCAAAGACAAGAAAGAAAATAAGACACTTACAAACTTTGGTTAAAATGGTGGTGGTGGCGGTGGATAATGATCGACCGTTGGTTGAACAAGGCACTCGTCGATTTGTTGCCTTGTTTCTTGCCGCCCTTGTATTCTTTTTGCAAGCGTCTGCATCATCTCCTTCCGTGTTGGTACAATTGCCCCATGTGGGCTCTGAGGTTCTCGCTCTTGTGGTTGGCCGGTGGTGGGTCTCGCCTCATATTGAGCCCCTATTTCGTGCTCATCTTCATCCATGGCGCCTCTGCTGCTGGTGGTGCTCTCCGTCCCGCTGGGGGCGGGTGCAGTTTTGGGCGTTTTAAATTTCTGGATTCCCGGCCATGCACGCTTTAGCCGCGGCGCAAACATCTCAAGGCCTCGGACTTTCGAGCCGCGTTCGCCCTGGCGCGCGCTAAATTTCTGCAAACTTTCGAATTCTACCGCTGACCTGCTTCCTGGCGCCATGCTCTGGCCATGCGCTTAAATTCTGCGCTGTTCACTCTTTTGGCGCCGCACTGCTTCAGCCGCGGCTACCCGCTTACAAATCGACTTTCTTTGATTTCGCTTGATTCATTCCTCAGACCTATCAATCACAGCTCAAACACAAGACCCCATGACCGTGAGATTGTTCTAGACAAAATAAAATAAACTAAAGATCAAATTAAAATAACATAATTGAAAACGTTGGGTTGCCTCCCAACAAGTGCTTTTTACGTCTTTTAGCCGGACGCAATTAACCTTTCTGAGTGCCCATTGAATACTTCTGCGAACTGCTTGCAATCCACAGATTTATTGCTATAGGTCTCAATTTCCCTATAACTATTTGTTCAAACAGGGGCCTTAAACATACAAGTATCCCCCAAGCACACAAGATGAGTTTGTCTTTTAGGCTTCTTATTTTGTAGGAAACCGTGAAATTCTCTACATCTCTTGACTCTGGGGGTTGCCCTTGATGGTATGCAATTCCTAATTGGGAGTCATTCGTGATAGCTAGTGGTGTTTCTTCTGTGATAGGTGCATGAAAAAGAATTTCCACGTAATCCAAGGTGAATAATTGGATTTGCAATCTTTTCCTTCTCTACACCAAATTTATCTCACCAAATTCCTCAATAGTTGGGTGTGATTCAGGCTCCTCAACTTGTTGTTTGTGTTGAATATGATCGCGAGTTCGCTATTTGCGTTTCCAACTTCTTTATACCCAACCTCATTTCGTCCATGAACTGAGCTTGGGACCTCGTGAGACTGAGTAGAGTTTCTCGTAATTCCTCTCTCTCTCTTCCTCTATGGTTGGAACTCGATCATATTGACAGTAGTAATCCATATCCTCAGGATCCCTGAGATGCATCAAAACCAACAAAGAATCACGGCACTTTGTTTTCACACAATAAATACATAAAATAAACAAAATTAAAAAAACTATACATAAAACCAAATTAGAAATTAAAAATAGATAAATTTGATATTGAACTAATGCCTAATCCCTAACGGCGCCAAAAACTTGATGCGTAATATGCACACACTTTAAACGCAAGTGCACGTTATCGTATCAAGTAGTATAGTCTTAGATAATACCGAATATCGCCCTCTAGGATTAGGGTTCAAGTACATGATCTATTTTCTAGTATCTATTTGGCGAATTAATATTTGATTGGTTGTTTATAACTAAGAATTTCAAAAGCTATTTAAATGTAAAGAATTACTTGGATGTGATGAGAATAGGGCTTATGTATCCTTACTATCCGCTTATGTTACTTGTTAATGCATTACTTATGGTGTTCTTCTTTGGAGAAAGCGGTTTACTGAAATCGTTTTATACTCCCGTTAGGGTTATATAAACACTCAACCCCAGATTGTTCCTTACCTAACTTTCACGATAAGGGTAACTCTATAGGAGGATTAAGCACAAAAACTTAGTTGACCGTCACGCACAATGCGCAAAATTAGGGTTGTTAAGCCTCTCATCAACGCTACAAATCTAATTGAGGTATTTTCATCCCCAATTCAATTCAAGACCGTCTACCCAACTTACAGCATATTCACAATCCCTCCTTTTCAGAATCTGATTAGAAATCATATAGTGATAACTAGTTGTCAATTAGCTACCAAGAATTCAACTCAATTATTGGATAGATCTCTCAATAAGAATAATAACCATAAGCATGCATTACTTTATAACATAAGGTTCAAGAATTCAACATAGAAAGCCCTATAAGAGAATTAGTTCCTAGCCATGAATATGACAAGAACTAATTCAAAGTTCATCATGCAAAAACTGAAATAAATAAAGGAAAGGAAAAAGAAATTACTAAGCTAATGGTATCCAAACTCCAAGTCAAGAATCTTGAGTTGTGCAAGAAAGGGGAACCCCCAAAAACTGCCTAGGGTTCTCCTTATATAGTTTTAAAACGCCTCCTTCTTTTCCTTCCGTGCCTGGCCCAAAAATCAAAAGACCTAATTTTTTCAGCGCCGCGGCCTGCTATGGTGCCGCGCCGAAGTTCTGAAATCCGTCGGGTGTTTTGGCGCCGCGGCCCTGATATCTGCTGCTCGAGCCGCGGCGCCAGATTCTTCAGAGCTCCGGATGTTTAGCGCCGCGCCCCGCTTCGTTCGAGCCGCGGCCAGTATCTTCTGTAGCCTCGGATGTTTAGCGCGCGCCTCGCTTCGTCTTCGAGGCGCCGCGGCCGAGTCTTCGCCTCTGAATAATGGGCGCCGCGCCTCGCTGTCGCAGGAGGCCGCGGGTCCGATTTTAGCCTCGTTCGCCACTTTCTCTGTTTCACTGGCATCTCCTCTTTTGCCCTCTTTTTGCTCCTTTTCCGCCATTTGGCCATTTCAACCACTTTGACTCAATAGAAAGAAAAACTATCATAATACGACACTTATATGTGCAAAATGGGACAAAAGACTAACTAAAACAGACTCAAAAGGTGTATATAAAATACACCGATCAGTATTCTTACTTGTTTGAGTATATAATGACTTGTTTCGTTTTAAGAATGTATAAATCCCTTGGTTAGGGAAAAAATATGATTTTACTAAAGTATAGAGTTAATATAACAACTTTATGGGAAGTTGGTTTATTAGCTTCATAAAAGGTTAATGAGAAGAGATTTACTCTAAAAGTAAGATAAGTATATGAAGAGGCAAATTGGTTTAAGGCATCAATTGCCCAAGAGTTTTATGTATAAAGAGTCATTTTTAAAAGAGTTGAAGTATGTAGTACTTGGGTTAAATTCCCGGTTTTCTTTTATTAAAGATATGATTAAGTGCCTTAAGTAAACTAAAATGAGAGGGTATATGAACAAGACTAATAAGAAGTTATAAGTTTTCTTAACTTATTTATGATTATGATATGATGACAGTTTGAGCTAGGGTAAGAGTATATCTGAGGGGCAAGCCCCAAGATCGTTATACCACCTTCTCCAGGGTAAGCGTATGTCTGAGGGGCCAGCCCCAAGATCGTCATACCACCTTCTTCAGTGTAAGAATATATCTGAGGGGCAAGCCCTAAGATCGTTATACCACCGCCTGTAAGAGTATATCCGAGGAAAGTCCCCAAGATCGTTATACCATCTCGGCCGGGTAAGAGTATATCCGAGGGTAAGTCCCCAAGATCGTTATACCACCTTGCCCGTGGATTTGCTACCCGTGATGCGAGGAATACCTCATGCGAGTCCCATGGGCTTATGCGGGTGAAATAGTTCCACGCGGGCGGTACAAAGATATGCGAGGAATACCTCATGCGGGTCCACGGGACCTATGCGGTGAAATAGTCCGGGAGTAGGGTGCTTCTTGATACGACGCGCGAGGTACCCTGTTTTGATCCTAAGGCCCCTATTTTATGCAGTATTGTATATGTATATACTTGTCACTCTCATTGTTAGTAAGGCACAGTAAAATGTATTTTATTGACTTCCATGACTCACTTACTTTGGACTTATGATATCATTATTACGATTTTTCCACTTTACATACTTGGTACATATGTGTGCGACCCCCTTCCTCGGCTGCGTTCACGCCGCAGGTAAGCGATTGAGGATCCTCGTTCTTAGGATCACTACTCCAAAGGTCGAGCTCCATCCCTCCGGAAGCTTGTTTATTGGTACGGATATTCCCTGATGCTATAAGTATTTTGTACATTCAGGGGTATGGCGGGGCCCTGTCCCGCCATAGTTGCTATCTTTAGAGGTCTGTGGTCACCTATGTGTTTTGGGCTATAAGAACCAGTTGTATTACTATACTTTTGTTTAAGTATGCTTTATAGAAGGCAGCCTTATCGGCTGGCCAGTAATGTTTACCCTTTTCTCTAAGTAATGTGTTATGTATGTTCCGCTGCTATTCTCTAACATATATTCGACTGCAGTACCGTGCAGGTACGATGCGCCGGGGTCGGGTCGTGACAACTATCCTGTCAAAAGATGGATCTTCTGTCGTAAATGGTAATAGGATTCTCACTAGTCCTTGTCTTTAGTCCTCTAGTCCTTGTCTTTAGTCCTCTAGTCCTTGTCTTTAGTCCTCTAGTCCTCTTCCATGTTTAGGATTGTCCATAAAATCATTTTATTACAATCTAAGTCCATATCTTTTAGGCCGTTGTTTATAACAGTCCAATATTCCTTTGCTTCATAAGTGGGATTAAACATTCTGATTTTAAGGAATAGGGAATATAAAGAAATACTTTCATATTTTTAGCCTTATTCAGTTCATTTTAATCAGTCCTCTTTTAATCTCATTTTTGACAAGGAATAACTAATTAACTCATACCTTTGGTATTTGGCCCACGTTTGTCACGTGTCCAAATCCTCCTTACCATAAGATGGAGGTTTCTTCTTAGAAGATGGATGTTTTCTGCTACAAGATGAACCATCATCTCCATTCTTCTCCTCAAGTTCCAATTGACATCCTCAACCTTTTGTGGACACTTATTTTCACCACTCTCGGGAGCGATGACAATAATTTTTCCTTGACCCTTAGCCTTGCCAACAAGACTAGAAATACCATCTTTAAGTTGAAGATCAATGATTGAGATCTCACATTTGACGAAATAGATTTGTAACAGTCGTCAAAGAGAGACCCAAACTCGAACCAGAATTGTTATCCCTCCTCTTTCTAGCACTAGTACAATATCATCTTAAGACTGTTGGTGTTACAGTGGATGTATGAGAGTAGTTTACAACTATCACTAGTGCTTAGAAAGGATAAACAATTACAATTCCAATATAATAGGCTTGAAGTCTAACATCAGTTGTGACAACATCAACAGGTGTTGATGATCTTGATCTTTAGTCTTTGATCTTCCTTCCAATCTTGTGATCCTTGTAGAAACTGCAGCAAGCCCCTTGAAACAACAACAACAATATGTTTAGTAATCTGGAAATATGACAAGATAATTGGCTTGCTGAGTCGACCGAATTCTCGATCTATCCTTAAGATAATATTGCCCCGTATATTCTTTCAACGGTGTAATGGCAACTTATCTCCCAAGATAAAACAGCAATCAAACAAATGAGCAAAGGGAACTCAAGTGTTCGCTATATAGAAAGATCTTTGAGTGTGTATGATTGCAAGAAAGGAAGAGATTTCATGAACTAGGAAGAACTTATAGAAATATGTATTCTATGTGTGTTCTTCCTCTATTTTCTGTTCTGTATATGTTCTCATTTATTGTGTGTTCAATGTATATTATATGTCTCTCCTCAAATATGGAATAAGGCTTGATTATATAGTGTTTATGGATGGAGGAGGTGTTAATGGGGTTAATGACTATTAAAAGGGTTGTTAAGAGGCTCAATGAAGAACCAAAACGTTAAGGGGTAATAGCCCAACGTTCCACAACTTAATGTGACATTAAACCTCTGAAACGCCCTTGGAGCCGCGGCCCTATAGGCTGGCGCCACGGCGCCAAAACTCCTGATGGCGTCGTGGCCCTGCGCTGATCCGCGGCTCACGCTTCGTAAACCGAGGACAGCGTAATTATAATAACGTTTGGGGTCCAAAAAGATAATGTCAGAAGCCCACCACCCCACCCGGACCGGGCGGGTGTGGGGCCTAGTCTTGAACCCAAGCACACCTAGGTCCTCCCTCCTTCAAACACATGGGTTACCTCCCAATCCCTTATTCAGTTTAGAGACTTATAACATGAACAATTCTTCCCTTTCCTACCGATGTGGTAGATTTATCACACACCACTCTTCCATATCTCAAACACCTTACTTCGTGGACTAATATCTCTTCCATTTATCAACGGAATTTGATGGTTCTTGGCCCTACAGTCATCTACTCACTTAGTAGATTAAGCATGTGTAAAGAATCAGGTTCTCCAACATGTGGAACCATGATGTTTAAGTCATTGAAGATGGGCGGACCCAACCTCCACCAAAGACAAATTTCCAACATAAAGTTCACAGTATTTTCTTTGGGTTAAAATACTTTTGATCCTCGATTATTGATGAATTTTAATTTTAATTCTTATGATATTTAATTAAATATATTTAATATTTAATTACTTAAAATATGTGCATTTGATCATTTTGTTATAATTATCAACTATTCCACTATTTAGTTACCATGTGGTAAGTTAAGTTGTTATTGCTACTCCATATTTTACTATAAAAATTCTAAAATTAGTCCAAATATAATAAATTTTCTATATAAAAGGATCAAAAGTATACATTTCAATAATTACGCATTAAATGTGCTTAATCAAATATTAAAATACTAAAATCAGATATATCAATAACTGAGGGACCAATAGTGTTGTTATTCTTTCTTGTTTTGAAAAAAATCTAAGTAATACTTTTGAGTAAAGCTCACCCCCCCCCCCCCCCTATTGGGTTTGAGAAATAATATCCTCTTTATATTTTCAATGGAATAATAAACATTATTTTAAAAGGCGTTTTCGGAGCGAGCGCTGGAGCGGAGCGCACCAAAAACACCTGGAGGCGATGATGGGAGGCGAAAGTGTAAGAAGGCGTACGTCCAACAATTTGGGCATATGCCCGGGCGTATGAGGCGAGTTTTATGTGTTGAGGCGTAAGCCCAGAAAACCTATCAAATTAAAATGAAATTTGTTAAATAAGTCCTTAATTTAATAATTCTCAAAAGTCAACTAGTAATTACCCAAACATTTTAAAAAGGAACTTAACCTTAAATATAAGTCAAGACTTGTTTTTATTGCTAGTTGCCCTAATTTATGTTCTTTCTCAATTCTTTATATTTTCTTCTATTATCTCATAAACAAAAGTAATGAACAGTCACTTCACACTTGTGGGGATGGAGCGTATATATATTTTCACTTATTTATAGTTTTCTTCAAAAAATTATGCAAACTTACCTATTTTAAAAATATTTATTGTAATTATATTATTTTATTTCATGGGGCTTACGCCCCATGCCTCGAGACTTACGCTTCGTTGAGTCATACGTAAAATGCCTCGCCTTACGCATCCGCCTTTTAAAACACTGATAATAAATTCTTTTGATCTTAAATAAAGGCTAGAAATGAGTTGCATTATAGCATGTATTTTTAAAATATCAAAAACAACCCTGAATATTATAAATTGTGAAATATTTTCAGTAACTAAAAGTATTAGTAAATTTTAATGATATTTTATAGTATTTAAAATTCATACATCTCCTTTCTCCTTTTTGGTTTCTTTTTGTTTTCTAAACCCAGAAATTAGGCGAAAATTTTAAGAATATTTTAATATATCTCATTTTTTATATTATTATTATTATTATTAAATTTACTACAACAACTAAATTTTTGTAAAGTATTTTTCTACTTTTTATTTATACTTATATACTAAAAGTCTAATTATTTTATTGGTAATATTTTAAATAAAAAATAAAATCTTCAATATAAATATAGTTAATAATCGATATGATAATTAAAGTTTTTAAAAATTACTTGAAAATATTAATTCAAATAAGGTTTTTATTTCATGATACAAGAGATAAATGAGGTATTATTTTCTTATTTTAAAATTTAGGATTGTTAAATATAATTTACTCACTTATATACAATATTGTTGAACATTTTTTTGGTAATTTTTCATTCTAGATCTGAAAAGCGTATAAAAGTTTATCATAAATTGAAAGTTATTTTTGACATTGTAATATTTTTAGAAACTATTAGGCTTATAATATGTAAGTATGATATGAAAATAGAATAATTTTTATACAAAATTGAGCAATTGAAATAAAATTTCCCTTTTTTGGTTCAATAAAATAAAGTTTTCAATACAAGTAATACTAAATAAATGGATCAAGATAATTTGAAGTGCTACAAAAAAAATTCATACCGCAAAATGAGACTCTAAATATCAAAAGAAATAAAGAAAAAAAAGAGGCGTGGAATTTAATTTTTATACAATGTTGTCGCTTAATTTTCTTAATTATTTAAAATAATATATGCAATAATTTATATTAATTGAAGGTCATTTTTTATATTTTTAAAAATATATATAATAATCAAACTCATTCTAGCCATTGATTTAAGATCAATGGGGTCTATTGTCTCATTCATAATGTGAAGGGGATATTGTAGAAGTTATATATGATCTGGAACAAATTAAATGAGATTACATAAGAAAGCTTTGGTGGCATGTGATAAGGTATGTTTGCCTAAATCTGTTGGGGGCTTGAATCTCATCAACCTCAAGCTTTGGAATAGGGTTGCTATGGCAAAGTCTTGCTGGGATTTAGCTCTTAAACAAGACAAATTGTGGATAAGATGGATACATGCATTCTATATAAAGAGAGGCAATTGTGTGATCTTGTTGTACCCCAACAGGCTTCCTGGATGGTTAGGCAGATATTGCAAGCTCACCGAACTCTTCAAGTGGTTCATATTCAAAACAGCAACAAACACATCCTGATCAGAACCATCTACCTGCAGCTTCTCCCTGACTTGCCTATAGTTCAATGAAAATCACTAGTCTTTAACAACAATGCTAGATCAAAAGCCAAGTTTACCATGTGGTTGCATTTTCATGCAAGATTGTTGACTGTTGATAGGCTACTCAAATGGGGAGTTCAAGCAGAACCAAAATGCTCCTTATGCCACAACAATGATGAAACTTTGGAGCATCTATTTGTTCAGTGTCACTATGCTAGGAACATATGGGATAGAATGTTGGGTTGGCTGCAAAGGCCAAGGATGATTGCCACCACCCGGGAACAATATGTGAGATGGGCAATCACAAATACAAAGGGGAAGACTCTAAGGGCCAGATCCTTCAAGACCCTACCAGGGCTGTCTCAATAAGATTGGGGCCTCAAGCCAAACTTCATGAAGAGGCTCTAATTTTTTTAAAGAAAAGATCGCCATGTATATTTTTATTTAAAATTTTACTTTTCTAGTTTTTTAGATGTGAACTCATTAATTACTGTTAATGTTGGGTTTGGTGTTGTGACATTTTTCCAAAATATCATTTTTAGTACTAAGTTAAAATCAGAAATGTTGGAACAAATGTCTTGACATTTGGACCAACATTCTGTAAAACAGTTTTAACTTACTTCACTGAATGAAGCAAATCTTGTGGGATTTTCACCACGATGGTAAAGTGACTTGACAAGAAGTTTTGGAGCTGATAAAAAACGTGGAAAGACCAAGTCAAAGTTGTTGCTAAGCTTGGGGAACAAGTCCAAGAAGTTAGAGGATCTTGTTCCACAATCTTCTCCAACAAACCTTATCGGTTGTCCACCTTTCCCTCAACCTCTACAACGATTCAATGATCTTTTCAAGGAAGACCCTCTACTATAAATAGAGAGGCTGCATCAGTGAATCGATATCCAGAAAAATTTAGAAAAAATATCAAGAGAACTCTCCGATATACTCTTCAGAAAACTGGATCACAAGTGTTGCCTGAGCGTGTCGACAACATTCTGTCCAACATTATAATTGTTGCCCAGATTCTAGATTTATTCTTTAAAATAGTATATATATATATATATATATACACTCTTAAAAGTGTTGGGCCCCAAAAAAGGTGGGATCCTATGCCATTGCCTTACTAATTAACCTAGCTAATCAGCCGGTACTGGACCATACTTGCAGAATATGTGCACTCTCTATGGGTTGAAAGAAATGCTAGAATCTTTGAAAGAAGAACAACTGCATTTGATCTCATTGCCAAAAATATTGCTTATGCTTGTTGTGTAAGAGTTGATCCAATGATGCAACTTTATCTTCCTAGGTTTACTTTCTAAGTACCAGTAGCTATGTAACTTGGTTTCCTTTCGTGTTGATGTAACTCATGAGATAGTCCAGCTGTGTTATAGTTTGTTGAAGTATAGATATACCACATATATACATATTATATATATGTAGTTAGTTTGTAGTTTGTTGATGGGTTAAAGTTGTTAATTAGTTGTTAAACTAGTTTACTTCATCATTATAAATATAGGTTGATATTGTATTGTTCAGCAAGAGAGAATATAGTAAGAAAAGCTCCCACAAAAATATCTCTCTTCCTTATCTTTCTCGCTCGTTTCCTTTTCTGTTTTCCTTCTACGTTTGCAGATTTCTTCCTTATCATTCTCTGTTCTTCCTCTGCTCACAATATTCAAATCTGCACGTCGATCTGTTCCTCGGCAGAATCCAACACCATAACTCACATGCAGAGTTAACAACATATAGATTCAGAAATTTAACATGGTATCAAAACCTTATTCGATCGGATTTAGATATTTCTTCAAGGATTTAAGAGGAATCTCAAGCGATTTACACTGTTGAGTTTCACAACTGAGCGCCGAGAACGTAAGGATTTAGCCGGTTCGAAAATCGGATCAGCTTGTTGATAGCAATCAACACATCGATCTTCAATTCGTTTTTCATCATTCTCCAATTAAAATACGTAGTTAATCTCTTTCGATTCCAAGTTTTCCTATTATCGCGATTTTGAGATCGTAGCTTATTCGATTGGTCCAGTCTGAATTTCAATTCGTATATCTCAAATTGCTCATTCATTACAGAATTATGTGTTTAACAGATCGTTCTGTTTTAAAGCCCTGATTCCTAAGAAGAAGGTGATTAATTGCAGTACGATAGTTGCTATTGAGTGCGATCAGAGTTAGGGCAAAATCGAGAAGAACGATCGATTGTTGCGACAACTGTTTCGAGTTGAGTTGAAGCTAATCTCTAAGTAACTCAAGTTAAATTCAGTTGAGAATGGCGACTGCGGAAGAAATTGGAGCTGTTTGATAGCATGGAATCTCTCGGAGTTGAGCTTACAGCTTACACGCATATCCTGTTTATCGACTACTACGGGAAATCAGAAATGGGAAGGCATGAAAGAGGTTACAGATAATAAGGTAGACATAATTTTAGTACTAGGAGCCATGGGAAGTTGATGTGGGGGAAATATTCTTGCTAGTTAGAGATAAAGAATTTGTAGTAGTAACCACAGGCACTGGAGCTACACATTTGGTAGAACAATTGAAGTGAAAGGTTCAGGGCCTTGGAGTGGATAAGCCTGCAGTAAATCCTGCATCATCGCATGTGAAGCAACAGGTTGAATAGAATGTTGTGGAGCATGGTAACTGCCTGCTGATTCAGTGTATATTTGCAGAAAGAGGGAGTTGCATAAGAAACCATGTTGGATTGAGTTGCCTGAGAAGTGCCATATTTAAACTGTTTTAGAGATTGATGTGAAAGATCGAGGGGTTTTCAGCTGCAAATCGGCTGAGAACTGAGGGATACTTCGTCGGAAGCAATCTGGATTGAGTTGAAGCTCAATTTACAGAGTTTTTTACAGGTCGATCAATTGTTCGATTGCCTGTTTTTATTTGTTTACTTCAGGATAGGAGAATCGAGGAATTTCTAGCCGAAATTGGACTAGATATTGAGGGAGACTCCACTGTATATCCGAACTTATTATAAAAGCTTGTGTAGGAAGAATCGAGGGATTCTCTAGTCCGAATGTGACTAGAGAACGAGGGGTTCTTGTCGTCGTTTTTCATAGGGAGAATCGAAGGATTCTCTAGTCCAAGTGTTACTAGAGAATAAGAGGTTCTTCGTTGAGCTTGGTATAGGAGAATCGAGGAATTATTTAGTCCGAGTGTGACTAGAGAACGAGGGGTTCTTCGTTATTACTGTTGCACCTGATGTTGTCGATGTTGTTGCTGGTGCTGGTATTATGGCTGATGTTACTGCAGTTGATGCAATTACATCTACTGTTGGTTTGGTTTTGCTATTGTTGAAGTTGTTACTGCTTCTGTTAGTGTAGCTACTGATGTTAAGTCTTAATGAGCAGTAGCATTGCTGATGATTGGTGATGCGGCTGGAACAACTACTGTTGTCTCTAGTGTTGTTGGTGTTGCAGCTGGAACAACTGTTGTTGTTTCTAGTGTTGTTGGTGTTGCAGCTGGAACAACTGTTGTTGTTTAGTGTTGTATGACATTTGTTGTTCTTTGGTGATGCCACTTTATTCTTCTTGATGCTATTGTGTTTAAATTTGGAAATGTTGAAGTAGGTGGTGTTGATCCTTCTGTTGCTCGTCACGCTTTCATCGATGATGTTTACATTCTTGATAGTCATGGTTTTGGTGATGATGCTAAGACCGAGATGGCTCTTGCTATTTATTGGTGTGGATGATCACTCTTTCTGCGAGATATGACGATACTCAAGCTGAATTTGAGACTGAAGCTCATGTTAATGTTGTTGGACCTGCAATCACAACATCTGAAGTTGTTGTTGTAATTGCTAGGTCTACTTAGTCTGTTGTAACTACTATGTCTACAGCTGAACATGCTGATGCTGCTAGTATTGTTGCGAATGATGTTGGTACTCTAATGTCTAAGCTAGGAATGAAGAATGTCTTTATATCTCCTAGCTTGCGGGGGGTGTTGAAGTATAAATATACCACATATATACACATTATATATATGTAGTTAGTTTGTAGTTTGTTGATGTGTTAAAGTTGTTAATTAGTTGTTAGACTAGTTTACTTCATCATTATAAATATAGGTTGATACAAGAGAGAATATACTAAGAAAAGCTCCCACAAAAATATTTCTCTTCCTTATCTTTTCTCTCTCGTTTCCTTTTTTGTTTTCCTTCTACGTTTGCAGATTTCTTCCTTATCATTCTCTGTTCTTCTGCACGTTGATTTGTTTCTCAGCAGAATCCAACACCACAGCTCACATGCAGAGTTAACAACATATAGATTCAGAAATTTAACATAGTTGGCTATGACTTTGTAACTATGCGCTTTGGTGATTAATGAAAAAGTTGATTATCAAAAGAAAAAAAATGTTAAGGAGATATTATTTTTCAAACCTAAAATATTAAGAGGGTAAAGTAGATGTTACTCAATACTTCTTTCCAAATTTGTATCGTAATACTAACGTTCCTTGTTTTTGAGACATTATTCTTTCTTATTTTGATATTCTTATAACAATTTCTTCAATCCACCTATCACTAAAGCAAAATATTTGGAATCTGATCAATTGACCTTATTACTATTACTGTTTTATATCATTCTGCTTATTGAATGATTATATTCTATGAATATCCTCTCGAAATAAGTTCTACAATAATAATATAATTTATTAATAGATGTAGAATAAATTAAACTCATCTTGATTCTATTTGATTAATTTGCACAACAAATATTAAGCGTGTTACATCTTTTTGAAATACTTTTGAGATAGTTTGACATTATTACTGGCATAGATTAATTCAAGATTTGTTTAGTTGACTAATACTTTAATTTTTTGTTTTCTATCTTTTCTTCTCCTCTTTTTGTCACTTTTCAAATAAAAAATGACTTCAATTATTAGTTTGGTGAAGCCTGTCCACACTGTTCAGGACACAACCTGTTTAGACGCATATGGTGTAGTGAATCAGTACCAATAGAAACAAAACTATTTTTTTCCACCTAGCTCTACTACTAAATTGTAAGCCATAATTTTTTCATATTTATGACTTGAATTTTAAGTTTTATATACCGTTAGACTAAGATTTTTATTTTTATATCAATAAGTCAGTTTTTTTGTTGTCAGCAAATAATTTATTTTCTTTCCAAGAATACCAACTTCACATTTTAAGAAGCTTATTTATAGATATCCAGTGACTGATAATATACCAAAACATTTACACTAATATTGTATATAACATAAACTCTTCAGGCTTAATATGTACATTAAGTCATATAACTTCCACAGATAGTATACACACATTTAAAGATGGAGCTAGAATTTTAGTTATAAAAAATTCAATATAATCCAATAGCTTAGGCCGAGACTCCGTATTTTTGTTAATATATGTGTTGGAAATTTGTTTTTGGTGGGGGTTGCGTCCGCCCATCTTTTATGTACTTAAACACTATGGTTTTGCATGTTGGAAACTTTGGTTCTTCATATGTGCATAATCTACTAAGTGAGTAGATGACCGTAGGGTCAAGGATCGTCAAATTTCGTTGAGAAAAGAGATATTGGTCTGCAAAGTAAGGTGTTTGATGTATGAAAATGTGGTGTGGGACAAATCTACCACATCGGTGGGGAAAAAAATTGTTCATATTATAAGCCTCAAAACTGAATAAGGGATTGGGACCCCAAGGGGTAGCCCATGTGTTTGAAGGAGGGAGGACCTAGGTGTGCTTGGGTTCGAGGCTAGGTCCACACGCGCGCCACCAACACCCACTCGCCCGGTCCAGACTGCGAGGCTGTTGGGCTTCTTCTGATATTATCTTTTTGTACCCCAAACTTTGCCTTTGCATTATTTACAGTTTGGTCCCTGAAATTTTCAGGAAGATAAAATTAAAAGTGTCGCGGTGCCTAATGACCAGAAACGTTGTCAGGCAACGAGAAGACCAACGGTTGGATGGTTAATCACTTGGAACGTTTTGGAGTTATTGCCCAACGTTCAGAACGTTCTTTGGGTATGATTATACCTATTAATTGGCCTCTTAAACACCTCTCCTCATCCTTAAAACTACATAATGAGACCACATTTCCATAATTGAGAGAGTTCCGAAAACAGTGAGGAAGAACACTACATAATACATAATATTCAACAAGTTCTTCATAACCCATGAAAGTTCTTCTTTTTCCTTCTTCAGCAATCGTTTCGTGTTTGCTTTCTTCGCTAGGATCACTTGTGTTTGCTTTGCACAAGTGATAGTTTGTTGTTTTATCTTGAGAGACAATTGTCCGCTAAACGTAAAACATATATACGGAGCAATCTTGTCTTAAGGACAGAGTGCTAACACTCGACTCAGCACAATTAACAAGTAAGGATTTAGTGTCTCTTGATTTCAGGTTATCAAAATTCAAGGACTTTGCTGCAGTTGGAATAAAGATCCAAGATTCATTCAAGAACGAAGATCAACATCTCAAAAGATTATTATTGCCGCAATTCTTGTTGGCATCAAGTCTACTACTATTGTAATTCATAGTTATTTATCATTTCCTAGCACTTATAATAGTAGTTTAATATTCCCCATACATCCATTGTTATACTTACAAAATATATATATATATATATATATATATATATATATATATATATATATATATATATATATATAGAATTCAATAGCCACCTTCTCTAAAATAGAAAATGCGTTTTGGACTGAATTCATCTTAAGTTAACAGTCAGCCTTACATGAATTGCTTAATAGCCGACATGGGGGTCTCCGGATGTTAAAGACTTTCATGGTGAAACCTCGCGTTTTTATTTGACCATCAAAATTTTCTTGGTTTGTTTTGGCATTTTATGACCAACTTTTTAAAGTGATTGGTATTTTGGGGGTTTAAGACAAGATAAAATTATTTTAAAATTTGTTCAACTCACCCACCACAAAATGATTATACTTTGGGGGTTTTAGGCATAGCTATATTTTTGCTAAAACTTCAAAGCTGGACGCTGGAGCAAGTAGGGCGGGCCTCCCCTTCCCATATAATAATATAATTTATTAATAGATGTAGAATAAATTAAACTCATCTTGATTCTATTTGATTAATTTGCACAACAAATATTAAGCGTGTCACATCTTTTTGAAATACTTTTGAGATAGTTTGACATTATTATTGGCATAGATTAATTCAAGATCTGTTCAGTTGACTAATACTTTAATTTTTTGTTTTCTATCTTTTCTTCTCCTCTTTTTGTCACTTTTCAAATAAAAAATGACTTCAACTTTTTTTTTTTTTGATAATTTAGGTGCCTGGCGCCAATGCACATATCGCTAATCTTTGCGTAATCGATCTTATCTTCCCGAGGCGAATGGAACCCGTTCTTAGCCGCCACCGCCAGATAAATCGCGGGATGTCGCGCGCATTCGATGTCGCCACCAACGGATCAAATCTTCTGGTCGACCCCAGCGAGGATTATGCGGCGTATCAAACCCACATCGCAATATGCCGCGCAGCTTAAAGTTTACCGAGCTTTATCTGAGGCATATATCCCGGTAACGATCGCCAGAATCAACTTTGTATTTCTAAGCGTATAAATTTGTTAATGGCAGGTGGTACTATCTTTGGATAAAATGACTTCAATTATTAGTTTGGTGAAGCCTGTCCACACTGTTCAGGACACAACCTGTATAGACGCATATGGTGTTAGTGAATCAGTACCAATAGAAACAAATCTATTTTTTCCACCTAGCTGTACTACTAAATTGTAAGCCATAAATTTTTCATATTTATGACTTGAGTTTTAAGTTTTATATACTGTTAGACTAAGATTTTTTATTTTATTTTTATATCATTAAGTCATTTTTTTGTTGTCAGCACATAACTTATTTTCTTTCCAAGAATACCAACTTCACATGGTAAGGAAGCTTATTTGTAGATATTTTTTAAGTGAACCAATAATATACCAAAACATTTACACTAATATTGTATATAACTTAAATTCTTCAGGCTTAATATGTACATTAAGTCATGAAACTTCCACAGATAGTATACGCACATTCAAAGACGGAGCTAGAATTTTAGGTATAACAAATTCATTATAATTCAATAGCTTAGGCTGAGACTCTGTATTCCTGTTAATAACTCCACGTATATTATTTCACGCACGCGCACACATATATATATGTGTATATATATTGAAAGAATATAATCCCTTCATTATTTTTATTAATAAAAGAGTATATATACAAATTTACAATTTTCATAATAGAAAATCCTATTCCTATTCTATTCCCAAAATCATATTCTATTTGTACAAGAATACTACAATTATGGTAATAATACAATGCTAATTAACTACAAAATTATCGTACAAACCGTGATATACTTTCCATGTATATCACGAACATATTTTGGCCTTTTTGGGCCGTGTGGTCTTTTACAACCTCGCAGTCATAGCGGGCGGTCTTCGTACGCTGAAACTGTCCCTAAAATCTTCAAATAGAACCGAGGGAAGACCCTTCGTAAAGATGTCTGCAATTTGATACCTGGAAGGGACATGGCAGACGCGTACCTGTCCACGAGCTACCTTTTCTCGGACAAAGCGGATATTCATATCAATATGTTTAGTGCACTGATGTTGAACCGGATTGCTAGAGAGGTATATAGCATTAAAATTATCACAATAAACCAAGGTAGCTTTGTAAACGGGAAAGTGAAGCTCTAAGAGGAGATTACAGAGCCATCATGATTCAGAAACCACATTAGCCACCCCTCGATACTCGGCCTCTGCACTAGAGCGGGATAAGGCAGCTTGACGTTTGGCAGATCATGAGACCAAGTTATCACCAAGGAATATACAATAACCAGACGTAGAACGTCTGGTGTCCGGACACCCACCCCAATCAGCATATGTGTAAGAGACAAGTGTAGAGACCGACGATGGATATAGATGTAAGTCATAGTCAATAATGCCTTGGATGTAGCAGATAATGCGTTTTAGTGCATTTATGTGCTCAATCCGAGGATCATGCATTACAAACAACATGTTAAATGACATACGTAATATTCAGCCGTGTTAAAATGAGATACTGAAGTGACCCTACAAGATTGCGATAGTGGGTGGAGTCCTCGTATGGTACGTCAATCGAAGCCCCTAGCTTCTATTTAGTATCAACTGGAGTGGCAGTGGACTTGCATGAGGACATACCAACTCACTCAATGATCTCAGCTGCATACTTCCGTTGTGATAAGAATAGCCCATCTGCATGACGAGTGACAACAATCTCCAAAAACTCAAGGGCCCTAAGTCTTTCATAGCAAACTCATAACTGAGCATTGTAATGATAGACTCTGGAGCAAACAT
This sequence comes from Przewalskia tangutica, assembly GCA_029844215.1. Classification (NCBI taxonomy): domain Eukaryota; kingdom Viridiplantae; phylum Streptophyta; class Magnoliopsida; order Solanales; family Solanaceae; genus Przewalskia; species Przewalskia tangutica. Next base: position 31,401,603 of record CM056731.1, on the reverse strand, counting down.
CAGAAGAGGCAGTCAAGATAATATCATCCACATATAATAGTATATAAACCAGGGAAGTACCACAACGATATATGATTAACGAATTATCAGACCTACTGTGAGAAAATTCAATAGTCGAAACATAGTCTGCAAATCTCTTATACCAAGCCCGTGGGGCCTGCTTAAGTCCATACAATGACTTCTTCAATAAACAGACATGGTGAGGATATTTGGATCTCTAAAACTCAAAGGTTGATGTATATAAATTGTTTCCTTAAGATCATCATGTAAGAAAATATTCTTCACACCTAACTGATGGATGGGTCATGCCTTTGAAAGAGTCAAGATGAGAACAATATGAATGGTAGCCGGCTTGACCATCAGACTAAATGTCTCACCATAATCTATACCAACATGTTGAGTCTTACCACCACCTACAAGACGAGTCTTATGTCTCGCAAAAGAACCGTCAGAAATTTCTTTATGAGTAAAAATCAACATAGACCGACTAATATTAACATCAGAGCGATGGGGTATCAACTCCCACATCTTATTATCAATCAGAGCAATATATTCGTCGGCCATAGTAATTTTCTAATTCGGGTCATTTAAAGCTGAAATTGGGTTACGTGGTAGAGGTGATTTAAGAACATTAGAATTGAGATTAAAATATATTTTTGGTTTAAAAATACCCCGTTGACTTCGAATAACATGTCTATGGCTCGGGAGAGAATTGGATGAATATTGGGAACATCGGATCGGGTGTGGTGACGGCGGGAAGTGGGCTCTTGACCCAATAAGCGGAGGCGATGTAATATCGACATAGAAGCAGTGGACCGGTTCGGGTCGGTGAACCGCCCGTTGTCGGCGGGCATAAAGGAACAATACGGTAGGTCCAGCGGGCAGTGGGCCCACTGGTGGATTGTGGGTGCAGGACATGTCCGATAAATGGTAGATAATATATGGGGAGACATCGTCACCCAAAAAATTATACGAACTAGGCACGAGACTACTCACTTTAGCAAAAGGAAATTGGATTTCATAAAAAAAACATGATGACTAATAATTATTTTATAAGATAAATCAAAATATTTGTAACCACGATGATTAGACGGATAACCCAAAAACACACAAGGGGTAGACCGGGCTTGAAGTTTGTTAATTGTGTTGGACGAAAATAGTGGATAACATAAGCACCCAAAGACCCTAAGATGTGAATACGAAGGAGTCTTATTATATAATATTTGAAGAGGGGAGGAATATGCCAAACCTTTTGGAGGAAGTATGTTAAGAAGATAAGTAGTCATTTGTAGAGCATGATGCCAAAAGGAAGGGGGTACGGAAGCATGTACCAATAAAGTGTGGACAATGTTATTAATGGTACAAATTTTGCGCTCGGCTTTCCCATTTTGTGAGGACGTATGAGGACAAGAAAAACGAAAATTTATACCATTAGTAGCACAAAAATCCCAAAACAACCCATTATCATATTCTTTGTCATTATCACATTGAATATTTTTATTTTTCGATCGAACTGGGTACAGATGAATGCTCTAAATTTTAAAAAGGTGAAAAACACTTGAGATTTTTTCACTAACAGAAAAGTCCATAAAAAATTAGAATAGTCATCCAAAAATAAAATATAATAACAATTGCCCAAAGAACTGATAACATGAGACGTCCATAACTAGCTATGAATAATATCAAATGAAATTAACATACGAGAAGTAGAGTCTACAAATGACAATCTAACAAGTTTTCCTAGAGAACAAGATTCAAATTGGAGTACTACGCATACCCTTACAAGAAATAAAATTATTTTTATGCAAAAAATAAATAATAAACGACTCTGGAAAGGAGCGAGAGCTGCAAAAGTACTATGCATACCCTTACAAGATTGACCCAAACGTGTACACCATAAGGAAGGAGTGAGAGCTGCAAAAGTAGATGGAAAATCTTGATTCGAGAGACCAAATGTGGGCGTGATAGGATAAAGATCTCCCCTACTATCACATCTCACGAGAGGAACCTCATTCTTGAAATCCTTCACAGAAAACCCAAAAGGATCAAAATCAACAAAAACCCAATTATCAGTGGTGAATTTGCGGACAGACACCAAATTTTTAATTAAGTTAGGGGCATGAAAGACATTTTTCAAAACAAGAGGTGGATGGAGGGGGGGACAAAGTTTTATGACCGTAACCATGAATTGGAATTGAATTGTCATTACCAATAATTATGTCACGATTGTTGCTCAAATTAGAATAAGACGAGAGAGTACCTTGATCTGACGTCATGTGAGTACTGGCTCCGGTGTCCATGTACCAACTTTTATCCGGAAAATTTAATCCAAGCGTGTGCATCACAGCTTCAATGTCGGTAGGGGTGGGGGTCGCTGTATGGTGGGCCTGTGGAGGTCGAGGCTCATGAACACACGCTTGCTACCTCGGCCCAGAATTTCCTCTCGGGTACCACTGTTGACCCGAAAAGGTGGGCCTGTTGTTGGCTGGATATTGAGCCCGATTACCTGGGTATTGTTGCGACGGGAAAATGGGTTGTTAGGCCCAGGCCCACTGGCCCAGTTCTACGACCATGGACCCCTAGGCTGCGGCTAGTTGGCTTGCGTCTCACTGCCCTGAGGCCCATTGACACCCCCGTTATTGTCATCTCAATTTCCGCCACGATTTTTACCATTATTTTTGCGAGGCTCACCCTTTATGTCACCACCGTTGTTGCGATTTTGGTCGGAATTGTTAGAGACGGATGGAGAAAAATTGGACTATGTCACCATGACGACAGAAGGGCCCCAGTGGCCGCTTTCTTAGCCAAACCTGCTTCTTCGAGCGTGAGCATGGACCGGGCCTGATAGAACTGCGGAAGAGGACTGCTCTAACGAAGAAGCGTACTAACGCCATTATAGGCCTCAGAAAGGCCTGCAACCATCTAAAGGACAAAATAATAATTTGTAACGGGCGTGCCAACGTTGCGGAGTTGGTCCGCCAATTCATTCAACCTTTTGCAATAAGTTGAAACGTTTGGGAATCTTCCATGTTGACGTGGGAGAATTCCTGCTCAAGGGTAACAACGCGAGAATTTTAATTATATTGGAATATATCACGTATTCTATCCCATGTAGCCTTTGTCGTAGCGTCTGACTCAATAATCGTTTGCAATAGGTCGGTAGAGATAGTGGAGTAAATTCACTGAAGAACGGTAGCATCAAGGGTTGTCCATAATTTCGTATCATCATCGGTTTTAGGCACCTCTGTAACAGCCGGAGCCGCGAGGATAATGTGATAGAGGACTTGATGCGAGAGTGTGTGAACTTTGAAGCTCGGCCCACGTCGCGTACTGGACGTTTTTCTGTTTCAAGAACGATAGGGATATAGTTCCTGATGTTAGAAACAGTAAGGGCAGGGTGAAACGTGTTCTTGGCCATGAAAACAACACAAGACGTGACGTAGGGATTTTGGAAAAAATTGGGAAGAAATTAGGAAGAAAGAGCAAGGAATCCGAGAGATGAAACTCGAAAATTGATGCTCGAAAAAGGGAGAAGTTTGGAGAGGAAATTTCTAACATAGACTTCTGATATCATAAAAAGAATATAATCTCTTGATTATTTTCATTAATGAAAGAGTATATATACAAATTTATAATTTTCAAAATAGAAAAATCTTATTCCTATTCTATTCTCAAAACTCTATTCTATTTGTATAAAAATACTATAATTATGGTAATAATACAATGCTAATTAATTACAAAATTATGGTGCAAACCGTGATATACTTTCCATGTATATCACGTACAGATTTTGGCCTTTTTGGGCCGTGTGATCTTTTATGTATATATATATATCCAGAATTCAATAGCCACCTTCTCTAAAATAGAAAATGCGTTTTGAACTGAATTAAGTTAACAGTTAGCCTTACATTTTTTCAATTATCCCCCTTAGAACCAGTTAAGCTATCCATGCGGATAAAAAATAAATGAAAATAAAAAAAATAATAGCCGACATGGGGTCTCCAGATGCCTTACATGAATTGCTTAATAGCCGGCATGGGGGTCTCCAGATGTTAAAGACTTTCAATGTGAAACCTCAGGTTTTTATTTGACCATCAAATTTTTCTTGGTTTGTTTTGGCATTTTATGACCAACTTTTTAAAGTGATTGGTACTATTCAATGATTCATTAGAGTCGTCCTTTGGTACTATACTCAATAAATCTAATGTTTTATGAGAAAAAAATATAAAGTTATTTAAAAAATTTCTAAAATGATTTTTTGTGATATTTTGAACTTATTTTGTAGATATGTCTAGAAGTTCTAGATTCTTGTTAAATATCTAGAAAATATTCCTCTATTTCGCATGTTTAAAATGAATTTGCATTTTTTTTTACTTACAAAAAGTATATAAATCATAATTTCTATAAGTAACCGACCTACTGCTAAGTAGGCATTACGTTTATTCTCTCACTCTATATATCTATCTATCTATCTATCTATATATATATATATGGTTAACGTCTTTCGATTATTACATCATGCGTAAATGTAGTACTCCTTCCATTTCAAATTATTTATCGTGATTTTTAAAAATAGTTATTTCATATTGCTTGCCGTTTTAGAAGTGTAAGATAGATTTTTTTTAAAAAATTGTACTTTTAGTAGTAATTATTTTTCAAGACTACAAACACCTCAATTATGGATTATGTTATGATTGGTCAAATACCAATTGAAGGGTAAAATGGTTAAAAATTCCTCCTAGTTAATATTTATTATGGGGGGCATACAAAAATCACCATAAGTATTGTGAGACGGAGAAAATAGTGATTAATAAAAGAAGCGTTTAAGACAAGATAAAATTATTTTAAAATTTGTTCAACTCACCCATCACAAATGATTATACTTTGGGGGGTTTTAGTCATAGCTACACTTTTGTTAATTACATTTCGTAGCTACATTAATATGTATTCAAATTTGATTGTATTTTAATTCGGCTCTATTTCGTTGTATTCAATGCAGATGCATTTAATTCAATTGTGCTCATTCGTAGCTAATTTTACATTGTATTCAACTTATTGTATTTAAATTTGATTATATTCAAACAACATAAACGCAAAAAAAATGCAAGGTTATTCAGCTGCATTCAAAATTTAATGTATTCATTTGTATACGCAAAAATCTCTTTCGAAATACAGGCGAAAAATACATAAAAACACTCTATTTACACTAAAAATAATGAATACACTCAAATACATTCATATTTGATACACAAGAACCAAAATATACTCGGATCTGAGATATAAGAAATAAAATACGCTTAGAGTTGAGAAAATACACTTAGATCTGAGATACAGCGTCCGGTGATCAGCAGGACGGGGAGAGATACCAGAGGGAGAAGAGGGAGCAGTGGATTTCGTTGGAGATATCTTTGTGACAAGTTTTAATTAAGTCACAATAGGTCCCTTATTTGTAATAGTGATAATTGTAACCCCTTAGTCTTATTTATTACTTTGTGCACCTATAAGGCTTTAAAGTCATCGAACAATTACCCTCTCTATTACTATTCAGAATACAAAACCTAATTTTCCTTCTCTTTTCTCTCTCCCCTTCCCTCTTTTCCCTTCAATCCAAACCAGTAACAGATCACGAGATCTGTTACAAATGGTATCAGGAGCCCTTCCGACGTCGGGGACCGACCTTCCGTCAGAACTACAACACCTATACGATGACCTGAGACTCTTGAAAGCTCAGCTAGAAGTGGTGGTGGAAGAAAACGGAAAGAAATCAGATGAAACCAACAGAAGACTAGATACCTTCGATCTGAAATACTCCGAAGCAAATCATGAACTGAATAGAAAACTCGATTTATTGCTACAGCAGAACACATCTGGAAACTCAACACCAGCGACGCCGGCAACGATGCAACCCCCTTTCACCATCGGAACCATCCCAACCAACATGCAAACTGTATCATCGGGGTACGACAATGAACAGACAGAAGGTAATCTAAACCCTAACTCTTATTATCAGCACTTCGCATCGTCGAGTGGTAGTGTCGGTAGGGGATTTACCTTTCCCCCAGCACCCCTCTTATCGAGCCCTCCTATTTTCAGAAACCCAATGTACTCATCCTCACCACCAACCTTATCCGGAACCATAGTCCACACTCCAGAAAACCCTAACCAACACAGACCCCAAAAACCCAAAATTAACTTCCCGGAATTTGAAGGGGTTAACCCCAGAAGCTGGCTGAGAAAATGTGAGAAATTTTTCGAGTTGTATAATATTCCAGACCACGAAAAATTACGTTACGCGTCGGTACATATTGGTGATAGGGTAGACCTGTGGTTGGATGGTTATACATTACACCAAAAAGGGGCTCCATCATGGGGCAAATTCTGTGCTGAAGTTTGTAGGAGGTTTGGAAGCTTAAGACCACATGATGTGGTGGAAGAATTTAATAAAATTACTCAAGATGATACAGTAGAGCAATATCAAAACAGATTTGAGGAGTTAATCAGCCACATGGCAGTGCTAAATCCACTACTTAATGAAGCACACTATGTAGCCAGTTTCATCAGTGGACTCAAGCCAGAAATCAAACCATTGGTGAAATTAGCATCCCCTACCACTGTGTTGGATGTGTATGAAATTGCCAAATTATATGAAGAGTCTTTTAAAGCCCTTACACCTTTTGCCAACCACAAATATACAGCCCATATACCATCAAAAACTAACCCCAGTATTTTCCAAAAACAGTCAGTAAATGCCCCAAATAAACCTACCCAGAACCCAACTCACCAAGCTCCACTCAAACTCACTTATACCAACCAAAGACCACCCATAAGACCTCACTTTATTCCAAATAACCTACCCCGACACCTGGAGAATCTGAGACAGCAAGGGCTGTGTTATAGGTGTAAGGAGAGGTACACACCTAGTCATCAATGCAAAGCTAAGGGGCTGCAGACTTTGCATGCTATGAAAGGCATGGAAAATGAGGGTGATGAGGAGCAGCCTGAAGAGTTTGTGGATGTGGCTGACACACTAGAGGGAATTGAGGAAGAACAAGCTGAAGTTTCAATTCATGCCTTGTTGGGGATAAGCTCAGACAGGGGAAAAGGATCAACTATCAGGATTTTGGGGCATGTCAACAAGGTGTCAATTACAGTGTTGATCGGCAGTGGATCAACCCATTCATTTCTTGATCCCTATGTCACCAAAAGATTAAAACTGACTAAGCAACCTATGAGGAGACCTTTGAAGGTAATGGTAGCCAATGGGCAAGAAATGACTTGCCAGGAGGAGATTTCAGCATTCCAGTGGGCAATGCAAGGGGATCTTTTCGAATTTAAATTCAGTTTACTCAAAGTGGGGGATGTGATATAATTTTAGGCATGGATTGGATAAATGAGGTATCAACTATCATCTTACACACTAGACCACACAGTCTGAGTTTTTGGTATAAAGGGAAGATGATCACATTGTATGGGGTGCAATATAATGCTAGAGTAACAACAATTGACACTAAGAAGCTGAGAAGAATGTTACACTGTGGAAGCTGTGAAGTAGTAGCTGAATTAGCCTTGATCAATAACAAGGAAAGAACAATATGTGAACTGAGGATGCCAGCAATTAAGAAATTGTTGCAGAGGTACAAGAAGGTATTCCAAGAACCCACTGAACTTCCACCCAAAAGAGAATGTGACCATAGAATCAATCTTATCCCGGGAGCCCAACCATTCAATTTAAGACCCTATAGATACTCTTTTGACCAAAAGAATGCTATTGAAGCCATAATAACATAAATGGGTGAATCAGAAACTGTAACTCCTAGCCAATCATTTTTTGCATCCCCTGCCCTACTGGTTAAGAAGAAAGATGCTACATGGAGGCTGTGTGTGGACTACAGGAAACTAAATAACTTGACAGTGAAGAATAAATACCTCATACCAATGATGGAGGACTTATTGGATGAGTTATCTAGAGCTAGGATCTTCTCTAAGATGGACCTTAGAGCAGGGTACCATCAAGTAAGGATGAAGGAAAAGGAAGAATATAAAACTGCTTTCAGGACACACCATGGACTTTGGGAATTCAGAGTGATGCCTTTTGGCCTCACTAATGCACATGCCACTTTCCAAGCTCTTATGAATAGTGTGTTCAAGAACCATCTTAGGAAGTTCATTCTGGTTTTCTTTGATGACATTTTGATATACAGCAAAACTGTTGATGAGCATCTGAGGCACATAGAAACTACCCTGCAACTGCTTGAAGACAATCAACTGAATGCTAAGCTCAGCAAGTGTGCATTTGGACAGACTCAAGTGGAATATTTGGGGCACATTATTGCCCACAATGGGGTGAGTACTGACCCTGGTAAGGTTGCTGCTATGATGGAGTGGCCCAAACCAAACACTATCAAAGAACTAAGGGGATTCCTAGGACTGACTGGGTACTACATAAAGTTTGTAAAAAATTATGCTCACATCACTAAACCATTAACAAGTCTGCTGAAGAAAGGGGAGTTTGGCTGGAACCCTGAAGCTGAATCTGCCTTCATCAGATTGAAGAAGGCTATGTCTATCACACCTGCCTTAGCATTACCAGATTTCAATAAGACATTTGTGTTAGAGGTGGATGCAAGTAACACTGGTGTTGGGGCAGTACTGATGCATGAGAAGAGACCACTAGCCTTTATGAGTCAAGTACTGAGTAAGAGGCATCAAGGATTATCCACTTATGAGAAAGAACTAATAGCTTTAATACAAGCAGTGGAAAGGTGGAGGCATTACCTGAGTCCACAACACTTCATAATCAAGACTGACCATTTCAATCTTAAATTTTTACAAGAGCAAAAGATCACCACTACATTATAACATAAAGGGTTGACTAAGTTGATGGGTTTGAGCTTTGACATCCAGTACAAGAAAGGGGTCGAAAATGTGGTAGCTGATGCATTATCCATGAGGATACCTTGCCAAGGAGAGTCAGATAGTGAGACAGAGGTACTACATTGCAGGGTTATCACACAAATTCAACCTAAGTGGATTTAAGAAGCCCTGGAGAGTTATAAGGGAGATCAGGAGGTTTTACAAGCTATCATCGCCATTAGTACCAACACTGAACCTGAGTTAGACTTATCTCTACAACAAGGACTGATCAAATACAAAGGGAGAGTATGGGTAGGGCAGAATGGATCCTTAAGGCACAAATTGATAGCAACTGTACACCAGTCAGGACTGGGAGGGCACTCAGGAGCTTGGGCAACCTATCAGAGGCTCAAGGCTGTTTTTTACTGGCCAGCTATGATAGAAAACATAAAATCTGCAGTCCAGAGTTGTGATGTTTGTCAGAGGTGTAAAAGTGAGCAAGTAGCTTATCCAGGCCTGTTACAACCTCTACCCATACCAGAAGGGGCTTGGGAACATATCTCTATGGACTTCATAGAGGGATTGCCTAAATCTGAAGGAAGAGATACTGTGTTGGTAGTCATTGACAGATACAACAAGTATGCCCATTTCATTGGTCTGAATCATCCTTTTACATCACCCCAAGTGGCTCAGCTATTGTTAGACTGCATATATAAGTTGCATGGTATGCCTAAGAGCATAGTTTCAGACAGAGATAAGGTGTTCCTTAGTAACTTTTGGAGAGAGCTATTCAAACTCTTGCAAGTGCAATTATGCTACAGCTCAGCATACCACCCACAAACTGATGGGCAGACAGAAAGACTCAACAGATGCTTGGAAAACTACTTGAGATGTATGACTAGTCACAAGCCCAAGGAGTGGCATAAGTGGTTATCACAGGCTGAATTCTGGTACAACGTCAACTACCACACAACATTAAAAATGACACCATTCAAAGTAATGTATGTGTATGAGCCACCTCAGTTGACATTTGAACTCCTCACTCAATCCAAGGTAGATCTGATCGACCAATTTGTAGGAAAGGCAAGTAGTTACTAAGATGCTAAAGGAGAACCTGCTAACAGCTCAGAACAGAATGAAAGTGAATGCAGATAAGAGAAGATCCGAACGAGAATTCGAAGAAGGGGATTGGGTATATCTGAAATTGCAGCCATACAGACAAACTTCAGTTGCCATCAGAAAAAGTCTCAAACTGGCATCCAAGTTCTATGGACCTTATCAGGTAACCCAAAAGATTGGACCCGTAGCCTACAAGTTAGTATTGCCTCCAACAACAAAGATACACCCTGTTTTTCATGTCTCGCAATTGAAGAAGAGAATTGGAAACCACTTCTCACCTTCAATAGACCCACTTCTCTGCTTCACGATCAGTTAGAATCGAACGATGGCGGTCTTTGAGAAGACTGATTAAGAGAGGAAATAAGGTTATTACGCAGATCCTGATACAATGGGCCAACCTTGCACCTGAAGAAGCTACTTGGGAGGACTACAATTTCATCAAGTCGCAATTTCCAGAAATTGCGACCTTCTGAAGACGGGTCAAATTCAAAGGAGGATGGAGTGTCACAAACTTGTATTTGTGACAAATTTTAATTAAGTCACAATAGGTCCCTTATTTGTAATAGTGATAATTTTAACCCCTTAGTCTTATTTATTACTTTGTGCACCTGTAAGGCTTTAAAGTCATCGAACAATTACCCTCTCTATTACTATTCAGAATACAAAACCTAATTTCCCTTCTCTTTTCTCTCTTCCCTTCCCTCTTTTCCCTTCAATCCAAACCAGTAACAGATCACGAGATCTGTTACATGACGGTAAGGGGTGGGATCAGAGATGGCAGTGGTAGTTTGGCGGCATGCGGGGGGATGGCGGTGAGAAGTGGAGGGCGTTTGTTGGAGGAGCAGCGGATGGTTGGTGGTTTCGTGGTGTCTGGATATGGAGGGCATGGTAGCAGAGTGGTGGTTGGGCAATGTTGGGGAGCAGTGGAGGGACGGTGGGGTTGGTGGTTTCATGGTGGCTGGATATGGAAGGTGTGGTGGCAGATATGGTGGGTGTTGCCAGAGTTTTGCCGGCGGCGGCGGTTGCCGGAAAATTTAGGGAGGAAGAAGGGATAGTGATGGAAATAGTAAAATAGGAGAGAAGAAAAATTGAAAAAAATGGGAAAAGATGGGTTCTGAATTAGTTAGCTTGTGTAATTGAAATATAATATTTAACTACTAGATATAATTAAAATAAAGTGTAGTTATTAAATATAAATATCTTTTATATGTTCTTTACACTACGTAAAATTTTCATTATTATCAAAGGATGTGGTGCATCGAATGAAGTTGTTATTCCCTTAATCAGAGGTTTCGGATTCGAGACCTGGATATGAGAAAAAAATTGGTAAGAAGCGTTTTCCCCCAAATGAGACCATATGCAGCTCGAATCAGAATAGGTTTAATATGGATATCATATATCAGGATGGAAAACAAAAAAATCCCATTAACTTACCCCTAACCTGGGATGCAACTTGCAAGTCGTACAAGAATTGAACCTCGTCTTTTCCATGGGTCCTTTTGTAACGAGAAAACACATGTTTTTTGTTTTTCTTCTTCTATTGATTGCTTTTGCTGCTCACTTTAATAAGGCTTTTCAAATTTGTTAGGTCCTTCAATTATGTCACCCAAAAAGCTTTTCATATTTATTTACTCTCTTTACTTCAATTTCAATGTGGTCTTGACTTTTCAAAGGCCCATTTATACTCGGAAGGATCATTTTTTAGATTGGCGCAGTTAGGGATGTTAAATATAAAGGAATATGTTTGTCTTAATTTTATTGAAGAATGATTTACGATATATATAAGGTTAAAAGAATATTTACTTTGATACAAACTAGACAACTAATTAACCTAATTACAAAAGGATTATAATTCTTAAAATAGGAGATATACAATTAATAAAAGAATATTGGGAAATATTCTATTACACCCCCGCAGTCGAAGCGGGAGGTTCTCGAACACTGAGACTGACCAAAAATCATCAAATAGTATGCGCGGAAGTCCTTTGGTGAAGATGTCGGCAATCTGATATCTGGAAGGAACATGAAGGGCGTGAACTTGACCACGAGCCACTTTTTCGCGAACAAAATGAATGTTCATCTCAATGTGTTTAGTGCGCTGATGTTGGACGGGATTGCCGAAAAGATATATCGCACTAATATTATCACAATAGACCAGTGTTGCCTTTTGACTCGGACAGTGAAGCTCAAGTAGAAGGTTACAAATCCAACAAGACTCGGAGATAACGTTGGCAACACCTCTGTATTCTGCTTATACACTGGATCAGGATGGTGTAGGTTGCCTTTTGGAAGACCAAGACAATAGGTTATCTCTGAGGAAAACGCAATAACCAAACGCGGAGCGTCGGGTGTCAGGACATCCACCCAGTCAGCATCAGAATAAGCAGTGAGCGAAGACATGTATAGATGTAATCTGAAGTGAAGTGTATCTTGGGCGTATCATAAAATATGTTTGAGGACGTGCATGTGTGCTTTCGTCGGACTGTGCAAGCAGATTTGTTGCATGTCATAGGATATGTCTGGTCTCGTGAATGTGAGATACTTCAAGGGCCCAGCAAGACTATGATAGTGAGTTAGGTCTGAATATGAAGGGTCAGAATCAGCGTTGAGCTTGGAATTGGTGTCTATAGGATTGTGAGATGGTTTGAAAAATGTCATGCCTACAAGGTCAAGGATCTCTTCGGTGTACTTCTTCTGACATATAAATAGGCCGCTAGAATATCGAGTGATAGAGATGTCCAAGAAATAACTCAGGGTCCCCAGTTCTTTCACAGCAAACCTAGAGGAAAAAAAGACATAATGGACCGGCGGAGAGCATCAGATGATGTGATGAGGATGATATCATCAACATATAATAATAGGTAAGTCATGTATGTAACTTTGTTGTAAATGAACAGGGAATAATCAGATCTGCTTTGTGAAAAATCGATAGAGGAGACATAATCGGCGAATCACTGGTACCATGCTCGAGGAGCCTGTTTCAGTCCATAAAGCGATTTCCGCAACAGACACACATAATCTGGATGAATAGGATCCCTGAAACCCATAGGCTGATGCATATATACCATTTTATGAAGATCCCAATGTAAGAAGGCATATTTGACATCAAGTTGATAAATGGGCCAAGACTTGGATATGAAAATACTGAGGACGGTTCGGATGGTTGCGGGCTTTACGACCAGACTGAATGTTTTAGCACAATTCACTCTCATCTGTTGAGACATGTCATCACCTACAAGACGAGCCTTGTACCTCTCAAAAGAACCATCAGATTTTTTTTTATGTCTAAAAATCTACATAGAATGAATAATATTAGCATCAGGTATATGGGTACTAGGTCTCACGTCTTATTATCAATAAGAGCATTATATTCGTCAGTCATTATGATTTTCTAATTAGAGCCGGACAAGGCATCCTTCGGGTTACGAAGGACAGGGGAAGGGACAACTAAATGTAAAGGTTAAACAACCACGGTATGGGGAAGGGGTTTGCTGCGGGACTGCTGGGAAGAGGATGAAGGGCAGGGGTGATGGTACTGGCTGGCTGAACATCGGTTTGTCGATATGTGGCTGTGCAATGACCCTGAGGCGGGTTGTTCCAGGCCACCATCGACAGAACCAGGTGGGAAGCTAGTCTAGAATTGGCCAAGGTGGTGGTGCCGGGGTCTAGGATGGTGGACTATGTAAATGGTGAATTAGAAAAGGATTTAGGCCATCATCTAGAAAGTCATAGGAATATCGAGGTGGCGAGTGTAGAGAGGCAAAGGGGAATTGAGACTCATCAAATAAGACATGATGTGAAATAATAATTGTATGGCTCAAAAAGTCATAGCACGAGTAACCACAATGATTGGCAGGGTAACTTAAAAAATACATATGTGGAAGACTGGGATTAGAGTTTGTGAGTGGTCGGATGGAGAGGGTAATAAAGACATTCAAAAATATGCAAGTGTTGGTATGAGGAGTTCCTACGAAACAGAACTTGGGTGGCCGACCGTTGAGCTAGAGACTTGTTTGGGATTATGTTTAGGAGATAGGTGGCCACGGAGAGTGTGTAATGCCAGAATTGAGTTGTGAGCAAGTAGGGCAACAATAAGGTTGTTTATGGTTCGGATTTTTTGTTTGGTTTTACCGTTTTGGGAGGATGTGTGAGGGCAGGAAAAACGAAAGGTAAGATCGTTTTTGGAGCAAAACTATTTGAATTAGTTATTATAAAATTCCATGTCATTGTTAATTTGAAAACATTTAATGCTCTTTCAAATTGTGTTTTTACGAAAGTATTAAATAAAGAAAAATGGGGTAGACCTGAAATTTATTTCCAATTGGAAAAATCAATAGAAAGTTTGAACAATCATCCAAAAAATAACACATAATATCGATGGTCAACCACACTAAAATAGGGGATGTCCATAAATCACTATGTATGATATCGAAAGGTATTAAAGTACAATTTATGGATGTAGAAAATGGTAATTTGATATATTTTCCAAAAACACAATATTCACGTATAGAAGTCCTAGAAATACGGTTGAAATTAATAAAAAATAATTAAGGGAGCATAAAATAGAGTCTCCCGAATGTCCTAATCTAGAATGTCATAAGGAAGATGAAAGAGCAGCAAATGTTGAGGGAACTGAGGTTTGATTGTTGACGATGTTTAAAATATGGTAGAGATATCCAGTGTTGTCACATCTCATTATTCATCTCCCTATCATAAAATTATTTACAGTAAAACCAAAAGGATCAAAGTGAAGGAAAACCCAATTGTCAGTTGTGAAATATCGCACGGAAATTAGATTCTTAATGAGTTTAGGGGCATGGAGGATATTTTTAAGATTAGTGGTGGATGTGATGGGGATATGAAGGAATGACCATAACCACGGATGAAATGTCTTGTCCACTACCAACAATAATATTCCAATTTAATTTACTCAAATTAGAGTAAGACGAGAGAGTACCTTATGATGTCGTCATGTGAGATGTGGCAATGTGTCCATATACCAATTTTCGTCTGGAGTGTTGAGTGATATTGTGCTCATAGCTGCCTCAATGTCAGTCGATGCATAAGTTGATAGCGAAGGGGGAGGCTGTGCGGTGTAAGCATATTATGGACGTGAGCCAAGTATGCCAGGTTGGGCATGTTAGTTCTAAGGTGGAGTCTATGAGAATGTCGTATACGATCAACGAGGGGAGGCCCATGATGGTAGGGCCCATCATCGCGTCGCCGATTGTTGCGTAATATCTTCGCGGCGGCCGCGACCGGACTGCTCGGCGATTGTTACGGGAGAAAGAGGACTGTTGCGGGTCCTTTGGCCGACGGTTGTGGTTTCCAAACCAGGAGGTCCTACCATCGGCGGAGGGACCGACAATGGTGGTAAGGGCGACATCAGCAATGCTGGCCTGAATGGTGGTGCACTTGATTTTTCGGGTTTCCTCGAGGATGATCTTCGAACGGGCCTCTTAAAATGAAGGTAACGACGTGCATTGCTGAAGGATGGTGGCAACGCCATCATATAATTCATTCAAACTTGTAATACGTTGCATGACCAATCGCTGATTAGTTACTGGTGCACCGATGTTGGAGAGTTGATCGACAAACATCTTGAGTTCTTGACAATAGGCAGACACGTTTGTTAAATTGTCTTGATGAACGTCCTTGAACTGATTTTCAAGGTATAACATTCGTTGAATTTTGTTGTTGTGGAAAATACTGTCCAAACTTTCCCATGTTTGGCGAGAAGTGACATGGTCTCAATGATGGTGTGCAATCGATCATTAGATATCGTGTCGTATATCCACTAGAGGATGGCTGCGTCCAAATGAGACCAGAGTGCATCATCAGAAGTCGAAATCGATGGTACGTATATGGACTTTGGCATGAGAGGGGTGATGTGGTCGATAACTTCGTAAACACGATAATAGATCTTAAAAAGCTCCGTCCACGAGGAGTATTGACCCTTTTCCATCTCAAGAGTCATAGGGATGAAGTTTTTAATTTTGTTTACAGCAAGTGCCGGATGTAATTTAGTTTTGTCAGCCATGGAAGAGGAAATTTAGGAGGAAGAAAGAGGGAGAATGGCCAGAAAAACTAGGGTCTGTCGTGGGGAAAAGAGGGTGGTAGCCGAGAAAGGTGGGCGGCTAGGGTTCCGACGTAGAAAAAAGTGAATGTCGAGAATGTGTATCGGCGACTAGGGTAAAGTTTGTAGTTTTAGGCTACCGATACCGTAAAGGAATATGTTCCTTTGATTTTATTGATGATGTTATAAAATAGTAGCAATAGTAATATAAGATAGGAGATGTATACAAAGAAGTAGAGAGGATGATGGGACTTTCTTCCTACTTCAAGTCTATGTTAGTCATCCTTCAAAGGTGAATAATATCCCAATTTATAGGATGAAACCACCCAATGGAGATTACAAATATTAAGTGCCCAAATTAATAGGTACATGTAACCACCCAATGGAGGTTACAAATATTAAGTGCCCAAATTAATAGGTAAATATAACATACAAAAGGTTAGTGAATGTATATGGACATCCATACAAATGATATGTATTTCATAACACTCCCCCTTGGATGTCCATAGATAATGTGTCTCGTTAAAATCTTACTAGAAAAAAATCAGTATGAAAATTTTTTAGTGAAAGGAAAAGAGTACATATTTCTAATAATACATATTTTGGTTGCCTCATTAAAAAATTTACAAGGAAAACCCAGTGGGACAAAATCTTATACGAAAAAAAGAGTACAACATGTATTAACTCCCCCTGATGAGAACTTCAGGTCAAATGCTTAAGTCTTCACATTCCAATTTTGTGTACCATCTTCTCAAAAGTTGTAGTTGGAAGAGACTTAGTGAATAAATCCGTCATATTATCACTTGAACGAATCTGTTGCACGTTGATATCACCATTTTTTGGAGCTCGTGTGTGAAGAACAACTTTGGTGAAATATGTTTTGTCCTATCTCCTTTTACGAATCCTTCCTTCAATTGAGAAATGCATGCTGCATTATCTCCATATAAGATTGTGGGGTCACATTTCAAACCATATTTTCTTGAATGAGATGTATCATTGACCTCAGCCACACAACTTCTCAGCTTGCTTCATAAATTGCTATTATCTCAGCATGATTTGAAGAGGTCACCACGATAGACTACTTTGTAGATCGCCAAGATATGGCAACACCCCCACATATAAATATACAGCCTGTTTGAGATCTAGCTTTGTGTGGGTCAGATAAATACCATGCATCAGCATAACCAACAAAATTGGGACTGCAACTGTTAGAGTAAAATAATCCTAAATCGGCAGTCCCTTTTAGATACCACAATATGTGTTTAATTCTGTTTCAGTGTCTCCTTTTAGGAGCACAACTATATCTTGCTAACACATTAACTGAAAATGATATGTCAGGCCTTGTGGTATTAGCAAGATACATTAGGGCACGTTTGGTACGATGTATTAAGGTGGACTGTACTGGACAAAAAAATAATACGTTTGGTGGACATTTTCAGTCGTATTGGACTGTACTATTTTTAGAAATAGTATAGTCCAACTGCCATTTTTGAGACCCACCTAGCAGGTGGGTCTCCCCTGAACTGTACCAAAAAAATGCAATCCATTATATATCAATACTCTAATACCGTCTGTTATATATTAATACAGTCCAATCCAATACAGTACAGTCCAGTCCAATGAAATTAGTACAGTCCAGTGCGACGTACCAAACGAGCCCTTAGTGCACTGATTGCACTAAGATATGGTACTTCAAGACCAAGAATTTTCTCATTCTTTTCTTCTAGTCGTAATAGATCTTTATTCACATCAAGTTATCTAACAATCATTGGAGTACTTAATGGATGTGCTTCATCCATATAAAATCGTTTCAACACTTTTTTTGTATATGCAGATTGATGGACAAAGATACCATTTGTCAAATTTTCAATTTGTAAACCAAGACATAATTTTGTATTTTCAAGATATTTCATCTCAAATTCATTCTTTAAATAATCAATCGCCCTTTTGAGCTCTGCAGAAGTTCCAATGAGGTTTATGTCGTCAACATATACAATAAGTACTACAAACTACGATATTATTTTTCTTATAAAAACACATGGGCAAATGACATCATTTGTATAACCTTCCTTTAACAAATACTCACTAAGGCGGTTATACCACATGCGTCCAGATTGCTTTAAATCATACAATGATCTTTGCAATCTGATTGAGTGCATTTCTCTAGACTTTGAATTACATGTTTCATGCAACTTAAATCCTTCAGATATTTTCATGTATATTTCATTTTCAAGTATTCCATAGAGATAGATTGTAACCAAATCCATTAAGTGTATCTCAAGTCTCTCATGGACAACGAAACTAATGAGATAACGGAATGTTATTGCGTCCATAACATGTGAGTATGTCTCTTCATAATCGACGGCAGGCCTTTGTGAAAATCCTTGTGCAACAAGGCATGCCTTATATATTTGTATCTCATTTTTCTCATTTCTTTTTTGCAAAAACCCTATTTATAAGTTCAAAAGGAATGCTTTGCTCCCGCACAGAACATGCGACATTACCTAATTGGTAACACCATATACCTGGTGTCAGGAGTAAACCTTTTCAAGATCCTTGTCTCTTTCCTAATTGAATTGGCGGAGCTGGTCAATCAAAGTGTACCGTCTCTTCCCCTTCGCGGATTCCAGGCAAAGTAAGGGATTGTTGTCTGCTCAGATATTTCATATCTCTCCCATGCGTGATTCATCCTAACAACTATCGATTAGGTTAAAAAAGTGCCCCTACACATGAAAAAAACCAATTAAAAGGGCAAAAGAGACAAAGGCCAAAGCATTGACTGAAGAGGGGGGGTTGAATTCGTTGTTTTGTTGGTCATATGAGGAAAAGGCAAATGGTATTTGGAGGAATAGACAAGGCATGATTTTCGTCTTGATGAAGTGTAGAACGGGGTTGTCTTTCCATTGAGTCGGGGAGACAATTCAAATCGTAGTCAGTGTCCATTATTTGATTGAGCACGACGTGGTCTGCTAGTCGCGTTAAACCATTTTTTCTTTCTTTCGGTTTCATTGATAACAGAAAAGACCGACTCTAAAGGGGCGCTAGCGCTTGACTAATAAGATATCAAAGGGTCCTATCAAACACATAGTTCTTATCCAACTTAGAAAACAGGTAACGATGAAAGGAAAATAACTACCGCTAACAGGACAACGACTACAACTAACTTGCTTCAAAATTATTCTGCTCGTTCCTTCCTGACGAGCTTGAGGACAAGGAACTATCAATACTAGTTGCAACCCCGATGGTTTGAAGGCAAAGCAGCAGGCTGGAATCCTCTCGAACCAGCTACTGATCATCGCCTTGGTATAGTGAAAACCCTAAAAAAAATGTGCTAACCGACAGACTTAATACCATTAGGTGTTTGGACTACATGTTCAAAAACTTCTCATTTGATAAGTGAGTTTAACTCTGATTGAATTGTCTCTTCCCATTTTGGCCAATCACATCTTTCTCGACATTCTTTAACATATTGGGATTCAAGATCCTCACCATCTTTAATAATTCTAGTTGCAACATTATAAGCAAAAATATAATCCACATTTATTTCCAAGCGATTCAAATTAGTCCTAACCTCACTTGGATTTATTAATGTTTCTTCATTTTATTGAGGTTGAGGCTCAATGATTTCTTCAAGAATATCAGGATTGATCAAATCATGCATTTCCTTATGAGATTCTTTTTTAGTGTCATCTTCACCATTCATTTTTCTTTTTTTAGGATTCTGATCCTTAGAACTCAATGATCTACCACGCTTCAGGTGTGATTTGGACTCATTTATCATGACACTGGTAGATGGTCCTACATGGACATCAATTCAAATTGGGACATTCTTTGCAGGGATATGTGATTTGTTAATTCTTTTTAAATCTGTAAATGCATCTGACATTTGATTTGTTATTTTCTACGAGTGAATAATCTTTTGGACCTTTTGCTCACAAATAGAAGTATGTGGATCAAGATGAGACAATGATGGACTATTTCATAAAATTTCCCCTTTTATTTCATTATTCTTTCCCCCTAATTTTGGAAAAATTGTCGCATCAAATCGACAATCAGCAAATCGAGCAGTGAACATATCTCCTGTTAATGGTTCAAGATAGCGAATAATAGAGATGAATTCAAACCCAACATATATCCTTAATCTTCTTTGAGAGCCCATTTTGGTGCGATGTGGTGGGGTTGGTGTTACAAGCACATATACGACGCATCCAAAATTCTTAGATGAGATATATTAGGTTCTTGACCCAAAACCAATTACAAGGGAGAAATTTTATGATAATTTGTCGTCTGAGACGCACAAGTATTGTTGTATGCAAAATCGTGTGACCCCAAATAAATATGGGTAACATTGTTTTCATAAGTAATGGTCTTGCTATCAAAACGTTTAATTAATGAATCTGCAAAGCCATTTTGAGTGTGAGCATGAGCTACATGATGTTCAACTGTTATCCCAATTGATAAACAATAATCATTAAATTCTTGGGATGAAAACTCTGCAGCATTATCAAGGAGAATAGACTTTATCGGATTATCGGGAAACTGTGCCCGTAATCGAATTATTTATGTCAGTATTTTCGCTAACGTCAGGTTGCGAGATGACAATAGGCACACATGAGACCATTAGAAGAAACATCTATTAGGACTATAAAATATCTAAATGATACACTAGGTGGGTGAATAGGTCCACAAATATTTCCATGTATACGTTCAAAAAATTCAGGGGATTCAAACCCAACCTTTGTAGGTGATGGCCTAATAAATAACTTGCCTTGGTAACAAGAAGGACAATAAAATTATTGTTTAAAAGAATCTCCAGGTTCTTTAATGGATGACCATTGAAATTTTCTATAATTCGTCTCATCATTATAGATCCAGGATTTCCCAGTCGATCATGTCAAAGTACAAATATATTGGAGTAATTAAACTTCTGATTTACGACAGAGTGTGCCTCAATCACATTAATTTTTATCCAATATAAGCTAGTATACAAGGCATGAACTTTTATATAACAACTTATAGGCCAAAGACATTCGTGGTGATAATAATATATTCAAGATTCATCCCATCCATTGTTTTAATATGATATTCATTTTGACAGATATCTTTAAAACTTAATAAGTTCCGTCGGTATTTTGGAGAGAACATGACATTGTTTATAATAATTTTTGTTCCCTTAGATAAAATTATGGTGGCTCTTCCGGAGTCTTCAATCAAGTTGATACTACCAGAAATGGTAATAATATTTGCCTTACCCATAAGTAGATGAGAATAATATTTCTTGTCTTCAAATATCGTATGTGTAGTAGCAGAATCAATCAGACAAATATCTCCATAATTGAATTGTAATCCAAATTTTCTTTGAGAAGTATCCATATCTTCAAATAGAATGACATACACAAAGTAAAACTAATGCACATTAACTACTAGCATTTTCATAAAATACAAAGTGAAACTAGGTAATATAACGAAGTAATCATTACTGAATGAACTACATGCATATTACTGAATGAACATAGTGAGAAATTTCAAAATTGATTCTTATTTTTTTGAGATAAAGGCATTGACCATAAAAAGCATTCAGAAGAAATATAACCACAAATATGGATACACATCATCTTTGCCTTTAATTGTTACCTTAACATTTTGCAGAAAATTAAACCTATTTAATTCTCATTAATCACCATCTCAAATGTAACGTATATACTTTTAAACCCATTTATCAACTACTAAAAATTAAATTCATTAATTTACATCAAATCATTCTCACCACATACCAAATATATACTCCGTACATAATATTTTCATACGCCCAACAAACTAGCGTTAAAAATAGTAATACAAAATTATAATAGAACTATATATAATCCAATGTTTCATTTTGAAATAAAATATAAATCGATGATGGCTATTTAAGAGGTCAATTATGTTATCAATTGAATTGCAACAAATTCAAATGATATGTTAGATACTGACAATACAATGTTCATTAAAAATAATATATGACATTAAATTATTTGAAGAAAATCATCTGGCAAACGGATTAAATATTCTCATAATAAATGTCATTAAGACAATTCAATACTTGTATCAATTCAATTAAATACAAGGACTTAATGGAGGAATATTAAGACTCACAATTGTATGATATTAGAATAAATAACATGTTTAACTTATTTTGAGATATAATTATTTTATTAACAATTCCCCATTCAGTTTAAATCAAAGCAGTAAGTAACATATGACTTCAATCCACAACAAGATTATACACATGAAATGGAGCATCAACAGTACAGATTTCAATAGAATATTACAAGCACAATTTTAAGTAATCACATAAACAACTATTGTTATATGATCGTTTATTCATTAACTACTGTGACTAGCAAAAATAATGCATAAAAAATAACTTAATCATCTCTAATCACAAAACCATCACTAATCAAGTGATCTATCTTTCCTTCAGGGTGCTCAAAGAAATTTGTTACATCCAAGTGTGTGATGTTAAATTAATTTTCAGAGATAAAATTCGCATCGGAATTTTCTCTTTCTTTTTCATTGATGCTTGATAAAGCTCAACCAAGTGCTTTGTTGTATGACAGGTACATGACCGGTGTCCTCTTCCACCACATCGATATCATTTTTTTTTCTGAGCCACGTATTTCTAGCACTTCATGTCTCTCATCCTTCTTTTTTCAACTTAAGGTAATGATTTTTCTTTGATGAATGATTAACACCAAAGAAATAATTTCTTCCTTGACTATTATCACGACCATGACCACTGTCACGGCCATGACCACGACTGGAACCACGGAGTTTTCCACGCCTAGAGTAGTGAGTGCACACCTCATTCACTTCGGGGAGTGGTGCAGCGCCAGTAGGTCAATTCTCATGATTTTTCATCAGCAAATCGTTATTTTGTTCATCCACTAGAAGGTGAGCAATCAAATCATAATACTTTGTGAAATATTTCTCTCGATATTGCTGATGCAAGAGCACATTCTAGGCATGAAAGGTGGAGAACGTCTTTTTCAGCATATCAGAATCACTAATATTTTCTCCACATAGTGTCAATATAGAAGTAATTCTGAACATCTCAGAATTGTACTTCATAACTTACTTGAAATCTTGTAGTTTTAGATTGATCCATTCGTATCGTGTTTTTGGAATGAAGACCATCTTCAGGTGTTCATACCTTTCTTTCAAGTTTTTTTCATAAAACGAGTCGGATCTTTAATAGTAAGATATTCCATCTTCAGGGCCTCATCAAGGTGACGGCGTATGAATATCATAGCCTTGGCGTTTTCTTGGTTGGATGCTTCATTATTTTCTTTAATGGCGTCTTCAAGACCCATACCATCCGAATGTATATCAGCATCTAACACCCCTGATAGGTAGTTCTTGTCCGAAATATCGAGGGCAACAAACTCAAGTTTTGTAAGGTTAGCTATAAAATAGAGAGAATAAAAATAGTACCTTAGCCTCTGAAAATTTCTGGAGTCGGTTGAGTATCGTGCTGATAACGTTTTATAAAATGATGTTATAAAATGATAGCAATAACAATATAAGACAAGAGATGTATACATAGAAGTAGAGAGGATGAGGAGACTTTCTTCTTATTTCAAGTGTATGTTAGTCATTCTTCTAAGGTGAATAACATCCCAATTTATAGGATGAAACCACTCAGTGGATGTTACAAATATTAAGTGCACAAATTAATAGGTACATGTAACCACCCAATGGAGGTTATAAATATTAAGTTCTCAAATTAATAGGTACATGTAACATACAAAAGGTTAGTGAATGTGTATGGACATCCATACGAAGGATATATATTTCATAACAAATGAATGATTTACAATATATATAAGGTTACAAGAATATTTACTTTGATACAAACTAGGTAACTAATTAACCTAATTACAAAAGGATTATAATTCTACCTAAAATATGAGATATACAATTAATGAAAAAATATTGAGAAATATTGTATTAAAATATAGTCCAAAAAATTACGGTCTTCTAATTTAAAAAATTGAATTGTTTTCCCTTCAAATGGGGTGGTCTTTAATTTTTGTCTTTACTTCTCATTTAATCAAAATTTATAGATCAATATATCCTTATTGTTGGTCTATAAAATCAGAGATACTGGATTCAAACCCCAGCAGAATAAAAAAAATCGCAAGGCAAGGTTTTGATAGAAATTATGCGTATGCACGAAAGGTACATAGAAACCATGCCTTGTCCGGCATAGTTATGTAGTACTAATTCGCAAGGCAAGTTTCATAAAAACTATGTCGGACAAGGCATAGTTTCTATGTACATTTTCGCGAATAGACATAATTTCTTTCAAAACAATTTAGTCGGTGCTGGTATCATTATTGCCAAAAGCTCAAATCTAGCCGACACTAGTATCATTGTTGTCGGAGTGTATTTTCTCAGATCTAAATGATGGGTCAGATCTAGCAGCGCCGGAAAACCACATTGAACTCCAGCGAACCAACTGATTGGAGTGTATTTTATTTCTTGTATTTTTAGATCCGAGTGTATTTATATTTGAGTGTATTCATTATTTTTTTATTGTAAAATAGAATATATTTTATATAGTTTTCGTATGTATTTCGAATGAGATTTTTTTGTATACAAATGAATACAATAATTTTTAAATACAGCTGAATATTCGTATTTTTTTTTTTGCATTTCTATTGTTTGAATATAATCAAATTTAAATACAATAAGTTGAATACAATTTTTTTTTTTTTTTTTTGCATTTATGTTGTTTGAATACAATCTTAAATACAATAAATTGAATAAAGTGTAAAAGTAGATACAAATAAATACATCTGAGTTGAATACACCTGACTTGAATACAAATGAATACATATTACTTGAATACAACGAAATCTGATTTGAATACAATGAAATTGGAATACAATAGAATTTTAAATATACTTTACTATAGCTACAAAATATAATTATCAAAAGTATAACTATACCTATAAAATTCCAAAGTATAGTTATTTACGTACGTTTCACTTAAAAAATATGCTACTAGTAAAGAGCGAATCCATGCCATTTTCCACCGTACAATTTAGAAACAAAGTCAGGTAATGCAAGAAGCAGAGTCATACATGATCTTTTTTCTAACTTCAGTCCGGATCTCAACTTCAATCTCTCTGAAATTAATCCTGAAGAGACTAAATATTAAATATTTTATAACTTTTGGCTATGTCTTAAATAGCATCCTCCAAGTGGTTATATGTGTACTTGCCCATTTTTTTAACCTATGGGATCCAAAAATAGTCATCGTCTATAGTTTCAAAATCTACCAACAATAGTGTTCTTTTGGCAATTGAAAAAGCACCCAACAGTAAATTATGGTTTACGGGGATATATTGAACATCAAATGTATACGTGTGTATCCATTACTCAAAATAGGTGATCTAACGATCGATGCCCGACTAAACGTACCAATTGTGAGACTCAATAATAATATCTTAAAATTTTACCTATAAAATTTAAAACTTTACGCTCAATCCTGTCATGAGTTACCTTAGTATCTTCCGTTATTGCATCATTAATTTTGAAGAGTTCTAGTAATGGACAGTATTAGTAAATTCATAATGTTTTTTGGTAAAGCTTTTCAATAATCTAATTTGAATTTTGAAGAGTTATATGTGTAAACACCTAAAAAAAATATATAATTTTATATCTTTTTAGCTATCATTTTTTTGTTGTGAAGAATCCCAGTCATTTGCTTCTTTCAGTGCATACGAGGTAAACTCCGGGTACGCAATAGCGCCATAATCGTCGCTATCGATTCGCCAAGCAGTGTGAGCTCCACGGCGACCAAGCGTTGCGCGGGTTTCGAACTTGTGACTAAGTTATCCCACACCACTCAATGAGAATACCCTCTGCCTTCAAGATCAACTGGTCTAGGGCTTCGGATTCTTTTTAGCTATCATGACCTTGTTTAGGCTTGATATCCACTTTCCCAATTATGAATTTACTAACTAAACTAGAATGGTCTATTAGTAATTTTTATGATGTAAATGTCCAAATTATCCGAACCATGTGCAATTTAGATAGGAATTTAATCGCAAAAGTCATATTTATTTAATAATTAATTTATCAATCCAACTGACCATTCTAGTAATGGACAGTTGTTACACGAATTTTAATTACAGCTCAGTTGCAGGAAAAAATTACAAGAATCTAATTCATAGACACATCGCTACAAAATTAACTTGTAAGGAATTGTCCAAATATAGTGAACAACATTATTTTCTTACTAAAAAGAGGCAATCCTCATAATTACACACATCTGTTAAGATATTTTTTCTTCTTTACAATTTAGCTATATATACATCCCACTATTTAACCTTCAAACCACACTAATGCTAATTTCAATAACTCTCGTTCGGTGCATTTTCGTACTAGTTAATTGGCATGTAGTAGGTATCTGGTTTACCGCTTTAGGTATGAGTACTATTATTTTCAACCTAAATTGGTTTCAATTTCAACCAATTTGTTTCTCAATATTGTTTTGAGTAAAAATTTTCACTTATCTGGCTTGTAGAGAAAAAATGAATTCATCTTCTGAAATTAACAATTTCCGTGAAAAAATGAATTCATCTTCAATAGTGAAATTTTCATCTTATTTTTTTTTATACAAAACACTAAAAAAATAAAAAAATCATTATTGAGAGACAACATACCCCTATTTGTACAATATCAATTGGGAGCATGTAAGGTATTATTTCATGACAATTGTTAATCTCACAAGGAAAAAAAAAATCTCTACAAGCAAGATGAAAGAGAGAAATTCTCAAAAGAATATTGAGAAACAGAGTGGTTTGAGGGGTACATTAATTAGATGTGTATATAATTAAATTCTGAAGAAAAAATATCTTATCAGATGTGTGTGCAATTATGAGGATTAGTTGATATATTTATCTCTTTTTAATATGAAAATAGTGTTGTCCACCACAGTTAGACAATTCTTTACAAGCCAATTTTGAATATTTGCTTATAGTGATGTGCTTATCAATTAGATTCTTGTAATTTTATGTAGATGAGATATAATTAAAATCTTTGTAACAACTGACCATTAGTAACATGATTAATTGGGTTGATAAATTAATTATGAATTTACTTTTGCAAGCATTCACATTATAAGTTCTCTACAAGTGCTTCTATTAGTAAATTTTTATGATGTAAATGTCTAAATTATCAGAATTATGTACAATTTAGGTAGGATTTTAATTGCAAAAGTCATTTTTGTTTAATAATTAATTTATCAACCTAATTGACCATTTTAGTAATGGTTAGTCGTTACAAGGCTTTTAATTACATCTCATCTGCAGAAAAATTACAAGAATCTAATTGATAACCACGTCACTACAATCAATTATTCAAAATTGACATGTAACAATTGTCCAAATATAGTGAACGACACTATTTTCTTACTAAAAAGGGGTAATCCTCCTAATTTGATATGATATCGGGGAGCACAAATCATTCAAAAGACTTCATATGAGGACAAGCCGAGAAAATCTAAGCTTTACAAGTTATGTTGATGCAAAGAGAAGTTTTGGAGACCCTTGAGGGCCTACATAAGAGAGCATACAACATTTAGATGATCATTTGAAGTGAAGAAGAGCTCGGAAATGAAACTGTCACAAGAAGTGATCAATTTGTGAGTCGCAAGTAGCACCTGCCACATGACAAGCGATTCGTAGAG
This sequence comes from Przewalskia tangutica, assembly GCA_029844215.1. NCBI lineage: Eukaryota > Viridiplantae > Streptophyta > Magnoliopsida > Solanales > Solanaceae > Przewalskia > Przewalskia tangutica. Next base: position 31,373,815 of record CM056731.1, on the reverse strand, counting down.
CTTGCCCAAGATGGAAAGTCAAGTGATGGCCAGACACCACATATAGTGTAACCTGCGAATCGCAAGTGAGACACGTGGCTCAGCCTGCATTTCGCAAGTTGTGTCTGCGAGCTGAGGAAGCAATTTTGGGTTACTTTTGCAAATTGATGACTACTGTCACTTTTGGGCCTGATTTGTAATAATGCCTAATATTATAAATAGTAGTTCTCAAGGCTTAGAATGTAACTTTTGATGAGTTGAGAGTAAATTTTTTGTTAGCTATTTTATAGTGTCGGCTTAGTGTTAGATTAGAGTGATAACACAATTAGGATGGATTTCTTGGTTGTCTATTAAACTTGTTTGATTCTCACATGAGATCACTCACTTGTAGAATCATCTTTATTGTATAGGTTCTTTTTTGGATTAATCTTTAGAAGGTCTTTGGTTTAATATATCTTTGGTTGCCTATTGATTTCTATACTTGTGTCTTGCTTTCTATTTTGATTGTTGCTTGATTTGATTTATTCCATTGAGGTATAAGCCTTTGATGTCATTGATTGCATCAATCATCTATCAATCATAGAGTTTTTTCTTTAGGAATCGTATCATAATTGCACACATTTGTTAAAATATTTTATCCCTCTATTTATCCTTTAAACCATACTAATACTAATCGCAATGAAGGGTGCCCAGTAACAGAAAAATCAGCAACTTACCCAACTAAAAACCTCCGATCCAACACCCAAAACTTGTTTGGAATCCCATGGACACAAACCAAACATGCTACTAGAGTATAATTGACTCTACAAACTTGTTCGCGCACTTAAAATACTGATCCAACATCTCAAAACTAAACAACCAACCACCCAAAATCTTCTTGTATCCCTCGGGACCCGAACCAAAGGCTCAACTAAGTCATAAATCGTGTTCCAGATCTAACGGAACCATAAAAAATTGGTGATGAACACATTTACCAAAAAGTCAATTCTTAGGCAAACTTTTCATTTCCAAAACTTGGAAAAACTCAAAATTAGGATCTCCCTTTCGAAACAAATCCGATCGCTTGGGGAAGCGCGTCACTTATCTATGCAAGTCATAAACACCTAAAAAAATTACAGGAAGGGTGTTTTGAGGATTAAAATATCAAAATGAAAATAGCGACCAAACAGACTATTAAATCATATACCAATCAAATAATCGTTCGTCCTCGAATAATAAATAGGAAGATACCTAAACAAATAAATATTTAGGGATATCAATCACGTATATCTGATTCAGTCTCCCAGGTGGCCTCCTCAATAATCAAGCTAGTCCAGCCACCAACACCAGGAATACAAACACGCCCCTTAATCCTCAACACCCCTTCATCATCAAGAATTGCTTCCCTGGCCTTTCCCTTCAACACATTATCCCAAATTTCGCACAACTTTGCATTCTCGAACTGTTGAGCCTTAATTTTCTCTAAAAGTGACGATCTCACATCCACACAAGCCAGAACCTTGCCCGATTCTGAAATATCAAGTCTCGTCATACTATTAGCCAAGGACTGGACTTCTATATCTAAAGGACACTCCTCCGCAATCAAACGTGCCAAGCTATCCATACTCACTGTCTTTCAGCTCAACGCATTCGCTACCACATTAGCCATACCCGGATGATAAAAATGATAATGTGATAATCCTTGAGCAACTCTATCCACCTACGTTGCCTTGAATTCAAATCCCTCAAATTGAACACGTGTTAAATACTATGATGATCCGTGAACACCTCACAATCGACACCAAAAAGATAATGCCTCCAAATCTTCAAAGCAAATACTACCGTCGTCAACTCTAAGTCATGAGTGAGGTAGTTCTTCTCATGAACTTTCAACTGCCTCGAAGCATAAGTTGTCACTTTGCCTTCTTGCATCAACACACAACCCAAACCGATCTGTGAAACATCATAATAGATGGCGAAATCATTACCTTCCATCGGTAGATCTAAAATCGGAGTTGAGGTCATTAGAGACTTGATCTTTTGAAAGCTCTTGTTCATTTTGTTTGTTGTCAAGTTCTTACCATTTTATTTTATTATTCTTGTTTCTGCATTTACTGCGCTGGTATTAGATTTAGACTTCAGAGATTTTCTTAAAAAATACTTCTAGCTATTTGTGGATTTCTTTTCCAACCGCCGAGTGGGCAGGGACTTGAGCTACCTAAAGCCTTTCACAAACTCCCAGGGAACTCCTTTCCCTGATATATAAGTTTTACATTTGCAAGTCTGGTTCATGTATCAAAAAGAAAATCATTGTAAGTTAGGTAGGTGGACTGTAGCTAAATACAATCTATGCTGTGTAGGTGTTTACGTAGGGTTCGTACACGCAGCATAATTTGAAAATCGTGTCTGCAGAACTAAAATTGATTTTCAACTTTAAATTCCCCATATTGGTTTCATACACCTATGCATCATAAACATGGCTTAATTTAAAAGTACGAGGTGTTATAATATCTACCCTGGGATCATTCATCCTCGAATGATGAATCATGGTTAAGAATGAGATTGAATATAGCGTGAGTATACGTGGAGAAATCTGACATGAAACATGGAAACTAAACTAACATGATTACATAAAAACATGAGCATGAGGACATAGAACATGAGTATTGAATAAATGAACGTGAAACATGAAATATGAATACGCTAGGGATATGACATGAATACTGAAGGCATTTACCTTGATCGTTTTCTGCTTACTCCTCAAATAAGTGTAAATATCTGGACTTCATGTCTTCTCCAGCTTCTCATGTAGCCTCCTCAACATTTTGACTTCTCTATAACACTTTCACTAAGGTAACTTAGTTCTCAACTTTCAAATCTGACGATCCAAAATAGCCACAAAAATCTCCTCACATATCAAACCATTCTTAACTGTAATGGAATCGGTAGAGACAACCAACGACGGGTCTCCCACACACTTTCTCAACATGGATACATAAAACACTTAATGAACAATAACTAAATCTTGTGGAAATTTAAGTTCATAAGCCATTAGACAACTCTCTTCAAAATCTTGTAGGTTCTAACAACTTTGCTTCACCAACTTCGAACCAATCTATTGGCGATCTACACCATCGTACATAAAGAGATGATAGCATGATAACTCGAAAAAAAAATTACTAGAAAAAAAATTATATACAAATAACAAAATTTCAGATCTAATCGGCTTGGTCCAGAGCTGGATATGGTACCGAAGCAGATAACGATTGTTGATTTTTATGCTGGATAAACTTTTGTGTCCTCGCCGCCGCCGATCTCTTTGCTTGTGCCGACTTTCTTCAAGAAGAAAAGAGTGCTTAGCCTGTCGCTGCTAGCAAGAGAGGTAGAGATAGGAAGCAGTGAAGCAGTGCAGCAGTGAAATTGGTGGTTGTTCGCCGACAGTAATGGTGAAAACGGAGAGAGAGAGAGAGAGAGAGAGGGAGAGATGAGAAGCATCTACAGCTGATTATTAGCAATTTGCTATAAAACCCTAAACTATAGCTATATATTATAATCATTTTGAAGTGTAGCTACAAATAATAAATAGATGTTAGGTAACTAATCCTAGAAAAAAATTGCAAGAATGGTAAGGCATGCTTAAGTTAAAATCATTAAGAATTAAGCCATGAACTGTTTGATTTCATGCATTCTTGAACAATTTTTGGCATTTCGGGAATCTTACATAGGGGTGGCTGGAGGGGAAGGCTAACGAAGCCTTTGGCCTTTGCTTTAAATCCCCCAAAAATTTGAGGCCTAGATTTTTTTAATTAATAGAGAATTTTATGATTTTATTTTCGCTTAGATAATATTGTAGTTTGTAGAAAAATATAAAGTAACAAATCTTTATAAAATAAAAATAAAAAAGATATATATTTTTATAGTAGAAAACCAACAAGAACAATGTCTTCTGCCATGTTTGCCGTTAATGGCAACTTCCAGATAGAGAGAGCTTCCATCGTGCTAGGGTTTTCCCTTCACGAAATGGAAATGGGACTTGCCCCTTTGCTTTTGTTTTACGTCGTGGCTGGATCTGAGGCCATTCGGTCTTGGGCTTGGCCGTTTAAAAGAAATAGAGGCCCAATGATTTAAATACGAAAAATGAGACATTGGCATATTTTGCAAATGTGACCATGTTTTAACTTTAGCATAAATCGGGTATGGGTCAGTTTTTACATGTTGGGTCGGGTCAACTCTATAAAACTGTCACACAATATGTGACGGTGCAAATACCTATCATATGACTGTCATAATTTTATGACAATTTAAATACTTGTCACCCAAATGTCATAAATGTCTATTGACCAAAAAATCAAGAGAAAAATTGTCACACTATGTGACAGTTGAAAAAAAAATCACACTCTGACTGTCACCGTAAATCTTTTTTCTTGTAATGTATGCAGCTCTTCAGCATATTTATACCAAAGCATGAAAAATGCAATAGCTCCAAAGTCTAGGGGAAAAATGATGATAAAAAGAAAAGAAAATGATTGGATTTGAAAATTTTAGTGGGTCGGTGGGTTAAGTCGGACGGGCTTAAAAGAGTTTAAAGGGGTGAGTAAATTAACTTAGAAAAAAAAAATCACAAAACAGTCGTTCTACCTACCAAGGTAGAGGTAAGGTCTGTGTACAATCTATCTCCTCAGAACCACGTGGTGAGATTTTACTGAGGGCCCGTTTGGTACAGCTTATTAAAAAGAGCTTTTAGAAGTAGAATTTTTAGGAGTAGAGCTTTTTATCAAAAAGTTGTTACGTGTTTGGTTGTCAATAAAAAAATATGTTTTTGGCTTAAAAATAGGCAAAAGCAACCTCTACTTCTAAAAACTCAAAATTTGAGCTTTTGAAAACAGAGGCCAAAAGTGTTTTTGGAAGCCAAAAATACTTTTTCGATTTTGAATCAAACACTCCAATTTTTTGCCAAAAGTGTTTTTGGCCTTCCAAAAATACTTTTGGCAAATTCAAAAGCCAAACCAAACGGGCATTGAGTATGTTGTTGTTGTTGTTGTAGACTTTTTTTTAGAGATTACAAGAGCAAATATGATCCTAAAGTTTGATGACAAGATAAATATATTGAAAATTTATAATGAAAGGTAAATATAACTTACTTATAAGAGTACACGATCAAATTTGACATTTTTTTCGGGGAAAAAAATATAAAGCTATTGTTAAAAATCGATTTTTAGGCTCATAATTTTGTGGAGCTATCCTTGTCTTACACTATATATAAGTCTATATGAGGTTACTTTATTTTTATTCTTTAAAGAAAAAAACAATATTTATATTTGTTCAAATTAAGGTTGTCCAACGGGGCGGGGTATATCGATCATCGATCCATGAGCCCTCTGACTTTGTCTGGTATCGGATCTGGTGCTCGATATCGATCGATGCGGGGTCGCTAAAAATTCCGACCACGACCACACCCGAACCAGGCCCCTTTGACCCAGGCCGACTTCTCCACCCCATCAGGCCCACTAGTCGTTGCCTGGCGGCTTTGTCCAATTTGGTAGTTGTGCAACGGTCAAATACCCCTCCCCCCTACCCCCTAATATTTATTTTTAATAGTTATTATATTTACACTTTAACCTAATTTTTTCAACTATAAATACTTCATTTTTCTTCATTCTTTCTCACAAATCTTCCTACAATTACAATATCTCTAATAATCTCTCAATATATATCTCATTCTCTTTACATTGTGTTCTAAATATTCAATTTAATTTATTCATTTGGAAATTGACAACTAGCTTGAGGATCATCCGTTGAGCAAAGTTTCAATTTTCAACATTTCTCGATTACACGTCGGCGTTTGGTACATTCGTTCCTTTATTAATTATTATTGTTTCTTTATTTTTTAATTAGCTCACTTAATCATTATCTTTAACTATTTAAGTATTTATTAGCATGAATTAAAATGAAATGATTAAGAGGTATATTGGGTATGTCTGGTTCTAGTAGAGGTGACAAGGGCAAGAGTCTTTCTTCTAGTCATCTTATTCCTCCTAGACAAGATGATTTTATTGATACTGAACATTTTCCTGAAGTACCATTAGATTTAGACGATGAGTTATTTTATGGAAATCAACACTAGTTTAATTTAGAAGAACATCTAGATGACACACCAACTAATCTAGATGACACGTCAACTAATGCACCTCAAACTGGAACGCCTCATATTCCCCCTAGTATGAGACGAGGCCACCAGAACGAAAATTAACATCACATGTATGTTTTTTTTTTATAGAAACGTACAAAATCAAGTTGCTACATGCAAAATTTGTAAAAATATTTATAAATTTAAAATGGGAAAAGGTCATAGCTAAACGAAAGGTTTAATACGCATTTGAATAACAAACACAAAGTTAGGTGGGATGAATATAAGGCTCAAGTGAAGGGTGAGTCAACAATGGTCTCTCAGTCGGTACAAGCTTCGCATATTGTCCCGCACCATGTACAGGGTCAAATTGACCTTATAACGGGGGCAATTGTAGGTCATAAATACGATAAAATGAAAGATAGGAAAGAATTATCAAAATTAGTTGCAGTGCCAGCGGAGGTTTGCCTTTTTCATTTTCTGATTCTCCTGGTTTTATTCATTATATAAGATCAATGTACAATCCTGCTTATAACGGTTTTCCTAGATCAACTGTTAGAAGAGATGTTTTTAAATTTGCACACGAATTTCAACAATATTTACGTTATTATTTATATCATTATCCTGAAAAAGTATCTATCACATCTGATATAGGCCGTAGTACTAACGGTCATGATTATTTAACTGTAACATGTCATTGGATAGACTATAAATGGTCTATGCAAAAACGTATTTTAGCATATAGATATATAGATAGTAGGCACACTGGTATTTTTATTCAATAAAATATTTCTTCTGTTTGCGATTATTATGACATATCTGATAAAGTCATGACTATTGCATTAGATAACGCTTCTTCTAATATTTCTGTTGTTAGATTATTAAAAATTGTCTTAACTCCATCTTTTTCAAATCATTTTCATATAAAATGTGTCTGTCATATTTATAACTTAGTTGTAAAGGATGGTATAAAACTTTTTGAAGACATTCTTGCAAAATTCAATTTGCTATAAACTATATTTCTAAAAATAATAGAATACAACGACTAAAAGAATATAAAAAAATTTGTCACGATTGTGGTCTAGCTTACAGAAAAGTTCCCGAAGAAGTATGCACTAGATGAAATTCTTTATACAACCAACTACGTGTTGCTTATGAGTATAGACAACCTATAACCCAATTTTTTAACGTCCGTAATCAAAATCCTAGTGATATGCTTATAGACTCTGATTGAGATACAATATTAGAACTTAATATATTTTTAGAGAAATTTTATCTAGCTACTAAAGAATTTTTCGGGATTTATTATCCTACTATTTCATTAATGTTATTTTATATAGTTCTAATATTTATATTACTTAGTGAATATATGGCAAAACCAACTTATAAGGAACCTATTAAAAAATGTTTTAAAAAATAAAAAAATATTTTATTTCTATTCCCCAATATTTTTTATTAGTGTTGTATTAAATCCGTCTATTAAAATAGACGGTTGTAAAAATCTTGTTGAAACTATTTACGATTGCATAATACACTTCCACCTCCAACTCCTAAAAATCTAAATGACCACCACATGTTGAAATAAGTAGAGAAGAAATATTGTATAGCATTCAAGATGAATGTAAAAAAGTATATACGCATTACCAATAAGAAAGTGCTAGCAACCAACCGACTTTCATGTCATCTTCTTCTTCTTCAACACAACCCCAAAAACGACATGTTGTTTCTGCGGCTAGTATTCAAAGCCTCAGACAGAGAATGTTTAGTGGTACCGTTTCTAACCAAATTAGCGAGTTTGATGTTTTTGTTTTGCAGGGTGTTATGCAAATGAAGCAATTGAAAATGAAGAGGGCGTGAAGACTTGCTAAAATCTTGGAGGAGAATGAGAAGAATTTTCCAACACTAGCAAAGATGGCGAGATGTGTTGAACATTCAAGCGTCATCAACGTCGGCGCATTTTATGCGAGAAGATTTCAAATAGGAAACCACAAACATTCATTGGCGGAGACTCATTAGATTGCAGTTCTATTCGGCGAATTACGTGCGCGGGCGTAGGAGGTGCGACCAACCGAGATCGGCGAAGGAGAAGACTACAACTACAACGAAATTTTATATGGACGGATGTGCAGCGGCGTCGTCGATTTGACAAGATATACCAATTCCAACCGAAGAACCACAAGACATTATAAAGAAACTAGAAAATGTGTTTCTTAAAATGTAATTCTTTTAATTGTAATTTTACTATGTTATTTATTTGCAACTTTCAATATCACGAAGTTGCAATTTTGAAATTGTATTACCAAAAATAAATCATACTTCTTGAAAGGGGATTATCGTACTTAAACTATGGAATAAATAATTTACGTACAGGAAGAGGTAAACTTAAAGGCGATAAGTAATGTTCCCAAAATGTTACGTGACATGAATCGAACATTAACAAAAACAGAACTAAAAATTAGTTTAAGATGCAATGAAATAAATCAAGGACACGAATTGTTTTTCATAAGTTATATAATTGTATATAACTTATAGTGGTCTCATGACCAAAAATTTATTGTATAAAAATTATACAATCTTACAAATCCTTGAGAATGAATAGTAATCCAAGTAAAACAAAGGGATTAAAAAGAAGTTAAATCCTAACTTCTAAGCCTGAAAAATCTATCTAAAATAGAAGTGAAAAACACCCTATTACAATTGCTTTGAGTTGAAAGAACACTTATAGATCTAAGAAAGCAATTCGTAATTTTGAACAAGTATAATCACAAAAACAGGCTGCTCGATCCAGCTATGTTTGAGGCAATATTTGAGACGTCTCAGATCTGATTTTTGTTCTGCAAAAACTGGATATTAAAACCTTGGAGTGAACACTCTATTTATAGTGGAGAGTCCACGAGAGGCTCCTTGATTCTCGGTGGAGGTTGAGCGAGAATAAGGTTGGTTGGAGCTATTCTTTAGCCTTAAAACTCTCGCAGATTTGACTTTGTCTTCACGAGAATGCTCCTTCCGTTATGCACTCTCCTTGGACTTGGTCTTGTCAAGTACTATCGTGTTTCCCTTAGCTCACAACCAAGCCAAACATTCACGTGATAAAATCTTCTCGACTTGAGAATGCGCTCCGTGAAGATAGGCAAAACTTTTGCGAAATGTCCTCCCGGATGTCACGACATTTGGGATGACATTTCTGTTTTACTTAACACCAAAAAGAGACATGTTACGGAAAATGTTAGGACCACGAACCTAACACTAACAATCTCCCCCTTTTTGCCTTTCTACACAAAACTAAATAGTTTACTGATGTTATCACAGGCAAATCTCTCAACCTTCAACCTGCAACAGTTATAAAGCACGATATATACACTCTGTGCGCGATAAGTTACTCGAATCGGTATGATGCAAATGCGAGTATACATCTAAAAGATTAATGCTGAAACCATCAATATACACATAAAGCGGTATAGAATAAAGATATATAAAGCGAATTAAAATGTCTCAAATCGAGCCAAATAACTACGATCCACAAATAAAAGTATTCAACAACTGCTACTTAGCAGCCTAAACACAGCAACACAACCTCGAGCTATTTCGGATGTCTTACGGTTTCATCTCCCACTGCGTCAAGATCCTCTGGTTTGAACATTCGGCCACTGTCGGTTGCCTCTGGTTTGAACATTCACATCGGTTGCTCACGGACGGACCCATCTCCCCCTTTTTGGGAAGAAAGCAAAAATAGGTAACGTTCCCTAGCTTCCACCAGGGCTTTTCGTACCTGGTCTACTCCTGCGATCTGGGCATTGAGTTTTGCAATCTCTTGCACCAGCCAGCGATTGTAAGACGGCGTGAGATGTTCTGGAGATGTGCAGGACATTTACGTACACTAGCACTTCGATTGTATTCGTCCATGGAAGATCAATGACTCTGCTTCTTGCTCTTGAGGATCGTCGATTAACGGCGTATCTTGAGTTCTTTCGAGGCAGATCCTGCCAGGCTTGAAATCCTGTGAGGTTAGTACGCCCAAGATCAATGAGGGAAAGGGAAGGATGATACCTGTGTCCTTTTCTGCCATATTTACAATCTGTTGAAAGATTGTTTTTCCTATATCAACACTTAAACCTTTTCCTATTTTGTATAGGAACAATGCTTGTTCAATTGTTACAATTGATTTGTTCAAAGAACACAACCAATTGTGTATCATTAACTTGTGCAAAAACAGCAAATAAGGCGATAAGTGCGGATGTTGGACACCTTGAAATCCATTTCTTCACAACTCCACCGGTGAGGTATGAAATCACTTCATCCCTATCATTTATCACTTTCCGTTCTGCCCTCTCATCATCATTCACTCTATTCAAACATTGGTTGATTGTAGTCGGTGTGAAGTCATAAAATTTGTTATGAGAAACACTTTCCCAAAGTTTTTCGACTTGGGTTTTCTATTTTGCTTGTTAGATTTGCATAAAATAACTTCACTACCTTGTCTACATAAGGACATTTGTTATTTACCGAGTCTAGTAGATTTCTTGAAGTGAAGAAATCCACCAGACCGTGGCTACTACAAGACGCAATGTCCAATACCTTCTCGGTTCGAATGGCTCGACCAGTTGAACCAAGACCAATGTTTTGAATGATTGGTCATTAAAAATTCGGAGAGAAAGAGGTTACCTCGACGCAGATTCGAGCTACCGCTTGTTAGACCTCGGACATCGGAATCGAAGATGATTCGTAAGATGTCATAACATTTTACGTGACATCTTGAGGGTTGATGATGATTTTGTTTCCCACAGTATGACGATTTCTTGAAATAAAACTTCTTCGGAGGGTGTCGTGCGGAATCTCATCTTCACCATGGATTCCGCGATTTGTGAAGGAAGGTGAAGCGGGAGATTCCGGTTGGGACTCACCGAAAGGGTCTTTTCGAATCGTGAGCTGGAGCTTGAAGAGGCGGAATTGCGACTTCTTCCTTTTGGTGGAGGATTCACCATCGCCGAAGGCCTTCTCAAAGTTCGGACCGATCTGCGAGTGGGAAAAGTTCTTTGGATTTGTCCTCTTTGGTAGGACGGAAACATCCGGTTTCCTCTAAGTTGATAGGATTATTTGTTTCCCTGGATGACGATTTCTAGAGGTTCTTCGAAAGCACTTATCACCCAAATCATGCCTGATGGTGGACTTGTGCTCGTTGGAGAGTGCAGGGTGGTGGTGACATTTTGGTGACATGGGTGAGACATCCATTGGAGAGAAGGGTGAAGAAGAGAATGTGAAGTTAGGGTTTTTGGAGGTTACGGGAATGGGAGAGGTTTGTGAGGAGATGTGTTGTGCGAGGGTTCATTGTGGGTAATGAGCTAAAATTTTGTTCCTTTTTTTGTTTTTTTTTGTTGTTGTTGTTTCTTGGAGGAATTTTCTTTGGAAGTGAGAATTAGTATTTTAGTGAATGAGTATTTATACACTTGGCAAAACTATCTACATAAGTGTTTAAGTTCTATACAAAGACTAGTTCCTAAGGTTTAGAGGTTGTTTCAAAATGACATCAAAACCAAGAGAAATTTTTCAACAAAACCAACTCAACATTAATCGACAAAAAATGGAAATCGAGTGTTATCGAAATGTTAGCACATTTTGTGTAACACGGAGTCATTTTCTCATAGGAGCAACGGTTTGGCACTAAACAAGACACTTTATAGAGTTTTGTCTCTACGTTAGTGGAGCAATGTATATTGAGTCCAAATAGATAAGATCTTGTGTCTATCATAATATAAAGTATGTTGATACTCCTATAGAATAGGAGCGGTATCACTTTTGTGGGCTTTGTGACATTTTACAATTCTTAGAAATTTTAAGGCTTTGCCTTATTTTTGATACTCATTTTTATGATTTTATATCATCGCATGAGAGAACAGTATCATTTTTAAAAGGTGTTCCTTTGAGAAGTCATGACGTTAGAAACACAAAACAACTTTAACATTTCTGAAAAAAGCGGTTCAGATTTTACCTTTGGATGAATGTTACCACAAATGTCGGGGACATTTGGATAACACACCCCACAGATGTTGATTTTTATATTGGCGAGGCAGAGAGTTTTCAAGTTTGAAAACCTCTCATGATCTAAAGCTTTTGTAAAAATATCGGCTAGTTGATGAGAAGTGTCAACATAATCGATTCTAACTAGTTGTTTTTCAACCAAGTCTCGAAGAAAGTGATGTCTTATATCTATATGTTTTATGCGAAGTCTTTGAGCAGGATTTTTAGAAATATTGATGGCACTCATATTATCACAAGACAAAACTAAGATATTTTTGAAACACCATAATCGTCTAACATGTGTCTTAGCCATATTAATTGAGAGCAACAACTCCCATTGCTACATATTCAGATTCGGTTGAGAGTGAGACACAATTTTGTTTACTGTATCCGAGAAACTAAGTTATTGCAAGGTAAAAACATCCTCCACTAGTACTTTTTCTATCTTCCACATCCCATTGATCCGAGTCACTATATCCTATTAGATTAGGATTAGTGTCTTTGGAATACCAAATTCCCAACTCACGTGTGCGTGACATATCTTATGACACGTTTGTGACGATTTAAGTGGGAAATTTTAGGGCATGCTTGGAATCGTGCACACACACAAACACTAAACATAAGATCTGGGCGACTCGCGGTGAGATACAAAAGACTACCTATCATAGATGCGTATAAAGTTGGGTCAACATTCTCCCCAACATCATCTTTGGATATAGTGCAGGTTGATCGTTAGAGTCTTCATATGTTTGGCATTCTCCAATCCAAACTTTTAACCGTGTTCTTGGCATATTTGCTTTGTGAAATGAAGATACCCTCCTCATTTTGTTTTATCTGCAAGCCTAAGAAAAGGTTAGTTCCTATCATACTCATTTCGAATGTTGAGGACATAGCTTCGACAAAAGTCTTAAGATGAGACATTGAAGTCGAACCAAAACTATGTCATCTACATAGATTTGAGCAATAACCATATCTGATCCATGGTGTTTTATAAATAAAGTGCAATCAGCTACACCACGTTGGAAGCCAAATTCAAGAAGAAATTGAGTTAACGACCATACCATGCACGTGGAGCTTGCTTTAGTCCATCTGAGACCTTTTTAACTTGTAAACATGTTGTGGATGGTGAGGATCTTCAAATCCTTTGGGTTGTTCAACATATATCTCCTTATCAATATATCCGCTCAAAAGGCACCTTTCACATCCATTTGGTGAAGAGTTATCTTTAAACAACAAGCTATGGCAAGTAATAATCTAATTGATTCAATTACAGCTCTTTGGAGCAAAGGTTTCATCATAGTCGATACCTTCGACTTGAGAGTATCCTTGAGCCACTAGTCTAGCTTTATTTCTAATAACTTGATTCCAGTTAAGTCAGATTTATTCTTAAAGATCCATTTAGTTCTATTACATTAGTCTCGTGAGCGAGGAACTAGATCCCAAACCTCATTTACGGTGAACTGTTCTAGTTCTTCTTGCATGGCTTGTATCCACCAACTGTCTTTTAGTGCTTCATTAATGTTTTTAGGTTCCAAAGTAGAAACATAGCACGATTGACTTACCTTGTGATGTATGGTGGACATCTGCGCGTATTTCACCGTGTCTCGGTAATTTTTGGCTCTTTTCTCCTTGTTTTTATTCCTTGAATACTTCCTATTACATTCGTGGGATGGTTTCTTCGATTACGGATGAGGATCCTGCGTCTTGAATCACGGTTGATTTGAAATCCTCATGATGTTCTCATCTTGATTCTGGTGTTCTTTGCGGATGTTGTGACATTTGGTGTAACATCTGCATTTTAATGATCCGCCTCTCTGTATTATTCACGACATACATTGCGGTGTATTTCTGCATGATCTGCATTATCATCAAAAACAATGTTATGATTCTTGTGCAGTTTGGTTCAAGATTGTACACTCGGTAAGCATGACTATTTTGAGAATAGCCTATGAAAATTCCCTTATCACTCTTAGAGTCAAACTTTGCTCGATTATCTCTATCATTTAGAACATAGCATACACTTTGAAAATATGAAAGTAACGTAGATTTGGTTTCTTTCCATTCAAAATCTCATAGGGTGTCATTTTTGTTCTGGTCTAAGATAGACTACATTAGAGATGTGACTTGCGGTGTTTAGAGCTTACGCCCAACGTTTTGTGATTTTAGAACTTAGCATGACTCTAGCCATTTCTTGTAAGGTTCTATTCTTCCTCTCGCCTACACCATTTTGTTGGGGGGTTTTGGGAGCAGAAAATTCATGTAAAATACCTTTTTTCTCACAAAATGTAGAAAATTGATTATTTTCAAACTCCTTTCCATGATCAGATCTTATCCGAAAAATAGAGGAATGATATAGATTTCTAATTCTAGAGTACAATATTCTAAACATGTCAAACGTTTGAGACTTTTCTTTCAAAAGAATATCAAGAGTATCTTGAAAAGTCATCTACAATCACGAAAAGTACCTCGTACCTCTAGGCTATCTACCTCGATTGGACCCATAAGATCCATATGTAAAAGTTGAAAGCAATGAGGCGTGCACGAGAAATGTCCATCAATCTGAACAACTTTGTGAGGACACGGGTTTGCTTACCTTTGAGACAATCTTCACACACGGTTTCACTTATAGGACTTAGTTTAGGAATGCCTTTTACCGCCTCATAAGATATCAATTTTCTAAGGTTGCGGTAATTGACATATCTAGTTTTTGATGCCACAATGTTGTGTCATCGATCTAACACTATTACATACCTTATGTTCTCCGACAAGATAACAATTATCACTTGTTCTTGTACTGTCATTATCATTTGTTAGTTTCATGATCACCATACGTGCGTGTTTATTGAATCTTACCTCTAAGTTGTCATCACACGGTTGGCTTATACTCATTAGGTTAGCCATCGCACCATCAACGTCAAGACATTATTCATCTTTGGAATTCGGGGACATTATGATTCCTCTTCCTATTATCTTACTCTTTTCACCTCCTCCATATGTAACATTTCCTCCATTTAGAGCTTCGTAGTTCTTTAGACGATCTTTTGTTCTGTCATATGGCGGGAAACAGCCATCACAAAGTACCACGCTCGAGAGATATTGGTCCTTGATGCGGTTATGGCTACATTACAACTTGTTTTCTTGATGGGAACCCAAACCTTTTTGTTACCTTACGATTTTTGTAGATAGAGGAGTCTCTTGGAGTCTTTGCGAAGTTCTTGTGACGTGCAGGAAGACCTTTTCTTTACGAGTTTTAGTAACTTAAAGCAAAAGGTTTTAAATGTCAGATTTATTACAATAATTGCACACATAGTTGCTACCCTTCTTACGGTTCATTTCCCATTTTAACAAACAAGTTGGAGCATAATGTATTGATAGGATTCTTGTAGCCCAAACCAAGACATTGAGGTTGACTAATACTAAGGATTTCATCTAATTTGGAGGTGCACTGTGTTAAGCTTTTTGAAGGTTGCTTGGCGGATCCAACTTTGCACTTATCTTTCGAATTCAAGATCTTTTTGGTAAGAGTCACTTCCGATCGGGTAATGGTACTTATCAAATCTGCATTCTCATGAGTTAGAGTTTTCACCTTTGATTCAAGTTGATTAGATTCAATGATTAAGTCCTTGCAAAGGCTTGCAATTCCTTAATCATATCATCCTGTAGTCTTAGTCTTAGGATTAGAATCACTTTTGAAGTAAAACCACGAAGCAATTGACATCGAAGAATTAAGAAACTCATACATCTGCTTTGTTCTTTGTATCTGCAGATGTTACGGTGATGTTCTGGAAATGTCATGACATTTAGTGTATCACGATCGGCTAAACCTTCATCATCGGCGAGAGAATGTTCAAAAAGCGATGGCGGCGTTGCTTGTGACTCTATTTACGTATTCTCTTCCCGCCGCGCCATCATCACTTAGGAAATCCATAGACTTTTGCCAACCTTTCTTAGAGTGTTTGCACACTCGTTGGCATAATGGCCCGTCAGGCGGCGTGACATTGAATCTTTGTCGAGTCGCTTGGAATCGAACTGGTTGGTCGAATTTATTCTCCTAAGATGATTGCCTTTTTGTCTTTGTGGGAAAATTCTTGGTAATTCGTGGATTGAATCCTTGGTTTTGGTGCTCTTTAGACTTAGTTTTATTCTTATCTTCGTTGAATCTTCTTAACATCGTATTTAACCTACGAGTAAGAAGAAGCGGCGTTGACACCATCCCCAATTTCTTCAAGTGTTCCATCCTCTTCATTGACTTAGTCTCTAAGGATTTTGCTTGAAGGGCAACATCCTTGCCTTTGTATAAAGACCTTTGATTTTCCATGTTCATCTCATATGTTTTGAGAATGCTCGTTAAAGTATGTAGGTCCGTTGTGGCAAGGTTATGTGTCTTCAATCGCACAAATCTTAATGTTGAACTTTTCGGGAAGAGATCGAAGGGCTTTTCAACAAGTTGATTGTTGGTCAATGGAGAACCAAGAACTTGACATTCATTAGAGATATCAATCAACTTTTCAAAATAGGTTTTAATATCCTCCGATTCCTCCATCCTTAAACGTTCATACTTACTCATGGCGTCGAAGCTTCGTTCGTTGAACAACGAGCTACGCCGCGTGAGTTTGTAAAGTATCCCAAGCATCCTCGAGAGAGCAATTTTGGATGAGTTTGAACATATAAAGATCAACCCATCCGAAAATAGCATTTAGTGCTTTTCGTTGAAACTGCACTATTAGTTTCTTGAAAGTCCATTCGCCTCGAGCTTGACCAAAATGTCGCCTTCCGTCGGTGGAAGCATAGAACAATGTATCCATTTGTAATAGATCTCCATGCTCTAACATCAATGGATTTGATGTGAAGCGTGGCGAATCTTCCAATAAGGATAGTTTGATCCATCTAAAATAGGAAGTCTACCAATATTTGGATTACCCGGATCCATAGTTAAGTAAAAGGACCGTAGCACTTATTATGTCAAGTGTCGGCTCTGATACCAATTGAAAGGGGATTATCGTACTTAAACTATGGAATAAATAATTTCAGCACAGAAGAACAGAGGTAAACTTAAAGACAGTAAGTAATGTTCCCAAAAATGTTACGTGATACGAATCGAACATTAACAAAAACGCAGAACTAAAGCGAGTTTAAGATGCAGCGGAAATAAATCAAGGACACCAAAGATTGTTTTTCATAAGTTATATAATTGTATATAACTTATAGTGGTCTCATGACCAAAAATTTATTGTATAAAAATTATACAATCTTACAAATCCCTTGAGAATGAATAGTAATCCGTAAAACAAAAGGGATTAAAAAGAAGTTAAATCCTAACTTCTAAGCCTGAAAAATCTATCTAAAATAGAAGTGAAAAACACCTATTACAATTGCTTTGAGTTGAAAGAACACTTATAGATCTAAGAAAGCAATTCGTAATTTTGAACAAGTGTAATCACAAAAGCAATTTGCTCGATCCGGCTATGTTTGAGGCAATATTTGAGGCGTCTCGGATCGATTTTTGTTCTGCAAAAAGCTGGATATTAAAACCTTGGAGTGAACACTCTATTTATAGTGGAGAGTCCACGAGAGGCTCCTTGATTCTCGGTGGAGGTTGAAGCGAATAAGGTTGGTTGAAGTATTCTTTAGCCTTAAAACTCTCACCGATTTGACTTTGTCTTCCCGAGAATGCTCGCCGTTATGCACTCTCCTCGACTTGGTCTTGTCAAGTACTATCGTGTTTCCTTAGCTCCCAACCAAGCCAAACATTCACGTGATAAAATCTTCTACCGAGAATGCATTAAGTGAAGATAGGCAAAACTTTTGCCAGAAATGTCCTCCCAGATGTCACGACATTTGGGATGACATTTTCCTGTTTTTACTTAACACCAAAAAGAGACATGTTACGGAAAATGTTAGGACACAGAACCTAACACTAACACTTCTAGTCGATAATATAAGAGGCACAAAAACAGTCTTGTGATGTTTTTATTAAACCATCTTGTTGTGTATGTATGTTATTTATTTATTTAATTTAAAGGTAAATAAAAAAATGACCCCACCCGACCCCACCCCGACCCCAACCCCCTTTGGATCGGGACGGGGCGGAGGCACACCCCGCCAGCCCCGACCCCTCCAGCCACACGAGCACCCGACCCCGACAACCCCGACCCGACCCCGACCCGTTGTACAGCCCTAGTTCAAATGAGTGAGAAGCGCCTAATAAATTTGAATAGATGTATTGACACCAAAATTTGACTTGAGTTTTGCCATAGCAGATGTGGGTCGCCGGAGGTCAATTTCGCTTGCCAGACTTGAGCAGTCGATCAAGAGAAATGGACACACAGTCATTTCAGATCGCTGATTAATATTTAATTATTATTTCAAAACTAAATTTTAGTCGCTTTTTGAACATAAAAGAACAAACATTTGCACTGTTAAAACTTGTTCACCATGAAGACCTTTTCTCTGCAACAGTACTTGAAAAGTGCGGCCATGAGTCTTGTTCTGATATCCAAAGCGAACATTTTGCATATATTGAACATTATAACGATATTAAGACAAGCTAAATAGACTATAATATTTAAGTAAACACTTTGATTTAGTACATATTTCAATTGTCAATAATCTACTTGTTCAGAGTAGCAGTCCTAACCCCAGCTCCCCTGCACATTTATTCTAGACTTCTTCCTTCACCACAGCTACTAGAATCTAGTACACCTACTTTCCAAATTCACCTGCAAAAGAGAGAGAGCACAAAAACTTTATTAGGTGTTTTCAGGAGAAAATATAATCCCTTAGGGCGTGCTCTCTTTGAATTAATTATAATGTGTTTAGTATAAGGAAAGTCATTGCAGAAAAATGTTTTCTACCAGGAAGTATGTAATTTTCTTATGTTTGGTTATCATATAATGTTTTACAAGCTAGGAAAATACTTTTCACTAAAAGGTAAAAATGACTTTCCTCATGGGCATAAATCACTTCCGTTACATACTTTGTAACGTTTAATTTCATACCACTTTTTCCAACAACAATTTGACATTAATCATCAAAATTTAATATTAAAAACACTATCCTATTTGTTAATCTTTAG
This sequence comes from Przewalskia tangutica, assembly GCA_029844215.1. Classification (NCBI taxonomy): domain Eukaryota; kingdom Viridiplantae; phylum Streptophyta; class Magnoliopsida; order Solanales; family Solanaceae; genus Przewalskia; species Przewalskia tangutica. The sequence continues at coordinate 31,354,640 of CM056731.1, read as the reverse complement.
CTACCAGTTATCTTTTTCTGTAAAAAAAACATATATGTTGTATAAAAAACGCTTGAAAGTGGGGAGAAAGAGATAAATGAGAGTTTTACATGGTTCAAAGTTGGCAGTGCACTTATCAGGAAGCTGCAAGGCCATGTTTCGATCGACACCAGAAATCGGAGGACCATTGACAAGAACACACAGACATGGCTGCCCTAACGCCTTGATCGAAGCGCAACACGCCTCGGTCGGTGGCATCGGACTGAACGGAGCCACTGATGCCCTACAAGGTATCAGTTGAATTAATGCTGAAAAGAAAGTGCTGCTACATGGATGACCATTGCTTTCTTTCATCATCACACTGCAGGTAATAAATAAAACCAGCATTACTAGAGTAGTACTAGTCATGTTTCTGCTCATCTTTTTAATTTTGACCACACAAGACGTAGGATTTCTTTCTGATATTCGCTGCAGTGTGTGGAATGGAGTGACACTTGATATATATATATAGGAAGTTAGTGTGCTGATGTTATGACTTGGCTAATTTTATTGATGAGCTAACTCTTCTACTGTATCATGATTTTTATGCTTGTAAATTAGTTAAAACTCAATTCTCATGACTGACCTTCCATATTTAAACTAGTTTTGATAAGTGTTAGTGATCTGTAAATGTAAAGTTAGTTGAAAAATGAAAATAAGTTAGAATTGCAGATGGCCTTCGGAAATTTAAAATTGAAAAGGGGATTATAAGATAACTCAAGTGATGAATCGGTTCATGGGCGCAGTTTCATTTCAAATTAAACAGAATAGAGTTTAGATGATTTTAATCCTATATTGTCATAATTTTGGAGGGATGACGGAAGCAAGAATTCGTGATTATCGATGTACATATGTCAAAATCAAGAGGGGACGAAAATTTAGAAAGAAATAAAATAATAGAAGATTTTTTTTCTTGTTTTTCATTCATCACAATGACCTCCTTATAAATATACTTAGATTAGGATTCTACCATAAATTGTTGGAACTTGTGTGGATTGAAGAAGAAAACAAGTGATTAAAATCCATTTTTAGAATTTTGGCCGAAGGACCGCGGTTCCTGATGGAAGGACCGAGGTGTCTGCGCTCCAGTAAGTCACTGGAATTTTCGACGAATTAACACCTAGGTGCTTGGATGGCAGTAAGTCACTGGAAAGAAAAATCGAATTAACACCTAGGTGTCTTGTGGAGGCACCGCGGTTGCTTCGACGAGATTTTCCAGTTTTAAACCAAAAGTTGCATCTCTTCACATATAGTCATAACCTTTGGTCTAATGGTTGTATCTGGTCGAAATTCACGCTATATAAAACATGTAGATCACTTGTTCAAAGCACACAATACAATTAACAACATCTAATCTTATGATTTAATAATCAAATCATTTGATGATCATTGTTGCTTCTTCTTTCTCTTCAAGAAATTTCTGAAGAACACATAAAGTAGATTCGTCGGAAGTGAAATTCTTGTGCTAGAACTATCACTCAGATAGGTGTATCCTCAAGGCAGACGTCCGTTAAACTGCAACACAAGTGGGAGCGAATTTTTGTCTTAGGACACTGCGTCAAGCAGACCTCTATCCACAAAAAAGTTAGTATGTATTTATGTTTTGCTGAACATTATTGTTGTCGATTTCAATTCATTTGAATTATTTGTATATTATAGTGGTGTATACATTGAAGGTCTAGATTGACACTAACAATCTAAGACAAAAATTCTCAGAAAATTTATTTTTCTGACATTTTTGAGTTTGCAAAATTATTTTCAGAGAATACACTTTCTGATTTGCAAACAAATGGATCAATCTGGATCATCAATGGTGAAAAACCATGTGGAGAAACCCGAGAAATTCAAGGGTTCTGATTTCAAGCGCTGACAACAGAAGATGTTGTTCTATTTGATAACACTTCACGTGGTAAACGTGTTGACTGCTGAGGCTCCAACGGCACTGCCGGAGGAAGAATGAGAGAATGCTCCAACTGAGGAGGCAAAGGCCGAAATGCTGAAGACGATTGAGATTTGGTGGACACAAGAATTTCTGTGTAAGAACTACATTCTCAATGACTTGGATGATACTCTCTATGACATATACTCCACGTTCGGAACATCACTGGAGTTATGGCAGTCACTTGAGAACAAGTACAAGACAGAGGTTGCTTGTTCAAAGAAGTTCGTCATCGGCAAGTTTCTAAACTTCAAGATGAGTGATGCCAAAGCCGTTGTCAAGAAAGTGGAGGAACTCCAACTCATTGTTCATGAACTAGAGGTTGAAGGTTAGGCCTTAACCAATATTTCCTTGTTGGTGCTATTATTGAAAAATTACCTCATTCTTGGAAGGATTTTAAGGTTTATTTGAAGCATCTAACGGAGGAAATGAGTTTTGAGCAACTGGTTCTCAAACTTCGTGTTGAGGAAGATAGTCGAAAGAGTGACAAGGCAGATACAGTTTCCTTAGAGCCAAATGCAAATATGGTTGAAGAATATTCATCAAAAGCCAAGTTTCAGAAGGGCAAAGGCAAGTTCAATGGTGTCAAGCCGTCATTTGTTGCCAGAAGAAGCACACTCGCCCCACAAAAACCAATACGTTCAAGAAATCAGTTGGTGTTTGTTGGGTGTGCGAAAATCCAGGGCATAGAGCAAAAGACTGTCGCCTTCTCAAGAGCCAAGGTGGTGATGGTGGAGGTTCGAGTAACACTCGTCAACTAGTCAGCCGTGCTGAAACTAAGAACTAATTCATTGGTGTTGTCACTGTTCAAACAAATCTGGTTACAAATTCAACCGATTGGTGGATGGACACAGGTGCTACTATGCATGTATGTTCAGAGAAAAACATGTTTTCATCCTACCAAGCCATCAAAGATGGAGAACATTTGTTTATTGAGAATGCTGCTTCTGTGAAGGTGGAAGGCAAAGGGAAGGTGACTTTGAGGCTCACTTCTGGGAATGATCTTGTACTCACCAATGTACTACATGTGCCTGAAATTTATAAAAATTTAATTTCTGGCCCTGTTCTTAGCAACAAGGGCTTTAAGTTAGTTTTTGAATCTGACAAATTTGTACTCATCAAAGGTGGGGTGTATGTAGGGCTACCTCAGTGAGGGGTTCTTCAAACTAAGTGTTGAATGTACTAAGACATTTATCGTTATCAATGAAAATGCAGGCACTAGCACTGCTTCTGAATATGTGATTGATTCTCTTTCTTCTTTATGACATTCTCGATTAGGTCATGTAAATTGTCGTTCCTTACAAATAATGGTAAAGATAGTCATGTTGTCAAAATGTTTCATGAACAAAATTGTTATACCCCGTGGTTTAGGCCGTGCGTATGGGGCCGTGCGAAAGGAGTTAGGACTCGAAATCAGAAAACTTCGGTCAGGGGCCTCAGCGCCAAGGCGGGGAATCTGGCGGAAAAACTTAGAAAAATCTGATCTTTTCTTTTAAAAAGGGCATGGGAGGGTGACAAGTGTCCCCCCCCCCCCATCTGATTTTGCATGCATTATATTGATCAAGTCTTAAAGACTTGGTCATCTTTCATCTCTCTCTTAGACAAAGCTCCTCCTTCTCTCTTAATTATTTCAAGCTCCTCTTTCTCTCTAAAACTCCAAGAGATATTCTAGCCTTAGGAAAAATCTGAAAAGTAAAAGGCAAGAAGGAAGTTTGTGGCTAGCTTGTGAAGGTTGTTGTGGTGGTGTTCTTGGAATAGAAGCTAGCAAGTTGTTGAATAAATTTGGCTAAAGCTCTAAGGTAATGATTCTTCCTTTATTATTAGTTTTTAGTGTTGCATGTTAAGAAGAAAGAACTTGTGGTAGTAAATAATGCTATTAGAGTCATTGCATGCAAGAGATGTGGTTTGGGTATGAAGGATTTGGCTAAAGAGATATTATGAGCATGTTGTAGCCTACAAACTACTTTAGAATTGTTAAGCGTATTATTATAACTTATGGGGCAGAATTTTACACCCCCAAGATTAGGTGTGTAATCCCCTTTGTGTTGGTTTGAATGTTGGGCCTTAATGTGGCGTTTGAGTGTTGAAAATCGGCCTTTGAAAAAGTGGCAAAGTGAGTAGAAACAAAGGAAATGCTGCCCAATTTTCCTTAGGAATTGGTAACTTGAATTTGGAATTTCTACATTGAAATTAGGGGTTAATAAACGTATTATGGTCATTATAGGTTGACATATTACTTGCGGTATTTCGGACTTAGCAAGTGGATTAACCGAAGAGGTATGTAGAGCTTTCCTATCTCTTGAGCATGAATAGTTGTATCTATGTAGTACGGTATACGTACAAGATTTGATAATCTACACTTGTTTTAAAGTATATGATACTTATTTCATTTCAAAAGTATAAGTCCCTTGGATTGAGGGAAAATGTATTTGACAAAGGATAACGCTAATATAATGACTTTATGGGAAGTTGGTTATATTAGTTTTTGAAAGGTTCACAAAGAATGGTTTACTCTAATTAAAACAAGTACGGGTAAATGATTTGAAACTATGGAAGGTGAATTGATTTTTAGGCATTGGTTGCCTAAAGGTTTTAAAGGAAATGAAGTCACTTGATTTAGAAGCCTATTGTATTTCTAAAAGAAAATGTGACTTGTTTTGAAAAGAAATTGTAACTTGATACTATGGCGATTAGTATCTTGGAATTTTGTATAAAAAAGAGTTATTTCAAAAAAAGGTTAGAAGTACATGGTACTTGGATTGAATTCCCGGATTTTCTATTAAAAGACATGTTGGTGCCTTAGGATACTAAAATGAGAGGATATATTAATAATGTTAATAAAAAGTTAGGGGATTTCTTAACTTGTTTATGTTATGATAAGCCGGTAGTGCTTATGTTATGATATGCCGGTAGTTCTTATGTTGTGATATGATAGGCCGGTAGTGCTTATGTTGTGATATGATAGGCCGGTAGTGCTTATGTTTGATATGATAGGCCGGTAGTGCTTATGTTATGTACGATAGCCGGATGATATTACTACAATATTTTTCCAGTTTCACATATTTGGTACATGTTATCGACCTCCTTGAAGCTGCGTTCATCGCCGCAGTTGAGGTTCATAACTGGCGATCCGCTCTTAGGATCAACTGTTCGGTTCTCGAAGGCTCCATTTCTCGGAGGCCTCGTCTTTTAGTGCACGGTTCCGAGGTTGTAGACTTTTGTACATTTAGGGGTATGGCGGGGCCTGTCGTCATAGTGTTATACCTTCTTAGAGGCTTGTAGTCCTGTCATGAATTGGGGTGTAAGGATGTAACTGTTCGTTTTATTATATTTAGAGGTAGCCACTTTGGGTTAGCCTGTTTTATATTCTTATATGGTTCTTGTTTGTGTGTTTATTTCCGCTGGTTTTCTCTGATGTTGCATCACAAGGGTGCCTGGGGTAAGGCATCAGTCACGGATCCGAGGTCGGGTCGTGATAAAAATGACTAAATATGGGGTTTGCATAGAATCTAAATATGCAAGTCATCTTCATAAATCTGTTGTGAAATCAAATAAAGTGCTTGGTTTAATTCATAGTGATTTGTGTGATTACCAAGCAACCCCCTCTCGTGGAAGAAAGAATTATTATATATCATTTATTGATGATTGCAGTACATTTTATTATGTATACTTAATATATACCAAAGATGGGGCTTTGAACATGTTTAAAACATACAAAGCAGAAGTGGAAATCAACTTGACAAAGGAATTAAGATTCTAAGGTCAGACCGAGGTGGTGAATATACGTCGAATGAGTTTAAAGAATTCTGTTCTACTCATGGTATAGTTTATCAAACCATTGCGCCATATACTCCACAATAAAATGGAGTTGTCGAACGAAAGAATAGAACATTGAAGAATATAATAAATTCAATGTTGATTAGTTCGGGTGCACCTCTTAGTCTATGGGGTGAGACATTAATTACTGCAAATATGATATTGAATAGAACTCATCTAAAGAAAAATGATCAATCTACATACAAATTATGGAATGGAAGATTGTCTACTTTCAAAAGGATGAAAGTGTGGGGCTGCCTAGCGAAAGTTTAAGGTAAAAGAGAACTAAACCTGGATAAAAAACGGTGGATTGCATATATAGTGGTCATGCCAATAATAGTGCAGCATATAAGTTTTTGGTGTATCATGTGTTCTGAGTAAATTATTTAAGCGGAACGTCTTTATTATAAGTAAGGAGAGGCGCTTTAGCCGCTCGACTTACATGAGAGGAGTGAAAGCCATTTGAGTTTTCTGATGTTGAAGGTATTCACAAGAATGCACTAATGGAATCTGCTGAAGCAGAATTTTTTGAGGATATATTTCCTTATAAAGACAAGGATAAACGTGTTCCTAATTACAAGAAAAGGACACTGCCTCAAAATGAGTCAAACCAAGACACTCTAAATGTTGAGAATCTTACTTCTTCCATTCAAGAAAATAATTCTGAAATAAGAAGAAGTAAACGTGGGAAAATTGTCAAAGATTTTGGACCAGACTTTATGACCTTTTCCGCCGAAGGAGAACCTCAAACGTATAAGGCTGTAATGGAATCATCCGAAGCACCTTATTGGAAGGAGCCATTCAAAGTGAAGTAGAATTTATTGTACAAAATAATACATGAATATTGGTTGATCTTCCTCCGGGACAAAAACCAATAGGCCATAAATGAATCTTTAAACGGAAGTTAAGACTTGATGGTACTATAGAGAAATAAAAAGCTCGGATAGTAGCCAAAGGATTTCGACAAAAAAAAGATGTAGATTTCTTTGATACCTACTCACAAGTGTCTAGAATTACGTCTATAAGGACGCTAATTGTTATAGCAGCGATTCACAATTTGGAAATTCACCAAATGGATGTGAAGCCTGCATTCTTGAATGGTGAACTAGATGAAAAAATATACATGGAATAACCCGAAGGGTTCATTGTTAAAGGTCAAGAGCAGAAAGTCTGTAAATTGATTAAGTCGTTATATGGACTTAAACAAGCGTCAAAGCAATGACATGAGAAGTTTGATAATACATTATTATCAAATGATTTTCAAATAAACGAATGTGATAAATGTGTCTACATTAAGAAATGTAAGAATGCATGTGTCATTATATGCTTGTATGTGGATGATATGCTAATTATGGGAACAAATAAAGATGTAATTAATCAAACTAAGAAGATGTTGCATGTCGCTTTCGATACGAAAGATATGGAAATAACGGATGTCATTCTTGGTATTAGAATTCAAAGGAATTATGATGGTTATATACTAACTCAATCCCACTATGTTGAGAAGGTCCTTAGAAAATTTGGATACTATGATGATAAACCGATTGTTACCCCATTTGATCCCGCTAGTCACCTTAAGAAGAATGAAGGTGATAGTGTGTCTCAATTGAAGTATACACAAGTTCTTGGAAGCTTGATGTACATAATGAATTGTACGAGACCAGATTTAGCATATACAGTGAGTCGACTGAGTCGATATTCACATAATCCTAAAAATGATCATTGGATAGCGCTAATAAGGGCACTACGATATCTAAAGCATACAATGAACTATGGGTTGCATTATACAAAATATCCTCCTGTGTTAGAAGGAAATTGTGATGCTAATTGGATTTTCAACCATTCATAAAGTAAGTCCATAAGTGGGTATGTATTTACACTTGATGGAGTGTAGGTATCATGGAAATCGTCAAAGCAAACGATAAATACGAGATCAACTATGGAAGCAAAGTTTGTAGTCTTGGATAAAGCTGCCGAAGAGGCAGAATGACTAAAAAACTTCCTAGAAGGTATTCCGTTGTGGACGAAGCTTGTAACAGCTATTTGCATATATTGTGATAGTATGGCTGCCCTGACGAGGGTAAAGAATCAAATATATAATGGCAAGTCAAGACATATAAGACGACATTATAATACAATACGAAGTTTGCTGAAGAATGAAATTATTTCCATTGATTATGTAAAGTCAAAAGACAATATAGCGGATCATTTGACAAAAGGTCTTACAAGAGAGCAAGTCGTATTTACATCGAGAGGAATGAGCTTAAAGCCAATATAATGAGTTGTGAACTGGTGAAAACCTAACCTATCATAATTGGAGATCTCATGGTTTAGGTTCAATAGGCAAACTAGCTGGGGAAGACTCAAGGAGCGTAAAACATACATATGCTCGTTCTTATGATGTACCAAGTGTGTTAATCCGTTGACGATATAGGGCTGAAAATTGGTTATTAATAATATTAATAGCCATTATGGTGGGATAGTACGGACTATTCTTGATTAATATTACCTATGTGAGATTGATGTGGGGTCGCATTTGGGAGAACTGAGATGGCTACGTTCTCTAGAAATTCTCATCAAGAAGGAGTTGTTCATGACCGAAAAGAACACAACCGTAAGAATTGAAATATGTTGATATGATATGTGTGATACGTGTTGTCTCGGTTTACTACAAATGTGAATAGTTCAAAGTATTTCGTCCACTACTTAACAAGTAGACCCGATAGGTATTCACTACGAAAGGTTCAAGTCCAAAATACACCTTTTTCGATGCATGGCATGTCTCGTTTGACAGAAATGACGATAAGTTCCTTTTATCTTATTTTCTATCCACATGTGTGGGTATTGTTGAATGTGTGTATAGAAAATATGAGTATTGTTGGAACTTGTGTGGATTGAAGAAGAAAACAAGTGATTAAAATCCATTTTTGAAATTTTGGCCGAAGGACCGCGGTTCCTGATGGACAGTCTGCAGATTTGTATATAAAGAGTTTTGAAGCTAGACCGGTTTTTAGTGTATCTCTGGAAAAGAGGTCGGCCTTTAGTTCTAGCTTAGATAGCTTAGACTGAAGTTTAAAGATTGAAAGCAAAATCATTGATCTTGGGTACCGATTCGTTTTTTGATTGATTTCTTTTCCTCTAAAGCGAGCCGGAAGAGTCCTTGTTGAATTTCTTGAAAAAGAATGCAAATTTCTATCTATGCTCTCTTGACACAAGGTCATCATGTTCATTTATTGTCCAAGCTAGGCCTGAAGAATTTGTTCTAAGTACCTAGCTTGCAGGGGATGTTGAAGTGCAGCAACCAAGTGCCAGAAGATGCAGAGTGCACATCACAACAACATAGCATGCAACAACATCACACAACACCATTTCTACTCTAACTTGTGTTGTTAAGTTTGTTAGTTAGTTTTAGTTTGTTAAAAGTTTGTTGCTTAGTTAGTCTACATATACAAGTATAAATAAGTGTATAATTCACATTTTTGCATGTACGAGAAAATAAGAAAAAAGCTTTCACAAATATCCTCTCCTTTCTTCGATCTGGTTTTTCATTTCTGAATCTTCAATTCCACAATTCTAGGAGCAATTATTCAAATTACTTGCATGCAATAGAAGCTCAGCTCAAATCCCCGAAACTAACATTAGCTTTATAAAAAAAACATAAGCATTCATCGTACCTCAACTGATTCGAAGAGATATAGGTATATACAAATGCAAATAGATTCATTCTAGGCTTCTAACATACGAATATGCCTTTACTTCATCACTTGAAACTAAGCAAAGCAGATATTTTACGGAGAAGCCTTTTAACATTTTTTTTTAAACAAAAAACAAAAAAAAAATCACATGTATCATTTGAACCCTATTTTTTTTAGATTTTTGATATGCAAAGTTATTAGTAATTTCTTTTAATTTTTTTAATTCATTAATTCTCTCTTGACACGTAGTTTTTTTCTTTAAAATTTTGTTATTCGCTAAAAACGTAGAAATGATTCCTTTCTAAGATTGTGTTAAAGTTTCAATCCTTCTCTCATTTTGTGAAAAGATTGTTTACACATATGGCCTAAAGAGTGATTCTCAATTTATTCTCACCAGTTCCATCTTTTTGTTTATTACTCTTTTCATTTCAATTTATATGACACAAAATCTAAAAAAAATAATTGAATTTTATGATCAAAACAAATCTGAGATATTTTATACTTTATCTAAAAGTATAAATAATTATAATTTATCTTTTAAAACACTAAATAATTTTTGAAAAACTAATTTATTTATAGTACACCTAATATGAAAATTTCAAAAACATGGGGTTGGAACTAGGAATTGGAAGTAGCCACTGGTACTCTCTCTTCCAAATTGTGGCCCAAAAAGAATTTTGAAAAATAAAAGATAAAGCAAAAGAAAACAAATTACGTACTAATAGCTTTGAAATCCACGTGGCAAATACACATTTGTTACTTCAGTAGCACGTAGATCGCTATCTGGGTACTCATCTCTTCTCCAATCTCCATCGTTAAACATGAAATCTCAATCAACGGTCTGTATTCATTCTCAATGACTACACCGCCAAATATTTCAAATTTCCAAGCTTCCCGCCCTCCATCTCTCTGTATAAATTCTCCATTACCCATTTCTCAAATTCACCATTGCAGCACAACTCGAATATACATACAAAATGGCTCGTACTAAGCAAACTGCCCGCAAATCCACAGGTGGAAAGGCTCCACGTAAGCAGCTAGCCACCAAGGCTGCTAGAAAGTCAGCTCCGGCAACGGGAGGAGTGAAGAAGCCTCACCGTTTCAGGCCAGGAACAGTTGCTCTAAGAGAAATCAGGAAGTACCAGAAGTCTACTGAGTTGTTGATCAGGAAGCTTCCATTTCAGAGGCTGGTGAGGGAAATAGCACAGGATTTCAAAACAGATCTGAGGTTCCAAAGCAGTGCTGTTGCTGCTCTACAAGAGGCTGCTGAGGCATACCTCGTTGGGCTCTTTGAAGATACCAATCTCTGTGCAATCCACGCCAAGAGGGTTACGATCATGCCCAAGGACATTCAGCTTGCTAGGAGGATTCGTGGAGAAAGGGCTTAAGAAGAAGAAGCTTGTTATGATTAATATCAATTAGTGCCTATGTTTTTGGGATGCTAGGGTTAGTGATGTTAATCTTAATAGCTGATTTTAATTGAGTATATGTATACTGTTGATTTTCTAGTATTTTGGAACTGGTCAATGAAATTTGTACTTTTTGTTCAATTATATATTTGCCCTCACATCCGTGACTGATGATTGCCAATGCTTAAACATTATAGTATTGCAATAGTGATATGATGTTCTGTTGTTCTTACTTTATAGTAGTTGTGGCTTTCTAGTGCTGTATACTAGGAGCTTTCTATATTTTGTCACATTTGCACTAGATTTTTGATAGTATCTCTTGATTATTTTCATTAATAAAGATGTTTATATAATATACCATTTCTAAATATGAAAAATCTTATTCCTACCAGTGTTGTATATTAGGAGCTTTCTTTTCTTTGTCGCATTTTCATTTTTTGCTATGTATTGGTGCTGTGTATAGGTATTTAGAGGAACAAAAGCATTGATTACAAAAAATGTGGTAATGAATTATAATCATTTTGACACTTCCTGTGATATGATCACTTGACAATATTTGTTCAACATTGACTTAACAATCCTCTCTGGTGTAGGCATTGTTTAAACATTGCATTTCTTTTATAGTTGTTTGAAACTGAGATTGATTTGGATTTTTTTTTATCAAATGCTAGTGCTTATTACTAAATGCAAGAGGTGGGTTCATGGTTTTTTCCATGTTAGTCATCATATGTTGAACTTGACTGCATTTGAAATAGTAGCCATTTATTGAAATTTTCTGTTTGACTTTGGCTTCTGTCTAAATGAGTTGCGGTGCAGCTGCTGTTGTATTTAAACTGAGATTGGTCTATTGTGAGGCATCTCATCTTGTGCAAGTTTTAGGTAACTTTTCGGCTTTGCTAGCCTGAGTTGTGAATGTGTAGTTGGATCCTGTTACCTACTGCTTATCAATTACAGTTTACAGCTTTGTTAAATGAATTAGATGGAATTCTTGGTTATAGGATCAATATTCAACTTCTGCTAGAGAAATTATTTCTGGCCTGAACTTGTGAACTGAAGCTTGCCATTAAGCATTGTGATCTGATTGATAAGAATGCCAAATCGAATTGATTCGTCGAGGAAGAGCTTAGGAAGGTGTTGGGTCATGGGGTTATACTATGGAATAATAAAAGCAAGCGATGAAGTAAAATCGACATGCTTGAAACAAGCAAATGTCGTTAACAATGTCGTCCTTCTTTTTACAATCTTACAAAATAATACAAAAGGAATAAAAAAGTTTAAGTCGCAGATGACTTATGCCTGAAAAATTTAACTAAGTAGATATAGAAAACATCTCATTATAATTGCTTAAATAAAGAACTAATCTAGAATCTAGGCTTGGTCATCCGGGAGTCCCAGTCTTTAATTTCTTAGAGGCAACAATTTCATTACTTGTAATAGAAAGCTTGCCCAAAATTGTATTTCTTGTTCTTTAGGCAAGCATATTCGTCCTCTGTTTAAACCATCTACTAGTGTTACTTTTGCTCCCTTTGATATTATACATGTCGATTTATGGACGTCTTCTATCTCTAGTTCTTTCAGTCATAAATATTATCTTGTGTTGCTTGATGATTTTTCACACTATGTTTGGTTATACCCTCTTAAATTTTAATCGGAAGTGTTTGCCAAATTTCTTGAGTTTCACAAGTTCATTTAAACACAATTTGAAAAAGACGTAAAATCATTGCAGTGCGATAATGGTCGTGAATTCAACAACTCTATGTTTCACCGTTTTTGTACCAATAATGGCATGATTTTCCGTTTCTCCCGCCCTCACACCTCATCACAAAACGGTAAAGCTGAAAGAATCATACGCACCATTAACAACATGATTCGCACCCTATTGATTCACCTCCCTCCATCATTCTGGGTCTATGATGCTAAAATGTCAGAATACGTTCTAAATATTCTCCCTACTAGCACTCTTCACAATATGACCCCTACCGAAATCCTCTACCATAGAGTCCCCTCCTATGATCATCTACGAATTTTCGATTATGCATGCTATCGACCTTAGCTCTACCGCCCCTCATGGCTCGCTCACAGTCCACTCCATGTGTCTTCCTAGGATTCCCGCCAAACCATAGGGGCTATATATGCTATGACTTGTCGACTCGTCAAATCCACATCTCTCGTCACGTCACATTCGACGAGACCATATTCCCGTTTTCGAATATTCAAAAATTCCAAAAATCGGATTACTCATTCCTTGACGAGCCTGCCATCTCTCCCATCCTCCTCGAACAACTCGCTTCTTCTGTCCGTCGCCGTGGTAGCGCACGCAGGCGCGCGTCGCCAAATGTCGAGAAGGCATGCGCGGTAGCGCGCCAGCGCCGACGACTTCTCCCCACACTCTCGCGTCGAATTTACCCCCCGTCTCAGACCCCACTCAGCCACCCACTGTGCCTACTCATCCAATGGAAACTCGTTCAAAGCATGAAATCTTCAAACCCAAAATAGATTTCAACTTGTCTGCCCAAACCATCTCTCCACTTCCAAAGAACCCAAAATTGGCCAAACAAGACCCTAATTGGAATGCAACTATGTATGAGGAATTCAATGCTTTGACTAAACAACACACGTGGGATCTAGTATCTAGACCTGAGGGGGTGAATGTAATTCGTTGTATGTAGATTTTTCGTCACAAGTTCAGAGACAATGGGGATCTTGAGAGGTATAAGGCCCGTCTTGTGGATAATGACACAAATCAGCAGGAGGGCATTGATTGTGGAGATACCTTCAGCCCGGTTGTCAAACCGGCTACCATTCGCAGAGTTTTGAGCATTGCCATGGGCAAACACTGGCCGATCCATCAACTTGATGTGAAGAATGCATTCTTACATGTGGACCTGAGAGAAACAGTGTACATGCATCAACCGCCTGGGTTCACCCATCCAGCAGTTCCTCACTATGTGTGTCGTCTCCGTAAGTCACTATATGGCCTGAAACAGGCCCCCCGTGCGTGGTATGATCGCTTTGTCAGGTATATCTTGCAGATTGAGTTTGTATGCAGCAAGAGTGATACATCACTCTTCATTTTTCATCGAGGTAGTAGCATCGCTACTTATTACTATCGTGGATGATATTGTTACGCCTCGCCGGATAGATTGAAAAATGAGATTATTGTCTTGCTTAAGTCCGAATTTGCAATGACTGATTTGGGAAAGCTGAGTTATTTCTTGGGGATATCAGTGACCAGGTCTGCCAATCACATGTTCTTGTGTCAGCGTAAGTATGTAGAGGAGATAGTGTACATGGCTAAAATGGCGAATTGCAAAGTTATGTCTACTCCAGTCGATTCAAAATCTAAGCTCAGTGTTATGGATGATGCACCAATCTCCGATCCTACTCTGTATAGGAGTCTTGCAGGTGCACTTCGATGGCGTAACTGCAGCGAGAAAAACCCTAGAATTTTTACCAGCGGCGCCTCCGGGCATCTCGCGACGCCTCTCTCTACCCAAATTCTTGGGTTTTCTTCTCCATTCCTCTATTATCTAAATGGATACTCAGGATTCTTCCGCTGTCCTTGACGCATCTTCCTCCACAAATCCACCACCAAGTCATCACCCCTTTTTCATTCCGCCCTAACTGTTTCCAACATCAAGAACCATATCCATATCCTTCTTGATCAAGAAAACAATCAGTATTCTCTCTGGGTTGATCTGTTTCGCAATCATGCATGTCTCTATAACTTGCTTGATCATATTGATGACAAAATTCTGTGCCCTCAAGAGGTTGATGATTCTACTTGGCGTCGTCTAGACGCTGGCGTCAAACATTGGATATATGGTAGTATCTCTCAGGATCTGCTCCTTACTATCATAAAATCTGACTCCACAGCCCTTGACTTGTGAATCGTTTGGAGGAAATTTTTCAGGACAACAAGCACACTCGTGTCGTGTATTTGGAAGAACAATTCAACAAAACACGTCTTGAAAACTTCTCTAATGTTTCTGAGTACTGCAAGCAACTTAAACTTCTAGCGGATCAACTCTCCAACGTCGGCACGCCTGTTACTGACGCTAAAAAGGTGCTCCAAATGATTGTAGGCCTTACTAAGGGCGAATATGATACTTTGGCCACCATGATCCAACAGGCAGATCCACTACCAAGTTTTAACAAAGCTCGCTCACAATTGTTGCTCTAAGAAACCCGTCTTGCTAAGCAAGATGAGAACGCCCAACAGGTGTTAACTGTCGACTCGCAACCCCAAGTTCAGACTCCATCGAAAAACTCCCAACAGCGGCAGGGCCGCGGCGGCAAGAGTGGAAAAGGCCGCGGCGATAGAGGAGGTCGTGGTCATGGCAAGGGTCGCGGTCAACAGAACCAGCGGCAGCCAGCGAGGATCGCAGAACAACCGGCGCGGCTCGCCGGCCGATTCGTCTCTGGCGCGCCAGCGCCTCCGTATAAGCGCGCGCGCCCTCTGAGACATGGCGCCCGATGAGGCCGCGGCGCCCCAGTCCAAAGTCGCGGCGCAAGGTCCATTCCAGTACCAACAACCCTACAATCCGTATTCTTACCCCGGTTTGTTGGGCCCCGCTCCAGCCTCGCAGCAGGCCCACTTCATGCAGGGTCAGGTCCCGCAGCCCTACTCTGGCATGACACCCATTGAGTTAGGTCAGACGTTCAGCACCCTCTCTATGCAATGACAATACTTGGTACATGGACTCAGGCGCCATATCTCACGTCACCCAATCTGTAGGTACTATTCATAAACTGTTTAGTTTAAAGCATCCTCAATATGTTACAGTTGGTAGTGGACAACGCATTCTAGTTAAAGGTTATAGTACCTCATACACACAATCTCCTTATCCACCCCTCTCCTTCAAATATTTAAACCCTATATAAAGGGATTAGTTGCTTTTCTTTAACTTACCAATTCACTATCAATAATATTCTTATTCTCTTTTCTTTACTCTTGTTATTGCCTTATAAGAATTCATAAATTATATGAATTCTAACATGGTATCAGAGAGAATAAAATAATATTAATTTTAAATTAATATTATTTTAAATTATTAGTCGGTTCTACCGCCTATTATATAAATTCTCGCATTATGATATTGGTCGGTTCTACCGCCTATTACATAATTATTGCATTATAATATTGGTCGGTTCTACCGCCTATCTTGGTTTCGCTATTTGTGTTCATTCTTGTTAAATCTAGGTTCTTGTTTTGATCGGTTCCACCACTTCCGCATTTTGATTGGTGAGATTGAGATTGTTGCTTGTTATTTGAGATTTTTCTATTTAAATTGTTTTCGATGACTGGAGGTGACGATTCATTACAATCTATTGGTGTTCGTTTAGATGGAAAAAATTATTCATATTGGAGTTATGTAATGATAATTTTTTTGAAGGGTAAGGGACTTTGGGACTATATTTCTGAAAAAGTCAAATGTCCTAAAATTGAAGATGAAAAATTTGATGAATTATTTCGTATTTGGAAAACCAGTAATTCAATGATTATCACTTGGATCAATAACTCTGTTGAACAAAGAATTGGTGTCCAATTGGCTAAGTTCAAAAATGCTAAAGAGATTTGAGATTATTTGTCAAGATTGTTTGTGCAGAATAATTTTGTTGTTAAATATCAATTACAATATGAAATTCGTGCACTAGTACGGAATGATTTGAGTATTCAAGATTTTTTTTGTGCAATGACTACTCTTTGGGATCAATTAGCTTTGACGGAATATATTGAATTACAAACATGTGGTGCTTATATTAAATGTAGAGATGAAGACCGTCTTGTTCAGCTATTGATGGGTCTTCACCCAAAATTTGAAAATTATCGTTCAGGCCTTTTGCACCGCAAAACCTTACCATCTGTTGAAGATGTGGTAAATGAACTCATGGCCGAAGAAACTTGTTTGAAGACTCTAAACGGGGTGCATACTACTTCTACCTCCCTCTTTACAGCTTCTCCATCTACATCAGTCTTTGCAGCTCCTACACACCATTATAAAACATCTTCTATAGGTAATTGTAATTATTGCAAGGAACCAGGACACTAGAAATATCAATGTCCTGAGCTACGAAATGCGTTAGGTTGGAGGCCTCAAGGTTGAAAGCATCCACAGTCAAGGTCACAAGGACGAAAGCCTCCACAACAATATCATAGCGAGCAACAAAAGTCATACTCTGGGGGTCAATCTCAGAACTCATATCCACATATTCAGGCTGTCTTTGTGCCCTCTATTGATCACTCAGCTTCAAGAACTCATGTGAGTCCCAGTACTGATTCTATAGCTGATCAGTTTAAGAAGTTCCTCACCTTCCAGCAGTTTCAAAGTAATCCACAGTCTTATGCTCTTTCTGCTCCTTCTGGTTCATCACTATTTGGTTCAGGTATCAATTCGTCTTCTTGGTTTTTGGACTCTGGAGCTGAAAATCATATGTTTCTGATTCTTCTACTTTTATATCTACGTCTTGTGACCCCCCCATCCACTTCTGTTGTGACTGCTGATGGCACACCTATGTCATTGACATGCATTGGTACATTCATACATACACTATATCTTTACCTGATGTTTATTGCATTCCAAATTACATATGAATCTTACTTCTGCTAATCAAATATGTGACTCTCGCTGTTTTATTGGCATTTTCCCCAATTCTTGTTATGTGCATGATCTAAAATTCAAGAGAGTGATTGGGACATGGCGTAGGAAGGAGAAAGGTCTATATGTATTGGATGAGCTACATCTTCCTACTCATGAAGCGGTTATGCCTGTTAATTTGTCTTCTTTCCATTTGACGTCTTTTTCTTCGAAATTATATTTGTGGCACTCTAGACTCGGTCATATATCAGACTCTCGCCTAAATTTTATATGTACTTCTGTTATTCTTGGTGATTTACAATCCGATAATATTTCTGACTGTAGTGGATGTAAACTTTAGAAAAATTTCCGCTTTGCCTTTTAATCTCAGTACTTCTACTTCTTCTGCACCATTTGATCTAGTTCATTCTGATGTTAGGGGGCCGACACCTATCCCTACTAAGGAGGGCTCCAGATATTATGTTTCTTTTATTAATGATTATACTCGTTATTGTTGGGTTTATTTACTAAAACGACGTTCTGATCCTGTTCATATTATACTGAGTTTCACTCCTATGTGAAAACTCAACATTCTGCCACTATTAAATGTTTTTGAGCTGATTTAGGGGGTGAATATACTAGTGGAGATCTTTCTAGTATTTTCAAAGCTGATGGTACAATACATCAATCTTCTTGTACTGATACCCCACAACAAAATGGGATAGCTGAGAGAAAGCATAGGCATATGATTGAGACCGCACGATCTATGCTTTTGTCCGCTAGTGTTCCTAGCGAATTTTGGGGAGAAGCTATCCTAACATCTGTTTATCTTATTAATAGGATTCTTACCTCTCATAATTCTGGGATTTCTCCGTATGTTAGACTATTTGGTCACACCCCACTGTATTCCCATTTGAGAGTTTTTGGCTCAACATGTTTTGTTCTGCGTCCACATGCAAAGCGTACTAAGTTATCATCTCGTGTCGCTATTTGTGTTTTTTTATATGGGGTTGGGCAAAAAGGTTATCATTGTCATGATCCATTTTCTGAAAAATTGTATGTTTCTCGTAATATTTCCTTTATTGAGCATGTTCCTTTCTTCTCCATTCCATCTACTTCACATGACATATCAAAATCTGACTTTTTTGATATTGATCCTTTTACTACTGATTGTCCATCTGATTTTACATTTATATCGTCTATTCCTTCTCAGTCTTTTGGCAGGTCCCATGATATTGATACTCACACCCTCTTACGACTGGTCCAAAACCTCTTGTAATTGCAGATCCAGATCCACCTCGTTATCCTAAACGCACTACTCGATCTACCCAGATATCCGATTATGATTATTCTTGTTATTCTCCATCATTCGCCTCTTTTTTAGTTTCTATTAATTCTCTTTGTGAGCCTACCTCTTACTCTGAGGCAGCTCGTGATCCTCTTTGGCAAAAGACTATGAGTGAGGAATTGTCTGCTTTGGACATAATTGGTACTTGGGATTTGGTTTCTCTACCATCTAGTAAGAAAACTATTGGTTCTCGATTGGTGTACAAGATTAAAACCAAGTCAGATGGTTCTATTGAACGATATAAAGCTCGTTTGGTTGCAAATGGCTTTACGCAAGAGTATGGTATGTATTATGAGGAGACTTTTGCACCTGTTGCAAAAATGACATATGTTTGGGTTCTTATTGCAGTAGTCTCTGTTCGTAATTGACATATTTCACAAATGAATGTTAAAAATGCCTTTTGAATGGGGATCTTCAAGAGGAAGTCTACATGGTCCCTCCATCTGATGTAACACATAATCAAGTATGCAGACTTAAGAAGGCTTTGTATGGTCTCAAACAAGCCCCAAAAGCTTAGTTCGACAAGTTTTTCACTGTAGTATCTTCTCTTGAGTTTATTTCCAGCTTTCAAGATTCGGCGTTATTTGTTAAATCGTCCCCGACAGGTCATATTTTGCTTTTGTTGTATGTTGATGATATGATCATTATAGGTGATGATATTGATGGTATCACAAACCTAAAATCCAATTTGTCTCGTCGCTTTGAGATGAAAGATTTAGGTCATCTACGTTACTTTTTAGGCATTGAGGTAGCTTATTCTGAGAAGGGGTATCTTCTCTCTCAGTCTAAGTACGCAAGTACGCTGCAGATATTCTTGAGCGGGCTCGTCTCACAGATACTCGTATTGTTGACTCTCCTCTTGAGGTCAATGTTCGTTATACCCCTACTGACGGGGATCCTCTTCCTGATCCCACTTTATATCGTTCAGTTGTAGGTAGCCTGGTGTACCTTACCATTACTTGCCTGACATTGCATATGTTGTTCATATTGTCAGTCAGTTTGTTTGTTCTCCTACATATGTACATTGAGTTGCGGTTATGCGTATTCTTCGCTATCTCCGGGGAACGGTTTATCAAAGTCTCTTGTTTCCATCAACCTCATCATTAGAGCTTCGTGCATTTTCTGATGTAGATTGGGCTAGTAACCCGACTAATCGGAAATCCACTACTGGTTATTGTGTATTTTTAGGAGATTCACTCATTTCATGAAAAAGTAAGAAACAAGATGTTGTTTCTCGCTCTTCAACCGAGGCAGAGTATCATGTTATGGCTTCTACTACGTGTGAGATTGTATGGTTACGTTGGTTATTGACTGATATGGGTGTCTCTATTTCCTCACCGACACCGATGTACTGCGATAATAAAAGTTCTATTCAGATTGCACACAATACAATTTTTCATGAACGTACCAAGCATATTGAGATTGATTGTCATATTATTCGATATCATCTTCAACAAGGTACTCTATCCTTGTCATTTGTCTCATCTTCGATGCAACTTGCAGATTTCTTCACAAAGACACATACCTTACAACGTCACCGGTTCTTTCTTGGCAAACTCTCGATGTTTCTCTACACTATCACGAGCTTGAGAGGGGATGTTAACATTGTGGATTTGTCCCACACCGGACAAGAGTACATTATGTCTTATTATTAAACCCTATATAAAGAGATGTAGTTGTTTTTCTTTAACTTACCAATTCACTATCAATAATATTCTTATTCTTTTTTCTTTACTCTTGTTATTACCTTATAAGGATTCATAAATTATATGAATTCTAACATAAAGTTTTACCAAATACAACAAAGTTCAATTAAAAGGAACTTTGCTAGAAACTTTCAAAGTTTTTAATTTCTAAACTTACTCTGGTTTTCTTCTGCTTAATCTATCCAAAAGGACTGAAAATTAGCAGGGTTTGACTTGTTGAAACAAAAGGATAAAGTCTCAAATCAGGGTGCAGTGGAGAAATAAGCAAGGTACAAAGTGTAAGAGGAAGACTAACACTTGGTTTGACTGAGAATGCACTCTTGGTTACTAAAAACTACAACAGGGAGAAGAAATACCAGATACGATGATGTAATTCTTCAAGTTTGCCTTTTCTACTGTGTTTGAAATCCTATCATAGGTATGTGGCTCAAAATGTCACCTTGTTGGTGGTTCTACCAGTTGGTAATGGGTCACAAAGTCAATGCAGGTTAACTGATCATGAACATTGAATATTCTCAGGTGTTGAGTGGAAAATGACTCATCACAAATTAAATATTTTCTTTTTCACAATAGCAAGTACAGAAGTTGACACAGAAATATATGTTGTTTGAATAAAAGAATACTGAGTACCATAAGAGACACTATTTGACACAAGTGGCATTGCAAATATTGAATTGTACATGTTAATTGTTTGACATCTCATTATTTAGTCAATCAAGGTGTGCATATAGCAGCGATTGGGTAGGTCCATAACTTCACTCTTGAAAAATAACATCAACATTGTTCAAAGCATAAGGCAAAATTTATCACAGAGAACTCTGAAAAGTGCCCTAAAAGGTTTTAGCATTGCAAACAGCTAGGTAAAACAGAAAGCAAGTAAAAAATTAGCATATTGTTAACACTCAAAAATAATTTAAGTATTTAGCCGAAGTCGAATGAGCCGAATTTACTCCTAACCCTCGACGACAAGAGCTCCATCGGCTACTAAGGCATCTTAGTCGAATCTATCAGACTGGGACCCACTCAATGCAAACGCCTCAACAACCAAGTCAAAAGGGTTTCCAGACCCCCAAAAGTAGTAACGACCAACAACAGCTAAATGGAAGGGCCATTATCCGAGTAAGAGGAGAGAGGGCAAGAAAATCGGCACCACCTCCCCCATAGTCAGTCGTGGTACTTAGTGGATTATTTGACGGCCAACATGGGGGGCACGTTTTGTACAGTTTTTTTCTCTTTTTGTACTATAAATACTCATTCTTTGTACAGATTAGACACACACAATCCAAATCAAATCAAATCTTTTATCTTCCTTTACTTTTTCTTTACTTTACTCGGCTGTATTCATGCTTTCTTACCCGTTAGTTTAATCACACCACCATCCTAACACTTTCTGAAATAGTTGGGGAATCCATTACTGGAAATTAGAGTTCTGTTTTCAGCCCAAATTGCTTGAGTTAAGGAATCAATTTGTCTTGCGATTTCATATAAAACAACATGAGCAAAACATCGAGGCGAGAACAAATTTGGTATGCCCAATGGGACCATAGGTAAATTAATAGCGAAGTTTGATTCTCCAGGTCAAGATCATTCTTGGCGTATGCGCATAAGGTCCGGTAAGAAAATGAACCTCGAGTCCAGTCCACATCCTAGACAAAATCCTCTCAGAAGGAACAACAAACCGACACCCTCTTCGGGTATGCCTACATCGATGGATATCCCTCCACTTCCTCCATCAACCCAAGTAGTGGAATACTCTGGTCAATCTGAAGGTACAACCATAATGATCACGTCTTTTATTAGACAATAAATTAACTCGGGCATTCACGACATTATGTACCAAGTTTCTAAACAATTGCCTGACATTGTGAAGCTGATGGTGCATAATGAGGTTCAGCAGGCAAGGGAGATGGAAGCCAACCGAATGCACCCCGGGGAATATTCGGCTAGTTCTGCCATCCCTTTGGCGAGTGGTGTTGTTCATCATGAGACTGTGACTCCCGGTATTATTCCTCAACCGCATGTGCATCAGCCAGTACCTACTCAGGTACATCCGATAGCACACCTAGGAACACAAGCCCAATCGTCTGGCAACCATCACATTGCATGGTCGCCGCCGAATCTTTGGGGGCAAAGTGTGCCGCATGACCAAGCGAGTCTGCAGTATAGGCAGATCAACATGGCCTGGAGACTAGTTCGGGCTTACTTTGAATTGTCGTCCGTCATGCCGTAGGTTTTCACGAACAACCCTACAATGCATGCGAACAATGTTAGCCAGTCGAATTGCCAGCCGCTGGCTCCTGGCTATGACTTAGCCCGGCTATCTGGTGACGCTGTTTACGGTAGGTTACCATTCCAGCAGTCATTGTTGGTACTCAATCCATACCTTCCAGAAGGCGTAAACTTTCTTAGGACGGCTGACGCCCGAGGAGAGCAGCTGTGGAACTCTGTTCCACCTTATCCTCAGGTTCCGTTAGCCGTTCCAGGAGCTCAGGTTGCGGGCTTTGGTGGCCATTCCCAACAACAGCAATGGGGCATCACCCCACCTATTGGTAATGGACATCAGCCCACCTACAACCTTCAAAACCCTGTCCAACAAGAGACATAATAGAGGCCGCCAATGCAGAACGCCTACCAGCCGAATCCAGTTGAGAATCGACAGGGGACGTCGCAACTGATAAACCCGGAGATTATTGCCAATACCATGCAGAGGTACTTCGACATCCGACTGAAACTCTTGGACATGCATGTCTACAAGAAGCCCTACCATGATTGAGTAGATCAGATAACAACTTTGCCGAGGGGCTTCAAAACACCAGAATTTGTCATCTTTTCTGGCGATGATGGCAAATTCACTATCGAGCACGTCGGTAGATTTACTGCCCAATGCGGCGAAGCTGACCAGAATGAGTACCACAAGTTGCAGTTATTCCCTCTCTCTCTAACGGGAACAACCTTCGCATGTTATTCTATCTTTGGCTCAGAATTTCGTGCAAAGTTGGGCCGACATGGAAGGATGCTTCCATGATAGGTTCTATTGGCCCCAACCTCAGGTTACCGTGACTGATCTAACGAATCTCAAGCAGGTCGATGAATCAACTGCCAATTTTATCGAGAGATTCAGAAAGAAGGTTGGGAAATGCATTGTACACTTCCCCGAATCTGAGTGCACACACATGATAATCAATAATATGCACCCTCAGTTGAAGGAGAAGTTGGTGGAACAATCCTGCTCTGACCTAAGCTAGTTAGCCGAAAAGGCTAGCCAAATAAAGCAATACGTCCAGAAAAATGAGCGAAGGAGAACCAACCGAAATCGAGGCTCTCACTTGGTATCCATCATAAAAGAGTAATTCCAAGTTAAACTTTGAAACACCTACAACAAATGAAATAGGAAAGAAAGGGAAAATGAAATCTTTAAAACTATGATATTCCAAGAACAACAATATTGAAGGATTAAAAATGAAACTAAAATGATAAAATTAGTTCTTCTTTTAGTTGATGCTTGGATCTCTATTATTTAGCAGCACTAGTAAAATAACAATAACAAATGAATGAAAGTAGCAGTTTGATTAGTTTCAGATTGATTAGTTTTATGTATGCCAAAGCCTCATCACAAAATAGTGTTTCGCTCTTCAATTATTGGCAAATATGCACACAGTCAAGACTTGCCATTTTGAAGAAGAAAAAAAACTAAGGGTTTCACTAATTAAATCTAAAAGACTAGCAGTTTAGACACTCCAATTGAAATGAGTCATCAAATTTATTTGACCAGCAGTTTACGAAAATACTTAATAGTATGCACACAACTGTAGAGATTTTTTGTTGAAACATTTTGATGAAATGTCCAGCCCAATAGTCCAGTCCAACATTATCAAGCCCAACAGATCACAAGCACAATCCACAAGCCCACCACCAAATCAACATTCTACTAATTAACTTTTCTAGAAGTTTCTTTACTAGTAGTGCTATTTGCCTTTGTTCTGTTATGTAGTGTATGGTGAGTTGGTTCACAAAATAATATACAGAAAATAAAATAGAAAAGCTTTCTCAAAATGCTCTCCCCCTGTTCCTTCACTTCGTCTTCTTCGCAAAGCTCATCTTAAGCATGTTGACTGCTGTTTGATCCATAAACTGGATCAAACATGCAAGTTGAGAATTGTTTACTTTAACATGGTATCAAAGCAAGTGTACTGAATTAGAATCCACGCGATCAATTTTTTTTTGAAGCCATCGGTCTCATCAACTTCTGATTCTGCAATTTTTTTTCTATCAACAAATTTTTTTTCATTCTCATCTTCATATGGCCCCTGTCATGCCAGTGAATGCGGAGGAAACTCCAAATTTTTCTTCAATTCCATTAGATCATAATCACCCACTGTTTTTGAGCGGATCCGACTCAGCCGGTGGTTTGCACATCGAAATACAGTTAATAGGCATGGAGAATTACACCTTGTGGAGTAGAATGATGCGTTTGAACTTGCTGACTAAGAACAAAATAGGATTTATTGAAGGTTCGGTTAAACGAGGTACCTATGGCGCTGATTTGACTCAACAATGGGATCGATGTGATGCGATGGTCATGTCTTGGATAATAAGAAATGTGAACAAAAATCTACTTAGCGGAATTTTGTACAAATCCTCTGCTTCTGCTGTTTGGAAAGACTTACGTGAGCGATTTGATAAGATAAACCTATCTCGTGTTTATCAACTACGAAAAGAATTAGCGATGCTTCATCAAGGTGTATCCCCTGTGGCGACCTATTATTCTAGACTGCAGGACATATGGGATGAAGTTGATTCCATAGTTCGATTCGATTTGTGATTGCTCGAGCCACTGGAATATGTTCTCCACCAGGCATCGGAGGCTTGAGTTTTTAATGGGGTTAAGCAGCGGATATAATCGGGTTAGAGTCATATTCTTCTCATGCACTGTTCAATGTGAACTGGGCTTATGCGATGGTTGCACAAGATGAAAGTCAGAGGCTACTCAATGGGAAATATACAGGGAATGAATTTTCTGAACATTCAGCTATGCTCAGTAGGGCTTCCAATTCACAGAATTACAAATCGAAGTCATATTGTGATTTCTGTAAAGTAAAGGGACATCATCGGGAGATATGTTACAAGTTACTTTACTTCTGTGACTATTGCAAAAAGAATGGTCATGTTAAAGAGAAATGTTTCAAACTCAATGGTTACCCCGATGACAACAATAATAGGAACAGGAAGACAGCAAATGTAGCCATGGCTGGGGAACAACAGGACAAGGGCCTTCAGCTTTCTCAGGAGCAGCATGAACAGCTGCAGAGCATGCTGAGATCCTGTCCAGAGAAGTATCAGCAATTGGTCACTCTGCTTAACCATCAAGATGGTCGACCTTATGGTAATACTTCAAATTCTAAAGCTCACATGGCAGGTATTCCTACTCCTAAGGATACTTTTAGTTGGATTGTTGATTCTGGAGCAACTAACCATATGGTCACTGATAAAAAGTTGATTGATCAACCTGAGATTACAGACAATACAGGTTATGTACAGCTGCCTACAGGTGATAAGGCAACAATCACACAGACTGGTAGTAGCAAGTTAAATGGAGGTGATACAATTAAGAATGTTCTCTGTATACCCAGTTTCAACTTGACTTCATGCATTTGAGATTGACCAGAACTACATTGCACTGTCAAGTTCTTTCCTGATTTCTTTGTTTTACAGGATCTCCTCACTGGGAAGGTGAAGGAGATTGGTAGATAAATAGATGGCCTCTACATACTGCGATGCGGAAGAGGGTCACGGGACAGTCTATTCAACCCACGATGGAGAGATCAGCGGATCTCTGCGCAGAGGATGGGCCATGTTCCAATGTCCATGCTTAGGAAGATAGATGAGTTTCATAATAAGTCCATGTTTACATTAAAACACTGTGACATATGTCCTAGGGCTAGACAGACTAGGAAACTTTTCCCTACTAGCATAAGCGAGCGAATGTCTTTTCAACTTATGCACTTGATGTATGGGGGCCTTATAAGGTTCTACTCATAGTGGCATGAGATATTTCTTATGATTGTAGATGATTTTCCGGATGGACTTGGGTTTTTTCTATGTGTCAATGCGGTGTCTACTATCCTCAAGCACTTGTTTGCAGAAATCAAAACTCAATTCAACAAGTTTGTTAAGTGTGTAAGGACTGATAATGGGACAGAATTCTTTAACTCTGCCTGTTCTGAGTTGTTTAGTCAACTAGGTATCATCCATCAAAGTTCCTGTGTCTATACCCCTCAGCAGAATGGGGTGGTTGAAAGAAAGCAGAACCATCTTAGAGATTGCTAGAGCAATCAAGTTCGAGGCACTTACCAAGTGAGTTACGGGAATGCATTAAAGCGTGATGTATATCATTAACAGAGTACCTTCTGTGGTGATTGGAAATATATCACCTTATGAGAAATTGTTCAACAAACCCCCATCCTTAGCTCACATGAGAGTTATAGGGTGTCTATGTTATGCAACACATCCAATGAGGAAGGACAAGTTTGATAGTAGAGTGACCAAGGCAGTTCTGCTTGGATATGCCACTAATCAGAAAGGCTATAGGTTATTGGCATTGGATAGCATGAGTGCCTTTGTATGCAGAGATGTCAACTTTCATGAAGATATCTTTCCATTTGAGACAGCCAAGGTAGCTGAAAAGAGTGATGGATCATTACAGACGATGCTTACGAAGGGGACTGATGCAGATGAAGCTCTTGGAGACACTTCGGCGATGCGCCACAATTATTTACTCTTGAAGAGTTTCTTGATATTGATCACGGTATTACGAAGGGGACGATGCAGATGACATTATTCAGACATCAGGAGGACCTCCTAGTCCTTCTTCCTACTCAGATGCCATTACGAACACGTATACGGGGAGAATCGAGGAATCACAGATTCTGACTTGGAGATCATCGGTGAGAGACCACCAACATGGATGAAAGACTTTGTCTCACATTCAGACACTGTCAAGTACCCATTGTCCAATTACATCAGTTATGCAGGCCTGTCCTTGTCTTACCAAAGTTGTGTAGCAAAGCTATCTGAGGATCATGAACCACATAGCTATTACGGCGGCGGAGAGCAGGAGGTGGGACAGATGCCATGGCAGAGATTAAAGCCCTGGAGGATAATAATACTTGGAACATAGTAGATTTGCCTCCTGGGAAGAAGGCTATTGGCTGCAAATGGGTGTACAAGATCAAGTATAGAGCCAATGGTGAGATAGAGAGGTTCAAGGCAAGATTGGTTGCCAAAGGTTATAACCAAAGGGAAGGCATAGACTATCAAGACACATTTTCACCTGTGGTGAAAATGGTCATTATGAGTTGTTGTCTCGATTCTTTGCGACAAAGAAATTTGGAATATACTGACAGATGGATGTATTCAATGCATTTTTGCAAGGAGATTTACATGAGGAAGTCTACATGTGTATCCCACAGGGGATGGTGCATAAACAGGGAAAGGTTTGCAAGCTGGCCCGATCACTCTATGGCCTGAAACAGGCCTCAAGACAATGGAACATCAAACTTATCACTGCATTAGTGTCTGCTGGTTTTCATCAGAGTCCTCTGGACCATTCTCTTCTCACAAAGAAAGTGGATGGCAAGATAGTGGTAATATTAGTGTATGTGGATGATTTGCTTATCACAGGAGATGATGATCTGTTGATTGTAGAGACCAAGACTACACTGCAGAAACACTTCAAAATCAAAGACCTGGGTGACTTGAGGTATTTCCTGGGCTTTGAGTTTGCTAGAAACAAGAGTGGGATAGCTATGCATCAACGTAAGTATTCTATGGGCGGTGGTGACATGGGTGGCGGCCAACCAGCAGGATCTCCTATGGAGTGGAATTCCAAATTAACATCTCATATGTATGATAAGCAACTGCAGGACAAGGCAGGGGATTCAGGTGGTTCTCCTGATCCTCTTATGATCAATCCTTCTGAGTATCGACGACTGATTGGAAGGCTATTATACTTGACCAACACGAGACCAGATATAGCATTCGCAGTTCAGAATCTCAGCCAATTTATGCAAACACCCAAGACTTCTCATATGATAGCAGCTGAAAGGGTGGTCGAATCGTCAACAGCGCGAGATTGGGCATTTTTATGCCAGCTGTTGATTCTGGAACCTTGACTGCTTATTGCGATGCAGATTGGGCCTCATGTCTTCACACAAGGAGGTCAGTTACAGGGTATATGGTATTCTTTGGTGCCTCCCTTATCTCTTGGAAGTCAAAGAAACAACATACCATTTCGCGAAGCTCGGCTGAGGCAGAATATAGAAGCATGGCATCTGTGGTTTCTGAGATTGTTTGGATCTCTGGGCTATTTGATGAACTGAATACAACAGTCCAACTGCCTGTTCCTATTTATAGTGATAGCAAGCCGGCCATCCAAATTGCATCAAATCCTGTTTTCCACGAGCGCACAAAACACATCGACATAGATTGTCATTTCATTCGGGAAAAAGTCCAACGAGGTTTGATATCTCCACTGTATATTCACACAGAAAATCAGCCTGCGGACTTGCTTACTAAAGGCCTGTTGCAGGGGCAACATGCTCATTTGTTGTCCAAGCTAGGCGTCAAAAATTTGTTCTTAGCACCTAGCTTGCGGGGGGATGATGAAATGTCCAGCCCAATAGTCCAGTCCAACATTATCAAGCCCAACAGATCACAAGCACGGTCCACAAGCCCACCACCAAATCAACATTCTACTAATTAACTTTTCTAGAAGTTTCTTTACTAGTAGTGCTATTTGCCTTTGTTCTGTTATGTAGTGTATGGTGAGTTGGTTCACAAAATAATATACAGAAAATAAAATAGAAAAGCTTTCTCAAAATGCTCTCCCCCTGTTCCTTCACTTCGTCTTCTTCGCAAAGCTCATCTTAAGCATGTTGACTGCTGTTTGATCCATAAACTGGATCAAACATGCAAGTTGAGAATTGTTTACTTTAACACATTTAGGCAATTTCAAAGTCTCAATAGGGAAAATTCTAAAAAATGCACAAGAAGATGTTGCACCGAAGTTGTTGACAAGAATTCAGTGATACAAATCTATATAGTAGCATAAGAGAGGCAAAACAGTGCGACAAAACTCAACTATCTACTAATCTTCTATTCTAATCCTCGACCTCAAAATCTTTCTATCTAGGATCATGTCCTCAATCGAGTCATATCTTATCTAATCACCTCACCTCTCTCCAGTTCTTTCTTCATAATTAAATCACAACAAGCAATATTGTAAGCTCAAAAGGAAGTACACTACTCTAGGCTCGTTATCGTAAGAAATACTGCAGCCATTTTACCTTATTGGAAAGAGAACTACTCCAGGCACTTTGATGAGTTGACTCCTAACTAAAATGGAATTCCCTTGGCCATTTTTCTAGCAGATGTTGTAAATCGAGCAATTTCCAAGCTTAAGAAAATGGAGCAAACAAACAGCAAGCAAAAGCATTAATCTTTAAATTTAAAAGCACAGCAAGCAAAAGCATTCATCTGTAGATTCAAAAGCTGATGGACTAAGAAAGTTAATTAGGAATATTTTAAAGGACTTGCCAAAAGTAAAAGCTCACAAAAGCTGGTTCCTGTTAAGCTCACACAGGGTGTCCAAATGGCAGCAACACCGTAGAATTTAGAAGTTTGTGCAAGCTTTATCTGCAGCCCACTGGAATCAAGATAATACTGGCCTGCGGATGAAGATTTTGTAGTAACAAGTAGGTGTGAATAGGGACGGAAGAACTGAAAGGGTAGACAAAAGTAGTTCAGTGCAATATTTGCCGAGTCGAGTGATGACACTCTCTCTTTAAAGCA
Source organism: Przewalskia tangutica (assembly GCA_029844215.1). NCBI lineage: Eukaryota > Viridiplantae > Streptophyta > Magnoliopsida > Solanales > Solanaceae > Przewalskia > Przewalskia tangutica. The sequence continues at coordinate 31,324,282 of CM056731.1, read as the reverse complement.
AAATTACCTCCGTATAATATGGTTTACGGTAAGTGGGTAATAGCCTCTCAAGATAAAATAACAATACTTTCTCAAGCACAAGCCAATACTTGAGAATTCTTATAGAGGAAACAAGAACAAGATTGCTAGAAGAAGAAGCAAGGCTCTCAAATAATTTCAGAATTTAGAGTTGTAAGTGATGTTCTAAATCTGAATTTTGAGACCTCTATTTATAGTTGCAAAATTGTGATTCACATACCATGTGAATGCACTAAATGGGGGTGCATGGATCTCATCAAAAGTCACCTAGTTCATGCCAAGAGTTGGCTGAACTTTGGCATTTCCAATGAGTGCACATTCAGAAAAATCCTTTCAATTTCTGATTCACTGCACGTCGAGCGTCGCGGCCCTTAACAGGTGGCGTTGCGGCGCTAAATGGATAGTACCCGACTTCGAACCTCAGTACTTTTGGCGCCGCGACTCCTGAGGCGCCGCTTCACCGGAGCGTCGCGACCCTTGATCAAGCAGCGCCGCGGCGCTGGCCCGTCGTGGCTCGGTGCTGCATCCCTGTTACGGCGCCGCGGCTCTTCCCCATTTTTCGTATTTTGTACATTTCTTCTTTTCTTATACCGTCGTGGGAGACACATTAATTTGGCAAATTAATCGTTCATCCTTACATAATTTAAGAACATTTAACATGTGTACCAACATCTCTTTCACGACGTGAAATTTAGCTAGACGTTGTACGATGTATGCATGTGTATTGAAATCGTATTTCCGACATGCGGGGCCCAACCCACTAGGTAAATTTTCAACAATCCCCTCTTGAAAGAGGTATTGGTGCACGCGAGGTGTCAACCATTAGCAATCTAGTAGCGGAAGTGTATTGCATCGGAATAGATAGCCAAAGGCCTTGAACCTTCCCTAGTCAAATACCATCGGACATATTTACTGCGCGGTGAACGTGATGTCTTGAACCGTCAGTGTTTAGTATATGCCAAGACAATGATAGAGACACAATAACTGTCCAATCCCTTGTTCCTTCTTTATTGTTTTGTCCGTTGTGGCCGTGAACACACTTGAATTCTTAAATGCGTGCGATGAGGCGGTCTGTCATCGCACTTAAATAGGTGATCTCCTACAAGGTACCCTGCAGTACCGCACCACACCAGTGTTAGGAATCACTAAAAGTATCCTCACCTTAACCTCGACTCTCGAGGGTTATGTTAAGACTTTGATACTTAACTTGTACCAATCATGCAAGTAGCACTTTAATGTCTATCGCGGGAAGGCTCTGGATATATATTTCAGTGTAGAAATTATAATCTGAAGTGCTCTTGCTTTCACCGAAGCGCTCAACTGAACCTTTACAACTTAGTTTTCCCATTGAACCAAATTCTTGGGATCTCCAGTTAGTATGATTGGGTTACCACCGCAAAGTTTCGTATGTATTGGATTTTCAGCACATTCCCCTAGACAAGCAGCTCATTGATCTTTTGGGTAGGCCCTTAGTTAGCGGGTCTATTATATTCTCCTTTGATCTTACGTAATCGATAGAGATGATACTCGTGGTGATCAACTGCCTAACGGAGTCTTATGTCTCCGACGATTAAGTCGAGACGCCGTCATCCGTTCCCTTACAGAAGTCGACTGGCTAGCCACAGTGTGAAACTGCCGAAGGCACAAGTTTCTCCCGATAAGGGACTTCCTTTAAGATGTAGTGAAGTTACTCAACTTCTTTTCACGCCTTGTATAAAGCGGAAGACTCTGATTTCTTCACGAATCAGCTGATGCAAGTTTGCTTAGAGGTTTGTATAAGATACACCATACACACTCTTGTGGCTATGGCATTATTCATATCCGATGTCCGGTTTGCATCATTGTGTTCTCCCAGAATGGTCGGATATTCGGAATACCTTAATCCGTAGATTAGAGAACATCTCAGATATCGTCATATATGTCTTAGTGACATCCAGTGATTTTTTCCAAGATCACGAGTGAACCTGGTTCGACTGGTTGATTTGGAAAACGATATCAGGTCGGTTATAGTGTGTAGTATACTTTGAACTACCTGAGACCTGCGCATATCGCTCCTGGTATATGGGTGCACCATGATTCTAGTCAACTTTATGACTTCTATCCATTGGTGACTTCAACGAGACTGCCAAATACTTCACTGATGAGTTTGGAATTTAGACCAGTCCATTAGATGTCTTATAAATCTCAATTCCTAAGTAAAGGTGGCGGCGGGGTGGGGTATCACGACCAGACTCGCCATGACCCGCCCGACACTGCTGACCTTTGTCAGCGGTATCGGATACCGATACTCGGTATCGGTACGATGTAAGTCGCGAAAAAATCCGATCCGACCCAGGCCAAACCCGCGGCCAGGCCCGCAGGCCGCTTCCAGGCCAGGCCGCCCGCATAGATCCACAGAAGTTGCACAAAGTCTTTGTCCAATTTGGTCATTGTGAAACGGCTAAATACCCCTCCCCCTACCCCAACCCTCCACCCACCCCTAAATATTTATTTTTAACCCTTAAGTTATTATATTTACACTTTAACCCGATTTTTTCAACTATAAATACCTCATTTTCTCTTCATTCTTTCTCACAATTCTTCCTACAATCTCTCTGTTATTCTCTAATAATCTCTCAATCTATCTCTCATTCTCTTTACATTGTCTTCTAAATATTCAATTTAATTTATTCATTTGGGAATTGGGAGTGAAGTTGACAACTAGCTTGAAGATCATCCGTTGAGCAAAGTTTTAATTTTCAATATCTCTCGATTACACGTCGGCGTTTGGTACATTCATTCTTTTATTAAATTATTATTGTTTCTTTATTTTACTAAGCGCACTTAATTTCATTATCTTTAACTATTTATTAGCATAAATTAAAATAAAAGAAATAAGAGGTATGTTGGGTATGTCTGGTTCTACTAGTAGGGGTAACAAGGACAAGTGTACTTCTTCTAGTCATCCTATTCCTCCTAGACAGGATAATTTTATTGATATTGAACATTTTCCTGAAGTACCATTAGATTTAGATTTAGTCGATGAGTTATTTTCTGGAAATCAACAAGAGTTTAATTTAAAAGAACATCTAGATTGTTACACCCCGTAGTTCAGGTCATGCTTTTGAGAACGTACGAAAGGAATTGAGACTTAAATTTTAGAATGATGGGTTGACGGAATGTTTCGGACGGGTTGTTAGTCAACTTTGAGGCGGTTTATGTCCCGTTACATTGAGAGTTCCTAGGTGTTTCAAAGGCCTAGTACGTAGTTCGTTGAGTCTAGTTTCCAACGCAACCAACCGTTCGTCGATTAACATCGGAGTAGAAAGTTATGGAAGTTACAAGTTCGGTCGTGATCGGCGAGAAAACATTTTTGATCGAGGGGCCGCAGTGTGGCCTGGATCTGGCGCATGGCGCGGATAATCTGGAAAATCGCTGAGATTGCAGTGGCCATGGCCGGAAGCAGTCGTGGCGCGGAAGTTACGAAAGGTTCTGAGAGGTTGCGGTAGCCATGGCCGCTGAGAGCCGCGGCAGGCGGGTTTCTGCGAACACAGGGAAAAATCAGAACTGTTTTTTTTAAAAAGAGGCCATGGGAGGGTGACAAGTGCCCCACGTCTGATTTTTGCATGTCCTATTTATTGACCAAGTCTTGAAGACTTGGTCATTCTTCAAAGCTCCTTCTTCTCTCTAAAAAGGTTCTTCCTTCTCTCTAGAAATTCAAGAAGAAACCAAAGCCTAGAGAAATTTCAGAAAAAGTGGCAAGAAGGAAACATGTTGACAAACTTGTAGGAGGTTTGTGGAGGTGATTGTGGAAAGAAGACAAGTGGATTTTGTTGGACTAATTTGGGGTAAGCTCTAAGGTAACAATCCTTTCTCTTTTGCTAGTAAATTGGATTGCATGTGTGGAAGAAAGGACTTGTAGTTGTCAATATTGCCTTTAGATATATTGCATGTAAGAATTGGATAAGAATTTGGATTAAAAAGGAATTGGATAAGAATTTATGTTGTTATACCTCAAAATTGCCAAATTGGACCTTGTAGTTTGTATTAGTTGTTATGTATTGTGGGGCAGAACTTTACACGTCCAAGTTAGGTGTGTAATCCCCTTTGTGTTGATTGCATTGTTTAGCCTTAAAGATGGCGTGTTTGGTTATTGAATTCGGCCTTGAAAAATGTGGCAAAGTATGTAGAAACAAAGGAAGTGCTGCCCAATTTTCCGTAGGAATAAGGGACTTTTCAATTAGAATGTTCTACGTTAAAGATAGAGGCTAATGGACGTATTATGGACATTATAGGTTAAACATACTACGTGCGGTATATTGGACTTGCAAGTGGATTGACCTGAAGAGGTATGTGGAACTTTCCTATCTCTTGAGCATGAATAGTTGCACTTATGTAGTACGGTGAGCGTCTGAGGCTTGATATCCCTTACTTGTTTTAAGGATGGCCAAGTTTGGTGAGTAAGGGGATTAACTCACTTCTTTAAAAAGTATTAAGGATGTCTTAAGTTTTCAAAGTTAAGGGACTTGAAGTGTTTTAAGTATATGATACTTGTTTCGTTTTAAAAGTATAAGTCCCTTGGATATATGGAAATGTATTTGACTAATGTATAAAGTTGATGTAACGACTTTATGGGAAGTGGTTATATTAGCTTTATGGAAGGTTAATAAAGAAAGATTTACTCTAAGTAAAATAAGTACGGATAAAATGATTTGAATTTGTGAAAGGCAAATTGTTTTTAAGACATTAATTGCCTAAGGTTTTGAAAGAAATGAAGTCACTTGATTTAGAAACCTATTATATTTCTAAAAGGAAATGTGAATTGTCTTGAAAAGTAGTCGTGACTTGATACTACGTTTATTAGTATCTTGGAAGTTTTTTATAAAAATGAGTCATTTCTTAAAAGGTTAGAGGTACGTGGTACTTGGGTTGAATTCCCGGATTTTCTCTTAAATGACATGTTAGTGTCTTAAGTAAACTAAAATGAGAGGATATATTAATAATGCTAATAAGAAGTTAGGGGATTTTCTTAACTTGCTTATGTTATGATAAGCTGGTAGCGCTTATGTTATGTATGATAGCCGGTTGTGCTAGGTTACGTATTATTATTATTATTACGGGGTAAACCCCGGGTTACTACTTATGCCATGGATTTGCTACCCATGATGCGAGTGCGGCGCAAGTACTCATGCGGGCCCACCGGGTCCATGCGGGTGAAATAGTCACATGCGAGGCGGATGACCTCATGCGGGTCCATAGGACCTATGCGGGTGAAATAGTCCCAGGAGTAGGATTGTTTAATGATACTACGGGCGAGGGACCCTGTTTTGATCATGAGCCTCCTATTTTTATGCAGTAAAGTTTATACTTGTTACTCTCATTGTTAGTAAGGCACAGTGCAATGTAACTTGATTTTCATCCATGACTCCATCTTATTTTAGACTTATGACATTATTACAGTATTTTTTCAGTTTTACATACTTGGTACATATTGTATCGACCCCTTCCTCGGGGCTGCGTTAAATCTGCGGTAGGGGTAGCGGTGGTGAATCCTCATTCTTAGGATCTTTGCTCAGTGTCGAAGCTCCATTTCTCGGAGGCTTGACTTTTGATGCAGTTCTCCACGATGTTGTAGATATTATGTACATTCGGGGTATGGCGGCCCTGTCGTCATAATAGTGGTTCACACTCTTAAGTGCAGTAGTCCTGTTATAAATTGGGATGTAACTGTTCAGTTTTTGTTATATTTATGTTTACTGAAAGGTAACCATTTTGGGTTAGCCTGTTTCATATTTTATATGGTTTCTTGTTATGAGTTTACTTCCGCTGGTTTTCTCTGATGTTGTATCACAAGGGTGCCCGGGGTAAGGCACCAGTCACGGGTCCAAGGTCGGATCGTGACATAGATGACACAGCAACTAATCTAGATGACACAACAACTAATCTAGATGACACGCCAACTAATGCACCTCGAACTGGAACGCCTCCTATTCCCCCCAGTATGAGACGAGGCCCACCAGAACGAAAATTAACATCACATGTATGAACTTTCTTTTTATAGAAACGTACAAAATGAAGTTGCTATCTGCAAAATTTGTAAAATTGTTTATAAATTTAAAATGGGAAAAGGTCAGAGCGGGACGGGAGGTTTAACTACGCATTTGAATACCAAACACAAAGCTAGGTGGGATGAATATAAGGCTAAAATGAAGGGTGAGTCAATGCCCTCTCAGTCGGGACAAGATTCACATACTGTCCTGCACCATGTACAGGTTCAAATTGACCCTATGATGGGGGCAGTTGTAGGCCCTAAATACGATAAAATGAAATATAGGGAAGAATTATCAAAATTAGTTGCAGTTGAGGGTTTGCCTTTTTCATTTCCTGAATCTCCTGGTTTTATTCATTATATAAGATCAATGTATAATCCTTCTTATAACGGTTTTCCTAGATCAACTGTTAGGATAGATGTTTTTAAATTTACACACGAATATCAACAATATTTACGTTATTATTTATATCATTACCCTGGAAAAGTATCTATCACACATCTGATATGATTATTTAACGGTAACATGTCATTGGGTAGATTATAAATGGTGTATGCAAAAACGTATTTTAGCATATAGATGTATAGATAGTAGGCATACTGGTATTTTTATTCAAGAACATATTTCTTCTGTTTGCAATTATTATGGCATAACTGATAAAGTCATGACTATTACATTAGATAACACTTCTTCTAATATTTCTGTTGTTAGATTATTAAAAACTGTCTTAACTCCATCTTTTCCAGATCATTTTCATATAAAATGTGCATGTCATATTTATAATTTAGTTGTAAAGGATGGTATATCACTTTTTGAAATCATTCTTGAAAAAATTCAATTTGCTATAAATTATATTTTAAAAAATAATAGAATACAACGACTAAAAGAATATAAAAAAACTTGTCACGATTGTGGTCTACCTTACAGAAAAGTTCCCGAAGAAGTATGCATTAGATGGAATTCTTTATACAATCAACTATGTGTTGCTTATGCGTATAGACAACCTATAACCCAAATTTTTTAACGCCCGTAATTGAAATCCTAATGATATGCGATACAATTTTAGAACTTAATACATTTTTAGAGAAATTTTATCTAGCTACTAAAGAATTTTCCGGTATTTATTATCCTACTATTCCATCAATGTTATTTTATATAGCTTTAATATTTATATTACTTAGTGAATATATGGTAAAACCAGCTTATAAGGCACATATTAAAAAATGTTTCTAAAAATAAAAAATATTTTATTTCTATTCCCCCAATTTTTTTATTAGTGTTGTATTAAATCCGTCTATTAAAATAGACGGTTGTAAAAATCTTATTGAAACTATTTATGATTGCATAGATACACTTCCACCTTCAACTCCTAAAAATCCAAATGACCCACCACCTGTTGAAAAAACTAGAGAAGAAGTGTTGTCTAGCATTCAAGATGATTGTAAAAAAGTATATACGCATTACCAACAAGAAAGTGCTAGCAACCAACCGGCTTCCATGTCATCTTCTTCTTCTTCAACACAACCTCAAAAATGACATGTTGTTTGTTGACAGTCAATTTTGACCCGTTTTTCGTATATTTGTTGCAATTTTATGTGTTTTAGGACATCGCATTTTAATCATCATTTTTTGCATTTTTCGCATAATATTCTATGTTTATTTCTTAACAAAAATGGCATTGCATATTTTTATTTTAAATTAAGCATTATGTTTTTGTTAATATTATGTTTCTATTATTATTATGTTTGCATCTCTTTAAATAATTAATTGACATCATGTTTTTATTTTTAATCAGGCATTAAATATTTGCTAAAATATTGTATTTTTATTATTATTGCATCGGCATTTGCATTTTTAATAATCTTGCATATTTTTAAATAATTTTATTTTAAATAATTAACTCGCCTTGAATTTTGTCAAACCAGTCCAAGACACAATTTGATTCAGTCAAATCCAACACCATTTTTTTTTAATTTCACCCAAACTTTCATCTTTTATTTTCCCCCCTAAAATCAAAACCCACTTTTCATTCCCCAAAACTAAACCAAACTCTAAACCTAAATACCACATAAATAAAACCTTACCCCTAAACTAAAAAACCCAGTATGACATTCCAAATCAACCTAGCACACAAACTTCACCTCACGCCGCCATCCTCTCCTCTCCTCTTCCCTTTCCGTCGCGCGCGCCACGGAGCTCCAAGCTCCGGCGAACACCCTCTCTCACACTGAACTTGACCCCACTCTCTCTCACTCTCCTCTTCCTGCCTTCCGTCGCGTCGCCTCTCGCGAACCACCGTCGACCACCGACGAACCACCACTCTCCAAGCTCCGTGACACCACATAACAAAGACTTTCCCCATCCTCTCACCTCTGCCAGCGGCCGCCCTCTCTCCTCACCATCCCTCACCCCACTCTCCCGTCGAAGACCGGCGAACCACCACTATCCGGTGAACCTCACCGCTGTTACCCGTACCCACCAGCATAAACACACACCCACACCGCTGCTCATCTCGCTGCTTCCATCGACCACGAACCCCACTGTCTCACTACCGTCGAACCCACCATGGTGGCGTCGCTCCGGCGATCTCGTCGTGGAAGTGACGCCGCTGCTCGCTGCCCGCTGTTTGTTTCCATTTTCGTTATTATTATGTATATTCTGTTTATTTTGGACTGATTATTTCGACTATTGGACTAGCCGGAGTTTTGAAACTCTGGCGGACTCGACTCGACTCTATTTAAGCTCTGTTGCATTTTGTGGTTTTGATATATGTCGGAAGTTATATCTCCGGTGACCTTTGTTTGCTTTTATTTGTTTGGTTGGTATCTGTTATGTTGTCCAATAGACTGATTTTCTGATTTTGTTTGGGTATTTGGCTGGAGTTTGCCTTGTTCTGGTTTTTCGGCGACATTGGTTGGATACTGCTTATGGTTTTTGGCTGTTTTCCGGATCGGTTTTTGACGATTTTACCCCTTCTATTTTTTATTAAACTGATTGGAAAAGATTCTTATTCCGAATGAACAGTTGCTACATTTAAATATTGGGTATTTACTGATTTAAACATAATACTACACTTGATGGCCGATGAAAAAGTTATCCGTCGATTTTTGAGGCCTCCACAGTTGCAAAGACGGAAAAATAAAATAATTGAAGCTTTCTGGGCGTTGATGATTTCTTCTACTTATACAGGATAACCAACATGCGCTGGCAAGGCGAATTTTCGCAGTCGAACTTGTTTAGGATGTCCCACTTTATTTTTATATATCTGAGCCCTCCGTGTTTAAAACTATTACTGTTTTGACGCGGATCTGAAGGTTTTATTTATTTTATTGCTTTTAACAATATTGGCCGATGATTGAATCTCCGTCTGATTTCCAAGGCCTCCTCTGTGCAAAAGACGGATTTATTTATTTTTGGCTTTACTTATTGATTCTTGTCATTGCATTAAAATTATTTATTCGATTACTAACACTTTTACTAAGTGTTTATGCAGGTACCCGGAGATCATCTTGCGCAGAAGGCCTAAAAAGGGCTAAAAGATGTCCCGGAGCTTTTATTTCATGTCGCATTTAATTTTAGTTTTATTATTTTTGTACTGCATTTTATTTTAATTATAAATTATGAAAAATGCTTAGAATAGGTAGAATAAAAAGGGCAATAAATAATTAACCTAGGTTTGAACGAATAACCGTAAGTTAGCGAATCTTAAAGGATGCCTAACCCCTTCCCTTTAGGATAATAAAGAACCCTGATCCAGAATCTCACTAATTTCGCAGACCGTTAAATGGAGGTTAATTGCAGTATTTTACTGCAATAAATCAAGTGTCCTAATTCACTTAAATAATTAGGTTGCGACTCCTTAAAACAGCACAATTGCTCCATCCAGGGAACCGCGCCAAAGAGCAACGTTGCGGATACCGTTCATACCCCCGAGGTCAAAAACGGGCGCGACATTATTTCTGCGGCTAGTATTCAAAGCCTCAGACAGAGAATATTTAGTGGTACTGTTTCTAACCAAATTAACGAGTTTAATGTTTTGATTTGCAGAGTGTTGTACCGTACGAAGTAATTGAAAATGAAGAGGGACATGAAGACTTGCTAAAATACTGGAGGAAGAATGAGAAGAATTTTTCAACACTAGCAAAGATGGCCCGAGATGTGTTGAACATTCAAGCGTCATCAACAGCGTCTGAAAGTGCGTTTTCTGCGGGAAGATTTCAAATAGGGGAGCACAGACATTCATTGGCAGGAGACTCATTAGAGTGCGATTGATTCGCAGACTGGATTCGTGTGGGCGTAGGAGTGCGACGGCCGGAGATCATCGAAGAAGAAGACTACAACTACAACGAAATCTTATCCGACGGATGTGCAAGCGACGTCGACCAATTTGACCTAGATATACCAATTCCAACCGAAGAACCATAAGAAATTATAAAGAAACTAGAAAATGTGTTTCTTAAAATTTAATTCTTTTAATTGTAATTTTACTATGTTATTTATTTGCAACTTTCAATATCACGAAGTTGCAATTTTGAAATTGTATTACCAAAAAAATCATACTTCTAGTCGAATAATATAAGAGGCACAAAAACAGTCTTAGGATATTTTTATTAAACTATCTTGTTGTGTGTGTGTGTTATTTATTTATTTAATTTAAAGGCAAATAAAAAAATGAACCCACCCCGACCTCATACCCCGACCCATACGGATCGGGGCGAAGCGGTGACCCACTGACCGATCTACTCCCAACCAGCGCTCGACCAGGCCACCCCGCGTCCCATTGGCGGCCCTCTTAAGAAGTCATATGTAATACCCATATCATTCATATCGAAACATCATTTCAACATACTCTTAGTCTCTAGGGTTAACCCAGGACTTCTCCCTGTGACCAAATATGTCGTCTACGTAAAGGCACATCATGACGAACGAGTCAGAATTACCTTTCATGTAGACAAATTTGTCATACTTATTAATGGAGAAACCCTTCGATAGTTGAGTACTATCAAAGTTTTTGCACCATTGTTTCGGGCCTTGTTTTAGCCCGCACAGAGTTTTGACAAGTCCACAGACTTTCTTCTCTTTCCTAGAACCACATACCCCTTGGGTTGTTCCGTATTACGTTCTTCTTTCACTTTTGGACCTTTGGTTTTCCAACTGTTGACTTTCTAGCTTCAGAGTCAATGTTTTTGTAGTCTGATTCATTGTTTCTGTTTTATCTTAAACTTTCAGGACCAAAATGTAAACATTCCAGTGACTGTAAGGAAGTTCAGGAAAGAGCCCAACAGTTCTACAAAAACCAACTCTCCGGTTAGGAAGGTTGTCTCAACATCCATGTCACGCAATGTTATGGTGACACTAGAGGTTAAGCTACTCACATAAGAGCGCATGTCCAAGTAGCAGAGGCTTTATACTTGTCAATAGATTCATCCACTTTGTACTCAATTTGAGTATCACCTTTTACAACCCAAAGGTTCGTTTCCCGGAGGAAGGTCAACCATTATTATGGTTCTATAAGATGGATTCTATTCTTTTCCTTTCCAGAGTCGTGCTTCTGGAGTAGACAAATTCTTAACCAAATAGGCTAGAAGGCCTAGGCCAAGTTTAGCCCCCTATTTGCTCCTGTGGATCTGGAACACTAGTTCCGGATTATCAGGCCCTCACGTGTTCTTGTTAACCTCGAGCAAATACTTCTTTTCCCTTCTCAAGGGAAGATACCTTCAAAGAATTTGGAATTCTTTTATACCAAGAGGCGATAATTACTACTGTTATTTACAGATCCGGTGGATATGCAATCTACAGTCTTAGGTTCAACTTGACCTGTTTTGGTTCAACCTCTAGTCAATATTGAACGTGACTCTTCAATTGCAATGTGAATGTGCCTCTTCACTTGCAATGTGAACGTACTTCTTCACTTACAATGTGAATGTGCCTCTTCACTTGTAGTGGAAACATCTCTTCACTTGCATGACTTTTCACTTGTAATGTGAATGTGTTTCTTCACTTACAATGCAAATGTGTCTCTTCACTTATAATGTGAATGTGCCTCTTCACATGTAGTGGGAACATGCCTCTTCACTTGTATGACTCGTCACTTGTAATGTAAATGTGCTTTTTCATTTACAATGTGAACCATATTCTTATGCGGAGTTCTCGTCAAGAATCGCATTTGTGGTAAGGATTTCTTTGCGCTTGAAAATACCATTCATACTAAGGTAAGTAGGGAGTGGACGTTCAGCGAACGATGCTCCACTCTTCCCCTCTGTCTCTACGAATTCCTCAATCCGTAGGCTTAGTAGCGCTTATCCATTTTAACGAATTCAATCTCTATCGAGTCGGGAAGGAATGAGTAATGGGTCGGGGAATCGGGCATCGGCCCTCTTGGATCCGGTAGGAGCAGGAGTAGGTAAGTTAGTATCGATTCGGTGAAGAAAAGAGAATTTAGTTGATAGAGACGTGTCAGGACTTGGAGTGAAATCTGTTCTATTTTCAGTTCCTCCCCCTTAACCCCCCGGCGGGGGGCAGATGGAGTATTGACGAAGATGTTTGGGACTGAACACATCCCCCTTTACTTAGTAGGGCTTAGGAACGATGTTGGCAAAGCATTCACTCACGCTTGGCGCCAATGAGGTTTTTATTTGAGAGAAAAAGGAAGACTATGCCTTCGCCATATGAGTACTAAGTAATAATAGCATGGCACTTTGAATTCGATACAAGAAATTTTTGTATTGAATTCATATTTGCTTCGTAACGTTATGACTCCAATCACGTAGTTGTGGCCAAGGTCTAGATGAGAGGTTCTTCTTTCGTTATTCCGTTGACGGAATGGAAAGGTGATTTTTGCCTCTTCGACTACCTCACATTTCTTCTGAGGGTTTATGTCGACAGAAGGCAACAATCTCAACTTGATCAATTGTGTCTTGATCTATGATAACAATGACGTACGGATTACAAGTGTATAATACACTACGTTAGTTCACATGAACAATTTCTTGCCCGTGAATAGGGCACAATCGGAGAATACTTCCGGTTAATGGAGAATTAGTACTCCAACCTTTGGTTGTGTAATAGAGATTGAATGTTGGTTCAACTCACCAAAATTCATCTCAAAAGTCACAAGACTCTTGGATCTCAAAACCCGAAACTCTATGTTTTCTGTCTACTGATTCTGGGGTTTAGCGCCGCAGCTCTGTCACCATGGTGCCGTGGCGCTAAGGTGGCAGTAGCTTCGGCTGCCCCTCTGGTCGGCAGCGTCGTGGCCCTTAATTCAGGCGCTGCGGCCCCTTCTCAAAATCAGCCCATTTTTTACTTTTGGACGTTTTACACGCCGATGTATTTCATTCAGAATCTTGTTGTCAAGATCCGAAGGTTTTATCCTTGTCTTGCCCAACGATACCCTTAACCTTCCGGTTTTTCAAGACTTGAATATTTTGGCCCACTTCAGTCGCCCGTAGGTTTTGTATGACTGAGTGTCTATTTTGACCCACCTCATCGGGTGTCCAATTCTATCCTATGAAGGATCTTCCGCCCGAGGGTGTGACAGGTTCATCTTTTAACATCCTATCAACGAAGGATTTTTTGTCGGAAACGATGACAGGTTTAACTTGTTTTTAATCTTCTTCCCCTTAAACCATTAGACCGGATCATATATAATTTAATTTCTATAATCCAATCACTAGGTGGGAAGGGTGTGAAGGTAAAATTCTGATTTCAAAGACTTATGAAATATGATTTGTTTAGAAATCTTTTCATATTCTATTTCTTGTCTTTAATCAGAAACATTTTGACTTCATAATTGACAAAGAAGAAATGCTTACCTTAACGTAGCATTGTTTCTTCCAACCCATCATATTCCGAATCTTCTGGATCTGTAGCCTAGACACACATAGTCTGACGCACGAATCTCTTTGCAGCACCTTTCTCGTCGTGTTTTGAACACACGTTTACGAGATCATCTTTTGATCACCTTTACAATATTGTCTTAAAATTATGGGATATTGTACGCACACGTACATCCGGGGAGTAGTTAAACTAACTATTACAAGTGATCTAAAGGCTATACTAAGGAGATCATTACAACATCTTACAATAATATCATCTAGTTACAATCATTATGTATCTAGGTTCTTGATTCTCTGTGTCAACCATCATCAAGTCTCGTGATGTGGTGTCTGTAGATTCAACAGCTTCATGCTTCTTTAAATTGTCGTTTGCAACGTCAACTGCTGCAAGTTTTTTATCCTTTATCTGCAATAAGGACTCAAATAACAAATTGGTTAAGTTTCACCACACGCTGAGTAAAACATCATCTTCTGCTGCCACCTTTTGAAATTAGTGCCCGAAAACTTTTCGGGTCTTTCAGCTTGGAAGTTGGGAGGAATCATGTTGTTTCCAATGGTTCCAAATTGAAACCAGTGACCCGAGCATTGGCGGTGCCAGAAGAAGTGGCATGAGTAGAAGCAGAGACTGGAGATTTTCCATTCACCATCTTTAGTTCTTCACAATACAATTTTGCCTTAAATTGTAGTAAAAAGTAAGTGTGAACATGGATGGAAGAACTGAAAGTGTAGACAAAAGTAGGTCAGTGCAATGTTTGCCGAGTCGAGTAATGGCAACTCCTGTATAATATGGCTTACGGTAAGTGGGTAATAGCCTCCCAAGATAAAACAACAATACTTTCTCAGGCACAAGCCAATACTTGAGAATACTTATAGAGGAAACAAGAACAAGAGATTACTAGAAGAAGAAGCAAGGCTCTCAAATAATTTCAAAATTTAGAGTTGTAAGTGATGTTCTAAATCTGAATTTTGAGACCTCTATTTATAGTTGCAAAATTGTGATTCACATACCATGTGAATGCACTAAATGGGGTTGCATGGATCTCATCAAAAGTCACCTAGATCATGCCAAGAGTTGGCTAAACTTTGGCCTTTCCAATGAGTGCACATTCAGAAAAATCCTTTCAATTTCTAATCATCGCGACGCCGGCGTCATGGCGCTAAATGGGCGATGCCGACTTGAGCCTCGGGACTTTTGGCGCCATGCTCTCGAATGAGGCGCGCGCTACCGTCTGCCGTGGCTCGGTGTCGCGGCTCTTCCCATTTTCCGTATTTTGCACATTTCTTCTTTTCTTATACCGTCGTGGGAGACACATCAATTTGACCAATTAATTGTTCATCCTTACACAACTTAAGAACACTTAACATGTGTACCAACATCTCTTTCACAACGTAAAATTTAGCTAGACGTTGTACGACGTATGCATATGTATGAAAATCGTATTTCGGACATGCGGGGCCCCATGTGTTCAAGTCATTAAGAACGGGATAAACTCGATCCCACTAGGTAAATTTTGAACATATTTTACTTTGATGGTACCTTCAGCACCACATTATACCATGGCATATAGCAAGATTCCGCAAGAGAAATCAAACTAAATTGATTTTCTTACTTGATATGCCGAGTAGTGTCCTGGTTCAACATATGTTAAATTCAATTAAAAAAGAATCCAAAAAATAAAATGATGTAACGAAAAGAACCGCTAATGAAACCATTTGCAATCTACGCATAAGCTGAGTACTTCAAGTGAAAACTGAAACTAATCCCAGGCAACACAGACCAACAACCTTATGTAAGACAAGAGATTGGCTTATTCAACACCTTATAGAACATAGAGAGAAAAGGCAATTCAAATAGATGAAACCATTTGCGTTTCAACTTGTATCAGCAACAATTGCAAATATTATACAGTTTCGAACTTGAATTGATGCAAGTTAATATGCTCTCTGTCTTTCATTGATTATTATGTATAATATATATAGTGTTACATAATTATTTACTCATTTACAAAATAGGTACCTAATCTTCCTAATTACAATTGAACTACACTTCGTAATTATAATTGGACTACAATTTTACCTAATATAGGAGATGTACAAAGAATATTCTAAAAATATTCTATGAGGTAATATAAATGTAGGAAAATCTTCAAAAACATTGAGCACTAGAAACCTTAAGTTAAGTAGACACTCAATCTATTAGCATAGAAGATTTCTCCCCGTCACAGGCTTAAAGAAAAGGAAGACAAAGGAATCACAGCAAAGTTGGCCACAACAAGAGATGACAACCTTAAGTAAAATCAGAGAAGGTATCCTAAAATGACATTGCTTTCAATTAATAGCGTATTGCATTGATGATATTTAAAGGTCATAGTGGCATATAGACGTAGCGAAGTTTTGCATAGACAACTCACTACTTGAAGGTAAGAACATAGATATAAAACAGGTAAGCAAAGTCTAAAACTTCAAGATCACAAAATCCAAATGACAAAAACATGTGCAGTAAGAAGTTGCATCCACACTGTAATTAAAAGTAGTAGAAAATACTCCAGGAACTTTGATGGGTGGTACTCGACTTTCCTTGACCCTTTCTCTAGAAGTTGTACAATGAATCAGCTTCCAAGCTTAGGGCAAGAGAGTAGCAAAGTAGCAGCAAGCAAAAACATTAATCAAAATATTGAAATGCTGACGAATCAAGTAGGAATTTTTCTAAAGGACTTACTGAAACTAAAAGCTCACGAAGCAGGCCCCATATTCAAGGTATAGGTAAACTCAGTCATTGTTTAACTTGGAACTAATATCCTCGTTTCCGAACATAACTTATTTTTTCTGATTAAAACAGT
Organism: Przewalskia tangutica; assembly: GCA_029844215.1. Taxonomy (NCBI): domain Eukaryota; kingdom Viridiplantae; phylum Streptophyta; class Magnoliopsida; order Solanales; family Solanaceae; genus Przewalskia; species Przewalskia tangutica. Next base: position 31,307,557 of record CM056731.1, on the reverse strand, counting down.
CAGTATAAGAATTCCACAAAATCTCCAGCAATCCAATACATCCAAGTATACTTTAGCGTACATCCGAACCAAAATAGTATCTTAAAGCTACCAAAGTCTTAAACTTGTGGTGATCATATGTAATGACTTTTGGCCAACGAAATATACGATTCGGAAGCTGGTACACGCCCTAGCTCTAGCACAAAAAAGTCATTATCCATTGAAATCGAGGGAAATACTGACCTGAGGATGAATATCTTGTGAGCTCGAAAAATTATAGCATGTCTCGAGGTTAAGTAGTGCATCCCATTCCAACCAAGTGAAGAAGTACTATCTCCAGATTGCATAGGTAAATTGATAATAAATATATTTTCTTATTTGATGTGCCCAAAACTGTCAAGGTTCAACATGTGTTAAAGAAATATTGAAGGATTTTTCCAAAATCATGAAACGATAGACTATCTTAGTTATTTGGCAAACAGTAGTAACGTAGCAATATCAAAATGGGCTTCAGTAGAAGTAAATGAATGGAAGTAGGTTTGAACTCTGTACTGCTATTTTTGCAGGTAAATTTAGTAGAAGTGCTTCTGTTAGCTAGATCTTAGATGCCTCAAAATAGACCATCTCACATAGTTTAAAACACAATCAGTTGCAGCACCACAGCTCATTTTACCTGAAGCTAAAAGTGAACAGACTGAGGACTTTTTAAGGTACTGGTGTTCCATTTTCCTACTCCTACATAATCAAAATACATTTCGTTATCTGGATTTTTTGAAGCATAACAAATGTCAAGGTCAAGTAGTTCTTTGTCATAGTATTTTGGGATCTAGATGCATTTAATCCTCCCCGAAATACATGGCAACAAGCAGTGAACAAGCCCAGAAATGGAACTTCATACCCAAAAATAACAAGGTAAAACAAGAAAGATATCCAAATTCCCCCTCCAAATAGAGTATTGTGTATGTGCACCCAAGCCTCATCACGAAATAGCATTTCAGTCTTCAATTGTTGGGAAATTTATCACACAAATATGTACAGTCAAGACCTTCGATTATGAACAAAACGGACTAGTGGTTTCACTAATTAGATCTCAAATGATAATAAACCAGCAATTTACACATACTTCCACTGAAATGAGTCATCACATTTACACTAGCAACCCTAACACTAATTAAGTGTTCCTTCCTAAGCCCTTCCTCCATGAAACAATTCAAATTGGCATGCTTATCAATTAGATCACTGTGCTTAATGAACAAATTAAGTTCCACACGAAGTATAAGGTAAGAATAACAGCAATGTATAAATATTACAATATGTTATATCACTATTAAATGCAACCAAGTAGTGCGTCAATCTTTAATTTGGGCAAATATCACACAGATGTAAGGGCAAAGATCTTTAATTGAACAAAAACAAAGTACAGCTTTTCATTGATTAGATCTGGAATACTAGTAAACCAACAAGCTTCTTCTTCTTCAGCCCTTTCTCCTCGATTCCTCCTAGCAAGCTGAATGCCCTTGGGCATGATCGTAACCCTCTTCGCGAGGATTTTTTGCAAAGGTTAGTGTCTTCGAAGAGCCCAACAAGATAAGCCTCAGCGGCCTCTTGTAGAGCAGCAACAGCACTGCTCTGAAACCTTAGATCTGTCTTGAAATTGTATGGCTTCGAGCAGTGCTATCTTTCTATTACAAGTAATGAAATTGTTGCCTCTAAGAAAATTAAAGACTGGACTCCTGGATGACCAAGCCTAGATTCTAGATTAGTTCTTTATTGAAGCAATTATAATGAGATGTTTTCTATATCTACTTAGTTAGATTTTTCAGGCATAAGTCATCTGCAACTTAAACTTTTTTATTCCTTTTGTATTATTTTGTAAGATTGTAAAAAGAAGGACGACATTGTTAATGACATTTGCAAATTGTTTCAGCGTACAAGCGATTTTACTTACTGTTTGCTTTTTATTATTCCACAATATAACCCCAGGACCCAACACCTTCCTAAGCTCTTCCTCGACGAATCAATTCGATTTGGCATTCTTATCAATCAGATCACAATGCTTAATGGCAAGCTTCAGTTCACAAGTTCAGGCCAGAAATAATTTCTCTAGCAGAAATTGAATATTGATCCTATAACCAAGAATTCCATCTAATTCATTTAACAAAGCTGTGAACTGTAATTGATAAGCAGTAGGTAACAGTATCCAACTACACATTCACAACTCAGGCTAGCAAAGCCGAAAAGTTACCTAAGACTTGCACAAGATGAGATGCCTCACAATAGACCAATCTCAGTTTAAAATTTTAAATACAACAGCAGCTGCACCGCAACTCATTTAGCCAGAAGCCAAAGTCAAACAGAAAATTTCAATAAATGGCTACTATGTCAAATGCAGCCAAGTTCAGCCTATGATGACTAACATGGAGAAAACCATGAACCCACCTCTTGCATTTAGTAATAAGCAGACTAGCATTTGATAAAAAAATCCAAATCAATCTCAGTTTCAAACAACTATAAAAGAAATGCAATGTTTAAACAATGCCTACACCAGAGAGGATTGTTAAGTCAATGTTGAACAAATATTGCCAAGTGATCAAATCACAGGAAGTGCCAAAATGATTATAATTCATTGCCACATTTTTATTCTAATCAATGCTTTTGTTCCTCTAAAATACCTATACACAGCACCAATATGTAGCAAAAAATGAAAATGCAACAAAGAATAGAAAGCTCCTAGTATACATCAATAGTAGTAATAGGATTTTCTATATTTAGAGATTATATATATAGACATCTTCATTAGTGAAAAAAATCAAGAGATGATATCAAAAATGTAGGGCAAATGCGACAAAGAATAGAAAGCTCCTAGTATACAACACTAGTAGTAATAGAATTTTTCATATTTAGAGATTGTATATATAGACATCTTCATTAATGAAAAAAATCAAAAAATGATATGAGAAGTCTAGGACAAATGCGAGAATAGAAAGCTCCTAGTATACAACATTAATAGTAATAGGATTTTCCATATTTAGAAATTGTATATATAGACATCTTCATTAATGAAAAAAATCAAGAGATGCTATTAGAAGTCTAGGGCAAATGCGACAAAGAATAGAAAGCTCCTAGTATACATCACTAATAGTAATAGAATTTTCCATATTTAGAGATTGTATATATAGACATCTTCATTAATAAAAAAATCAAAAAATGATATTAGAAGTCTAGGGCAAATGCAACAAAACAATTTTAAGCTCCTAGTATACAACACTAGAAAGCCACAGCCACTATAAAGTAAGAACAACAGAACACCATATCAATATTGCAATGTGATATTTGTATTAAAACGCCTTTTAACAAATAATCAATCATCAAACACTAAGTATTGCTTCAATCTTTAAGCATTGTCAATCATCAGTCACAGATGTGAGGGCAAATATATAATTGAACAAAAAGAAGTACAAATTTCATTGACTAGATCCAAAATACAGTAAACCATACTTAAACTGAAACCAGCTATTAGATTTACACTACTAACCCTAGCATTACAGCAACAGATGAAAGCAATAACATTGAACACATAAACACTACTTTAACCTTAAACAAGCTTCTTCTTCTTAAGCCCTTTCTCCACGAATCCTCCTAGCAAGCTGAATGTCCTTGGGCATGATTGTAACCCTCTTGGCATGGATTGCACAGAGATTGGTATCTTCAAAGAGCCCAACGAGGTATGCCTCAGCAGCCTCTTGTAGAGCAGCAACAGCACTACTTTGGAACCTCAGATCTGTTTTGAAATCCTGTGCTATTTCCCTCACAAGTCTCTGAAATGGAAGCTTCCTGATCAACAACTCAGTAGACTTCTGGTACTTCCTGATTTCTCTTAGAGCAACTGTTCCTGGCCTGAAACGGTGAGGCTTCTTCACTCCTCCCGTTGCCGGAGCTGACTTTCTAGCAGCCTTGGTGGCTAGCTGCTTACGTGGAGCCTTTCCACCTGTGGATTTGCGGGCAGTTTGCTTAGTACGAGCCATTTTGTATGTATATTCGAGTTGTGCTGCAATGGTGAATTTGATAAATGGGTAATGGAGGATTTATACAGAAAGATGGAGGGCGGGAAGCTTGGAAAATTTGAAATATTTGGCGGTGTAGTCATTGAGCATGAATGCAGGCCGTTGATTGAGATTTCATGTTAACGATGGAGATTGGAGAAGAGATGAGTACCCAGATAGCGATCTACGTGCTACTGAAGTAACAAATGTGTATTTGCCACGTGGATTTCAATTCTAGTAGTACGTAATTTATTTTCTTATGATTTCTCTTTATTTTTCAAAATTCTTTCTGCGCCACAATTTTGCTACTATTGAAAGAGAGAGTACCAGTGGCTACTTCCAAGTATAGGTGTCTAACGGGCTGATCCGGTCGGACCGTAGCACTTTCACCGGTTTGATGATTCTGGTCCGGTTCACGGACTACGCCAAGGTCAACCGGTTCTGGATTAAGTCGCGTGAGGTTCAGTCGAACCGGTCCTAGTCAGGTCCTTTTTTTTTTTTAATTTCTAGTATTTATTTTCTAAAATATAAAATAAATTCAATTTAAATATGTAATATAATAATATAATATATAATTTAGTTGTATATATTAAAATTGAAACTTTAAAGTTAACTTTTTATTGTATAGTTTATAACTTTATACTTTATACAGTTTATAGTTTATAACTTTATATTGTAAATTTGTAATTATATTTTTATTAATTTATTAGATTATTAGATGTAAGTTAACAAATAAGTAATAACAGATTAACAACTAAATAGATAGTAAAATTAATGATAAGATGTAAACTTTTGAACTTTCATAACGTTAATAAGAGTACATAATGAAGTAATAATAATTTTATTTACATATTATGCATATTTTTTGCAAGTTCTTCGTAATCTATAAGTTGATTGAATTGGTTATGCTCCATAGTCTCTAAATCTGGAGTATTAATTCCAGTCCCGCCTCCGCTCCCGCCTTCCAAAATATTGCCTATTTCTTCATCTTCCGGAGAATTAACGTCTCCACATCCTTGATTTCTTCTCTCTGATCTGATCCAATCCGCCGCGGACTAACACTTCTAATGTGCTTCCACCCAATGAGTGACGTGTGTCTCCTATTTGATCTCGTGCTTGGCTAAATGCACTTTCAGAAGCCACTGTTGAGATCGACACATTAAGAACATTCCGGGCCATCGCTGCAAGTACCGGGAATTGCCTTTTGTTATCCTGCCACCATTGTAAAGGGTCAAAAAATTTATTCGGCTCCGCTGGCTTTTGCAAATAAAATTGCATCTCATCGCAAGATCGGCTTGTGGTTGGTTGTGTTGTAAAAGTGCTCCATATGTCTAAAGATTCTTCTTCATCGTCATCATCATTGAATCCTGAAGGTGTAGACACAGAAGCAGAACTAGAATGAATATTAGTAGCAGAGTTATTGTTATCATGTAATGTAGCATAATATTCATATAATGTAGTTCAATTAGTATCAAGTGTACTTATGCAATCAAATGAAGATGAAGATTCTGTTTCACCTACTTCCATATAAGTATATAAACTAAATATTAAATTATGACAATCTACCTTTTTAATAGAAGGATTTAAGACTGCACCAATACAATAAACATCAGGAATAGGAAAAAAATATTTTTTAAACTTTTCAAACATAATCAGAATCGCATCTTTATATTTCACATTTGATTTTAAACCATAAAGTAAATATGAAATTTATTTATATGAGCTAAAGCATTACAAAGCTGTTGGGTAATAAGATCACGAAAATTCAACGATTCTGATGTAAAATTTACGTAAATTTTTAAAAGTTCACCAATTGATCTCGATGTTCGTCGGTTAACATATACATCACGTTAACTACAATGCGCATTTGCAACATGTGTTATGGGGTCTTTATACTTATAGCATTCTTTTAAAAATAAATAAGTATAATTTCACAGTGTAATAATCTCATCTAGCATGAATTTAGGTCTCAAATTAAATTGTTTACATTTTTCTTTAAATTCTATAATTCTATTTTTCCTATTATTACCTGAATAACTCAATGACTCTTTTGACAAGTTTTATTTCAGTGAAAATAAATCAAGACCACTTTTAACAATTAAATTATAAATATGACAAGCACAACGAACATGAAATATATCGAAGTGGTGGTTGTACTTCCGCTTAAAAGATCTACAAAGATATTATTAGATGCGTTATCGAATGATACACAAAGTATTTTATTATAAAGATTATATTTTTGGGCATAAAAACAAATAGTTTTAAACATATATTTTCGGTATGACTTTGATCCTCGTAAATGCAAAAAGCAATATCGTTTTCCATTCTAAAATTTTCATCAATCCAATGACAAGTAATTGTTAAATAATCATAACTGCTCAACGATGTCGATATGCAGTAAAACTAACGTGGCATGGAAGGTTAGCAAACAAATATTGCAAGAAAATAACATAATCATTATGAAGTCTAAAAATATATCGGCTCTAGTAGTACTACGAGGAACACCTTTAAAAAAGGATTATATACTCTTTGAATGTATGTAATTAAATATGAAGAAGAAAGCAAAGAAAAGGCAAACAACCTCAAACAATCATTTTTGCTAATTCAATGCGATCTTTTTTTGGATCGTACTTAGCCAACCCCCCAGTTAATGGATTAAGTTGTTGTTGGCCGGTTCTAAATCGAGCGGCGTTCCATTGTGCCGTATGATCGAATTGTATATGTCTAGTTATAGTGCGATCCCGTCACCACCCTCGCTTTATGTTTGTAAGTTTTCCCACAAATATTACATTTAACTCTATCAAGGTACAACTTTATCATAAAAGAGCCACACTTTACTCTTTTTTTCTTGCTACCGGTTCTCGGTGAAGGAGGTTCACGACTACCACTAGCAGCATCAACATCGTGTGAAGGAACACTAGTAGGTGTAGGAGGTTCTGCTTCAAGTTCAACAATATTATCTAATTGAACGTTATCACATTCATTATCTTCTATTCCAAAATCTTCTTGCATTTGATCATAATCTATATTTTGATTAGATGATGAAGAACCTCTGATTTTTACCCTCAACTAGATTTACTGTACAATCCGACGTAATTCCCCTTAGTAAAGACATTATAAAATATTTAAATAATCAACAAATAAATATGACAATTTAATAAAATAATTAGAGAATGAAACGAGTGTACCAAACTTCGGGATTCAGAATTCAATAGAAATTCGAAGCTCGAAGTCTTGCGTCTTGCTACTTTGAATTTGAAAACTAATAATAATAATAACTTGAAAATTGATAATAAAGATGATTAAGAGAGTATGAGAATAAGATAATTGAGAGAAATGTTGTGTGATAAAAATGAAGAAAATGTAGAGAATTTATAAATTTTTTAAAGGGTAAAAATGGAATTAAAATAAATAAATAAACAAAAAAAAAAATAGCCAGCAATTGAAATGGCCAGCTAGCCGCTACCCTTCCCAACTCCCAATCCCAGCGGTAATACCGTTTGGGCAATTTTTTTTTTTTTGTTAATCCCGGTCAGGTTAACCGTGAATGGAACCGGTTTTAGATTCTAACCGGTCCGAATCTTAATGGGTTTATTTATAACTTGTGCGGGTTGGGGTTGAGGCGATCCATGACCGGTTAAACTACCGGTCAACTCTGGCCCAGAGTCGATTAACCCGATCAGGTTAACGAGTTTACTTCCAAGTTCCAACCCCATGTTTTTTAAATTTTCATATTAGGTGTATTATAAATAAATTAGTTTTTCAAAAATTATTTAGTGTTTTAAAAGATAAATTATAATTATTTATACTCTTTCTATTTCAATTTATGCACACTTTTTTTAGTATGTTTAAAAAAAGATACTCCACTTTTTTATATTTAAAAATAATATAAATTAAAAAAATTTATATACTCTTGATGAGATAATTTATAACCATTTAAAATATCTAAGATTTGTTTTGACGACAAGATTCAATTTTTTTTTAGATTTTGTGTCTAATCAAACAGTGTCATAAAAATTGAGATGAAAAGAGTAATAAAAAAAAAGAAGATGAAATTGGGCAGAATAAAATTAAGAATCACTCTTTAGGACACATGTGTAAACAATCTCTTTTTTTTTTAAGTGCAGTCCTTCTGTGTGTAGAACATTGGCTCTAGCGTCCAATGGGTGCACCTGATCCAGTTCAGTTGGAACAGTCACCTGCTTTCTTTGGCGGGGAGCTGACTGAAGTCTCCATAATTTATGACAATGGTCAACCTGACTATTAATTTTGAGTGAGATTTTGAGAAGAGTTGCTCTTTGGAGAACAAAGTACGATGAAAGTTGTAAGTTGTGTTCGGAGGGGGGTTATTGTCTATCGTTGACCTCTATAGTAGAATCAGTCGGGGAACAAAATGAGAGAAGGATTGAAACTTTAACACAATCTTAAAAATGAATCTTTTCTAATTTTTTTTAGAAAATAACAAAATTCTAAATAAAAAAACTACGTCTCAAGAGAGAATTAATGAATTAAAAAATATTTGAAGAAATTACTTATAAAAAATTACTAATAACTTTGCATATAAAAAAGCTAGAAAACTAGGGTTCAAATGATATATGTGATTTTTTTATTTTTTTTTACAAAAAAAGTTAAGGCCTCTCCGTAAAATTTTGTTTTAGGCCACCGTATTGATTGAGCCGCCCCTGCTCCAACACTGAAATTGACTTGGGGGATTTATTGTGTTACTCCTTAAATTGTTGAAGATTCTATAATTGATTTTTAAATTTTCATATATTAAACTAAAAAAAATCTACCATTCAAAGAATAATTTCTTGAATTTATGACTATACGAGATAATTTATTGGCCTAAAATCATTGAATTTACGTTATTTTGATTGTAGGTAGATGAGGAATTGGATTAATAGGTGAATTAACTTGGCAATTGATTGAATTATGACCTAAATGATAATGTGCAATGTCAGTCATCTACTAAACTTACCAATTTGTCAAATGATTATCCAACTTAACATTTTATTTCACAAATAATGAGGTAATATTTTCTCGATAAAATACATTTTAACCAAATAATAGGTACACGTATTTGAATCTGCACTAGCAGGTTAGTGCAAGGCGAAGGAGTATCGCCGTTGGGTGGTGTGGGAGAGTTTGGTCACAAGTTCGAACCTCGGGTAACGTCAGATGCGCCGCCTCTTGGGAGTCATCACATCCTGGCTTGTCAGTGTGTTAAGCGGTGGCGTGGTTTGCGCTTATCGTCGATTGGGTTTACGCTTGTAAGACTCGAAAGAACAACGGTTGCGGGTTCTTTCGTCAACAAAAAAAAAGGTACACGTATTTGAGAAATAAAGGGGTAAAAAGTGTTGTAATTAAAAAATACTATCATATAGGGAAAATGCAATGAAATGTCTTAATTCCAGGTTGTGTTTTTCCTTACTAATGAGATAAATGGGTAATTAATTTCATTATTAAACCTATACTATTCACATCCCGTTATTGCTATCAACTGAATGCAACGGTAATTTTTCTTGGTTTTGGTTTGGAAATCCTTTTCCGTTTTTTTAATAATTAATTAGTTCTTTATTTCACAATAAGGCACCGTCTCCGCATACTCCTACAATATACCGTAAAAAAGAAAAAAAAAATAGTTTCTAAATTTCCCCCAGTCCGAAAACATATAGGAAAAGGAAAAAATCTGAAATTTCTCCAATTAAGGTGTATATAAGAGTGATGTCATTAGCTTAAAGTCATTCCTCACTACTCTTTACTAATACTTCACTCAATGTGTTCTTATTCTAGCGTAAGAATGGACGTAAAATGGATATTGAATCAATGTTTATGAGTTATTTTTCCATAAAGAAAAAGCTTAATTATATATTTCAGTTGATCGGATCAACTATCACAGTTGATGCATTGAAATATCATGTTGAGTTTGAGAAGAGCAAAAGTGATATATTAAATATCATAATGCACCCTGGAATATGACAAGGGCTATTACTTGATGACAGTATTAGTGATGAAGATGAAGAAGAAGACGAAGTAATCGACAATGTCGGTGATGAAGAAGATGGTGAAATACGCGAAAATGTCGATGATGAAGAAAAAGATGAAGGGATTAACGTTGACAAAGAAGAGCCTGAGAAAGAAAAACAGAGTGTCGAAGGAACACAACTAATCGATACCGAAAGCATGAAAACCCTGGATGAATATTAAAGCGGCCATCAAGGAGGCTGTAAAAGTTGTTCCTTTGAAAAAACATGGCCAATGCCAGAAACAGAACAACTGCAGTGCAATTATAGGACCAATGCAAACAACAAGAAGTACGGAAAGTGTCACCGAGTTGAAGAAAAGAGAACAATTGGTGGATGGTGATAAAGAAGGAAAACGACAGTCCGACAATACTACTGTTGGAAATTTATCAGTGTGGAATAAAGTTTATCCCATTATTTATGACTCGAACAATTGGGGCTCCGCATGTCGTAAACGTCGTTTTCACACACGTGTAGACATTGTACCAAGGATCGTAAATTTCATTAGTGAACGAGATATTGGTACGTAAGTAAAATATTTGAGACATGAATAATGGACGGTCGTTGGTCAAATGACAAGTGTTCCACGTTGGTAATGAAGGAAGAATTGTATATAGTGTAAAAGATTAAAACGGGTCGGAAATGGGCGAGAAGGGTCGTGGTGCCACCTCGGAGTCGGGGAGCGTCGCAGCGCCACCCCCTACAGGGCCACGGCGCCGCGACGCTAATTCGGTCCTGAGTCACTGTATTTGCGGCGCCTCCGAGGCCGAGTCGCGGCGCTACCCAAGCAGAAAGTCTGAAACGAAAATATGATTTTTGTCATGTTTGGATTGCCCTCAATGTCATTCATTCCATCAATTTTCAGCCATTATTTGGTTGATAAATTGGTGTCATTATATGGACAATTCATTGTCATTACATGAGTGATTCAATGTCATTACTTGACACTTGAAGGGACAAATCTTACACACCATAAATTAAGGCTTTTGGCTCAATTGAGAAACACTTGCAAAAATTCTGAAAACTTCTTCCTCTATAGTGTTCTTTCAATACTCAAAGTTCTTCAAGAGAAACACTTAGGTTTCCTTTGCTCAAGTGTTAGTAGTTGTTTTATCTTGGGAGACTATTGCCTAGATAAAACACTTGAATTTTCTTTGCTCAAGAGAAACACTTGAGTTTCCTTTGCTCAAGTAATTTCAGTTCAAGTGTTGGTTCTTGTTTCCAGTTTTAAGTTAAGATTATTATTTTTTATTGTAATCTTTTGTTCTTTATTTTCCTAGTGTTTGTAATAGGCGCTTTACTATTTACTATTTTCCGTTTGTTGTTGCTTTCATTTTTAGATAATAATTTTAAGACAAGATTTGTATTAGTACTTAGTAAAAATGACTGGACAAGAACAATTTGGTTCTGAATCTGCTGCTACTAATCAAGGCAATACCTTTGCCTCTCCCGCTGTTGTTGCTCCCCAAGGCAATACTTTTATCTCTCCTTCTATTGTTGTTCCTCAAGGAAATACCTTTGCCTTTTCCCCATTGTTACTCGATGGAATGTTAGAATCCCTCCTCCTGCCAGGTTTCACCATGAACACCTTTAAAAGTTCATAGGAATTGACTTCAAAAGATGCTCTTTTCCTAACTATAATGGGAGTGGCACGCTCTGTCACAGAAGGCCCCCCTAAAATAGGAGATGGTTCGAACCCTCCGTTTATTGATACAACTGAATGGGACCAAGGTTTCCAGGCTCGTCTGGGAATAACTCTTGTTGCATGGAATCATAATGATTTTTTGTGTAAGAACCACATCCTGAACTGCTTGTCAGACCCGCTCTACACAGTGTATTGCACTATAGGCATCGCCAAAGAGTTGTGGGAGAAGCTTCATAAGAAGTACAACGCACAAGATACAGGTACGAATAAAATTCATCGTTGGGAAATTCTTGAAATTTCAAATGGTGGATAGCAAGACAGTGATGTCTTAAGTGCAGGAATTCCAAATGATTCTACATCGCCTATATTTGGATGGTATGAAACCAAATGAATAGTTTTTTTATTGCATTACTTATTGAAAAGTTACCTCACTCATAGAATGAGTTTATGAGTTACTTAAAACTCAAGACAAAGGAAATGACATTTGAAGAGCTTATTATCAAACTCCAAATTCAGGAAGATAATAAGAAGTCATTGCCGAAGCGAAAGTAACCCTCTGAGGCCAAGGTAAATCTGGTTGATGTCAAAGAGAACTCAAGCAAGAAGCGCAAGTTCCAGAAAGATGAAAGACCCAAACAGTGGTGAAGTTCAAGGGAAACTGTCACCACTGTGGCAAAGTTGGTCACATGAATAAAGATTGTCGTCATAAGGCCAAAGGCAAGGCAAATGTTAACGTCGTCGAGGACACGTTTCTTGATAACATGATTGAGGAGTTATTTGCGATGGTGCTAGAAGCAAACCTAGTATAGAATCCTAAGCAATGGTGGATGGATACAAGTGCTACCCATCACATCTATTCCGATAGAGATATATTCTCCTCATATACATCAGTTACAAACAAGAAGTTGTTCATGGGTAACAATATTTCCTCTGACGTGTTGGGGTAGGAAAGGTGGTCTTGACGATGACTTCTGGAAAGGAGCTCACTCTGAAGGAGGTGATGCATGTCCATGAGATTAGAAAGAATTTAATTTCAGGTCCTGTATTTGTTAATGCTAGTTTTAGGCTAGTATTTGAGTCCAATAAATTTGTAAACACCAAGAATAAAACATTTGTAGAAAGGTGATTCGTATGTGAAGGCCTCTTCAAGGTTAACGCTATGTCTATCCTACGTTCAAGCAATAAAACTGAAGATTCTTCTTATTTGCTTGAGTCTTCTAATTTATGACATTATATCAAGACCAACAGAGGGCATAAGGATTAGTACATGCCCCAAATTTGTTCAACAAACAAGCACTTGACATATAATTATACTTAAGCAAACGCACATATCAAGACCAACAGAGGGCATAATCTAGGTTGAGCATCCTCTATATGTGGTGATGGGTATTTGCCTGAGTCTTTATATTATCCCTTTCTTTTGCCATCTGCTAACTGCCTATCCTTATCTTGTCCCCATCTGATTATGCCCTCTGTTGGTCTTGATATGTGCGTTTGCTTAAGTATAATTATATGTCAAGTGCTTGTTTGTTGAACAAATTTGGGGCATGTACTAATCCTTATCTTTCTTTATTTTTACATGAAACGCATCGGAGCAAAATGAAGAGTCTCACGGCGAGACTCATCACGAGCTACTTCAAATGGCAACCCGCGTCTATGTACATTCATCCGCATTCTCGCTTCAGAAATTCCCTAAACAAAATAGTACAAGATGACGTCGTCATCCATCTCAACTCCTCCTACTCGTTAAATCTCGTTGCCTCATTTTATGTCTTTATTTGTTATTGCAATTTTATTATCTTAATATTGTAATTAATATGATACATGACTCTATTAGTCGTCGAATAGATTGGGAGGGTAGTTTAAAATATAAATCCATTTTATTATTTATTTTAGGTTCAACACATAGGTCTAGATTTAAAAAACAATTTAACCACTCTTTATTTATATTTCATATCATGTGATTAAGACTATTTTTACTAAACCCATAACAAAAGAAATAATTTTTCTCATACTCGTTATTAACATTATATAATTTATCATTTTCTTAATATCAATAAGCACTTTAGATATCAGGACATATATATATATATTAGTTAAAAAATCAATTTTGCAAATATAAGTATTGTTTTCAATAAATCAATCTTATACTTTTACAAACCATGTCTACTTTATGTTTATTTTGTCCAAACCCGACTTTTGAGTTACATTTCACACTATTGCTATACGATATGTATTTTTAAACTTTACATAAACAAATCTTACAACTCTCTTATGTTTGTCAAAAATACATTTTTATATACTTGCAATATCTTTTGACTTAAATATCTCTAAACATGCATTTTTTCTAATACAATAATTAACCTAGGTTTGAACGGACAACCGCAAGTTAGCGGATCCTTTAGGGTGCCTAACCCCTTCCCTTTAGGATAATAAAGAACCCTTACCCAGAATCTCATTAAGTTTAGCAGACCATTAAATGGAGTTAATGTTTACTTTTAACTAGTTAACATTTAGGTGTCCTAATTCACCCAAATTAATTAGGTGGCGACTCCGTGAACCCTAGCACCCTTTAGCATCTAGCACCTTTTAATTTTAGTATTCTTTTAACATTTAGCTCTTTTATTTATTTCCTAACATTTCTTATTAAGCAGGGTTCGCTTTTAAAAAGTCGCGGCCGAAAAAGGGCGCGACAGTGTTTTGAGGGGGGAGGGAAATAAAGAAGGCTTTTGGGCCGATAGGTCGGCCAGTTTGGGCCTGGATTGGGTCGGCCAAAATGTGGTCTGAAAATGTGGAGGGAATTAATTGGCCCAATTGTGAATTAATTGGTAACTCATCCAATTCTTAATTCTTTTACTACTTCAATTAATTAAAATATGCTTCTTTGTTTAATTAATTTCCAAAAGTGCACACATACATGAATTACGGTGCAAGTGATACATGTATTTAGTTTTGAGTAAAAATATAATATTCATATAATAAAGAAGGATTAATTTGGGTAATTGGTGAAATATCATAAGATAAAATCACTAACCAATACCGATGTCGAAATATTGAAATTATTTTGCAGGTAATTTTAATTATAAAACATAATACATAGTATTTTACAAAATTATACGATAATTGGTGAAAATATTAAAACTTATTTTGAAGAATTTTTCAAGACCGAAAAGCATAGTAAAATTAATTGAAGATAACATGAAGGTTTAATTTTAGGGTAAAACTATGATTGTGATAAAACGCACGATGGTAACAATGCGAATAATAATAGTAATAAATAATGATATTTGAAAATAGATGATGATATTAAATCTCTTATTTATATATGTATATGTGTATATTAAAATTGTTTTTGCGGTGTCAAAAATACTTTGATTTGTCGACAAATAATCGGAAGAGAGAGACAAAATTGGGTGTCAACAGTGATTTGGAAGAAAAAATTCTATGGAACAAGGAGTATGTTGTTCCAAGGCAAGAGAAGAAAGTCTGTCGACTTGTCAAATCTTTGTACGGCCTGAAACAAGCCCCGAGGCAATGTCACAAAAAAATGATAGTACTCTATTATCGAAGGGTTTCTCCATTAATGAGTGTGACAAATATGTCTACATGAAAGGTAATGTTGACTCGTTCGTCATGATATGCCTTTACGTAGATGACATGTTTATCACATGGAGTAGTCATAGGTTGATCCTAGAGACTAAGAATATGTTGAAATAATGTTTTGACATGAAGGATATGAGTATTGTAGATGTCATCTTAGGGATCAAGGTCTCTAAGACGTCTGATGGACAAGTCTTATCTCAGTCTCATTACATCGAGGATGTATTGAGAAAGTTTGAGATGTTCGACAGTTCTCCGATAAAGTCACCACTGGATATGAATCAAATGATTGATAAAAATCGTGGTGCGCTCGTATGCCATGAGCAATATGCACAGGTGATTGAGAGTTTGATGTACATAACAAACTGCACTCGACCTGATATCGCTTATTGATGCGCGAAAAGATGCACACACTTAAACGCAAGTGCACGTTATCGTGACAAGTAATATAGTCTTAGCAAGACCGAATATCGTCCACAAGGATTAGGGTTCAAGTACCAAATATCTATCTTTTGGTATCTATTTGGTAAATTGATATTTGATTTTGTGGTTTATAACTACGAATTATAAAGACTAATTTAACTAATGAGTTTACTTCAGTTGTGATGAGAATAAGGCTTCCACGTCTCCTCACTATCCGCTTATGTCACTTATTAATGCAATAACTTATGGTCTTCTTCTTTTGGAGAAAGCAGGTTCACTAAATCGTTTTATACTCCCGTTAGGGTTATATAAACACTCAACCCCAGTATTGCACCTTACCTACCTTTCGGTGATAAGGATAACTCTATAGGAGGATTAAGACTAAGAACCTAGTTAACCGTCACGCACAATGCGTAAAATTAGGGTTGTTAAGCCTCTCGTTAACGCTACATAAATAATTGAGGTATTTTCATCCTCAATCCAAGAATGTCTACCCAACTTACAGCATATTCACAATCCCCTCCTTTCGGAGTCTGATTAGAAATCATATAGTGATAATTAGTTGTCAATTAACTACCAAGCATTCAATTCAATTATTGGATAGATCTCAACAAGAAGAAGAATAACCATAAGCGTCGTTAAATCATAACATAAGTTTCTAGAGATTCAACATGGAAAGCCCTATAGAGGAATTAGTTCCTAGCCATTGACATGACAAGAACTAATTCCATGTTCTTCATAAAACTGAAATAAAAACAAGAAAAGGAAATGAAATTTACTAAACTATGGTCTCCAATCTCCAAGCAAGAAAGTCTTGTGTTGTGCAAGAAGGGGAACACTTAAAATCTGCCTAGGGTTCTCCTTTTATAGGCTGAAAACCGCCCTTAACTTTTCCCTGCAGGCCTGGCCCAGAAAATCGTCAAAACCCTGATTTTTCCCGCGTCGGCGCCGCGCCAACTCTGTGGCACCGGGTGATTTGGCGCCGCGGCCGATCTCTGGCATGCGTGGCGCCGCGGCGCTGCAACTTCTGTAGCCTCTCGGATGTTTAGGCGTCGCGGCCCTGCACCTGCTGTCATGAGGTGCCGCGGCGCTGGGTCTTCTGCAGCCTCTCTGAATAGTGGCGCGCGGCCCCGCTTCGATCGGCATGGCCGTAGTGCAGGTTTGATCTCGTTCGCCACTTTCTCTGTTTTTAGCTCTGGAATCTCCTCTTTAGCCCTCTTTTAGCTCATTTTCCGCCATTTGACCATTTTAACCACTTTGACTCAAAAGAAAGAAAAACTATCCTAATACGACACTTATATGTGTAAAAAGGGACAAAAGATTAACTAAAACTGACTCAAAAAGTGTATATAAAATACACCGATCACTTATGCAGTCATCAAGTTGGCTAGGTTACCCGTAATCCAAGTGATGATCATTGGAAAGCGTTGAATCGGATATTACGGTACCTAAAATACTCGCTAACTTACGGGTTGCATTATTCGAGATATTCAGATGTACTAGAGGGGCATAGTGATGCAAACTGGATATCTGATATAGAGAACACCAAGTCCACCAGTGGGTATATATTTACAATTGGTGGTGGGAATGTGTCTTGGAAATCCTCAAAGCAAACTTGCATCGCCCGATCCACGATGGAGTCGGAGTTTATCGCTTTAGACAAAGCAGGAGAAGAAGATAAGTGACTTCATGACTTTTTAGAGGACGTCCCGTGTTGGGACAAACCCGTACCTTATGTAATGATCTACTACGACAGTCAGTCGGCTCCAGGAAGGGCACAAAGTTCTATGTATAAGGGAAAATCTCATCATATTCGATAAAGATATAAGACCGTTAGGCAGCTGATCACCACATATATTATTTCCATTGATTATGTAATATCAAAGGAGAACATAGTAGGCCCTTTGACTAAGGACATACACAGAGATCAGATGTTCTGCATGTTTAGGAGAATTGGCTTAAAAACCCAAACTATAAGGACAGATACGGTGGTAATCCAACCTTATTGACTGGAGATCTCAAGAATTAGGTTCAATGAGAAAACTAAGATGTAAAGGTTCAGTTGAGCTCTTCAGTGAAAGCAAGAGCACTTCGGGTTATAATTTATGTAAGGAACATAAACCCAAGGTTGTTCACGCGATAAACATTAAGTGTTATTTGCAGTGTGAGTAGGGGTTAAGTTTCCAAAACATTTAATGATTCTCAATGGTTGAGGTTAGGTTGGGGAAACTTTTAATGGTTTCTAACACTTGTGAAGTGGGGTATAGCAGGATACCTAGTAGGAGACCACCTATTTAAGTGCGAGGAAAAACCGTCTTAAATGAGCACACTTAAGAATCCAAGAGTGTCCACGGCCACAACGGACAAAACATTAAAGAGGAACAGAGTAAGGGAAGTTATTGTGTTGGTACCATTGACTTGACTTACACTAAACTCTGACGATTCTAGACATCACGTTCACCACACAGTAAGTAAGTCTGATGGCATTCAACTAAGGAAGGTTCAAAGTGGAAGCTACCTTTCCTGATGCAACATCGGTCCGCTGAAAGATTGCTAGAAAAAAACCCTTGTGAGTGCGCCAAAATCTCTTTCGAGAGGGGATTGTTGGAAATTTTCAGTGTGGAATAAAGTTATTCTCATTAGTATGACTCGAACAATTGGGCCCCGCACGTCGAAAACGTCGGTTCCACACACGTGCAGACATTGTATCAAGAATCGTAAATTTCATTAGTAGCTATTTTATCTTAGGAGACTATTGCCTAGAAACATAAAAGGATATATATGAGGCAATCTTGTCTTAAAGACAGAGTTTCATCACTCAACTCAGCAAGTAATTTCAGTTCAAGTGTTGGTTCTTGTTTTTCAGTTTTCATTTAAGATTATTTCTTTTGATTGTAATATTTTGTTCTTCATTTTCCTAGTTCTTGTAATAGGCGCTTTACTATTTAATATTTCCAGTTTGTTATTGCTTTAATTTTTAGATAACAACTACTATGGGATCAAGAAATAGGATGTCGTGGATGAAGAAGAACGTGTCCACCAAACGTGTAGAAATTGCTCCTCCTCGTCATAAATAACTTCTTTCTGATTATTCTTTCGAGAAGCATCTTGACGGTGAATAGCAAACTACAAAAGAGAAATAGAATGACAGGTAGTTTCAAGAAGATGGAGAGTGAAATAGAAATGAATAGAGAATAAGAAGCACAACAAAACACTACCCGACGCAGGAATGAGACTATGGGATCAACATCAATAAAACAGTGCAACAATACAATGTGGCCACCAAGCCTATTGAAGTTGCGCCTCCTAATTATCATAACGACTCATTTCTGATTGTTCCCTACGGAAACAGAGCAACGACAGAAGACCAATGCAAAAAATTATTGGAATTTGTATGGGATAAGAAGAAACAAGTGGTGGAAACAAGGCTCCAGATTTTTTGGCTTAGCGTCGCGACGCTTGGGACTAGGGCCGCGGCGCCTCTCGTCCAGTAGCCAAAAGGAAAATCCCCATCGTCAGCGCCACGACGTTGGGAAGAAGCGCCGAAACTTCAGAGAGCTCTGCAGAATTATCAGCGCCACGACGCTAAGAGGCAGGGCCGCAGCGCCGGGGTTAGCGCCGCGGCGCCAAGGGCACTGTCAAACGGTAATTTTCTGGAAAGGCTGAAAAGTTGTATCTGTTCGGACCAGTCCTAACCCTTGGTATGAAAGGTTGTAAATGGTCGAAAATACTGCTTTAAAAGGAGCATGATCACTTGGTGAAACAAAAACACACAACACAATACAATCAATAATTTTATTAATGATCTAAGATTGTTGCTTCTCCATCTTCTTCTTCCCAAAAAGATATTTATGAAAAACAGCATAAAGTAAATTCGTCAGGGTCTAGTTCTTGTGTAAAAACTCGAACCAGATAGTTGTATCATCTAGATAGACGTCCGTAAAACTATTGCACAAGTGGGGGCGAATTTCTGTCTTAGGACACTACTGAAGCAGACCTCTATCGACATCAAGTTAGTATTTGTTGTTCAATTTGAAGTTTCTTATTATTGATTTCAATTTCAATAGAGTTATTATTCTATTATTGTGTTTGTTCATTGATGATACTAGATTGGTACTAACAATCTAAGACATATATTCAGAAGATTCATTTTTCTGATTGTTTGCAAAATTTCCAGAGAATAATTTTCCTGATTTGCAAAGATGGATCAATCTGGATCGTCGATGGTGAAAACCATGTTGAGAAACCTGAGAAATTCAAAGATTCTTGTTATACCCCATAGTTCTGACCCTACGTATGAGAGCATACGAAAGCACGTAAGACTTAAAATTTTCAAAGGATAGGTTGACGGATTGTTCCGGACGGGTTTTAGTCAACTTTGAGGCGGGTTATGACCCGGTACATTGAGAGTTTCTAAGTGTTTCAAAGGCCTAGGGCGTAGTTCGTTGAGTCTAGATTCCAACGCAACCAACCGCTAAATCGATAGGGCGTCGGAGTAGAAAGTTATGAGAGTTACAAGTTCGGTCTTGTGATCGGCAATGTTGCGGACAAAGCGGCGGCCGCGGCGCGGATGCGGGCATGGCGCGGAAATGCTTGAGTCACTGAAATTGTAGAGCGGTGCCAGGACAGCGAGCGCGCCGGAAGCCGGAGTCCGCAGAGGTTTCAGCTGTATGGCCGCGGCGCCATGGCCAAGACGGATTCAGCGGAAAAACATACGAAAATCTGATTTTCTATGTTAAAAAGGCCATGGGAGGGGGCCCAGTGTCCCCCCCCCCCCCCCCCATCTGATTTTCTTGCATGCCTTATATTGACAAGACTTGGTCATCTTTCAATCTCTCTCTCTCTCTCTAAATTAGCTTTCACTTCTCTCTAAAATTCCAAGAGAAATTCAAGCCTAAGGAAAATCTGAAAAGTTAAGAACAAGAAGGAAGCTTGTGGCTAGCTTGTTGGTGTTAGTGTGGTGGTGTTCTTGGAAGGGAGGCTAGCAAAGTTGTTGGAATAAGTTTGGCTAAGACTTTAAGGTAACATTTCTTCTCTTGTGGTTAGTTATTAATGTTGCATGTGAAGAAGAAGGGATGTGTAGTAGTAAATAATGCACTTAGAGTCCTTGCATGTAAGAAATGTGGTTTGAATATGAAAGAATTGGTTAAGAAGATATTATGAGCATGTTGTAGCCTAAAAACTTCCTTAGAATTATTAAGTGAATTGTTGTACCTTATGGGGCAGAATTTTACACACCCAAGTTTAGGTGTGTAATCCCCTTTGAAATGTTGGATTGTTGAGCCTTAAATGTGGCGTTTGGATGATAAATTCGACATTGAGAAAGGTGGCAAAGTATGTAGAAACAAAGGAAATGCTGCCCAATTTTCCATAGAATTTAGTGACTTTAAACTTGGATTATTCTACATTTGAAATTGGAGGTTAATGAACGTATCATGGTTATTTTAGGTTGACATATTACTTGCGGTAGTTTGGACTTAGCAAGTGGATTGACCGAAGAGGTATGTGGAGTTTTCCTATCTCTTGAGCATGAATAGATGAAACTATGTAGTACGGTGAGCGTACGATTTGGTATTCTTACTTGTTTTAAGTATATAATGATTTGTTTCGTTTTAAGAATGTATAAGTCCCTTGGTTAGGGAAAAGTATGATTTTACTAAAGTGTAGGGTTAATATAACAACTTTATGGGAAGTTGGTTTATTAGCTTTATAAAAGATTAATGAGAAGAGGTTTACTCTAAGTAAGACAAGTAAGGACAAATGATTTGATTTATGAAAGACAAATTGATTTTAAGGCATCAATTGCCCAAAGATTTTATGTATGAAAAAGAGTCACTTTTAAAAGAGTTGAAGTATGTAGTACTTGGGTTAAATTCCCGGTTTCTTTTTTTTTAAAGATATGATTAAGTGTCTTAAGTAAACTAAAATGAGAGGGTATATGAACAAGACTAATAAGAAGTTATAAGTTTTCTTAACTTATTCATGATTATGATATGATGACAGTTTGAGCTAGGGTAAGAGTATATCTGAGGGGCAAGCCCCAAGATCGTTATACCACCTTCTCCAGGGTAAGAGTATGTCTGAGGGGCCACCCCCAAGATCGTCATGCCACCTTCTTCAGTGTAAGAGTATATATGAGGGGCAAGCCCCAAGATCGTTATACCATCTGCTTCAGTGTAAGAGTATATCTGAGGGGTAAGCCCCAAGATCGTTATACCATCCGCCGAGTAAGAATATATCCGAGGTAAGTCCCCAAGATCGTTATACCACGTTCGTGGATTTGCTACCCACGATGCGAGGAATACCTCACGCGAGTCCTTATAGGCTTATGCGGGTGAAATAGTCCGTGCGGTAGTACAACCTATCACGAGGAATACCTCATGCGGGTCCACATGACCTATGCGGGTGAAATAGTCCCAGGAGTAGGGGTGCTTATTGATACTACGGGCGAGGTACCATGTTTTGATCATGAGGCCCCTATTTTATGCAGTATTAAATACACTTGTCACTCTCATTGTTAGTAAGGCACAATAAAAGGTATTTTGTTTGTCTTCCATGACTTCAGCTTACTTTTTAGACTTATGATATCATTATTACAGTTTTTTCCAACTTTACATACTTGGTACATATTGTGTCGACCCACTTCCTGAAGCTGCGTTAAATCCGCAGGTGGTAAGCAGTTGTGGATCCTCGTTCTTAGGATCACTGTTCCGGTGTCAGAAGCTCCATTCCTCCGAAAGCTTGTTTATTAGTACGGATATTCCCCGATGCTATAGGTATTTTGTACATTCAGGGGTATGGCGGGGCCTGTCGCCATACGATTATTATCTTTAAGTGCGTGGTCACATATGTGTTTTGGGCTATAAGAACGGTTGTATCGCCATACTTTTGTTTAAGTATGTTTTATGGAAGCGACACTTATCGGTGGCGGTGATGTTACCTTTTATAAGTTATGTGTTATGTATGTTCATTGCTATTCTCTCGATGTATATACGGCGAGTACCTGAGGTACCGATCGCGGCCCGGGTCGTGACAAAAGTGGTATCGAAGCGATTAGTCCTCGGAAAGTGTTCACAGACCGTGTCTAGTAGAGTCTTGATTATCGGTGTGTCGTGCACCACATCTATAATCAGGAGGCTGCAGGACATCTAGGATTGGTTTCCATTCTTTTACTCTAAGATCTTGCAATAGAGCTGAGTTATAGGTTGAACCTCCTCTGATGTTTTCCTTTATGTATCAGTTATGCCTCCACGCAAACCAGCGCGGCCCGGAAGAAAGCGGTGAGAGTCTTTCTTAGTGGGGCCTTGAGAGTTACGAGGCACAGGCCGATCCTTACGAGAGATGATGTTTAGGCGGCGAGTTCCACGTCGTCGCCCGGCCTCGGCGATTTCGGCGTGAGCGGCATCGAGACCGCGATCGAGCCTCCATCCACGATCGAGTCCAGTATAGAGATTACGGAACAGTTGATTCTTGACCAGCGATAGTGGCGGCGGCGCCGACAGTGAGCGGCGCGACCACAGAGCGGTTCTGGTCGAGATTTCTGAGTTGTCACCCACCCGAGTTCTATGGTTCGAGATTTGAGGAGGATCGCGGGAGTTTGTCCGGCGATTCTGACGGACCATGCAGTGCTTAGGCATCGGAGGCCCGAGTGTTATACTAGTTTCTTACCTTCTGCGATATTGCGTTGAACTGGTTTGAGTCATGGTGTTGTCGAGAGGTGAGGATGCTCTTCCGGTGTTTGGGAGGAGTTCACGAGGCTTTCCTAGATCACTTCTTGCCCCGAGATGAGAGAGCCCGCGTAGATAAATTCTTGACCTTGAGGCGGGGCGGGAGGACAATCGAAGTACACGAGTTTGACTCATTGGCGGATATGCGACACCATTGTAGACATGGCGAGCATGTGGTTCATCGATATGTGATGGGGTTAGACCGTCGTATGATTCTGCGTGCTTGGGGTGACTCTTCACCGAGGATGGATATTGCGGGATGCAGCGTCGCGCGAGGATTGAGGCGAGAGAAAGCGGGATCGATTAGATTTGGGCGGCCAAGAGGCGACAGCAGGTCTCGGGGCGGTTTTGGCGGCGGCCTCGGCGAACTAGGTCCACATTCCGGCCCGGCCAGAGTGCTCCTTCTCGATTTCCGGCGAGTCGGATCACCGGGTTATTCGAAGTAGGTCGAGCTCCATCACTCGTGGTTTCGCGAGGCGGCCGTCACCAATCGAGACCACCTACCTCTCGGTGCGTTTGACGCGGTAGGTCTCATCCGGCGAGTGTCGTATGGGTTCGGGGCGTGTTACTCTTGTGCGGCAGGCCATCCGAAGGATTGTCGTCGCCCCAGGCGGAGCGTTACTGTTCGGCGAAGTGCATTCTTGGATCTTCATCTTCGATGGTTAGACGCCCGAGGCGTGGTACTTATGGGCGGCGCGCGGCGAAGGTCGTGGTAGGGGTTCGATCTAGCGGTCCTCGAACCGCATATATGCTATGTCCGGTAAGCGGGACGGGGCGTCGCCGGATGTCGCGAAGTACATTATTGGTTTCTTCGCTGATGTATATGCTCGATAGATCGAGTTCTACCTTGTCCTATATATCTCCTCATATTGCGGTAGAATAGGGATGAGCCCGAGTCCATAAGACCTTTTGAGGTGGCTACGCCGATGGTGATTCGATGATAGGCGGGTATATAAGACTTGCCCGGTGACTATAGGCGATCGTCGGACTCTGGCGACTTGATAGAGTTGGATATGACGACTTTGATGTGATTATGGGTATGGATTGGCTAGCGTCTTGCTATGCCCATGTCGATCGTAGAGAGATTAGTTCGGTTCCGTATTTGTGAGCCGGTTATCGAGTGGAAGGGAATCCGCGTCGCCGCGGGTAAGTTTATTTCTTACCTCAAGGCTGGAAGATGGTGCGGAAAGTACATCTATCATATGGTTCGAGTATTCGACATCGGTGAGATAACGGACCTTCATCGATTCGGCCGTTAGAGAGTTTCGCACGTATTCCCGACGAGCTTCCGTATCCTCCCGAGAGGAGATTAAGTTTTGTATTGATTTTTGCGCGGACACTCGACCGATATCTATTCCGCCATACGGATGGCACTCTTGAGTTAAAGGAATTGAAGGACCGGTGAAAGATTTCTTTGGAGAAAGGCTTTATTAGGCCAAGTGTTTCTCCTCGGGAGCGCCAGTGTTATTTGTAAAGAAGAAGGATGGGGCCAGCTGCGTATGTGTATTGATTACGCATACGAACAAGGTAACTATCAAGAAGATATCCCTTCCCGTGATTGACGATTTGTTTGACCGATTCATGAGTGCAAGGTGTTTTTCCAAAATAGATCTGCGATGCGGTTATCATCAGGTGCGAGTTAGAAAGATAGATATCCCAAAGACTGCATTCAGGACCCGGTATGGGCACTATGAGTTCATGGTAATGTCTTTCGGGATCACCAACCCCACAGCGGTATTCATGTATTTGATGAATAGGGTGTTCAGCCATTCTTGGATATGTTCGTTATAGTTTTTATTGATGATATCTTGGTGTATTCGCGCACGAGCGGGAGCATACTGGTCATTTGAGGCGGTATTGAGTCCTCCGAGACCGCAATTGTATGCCAAGTTCTCAAAGTCACGAGTTAGTTAGCTTCAGTGGCTTTCTTATGGCATGTTATCGGGGCCGACGTATTCGGGTTGATACAACTAAGATTGGCGCATCAAGACTTGGCCCACTCCACCAGCGGAGGTGCGCGGCTTTTGGGCCTTGCGAGTTATTATCGGAGGTTTGTGGAGAAGTTTGCTTCTATTTCAAAGACCTTTGACTGTCGACTCGTAGCGGCTATGTTTGGTGGGCGAGATACTTGTGAGGAAGTTTCGGTTGCTAAAGGAGAAGTTGGCACGATTCTTACTCTTCCGCAGGTTTAGATGGATACGTGGTTTATTGTGGCCGCGTCAGTGTCGGGCTTGGAGTGCGTCTTTGATGCGGCACGGCGAGTTATAGCTTATGCATCTCGACGGCTTAGGAAGCATGAGAAGAACTATCCCACACATGACTTGGAGTCGCAGCGGTGATTCATGCCTTCAAGATCGGAGACATTATTTATATGGAGTTCATGTGGACATTTACACGCACACGAAGTCTCGGTATATCTTCACCGAGGAGCCGAACTTGCGGCGAGACGGTGGTTGGAGCTACTTAAGGATTACGATGTTGATATTCTATACCACCCGGGAAGGCGATGTAGTTGCGGATGCCGCCAGTCGCAGATCGATGGGTAGTCCATGCGATGTCTGAGAAGAGGAATATGGTCAGAGTTGCATCACCAATGAGCCTTGGGGTTCGTTTGGTTGATTCCGATAGTGACTAATTGGTTCGAGAGGTTGCCGAGTCTTCCATCGTCGAGGAGGTGAAGAGGCGACGATATGAGGATCCGATTTTGGTGCATGCGAGATCGACTCTCGTAAGAGAAGAGTCTATTTGGTAGCACTGATGGGGTGCTAAGATTTGAGGTCGGTTGTGTGTTCCGATGTGACAGACTTCACAAGATATTCGGAGGCACACGGTGCTCGTTATTCTATTCATCCGGTCGACTAAGATGTATCATGACCTCGAATCGTGTATTGGTGGTATGGCACAAGAGGGGCGTTGCGGAGTTCGTAAAGATGCGAACCGCCGCCAGTTAAAGTTGAGCACGAAGCCCGGTGGAAATTGCGACTATTGATATTCCGACTTGGAAATGGGAGGTGGTAAATATGGATTTTATTACAGGGTTACCTTCCACTCAGAGGAAGCATGATTCCATTTGGGTTATCGTCGACAGGCTGACGAAATCAGCCCATTTTCTTCCAGTCAGGACGACTTTTTTCTAGAGGATTACGCGAGCGTATATCGGGAGATTGTGAGGATCGCACGAGTGCTATCGATTATTTCGCATGTAAGAGCCCGGTTTCGGCTAACTTCGAGGTCTTTTCGTAAGGATTAGGGACACGTGAGTCTCGACGACGCTTCATCCTCGACGACGTCTAAGCCGAGCGCACTATCCGAACTCGAGGATATCTTTGCGGGCTTGTGTTATTGATTTCAGGGTAGTGGGAGGATCATTTACCTCTTGTGGAGTTTGCTTACAATAATGCTACCATTCCAAGATTCGGATGGCGCGCATGAGGCCTTATATGGGAGGAAGTGCAGTCACCGATAGGTTGGTTTGAGTGGGAGAAGTTCGATTAGTCGGGCGGACTTGGTTGTGACGATGGATAAGGTGAAGCTTATCCAGGAGCGGTTGTTGGCAGCTCAGAGTCGGCAGAAGTCGTATGCAGATCATCGGCGTCGACACTTGAAATTTGAGATAGATGATTGGGTTTTCCTAAAGGTATCGCCCATGAAGGGCGTGATGAGATTTGGAAAGAAGGGGAAACTTAGCCCAAGGTACATTGGGCCGTATCAGATTGTCCGTAGGATAGACAAGGTTGCCTATGAGTTAGATCTTCCGTCTGATTTGGAGGCGGTACATCCAGTTTTCCATGTGTCTATGTTGCGGAAATGTGTTGGAGATCCATCTAGAGTGCACCCGATTCATGATGTCCAGGTGACAGAGGAGTTATCATATGAGGAGAGTCCCATAGCGATACTCGATCGTCAGGTTAGGCGACTTCGGCCGAAAGACGTGGCTTCCAGCGTCTTATGGCGAACGAGAACATGGAGGAAATGGCGTGAAGCAGAGGATGACATGATGAAGAAGTACCTCACCTATTTCCTATACCTCCGTGTAACCCACTTTCCTTGTTAGTTTTGATTTAACATTTACGCTTAAGTATGTTGTGGCTCGTGGAGCTTTATTTGCAAAAGAATAGTTAATAGGGTCTATGTCGATCGTGATTGGAGTAAGCCTAGAAGGAACATTCGACGAATGTTTCTAAGGGGAGAATGTTATACCGTAGTTCGACCTACGATGAGAGCATACGAAGCACGTAAGACTTAAAATTTTCAAAGGATAGGTTGTGGATTGTTCGGACGTGTTTTAGTCAAATTTGGCGGGTTATGACCCAGTAAATTGAGAGTCTCTAAGTTTTTCAAAGGCCTAGGCGTAGTTCGTTGAGTCTAGATTCAACGCAACCAACC
This sequence comes from Przewalskia tangutica, assembly GCA_029844215.1. Lineage (NCBI taxonomy): Eukaryota > Viridiplantae > Streptophyta > Magnoliopsida > Solanales > Solanaceae > Przewalskia > Przewalskia tangutica. The sequence continues at coordinate 31,279,731 of CM056731.1, read as the reverse complement.
GCTAAATCGATAGGGCGTCGAGTAGAAAGTTATAGAGTTACAAGTTGATGCGCGATCGAGCAATGTGTTGCGGACAAAGCGGCGACGCGGCGCGGAAATGCGAGTCGCTGAAATTGCAGAGCCAGCGCGGGGCAGCGGCCGGAAGATCTGAAGTCCCAGAGGTTTCAGCCAGCCGGCGCCTGCGGCCCAAGGCCGCCAGCGCGGATTCCAGCGAAAAACTTAGGAAAATCGATTTTCTCTTTTAAAAGGCCATGGGAGGTGACAAGTTCCCCACATCTGATTTTCTTGCATGTCTTATATTGACCAAGTCTTGAAGACTTGGTCATCTTTCAATCTCTCTCTCTCTCTCTAAATTAGCTCTCACTTCTCTCTAAAATTCCAAGAGAAATTCAAGCCTAAGGAAAATCTGAAAAGTTAAGAACAAGAAGGAAGCTTGTGGCTAGCTTGTTGGTGTTAGTGTGGTGGTGTTCTTGGAAGGGAGGCTAGCAAAGTTGTTGGAATAAGTTTGGCTAAGACTTTAAGGTAGCATTTCTTCTCTTGTGGTTAGTTATTAATGTTGCATGTGAAGAATAAGGGATGTGTAGTAGTAAATAATGCACTTAGAGTCCTTGCATGTAAGAAATGTGGTTTGGATATGAAAGAATTGGTTAAGAATATATTATGAGCATGTTGTAGCCTAAAAACTACCTTAGAATTATTAAGTGAATTGTTGTACCTTATGGGGCAGAATTTTACACACCCAAGTTTAGGCGTGTAATCCCCTTTGAAATGTTGGATTGTTGAGCCTTAAATGTGGCGTTTGAATGATAAATTCGACCTTGAGAAAGGTGGCAAAGTATGTAGAAACAAAGGAAATGCTGCCCAATTTTCCATAGAATTTAGTGACTTTAAACTTGGATTATTCTACATTTGAAATTGGAGGTTAATGAACGTATCATGGTTATTTTAGGTTGACATATTACTTGCGGTAGTTTGGACTTAGCAAGTGGATTGACCGAAGAGGTATGTGGAGTTTTCCTATCTCTTGAGCATGAATAGATGAAACTATGTAGTACGGTAGACGTACAAGATTTGGTATTCTTACTTGTTTTAAGTATATAATGATTTGTTTCGTTTTAAGAATGTATAAGTCCGTTGGTTAGGGAAAAGTATGATTTTACTAAAGTGTAGGGTTAATATAACAACTTTATGGGAAGTTGGTTTATTAGCTTTATAAAAGATTAATGAGAAAAGGTTTACTCTAAGTAAGACAAGTAAGGACAAATGATTTGATTTATGAAATACAAATTGATTTTAAGGCATCAATTGCCCAAGGATTTTATGTATGAAAAAGAGTCACTTTTAAAAGAGTTGAAGTATGTAGTACTTGGGTTAAATTCCCGGTTTCCTTTTTTTAAAAGATATGATTAAGTGTCTTAAGTAAACTAAAATGAGAGGGTATATGAACAAGACTAATAAGAAGTTATAAGTTTTCTTAACTTATTCATGATTATGATATGATGACAGTTTGAGCTAGGGTAAGAGTATATCTGAGGGGCAAGCCCCAAGATCGTCATACCACCTTCTCCAGGGTAAGAGTATGTCTGAGGGGCAAGCCCCAAGATCGTCATACCACCTTCTTCAGTGTAAGAGTATATATGAGGGGCAAGCCCCAAGATCGTTATACCATCTGCTTCAGTGTAAGAGTATATCTGAGGGGTAAGCCCCAAGATCGTTATACCATCTGCTTCAGGGTAAGAATATATCTGAGGGGTAAGTCCCCAAGATCGTTATACCACCCGTTCCGTGGATTTGCTACCCACGATGCGAGGAATACCTCATGCGAGTCCTTATGGGCTTATGCGGGTGAAATAGTCCACGTGCGGTAGTCTGACTATCACGAGGAATACCTCATGCGGGTCCACAGGACCTATGCGGGTGAAATAGTCCCATGAGTAGGGGTGCTTATTGATACTACGGGCGAGGTACCATGTTTTGATCATGAGGCCCCTATTTTATGCAGTATTAAATACACTTGTCACTCCCATTGTTAGTAAGGCACAGTAAAAGGTATTTTGTTTGTCTTCCATGACTCCATCTTACTTTTTAGACTTATGATATCATTATTACAGTATTTTTCAACTTTACATACTTGGTACATATTGTGTCTCGACCCGCTTCTCGAAGCTGCCGTTCACGCTGCGGTAAGTAGCGGTGTGGATCCTCGTTCTTAGGATCACCGTTCGGTGTCGAAGCTCCATTCCTCCAAAGCTTGTTTATTGAGTACGGATATTCCCGATGCTATAGGTATTTTGTACATTCGTGGTATGGCGGGGCCCCTGTCCGCCACATGTTATCTTTAAGTGCGTGGTCACATATCTTTTTTGGGCTATAAGAAACAGTTGTACTGCCATACATTTGTTTAAGTATGTTTTATCGAAGGAAGCCTTAACGACAGACCAGTGATGTTTAACTTTTTATAAGTTATGTGTTATGTATGTTCATTGCTATTCTCGATGTATACCGGCGGTACCGGTAGGTACCGATCGCGGCTCCGGGGTCGGGTCGTGACAATTCTGATTTCAAACGCTGGCAACAAAAGATGTTGTTCTGTTTGACAACTCTTCATGTGGAAAATGTGTTGACTGCTGAGGCTCCTATGACATTGCCAGAAGGAGAAGGGGAGAATGCTCCACTGAGGAAGCGAAGGCTGAAAATCTCAAGGCTATTCAAACTTGGGAGACTCAAGAGTTTCTTTGCAGAAACTATATTCTCAATGCCTTAAATGATTCTCTCTATGATATCTACTCCACATTCAAAACGGCAAGAGAGTTGTGGCAGTCATTGGAGAACAAGTATAAAACCGAGGTTGCTTGTTCCAAGAAGTTCATCATTGGCAAGTTTCTGAACTTTAAGATGAGCGATGCCAAGCCTGTTGTCAAGCAAGTTGAGGAACTCCAAGTCATTGTTCATGAATTAGAGGTTGAAGGTATGGGCCTTAACCCGAATTTCCTTGTTGGTGATATTATTGAGAAATTACCCTCTTCTTGGAAGGATTTTAAAGTTTATCTTAAGCATATAACTGAGGAAATGAATTTTGAGCAATTGATTCTTAAAATTCGAGTTGAAGAGGATAACCGAAAGAATGAAAAGACAAATGATGTTTCCTTGGAGCCTAATGCTAATATGGTTGAAGGAAATCCATCTAAGGCCAAGTTTCAGAAAGGAAAGGGCAAGTTTATTGGTGTCAAGCCATCTTTGCAGCTGGGAAGAATGCACTCGCCCCACAAAAGACCAATGAGTTCAAGAAATCACATATTGGTGTATGTTGGGTGTGCGGGAAACCTGGACATAGAGAAAAAAATTGCCGCCTTCGCAAGAGTCAAGGTGGTGGTGTTGGAGGTTCGAGTATTGTCAACCAATCCAACTGTGCTAAAACTAAAAATCAATTCATTGGTGTTGTTGCTGCTCAAGCAAATCTGGTGAAAAATTTAACCGATTGGTGGATGGATACGGGTGTCTTTATGTATGTATGTTCTGAAAATGACATGTTTTCATTCTACCAGGCCATCAAGGATGGAGAACCATTGTTCATGGGTAATGTCGCTGCTGTAAAAGTCGAAGGGAAAGTGATTTTGAAACCCACTTCCGACAATGATCTTGTGCTCACTAATGTGTTGCATGTGCCTGAAATTTGTAAGAATTTAATTTCTGGTCCTGTTCTTAGTAACAAGGGTTTAAGATTGTATTTGAATCTGATAAATTTGTACTCACCAAATGTGGGATGTATATAAGAAAGGGGTACCTCAGTGAGGGGCTCTTTAAACTATATGTTGTACCTACTAAAGCAATTGTCATTATCAATGAAAATGCAGGCACTAGCACAACTTCTATGTATATGGTTGATTCCCCTTCCTTATGGCATTCAAGATTAGGTCATATCAATTATCGCTCTTTACAAAGAATGGTAAAGTTAGACATGTTGCCAAAATGCTCTATGAACAAAATGACTAAGTGTGGAATTTGCATAGAATCAAAATATGCAAGTCATCCTCATAAAACTATAGTGAAATCAAATGAAGTGTTTGGTTTAATTCATAGTGATTCGTGTAATTACCAAACAACCCCATCTCGCAGAGGAAAGAATTATTATATATCATTCATAGATGATTACAGTAAATTTTATTATGTATACTTAATACATACCAAAGACGGGGCTTTGAACATGTTTAAAACATACAAAACAGAAGTGAAAAACCAACTTGACAAAAGAATTAAAATTCTAAGGTCTGATAGAGGTGGTGAATATCAATCAAATGAGTCCAAAGAATTTTGTTCTACTCATGGTATAGTTCATCAAACCACTGCACCATATACTCCAAAACAAAATGGAGTTGTCGAACGAAAGAATAGAACATTGAAGAAATGATAAATTCAATGTTGGTTAGTTCGGGCGCACCTCTTAGTTTATGGGGAGAGGCGTTACTTACTGCAAATATGATATTAAATAAAATTTCTCATAAGAAAAGTGATCAATCTCCTTATGAATTGTAGAAAGGTAGATTGCCTACTTTCAAAAGGATGAAAGTGTGGGGTTGCCTAGTGAAAGTTCAAGTTCCCTTACCAAAGAGAGCTAAACTTGGACAAAAAATGGCGGATTGCATATATATTAGTCATGCCAATAATAGTGCAACATATAAGTTTTTTGTGTATCATTCCGATGTTGAAGGTATTCACTAAAACACGATTATGGAATCTGCCGAAGCAGAATTTTTCGAGGATATTTTTCCTTACAAAGACAAAGATAAAAATGTTCTTAATCATAAGAAGAGGGCACTGCCTCAAGATGTGTCAAACCAAAACACACAAAATGATGACAATCTTACTTCATTTGTTCAAAAAGAAAATTATGAACCAAGAAGAAGTAAATGTGTGAAAACTGCCAAAGATTTTGGACCGAATTTCATGACCTTTTCCGTTGAAGGAGAACCTCACGTATAGGGCTGCTATGAAATCATCCGAAACACCTTATTGAAAAAAGGCTATCCAAACTGATGTAGAATCCATTGTGCAAAATGATACATGAAAATTGGTTGATCTCCCTCTAGGACAAAAACCAATAGGCCATAAATGGATTTCCAAACGAAAATTAAGGTCTGATGGCACTATAGAAAAATACAAAGCTCGTATAGTTGCCAAAGAGTTTCGACAAAAAGAATTTGTAGATTTCTTTGATACTTACTCACCAGTAACGAGAATTACTTCTATAAGGACATTAATTGTTATAGCGGCGATTCACAATTTGGAAATACACCAAATGGATGTGAAAACCGCATTTTTGAATGGTGAATTAGATGAGGAAATTTACATGGAACAACCCGAAGGGTTTGTTGTTAAATGTAAAAAAAAGAAGGTTTGTAAATTGATTAAGTCTCTATACATGCTTAAACAAACTCCAAAGCAATGACATAAAAAGTTTGATAATACGTCATTATCAAATGGTTTTCAAATAAATGAATGTGACAAATGTGTTTACATTAAACAATGTAAAGATGCATGTGTCATTATATGCTTATATGTTGATGATATGTTAATTATGGGAACAAATAAAGATGTAATTTACCAAACTAATAAGATGTTGCATGCCGCTTTTGATATGAAAAATATGGGAATAGTAGATGTCATTCTTGGTATTAGAATTCAGAAGAATTCTGATGGTTACATACTAACTCAATCACATTATGTTGAGAATATTCTAAGAAAGTTTGGACACTATGATGATCGACCGACTGTTAAGCCATTTGATCTCGCTACTCACCTTAAGAAGAATCAAGGTGAAAGTGTGTCTCAATTGGAATATACACAAGTTCTTGGAAGCTTGATGTACATAATGAATTATACACGACCGGACTTAGCATATACAATGAGTCTACTTAGTCGATACTCACATAATCCAGGAAAGGATCATTGGTTTGCACTAACTAGGGTACTCCTATATCTAAAGCACACAATGAACTATGGGCTGCATTATACAAAATAGCCTTCTGTTTTGGAAGAATATTGTGATGCTAATTGGATTTTCAACTATTCGAAAAGTAAGTCCACAAGTGGTTATATATTTACACGCAAACAGTGAATACACGCTCGACTATGGAAGCAGAGTTTGTAGCCTTGGACAAAGCTGCCGAAGAGGTAGAATGGCTCAGAAACTTTCTAGAAGGTATTCCGTTGTGGACAAAGCCTGTGACATCCATTTGCATACATTATGATAGTATGACTGCCTTGACGAGGGCAAAGAATCAAATATATAATGGCAAATCGAGACATATAAGGCGACGTCATAATACAATATGAAGCTTGCTGAATAATGAAATTACTTCCACTGATTATGTGAAATCAAAGGACAATATAGCGAATCCTTTGACAAAAGGCCTTAACATAGAGCAAGTCGTATTTACATCGAGAGGAATTGTCTTAAAGCCAATACAATGAGTCACTACTTGGCGGAAACCTAATCTAGCAAAATTGGAGATCACATGGTCTAGGTTCAATAGGACAACTAGTTGGGGAAGACTCAAGGAGCATAGAAAACACACATATGTTCATTCCTATGGTGAACTAAGTGTGTTAATCCGTTGATGATTAAGGGATGCATATTATTCTTAATAATACTAAAAGTCATTATGGTGGGATAGTACAAACTATTCTTGTTTAGTGTTACCTATATGAGATTGATGTGGGCTCGCATCTATAAGAACCGATATGGCTACGTTCTCTAGAAATTCTCACGAAGAAGGAGTTTTTCACGACTGAAATGAACACAACCGTAAGAATTGAAATATGTTGATATGATGTGTGTGATACTTGTTGTCTTGATTTACTACAAAACGTGAATAGTTCAAGACATACGTCCACTATTTCACAGAGTAGATCGGATAAGTATTCACTACGAACGGTTCAAGTCCTAAAGACACCTTTTCCGATGCATGTCATATCGAGTTTTTCAGAAATAACGATAAGTTCCTTATTATCTTATTTTATATCCAAATGTGGGATATTGTTAATGTTTGAATAGAAAATGTGGGTATTGTTGGAACTTGTATGGGATAAGAAGAAACAAGTGATGGAAACAAGGCTTCAGAAGGAAACAATGCTTCAGATTTTTCGGCTTAGCGTCGCGGCCAGGACTAAGTCGCGACGCCTCCGTCGATAGCAAAAGAAAAATTCCGTCGTCAGTATACGGCTGGGAAGCAGCGAAACTTCAGAAAGCTCTGCAGAATTATCAACGCCACGACGCTAAGAGGCAGGGCCGCAGCGCCAAGGGCGCTGTCCAACTGTAATTTTCTGAAAAGGCTGAAAAGGTGTATCTGTTTGGACCAGTCGAAATCCTTGGTATGAAAGGTTGTAAATAGTCGAAAATACTGCTTTAAAAGGAGCATGGTCACTTGGTGGAACAAACACACACAACACAATACAATCAATAATTTTATTAATGATCTAAGATTGTTGCTTCTCCATCTTCTTCTTCCCAAAAAGATATTTTTGAAAAACAACATAAAGTAAATTCGCAAGGGTCTAGTTCTTGTGCAAAAACTCGAACCAGATGATGATTCAATTTTAATAGGACTTTTCCTTATTATTACTGTGTGATTTCTTAATGAAATTTGAAGAACTCAAAATCACCGCCGAAGTTGGACTATAATATGTAATTTTAACTTTCATTTTTCTTTTAAATTTAGCCGATACACCGTCCGATAACCATATGATAATCTAACCGGATACCAAATCAATCGATATCTTATCGATTGGCTAGCGGACATTTAAAAGTCGATAACCGATAAACTCAATTGTTAAACGTAATTATCTGCCCGATAAACAACACTAACCTAAGCCCTTTGACCTGTTGTGAATTGGAAAATAAAGTTGGAACATTTAATTGGATTCCTATTAAATGCTAAGTTATAATAATGTGAATGTGTGTCTTGTAAACTTTTGTTGATTCAGTTGATCCGTGAAGAAAGTTATCTGACACCAAAGTAAATTGCTTATGAATTATCTTATTTGCCGAAAATAAATTTAATTACTGTTGAGCTTATATAAATAGACTTGCAAAATTGTGACATGCATAATCATCACAATTAGAAGCATAAGTTTTTGCAATTGTAAAAAAATCGTTTCTCCGCATAAGTTTCCAACTATATCTTTAGTCCAGCAAAAAATGTATCCTTTTTGCAATTGTTTTAATGATAAAAACACAAACTGCACTGATATTTTTGACATTTAGGTTAAACATATACATTTGATTAGATTTAGGGTGTGTTTGGTTCACGCAGGGTAAACGGAATGAATCCAGTAAGGAAATGAAAAGGAAAGGAGAGAAATTACCCTGATGGTCCGGGGTCCGGGGTCCAGGGTTCGGAGTCCGGATTGTGAAGAGAGAATGGAAATACCTAGGGGATGAAGAATCAATCTAAGGAAATGGAAAAGAGGGTAAAAAGAATGGAAAAGTAGGCAAAACAAACAACTTCAAAGAAAATCAAGAGATTCCATTTTTTTTCCTTTTCCTTATTACCTTGAACCAAACACACCCTTAGTATAACTATACCTATAAATAGTAAAATTCATAACTCTAAGATTGATAATAGTAAAATAACACCATTAAAGAAGTTTGTTTCGAACTCCATCATAATATATTGTAATTTCACGTTTAAAAGTTTCAAACTCTAATGGCTGTGCTCACGGTAAAAATTTTAAACTCCAACATCTTATACTGAAATCCTTCCATATTTTATGTAAATTTTATTATCACATTAAAAAGTGACTATTTCCTAATTTTAAATAATGGGTTAATATTGAGAAGCACAATCAAGTAATTACGGACAAGCCCAAATTCGTAGTGGGCTGAATACAAACTGGAGTAAAATTTGAACAGCAACCTTATGCCCTAAACCTCTCCTTTGTCATCTTCTCTGCAGACCTCTCTACACACTTTCCTTCTCTCACAGTATGTTTCATATCGAAAAGATTTATCATTTTTTGCAATTGGTTAATGGTAAAATACAAATTTTAGTGAATTGGGTCGTAAATACTGCGTTTGCATCCAATATTATTGGTCCTTGTGATTTTTTACTAGTTAATAAACGTGCTCTTACTACTAGTTAGAAAAAAAATATCAATTTTTGAGTTCATTATGTGGATTAAGTTAGTTTTCGCAGTATTCCTGGAGTATTGGAGGTTATGATATTATTTTGTTTGTTTTATTGCTTTTAAATTGGTATATTGTGTTGTTTGTATTCAGAGTTTGTACTTTTTCATTCTAAAGGTAAATTATAATCATTTTCAAGTTTCTTACTCTTTGTTCCTTCATTTGAATTAAAGATTAGAGTACTGGTTATGTATATTTCAGGGAATAAAGATGGCCGGGAAATCAAACAAAGGGAAGAATCGGAAGGCAGTTCAAAATTCTACCAGTTCTTCAGAGCAAGCAGCCCTATCTGAGGCTCATGTGAATGATACTGAAAAACATGTGGAGGCTAATGGAACCACAGATGTTACTGCACAAACTGATACAAAGACAGAGGCAAAGGAGTCTGGAAATGGGACCTCTGCACACGAGGCAAAGCAAGGTGAACCTTGACAACATCAAATTTTCAATTTAAATGTGTAAATAACTCATCGAATCCTAGGGTGTGACCTAGTGGTCAGTGAAGTGGGTCTCGGAGACCAAGATTCAAATTCCCGTAGAGACAAAAAAAGCTATTGGAATCGGTATCCACATTGTAGTTCTAGCTATTATTCATGTGATTGGAACTTCCCGGTATTAAGTTGTATACAAAAGGACATACTGTCATCTATACTGATCGGAACTTCATGGATGCACCAAAAGCTTACTAGAAACAGAAGACAACCCTCATTTATTGTTTCAGATTTCAACTTACCCAAAAAAAAGGGAAAAAGCAAAGAAAATTATCGATTTTCTCAATCTTGCAGAGATAAAGCTGTCAATAGATGGGTCACGAGGTCTATTGTTATGTAATATGTGAATGCAATCTGTTTGATATGTTCTTTCACTATATTCTTGCTGGATGAGTTTTCATCATCCCTTTAATAATCTGATAAAGCATATGTGGTAAACAGTAACACTTATGTCAGCAAGCATGTCAGTTAGATGATCCTTGGAAGTAAAAGTTATTAGAGTGGCTAGTGCATTGCATACTTGATGTGCCTCCTTCTGTCATTCTCCATGAAGTGTTTGTTGTTTTATTCTAGCTCTCTGTCATATGTTTGGTTTTTAACATAGAACAATATATAACGCTAGCCTCATTACAAACACATTTATATTATTCTTGTCGAACTGTTTCTCTTTCTGCCTATGTATTTACTGGTAATGTTAATGCCACATACTATGAAGCACGGACACCTCATTTAGGGTGAGGTGTCCGTGTCGGACACCGTTTCGGACACGAAACGCCTCGGACGTTTCCGAGTGGGCCCAGCAAAAAAAAAAATCGGACAAGGCAGGGACACGCGTGGGACACTGGAAAGGGGGACACGGCAGGGACATTTTTTTTTTTTTAGAAAAAGTTTAGTTTTAATTTTATTTGATTTATTTTAAGTAAATTTATATTTATATGAATTTGGGTCTTGGGACATACTTATGTATTAGTTTATGGACTACGGTCTTATGAATTATGTATTGAATATTTGATTGATTGTCAATTTGTTATGAATGTTTTTTTTTAATTTGGTACATATAATTTGGTATTTTGGTATATAACAAATTTGAATTAAATTTATAATTTATTTATGAATGTGAAGCTTTAATAATATTAATTTTAGTATTTTATATATTATATTATATATATATAAAAATATTTTTTAATTTATTTTTACAGCCGTGTCCGTGTCGTGTCGTGTCGTGTCGTGTCGTGTCCCCTATTTTTCAAAATTGCCGTTTCCGCGTGTCCTATCGGACACCTCTCACGTGTCCGTGTCCGTGTCCTACATAGCTCCGTGTCCTACATAGCTCCGTGTCCGTGTCCGTGTCCGTGTCCTACATAGCTCCGTGTCCGTGTCCGTGTCCGTGTCCGTGTCCTACATAGCACCCCTCACGTGTCCGTGTCCGTGTCCTACATAGCACCCCTCACGTGTCCGTGTCCTACATAGGCCACATACATCAAACTCATACTAATTGAGTCTAGGTTCTCTTCCAGTTTCACTTGCTCATATTACTTGAAGATAACTGTTATATTCTTGTATGACTTCTGGTTAATAGTCTAAATTTCTTTCTAGCTAGAAATTGGAGGAAATGAAGAGCCTTTCTGCTTTAATCTATTGCAGGTGACATCCATCTTTATCCCGTTTCTGTCAAAACCCAAGGAGGAGATAAGCTAGAACTACAAGTAAGATGTTTTACTAATTTTCTTGGCTTTCTATTTTTTGTTGATGGTTCTGTTGTAGAACTTGTTTTTTCTTTATCATTCACTTTTGGGGATGCCCTCATCCTTCAGATTAAGAGAGGGCTAAATTCTCCCATTGCATGCATGTGAAGTCTTCTTAGTATGTGCAATCACAAAAATACTTCATATATATTTTATATCTCATTGAAAAGCCACTCTTTCTCCTTGTGTTTTAATATTTAAATATTTGTGTTGCTACGAGTCAGTTCGTCTAAAATTGGAGTTTCTGATCGATACATGTTTGCAGTTGAGTCCTGGGGATTCTGTTATGGACGTGCGGCAGTTTCTTCTTGATGCTCCAGAAACATGCTTCGTTACATGCTATGATTTATCGCTGCATAGAAAGGATGGCTCTGTTCATCATCTAGAGGATTATAATGAAATCGCTGACGTAGCTGATATCACCACAGGAGATTGTTTCATGGAGATGGTTCCAGGTGTGGCTTATTTGCATGGACTACGAGTTATTATTTTTAGCAGTTATCAACGAGCTTATTATATGTTTCCTCTAACTTAAACCTGATTGTGCAGCATTGTATGATGATCGATCCATAAGGGCTCATATTCACCGCACTCGAGAATTGCTCTCTCTTTCCACATTGCACTCCTCACTATCAACATCACTTGCATTGCAGCATGAAATCGAAAGAAATGTTGCAAAATCTGGAGGTTTGATATTCATTTGTTTTTCTTTGCCTTGTTGCTGATATTTGTGTTGTTTTTCTTTGATGACGATGTCACACATCGTATTGGGGCAGGGTGGATGAAATGGAGGCTCGCATCTGGAGTCTTATGCGATAAAAAGGTGCCACCAAAACTTAAAGGCAGGTTCTATAGGGCGGTGGTTAGACCGACTATGTTGTATGGGGCGGAGTGTTGACCAGTCAAGACTTCGCACATCCAAAAGATGAAATTTGCGGAGATGAGGATGTTGAGATGGATGTGCGGGCATACAAGGAGGGATATGATTAGAAATGACGATATCTGAAACAGAGTGGAGTGATCTCGGTGGAGGATAAGATGCGGGAAGCGAGATTGAGATGGTTTGGGCATGTGCATGGGAGAGACACAAATGCTCCAGTGCGGAGGTGTGAGAGGTTGATTATGAACGAGTTCAAGAGGGGTAGAGGTAGGCTGAAGAAGTATTGGGGAGAGGTTATTAGACGGAATATGACACATGTGCTACTTGAGGACATGACCTTAGATAGAGGGTTGTGGAGGACACAGATTAGGGTAGTCGAGCGTAGTCCTCCTTATGCTTGCAAACTAGTAGTGTTAGTGTTATTATTGTAAGTCTGCTTAGTCTATCATACTAATAGGCACAATATTGCTTTATAGTCCTTTGTAGCATGCTTTCTGCTGATATGTGTCCTTTAGCGTACTTTGTTTAACTTATTTACCTGCGCTAGTTACTGCTTAATTTTTCGGAATGCGCTGTCATGACTATTCACTTTTGATACCAACATTTTCAGCTTTAATTTTTTCCCGACCTTTTCTCTTGCTTGCTTTACTCTTGCTTTGCTTGTGCTTGTGCTTGCGCTTATGCTCTGTCTTGAGCCGAGGGTCTCTCGGAAACAACCGCTCTACCTACCAAGATAGAGGTAAGGTATGCGTACACTCTATCCTCCCCAGCCCCCACGCTGTGGGATTTCACTGGGTATGTTGTTGTTGTTTTACTATTTGACATCCATTTCAATTGTATAGGCATAACAAAGATTTATGGCTTTTTATGTTCTAGAGCCTGGGAAGGCCGATGTACCAGAACTTGAAAACTTGGGTTTTGTGGAGGATGTTTCTGGTTCAGTCTCTAGTTTGCTGTCAGCACCTTCGAAGGAAATTAAATGTGTTGAGAGCATCGTGTTCTCTTCGTTTAATCCTCCACCTAGCTTCAGAAGGTTTCTAATCATTATTTACTGATTATATATCAAACTGATTTTCCCTCAGGAAGGCTCATAGTGACATGCTGACTATGGTTTCTTTTGAATACAGGCTCTCTGGGGACTTGATTTATTTGGATGTAGTCACACTAGAAGGAAATAAGTATTGTATTACTGGAACAACCAAAACATTTTATGCCAATTCCAGCACCACGACTGTTCTTGATCCGAGGCCAACTAAAAATGGTTCAGAAGCAACTACTCTTATTGGTCTCTTGCAAAAGATTAGCTCCAGATTTAAAAAAGGTAGTAACATGGTAGAAAGTACCCCCCCAAAGACGAATAGGAAGAAAAAACTAGCTAGCATTTCATTTGGACTCTAAATGTCGTAATCATTTTGTCTTACACTTATAAAGGATTTTATCTTGCAATGAAGCTTTTCGTGAAATATTGGAGCGGAAGGCTTCTGCACATGCTTTTGAAAATGTTCAATCTATGCTACCACCAAATTCTTGGCTTGGGTCATATCCTATCCCTGGTAAGTTTGTTTTTTTGCACTCTTAACCTCTGGCCATCTCTATATCATGTTGGTGTCTGTTTCATACACATACATTGGTTAGCTGGATGCTGGGTCACATAGATGCCAAAATACTTTGTGGTGTTAGAATTCCTGGGAAGTAACAGTCTGTAATAATATTTACTTAGTGGACCATATAGTTGAAAATTGTGAGGCACAATGACTTCCAAGGTCTCTTTCTGTCCTTTACTCTAAGATAAATGTAGAACTAAAACACTGGAAATAAAAAGAAGGAACTCGTAGAACTCTAGCAAATTCTCTAAGTCATGTATTTGCTTTTATCCTTCTAGAAAGTTCTTCAATTTCCTGTGAATAGTGTGTGCTGTTGTGGTCAGTGCTATTTACCTGGATGACAATGAAATCTGTAATAGGATGCATAGAAATATGGCATAACAATTCATTCATTCATATATGTATACATGAATGAATGAGCAATACTAGTGGTGGGATTTCACTGGGTATGTTGTTGTTGTATACATGTATACATATATATAGGGTGTGCCACTATGTGTATATTATAGGGAAATTGTTGCAAGAGCAATACCGAATATAGATGGTGAGTAAGAATTATTTTTATTTTCTTTCTGTTAATGGTGTGGCAAGGGGATGCGAATGTCATATTGGAAATGCAAAACTGGATTTTAACTTGAGCACATTTCCTTAGAAAAATTTGGAAGTGAAAATTGACACAAGAATTCTTGAAGTAACATGAGTGGAGAATGCTTTCTTCATTGAATGCCACCAGAGATCTCCTCCCTTTTCTCTCTCCTCTCCGAGGCTTCTCAAAAAGCTGAGGATCATATTTTTGAGTGCTGGTTCATTTTTTTGATAACATAATTTATTTTGTTAATGATGGGGAAATCCCGTATACAAAATCCATATACCAAAAATAGAGAACCTACTAAATGCCGATATAAAAATAACTACTAAATGCCAAACATCTATCTAAAACCCAACTTACCAATACCTCATTGCAATCCCTTAGTGGTTTTTAATCTAGGGATATGTCATGTGCCTAATGGCCGCTAAGTCAGAATTGTGCTTATAGTGTTGTACAGGCATGGGTTGTCACGTATTCGTTCTGCTCTAGTTGTTGTATAATTCCAGGGACTTTCACATGGTCAAATTTATGTTCATATCTCATATGTTAAAGAACTGTCGCTATTCATTTTTACAACTTCCTCTGTCCCGCTTTACATGGAGCTCTTTACTTGGGATATGCTGAAATGTTAACGACACTGTTCTGCTCAAAATATTGTTCTATGTGATTTGACAACCTCAAAAATAAGTCAAAATTCATTTAACTTTTCAAATTTTAAACTTGAACGATTCTGCTCATATTATCCACTTTTTTTTCCTAAGGACACGTTGGCCATGAGAATTATTCTTTTTTTCCTAGAAGAATTTCACTTTATTTCAAAATCAGTGTTTGGTTATAAAATTTCCAAACCCATCTTTGAGTTGGATTACAAATTTGGGAAAGTGCTCTAAACTTGTTTTCCAACTCCATCTTCATAAATTCCAAATAAAGTACTCTATTCTCCTTTGCAAAAAGTATAACGAGGCACAATCCATCTTCAACTCTAACTTCATAAATTCCAAATAAAGTGAAAAATATTTGGAGTCTATGGCCGAAAGCTTTCTAACTTTGTTAAGTGTTAGTTTATTTCTTTTTCATTACCACCAATATATAACATAATATATCCCAGTATCACTAAAATATATTGCTCAAGTCAAATTGGCATTTTAAACTCTATCTCATGTCAAACCATCAAATAAGATGGGTGGGAGGAGCACTGTTCCTCAGCTCCTGTATGATAATGAGGGACTTGTATATGCAAACAATTTTTTATTAGTACCTGATAACTTAAAAACTGCCAGACCCCACTCGTGGGATTATACGGGTATATTGTTGTTGTTGTTACCTGATATAAAACTGCTACTCTCCATCCTCATATAATTATCTTTCTTTCTATTATTATTGACCTAACTAGTCTTAGTTCCTTGCGGGATTCTCTGGTGTCAGATCACAAACGTGATGCAGCCCGGGCGGAGAATGCACTTACACTTTCTTTCGGAAGTGAGCTGATTGGCATGCAAAGGGATTGGAATGAAGAGTTGCAATCTTGTCGGGAATTCCCCCATACAAACCCCCAGGAAAGGTGCATCTCGACGGATCTAAATCAGCTTGTACAGTCTAGAGTTAATTAATTGAAGTCGTCGTAGATTCTACTTATGTATGCAATTCTCTTCCTAAGTCTGCCTATGAAGGCTGTTTTGCCTCTGTTCATGTGTCTATCCCTTTTTTATCACAGGATACTGAGAGATAGAGCCTTGTACAAAGTTAGTTCGGACTTTGTAGATGCTGCAATTAGTGGTGCTATTGGAGTTATCAACAGGTGTATCCTCCCAATTAATCCAACTGATCCAGAGTGCTTTCATATGTAAGTATTCAGCTGGAGATCAGCACAAATAATTTCCCGGTGACTATGTTTTCACATAAAATTAACTAGCCCGCGTAAAACATGTTCATCATGATTCTTGCACTATGATAGTCATAACTCATTATTATGTCTTTTACACGTTCACTGGTCAGAGTATTAATTTGCTAAATAGTTCCTTGAAATTAGAAGCTCTTCATTGAAAGTGTAAAACAAAACAAAGGGGAGCAAGGGAGGATGTTGTAATGCATACACATAATTAAAAGAAAATAGTGTTTTAGAGCTAACAGGAAACAAAGTGGTTGCCTTTAATCCCATTTTGCAAGTGCACCTCTTTCTTTTGTTTCCCCTTAGTACATGAATTGCATAATCATTCCCGTCATTCCCTTCGATGAATTTGGGCTACTATTATCCCAAACTGACCCAATATTTTTATGGTCTGTTTTGACCTGTTAATTGACATATTAATCACCCAATGCCCTGAACTATGGGCGGTTGGGTGGATTAACAGCTTAGTTGAAACCCGTAGTCTCATATGCTCTTAAACCCCTCAGCCCAGCCACCGGTGGAGAAATGGTCACAAGGACATTAGGAGTTAATCATGGTGAGAAGACAGGTGCAGGGTGGGGAGACGGATCAGAGGTTATTATCCTTCTCTGTTGCTCTAAGCTGACAATGTGCCTGATCCGTCATTCACAAGCTGTATCTTTTTCTCCGTTATTGTTGCTGGCCGAATGTTGTTTTTAGACTGCTAAAGATTCTCCTTAGTTATTTATTGCCACTCTTGCCTGATACTTATTCGTAATGGATCTAGGTACGTTCACAATAATATATTCTTCAGCTTTGCTGTTGATGCGGATCTCGAGCAACTGTCCAGGAAGCAGGTGCCTGATTCTAAAGTTGAAGGAACATGCTTATTACGTAGTTTGTCAGAGAATACTGCCAATAATTTGTCACAGGGAGCCTCCGAAGTTCCCAATGGAGATGAGCATGTCGGCTCAGTTGTAGAAGCTGCAAACATCAACTTGGATTGTCCTCCTGGAGTGCCAGGGGAAGCTCAGTTGGCTGAAAGTGAGCAAGCCACTTATGCAAGCGCAAATAATGACTTGAAAGGCACAAAAGCATATCAGGAAGCTGATGTCCCTGGATTATACAACCTTGCTATGGCGATAATTGATTATAGAGGGCATAGAGTGGTGGCACAGGTGTTTATTGAACTTGCACTGACCAATATTTAGTTGTATGCTGTAGTTTAATGCTTTAGACAAGGTCAGACATAAATGTCAGAGTGCTAGTGAACCTGAGTTTTGCACTTTTGTTTTTGATAAGGTAAAGTTTAAAACACGAGTTTTCCACTTGAAAACCATCTTCATCAATTTTCTAATTTTCATGCATCTAACTTTGAAGTTGGAACTGCTATATAAGTAGTGGCTTCAATTTGTCTCAGATGAAATATTATACTCCCTCAGTCCCATTTAGCGCGAAGGCGTTTGACTGGGTGAGAAGCTTAAGAAATTAAAGAAGACCTTTAATATGTAGGCCAAATATATACGAGGTACCCAAATTATCCTTTTAATGGGTGCGGTGAGAGATCCATATGTTTTTGCTTCCTCTCTTTTTATAAAAGAATGAGCTATCAAGTGAGTCCCAGCTCCCAACAAGTCCTGTAAAAATGGGGATGACAAAATTAAATAGTTTTCAGTAAGAGAAAGGTGTTATTCTTTCTGGGACAGTTTAAAAAAATGGCACAGAGGGGGTATAACACACAAAGTTTAATCAATTGGAGATTTAGAAGTGAACCGTTCTTGTAATATAAACAGGGCTTTTATACATAATTCTTGCATCTCTAATTAATAATAACAATGCTTGTTGGTCTTTTTGGTAGGTACTCTTCTTGATGGCTGTATTTAGTTTAATCTTCTAATTTTACTTTCAGATGCAAGGCTCACCCTTATAGATCATTCTTATGCTGATTTATTGAAAGTTTTTAACCTTCTTTCTATTTTTCTTGGCAGAGTGTTTTACCTGGTATCCTTCAAGGTGACAAATCTGATTCCCTCTTGTATGGTTCTGTTGATAATGGAAAGAAAATCTGCTGGAGTGACGAGTTTCATTCCAAGGTAGGAGTGGACCGTAATATTTTGTTCACATTCTTTCCCTTGTATGGTTTGTACAACAATTTAGAATTTATATGCCTCTCTGGTGTTGACATAGTTGTGGAAAGTATAAGATCTGTTAGGAGTAGTCGTTGGTTTGTCATGATTCTTTAACTATCGATTTGGGTCTATATATTGTCAAAATGACTTCATTTGAAGAATCTGAGTTTCTTGGTTGTGCTCAAGTGGACATGATTGTTGTGGAGATCAACATATCTTGCTGGATTGTTCGTCTTTTTCCTTTTGTGCCTTTGGTTATTATGAGCGATTATTTTACTTCATTTGGTTTCTAGGGGGGGGGGGCTTTAATTCCTGGAAATTTAGATGGAAAATAATGATGATTGTTGATAGGGATCACAAGGTATGATATTTCAATGTGAATTGTAATTCTTATAATGACGGATGATGTCAATTTTCTTTTTCCTCCTTTTTATAATTCTTGACTTATCTTGTTAATTATTTGAACTTTATATCTGGTTCTCTCATGGATCCTAGATTTCATCCAAATTTATTTGTCTTAGGTGATAGAAGCTGCAAAACGTCTGCACTTGAAGGAACATACTGTCCTTGATGGATCTGGAAATGAATTTAAATTAGCTGCACCGGTGGAATGCAAGGGCATTGTTGGTAGTGATGACAGGTGATTACTGTTTGACGCTTCACAACTTGGGGGGCGGGGTCCTTGTCTTATGATGAAAGCTAATTTTGATTCATTGGTGATGCAATGTTCTGTTTCTCCACAGTATTCATATGATTGAAGTCCTGCTAAATATGCACATAACACCACACCTCCAAGCTTAATGATGTCATTTTTAGGTGTATAACTTGGAGATCGGAAACGTGGAAACTTTTAGTTTGATACGGGACCTCATTAATTGTAGTTTAATGCACGTGTCTTTATTTTAATAGCATGTGACTGCCCTCTTTTTTCTTCCTGATAATATGTGACCGTCATTGACTTACCCAATTTTAGTGGGAACAGTTTTATCATTTTATTGAGATTGTGTTTTTCAGGCATTATCTGCTGGACTTGATGAGAGTCACTCCTCGTGATGCAAATTATACCGGTCCTGGTTCTAGATTTTGTATTTTGCGACCCGAGTTGATAACTGCATTTTGCCAAGTTAGTCCTGTTTTTACTATGACAAGTTCGCGATTTTTATTTGTATTCAATGTTTGTTAGAGAATGTATATAGACACCCTTGTGTATAATGTACATGGTATAACATATCTTTAGGGATAGCTTGGTAGATCTCTAGGGATTGATAAAATATCCTTTTTGATTATTTCCTTAGTTAGCATAACATTAGATGTATATGTACCTATCACATTGTGAATAGAAGATATGGAAATTACTCCAATAACATGGTATCAGAGCCTACTCAGAGTTGAAGGGGTGGCACATCGAAAAGATCTTGCTATTGGTTGCCGGAACTAAAGACTGCCTTGGTTCTTATGATCGAGACGTCGAATAATAGTTATCACCGCCTACCTAGGGAGAACCATCTCCTTTCGATATACTTTTAACCCAGAACCCAGCGACCGGAGGAGACGCGTGTGTATCTCACGCACCGGCGAAGTAGACAGAGACAACACAGTCTGAGACGTGCGTGGAGGCACATGGATGGGCCAATCTTGGTCTGGCTTTTTGTTCCGACATCGTTTTGGTGATTTCGGTCGATTTCTGGTGGTCCCCTGATCATAAGACCACGTTTTGGAGAGGAAAAGCTTCGAACCAGTTCAGTTGACATCCTTTCTTGGTTAGGTTTGAGATCTTTTATTATTTATAGCTCTCTGATTCTAAGTATTGTTGGAGGTTGTCTGATAGTGCGAATTGAATTCGCTTGAGATTTAGTTTGGGAATGGTGAAATTGTTTATGGATCTCTTTGTTACTGTTCTTTTAAATTGGGATTAAATTCTGATTTTGTTTAAGTTGAAAGTTTCTTTTGGGGTCAGTAATATTCTGCTGGAGTATATCAATTTACTGGAGTCTATTGATTTCTCACTTGGGGAGCAAAGATCTGTCGTGTATTGTTTTTGATATAAAACTGTGTCGGCTTCTCTACTACACTGAGTTTTGATAGTTGGAAGAAAACAAAAAAAACTTTTTCCTTGTCCTCAAGCTCGTCAGGAAGGTCTTTCACAAGATTCAATGTTAGTGCTTGGTTGCGATCCTTCGATCCCATTTTTATGTATGGAAGGAACCGATAGTTGATAAGCTGCACGCCCCCAGCTTCTTAAGTTTGGGAATTGTGCCCGACCAATGCTACGAGCTTTCGGAATCCAATGAAGTACTGATGATGATGATGGAAACCGTGGCTCGTACTCCATCTTTGGGTGACATGGTTATGGTTTCAGCCGACGAGTTTGTTAAATTTTGTCAATATCACAAAGCACTAAAGGAATTTACTTCGGTTAATGCTTTTCGTGGGTCAGATAAAACATGCCTTTTCACCTCTTCAAATAAATGGCTTATTGATTCAAGTGCCACAAATCACATGACCGGTAATCCTAATGTTTTTTCTAGCTTTCGATCACACAAAACACCTTCATGGATCAACTTGTAATAGTGTTGGATTTGGGACT
The DNA here is from genome assembly GCA_029844215.1 of Przewalskia tangutica. Taxonomy (NCBI): domain Eukaryota; kingdom Viridiplantae; phylum Streptophyta; class Magnoliopsida; order Solanales; family Solanaceae; genus Przewalskia; species Przewalskia tangutica. The sequence continues at coordinate 31,258,655 of CM056731.1, read as the reverse complement.
GTTAAACCAACTTCTTTTATTACCCTGTCATCTGTATTAAATATACCAAATTTGGCCTTTAATTTGATTTCTGTCAGTAAAATTACCGAAGACCTTAATTGTTATATCTCATTCTATTCGGATCATTGTCTATTTCGTGATCTTACGACGAACAAGGTTATTGGTAAGGGACGTGTATCTGATGATCTGTACATCCTTGATTAATGGAAGCCTCAATCTGTTGGAGCACTCCAGTGTCATGTCTCCATTTGAAGCACATTGTCGATTGAGACACCCTTTTCTACCTCTATTGAAGAAGCTTTGTCTTCAGTTTCAGAATACTTCTTCATTGGATTGTGAGTCATGTCGATTTGCAAAACACCATCGTAGTTTGTTACGTCCAAGGATTAATAATCGAGTTGAGTCAACTTTTGAGTCAGTTTATTCTAATGTTTGGGGGCAATGTCCTGTTATTTCTAAATCTGGGCATAAGTATTTTGTCACTTTTGTGGATGATTTTTCTCGAATTACTTGAATATATTTTATGAAGAGCCGCTCTGAAGTGTTTACTCATTTTTGTGCCTTCTGTGCTGAAGTCAGAACTCAATTCAATGCTTAAGTTCGTACCATGATGAGCAATAACACTAAAGAATATATGTCAGAATTATTTCCGTCCTACATGAGACAACACGTTATTCTCCACTAATCCTCATGTGTTGATACACCCTCTCAAAATGGAGTTGCTGAGAGGAAGAACATGTATCTACTTGAGACAACTCGGGCATTTTTATTCCAAATGAAGGTTCCTAAACAGTTCTGGGCCGATGCGATAACCGCTTGTTTTCTAATTTATCGCATGCCATCTACTGTGCTTGCTGGTAATATGCCTTACAATATTTTGTTTCCTAACAAGTCACTGTTTTCGGTTGACCCTAAGGTATTTGGAAGCACATGTTATGTTATAGATATTCGACCTACTGTTACCAAGTTAGACCCCAAAGCATTGAAGTGTGTTTTATTGAGTTATTCTTGCCTTTAGGAGGGGTATCCGTGTTGTTCTACTGAGCTTGGCAAATATTTGGTATATTTTCAGAGACCACCATTTTTCTATGTACCTTCCATTTCTACAAGTCAGTGAGTGGAAGATGAGCGGTTAGTCTACCAGGTTACTCGTGATGTGTCTTCCATCTTCTGGTTCTTCTATTGAGCACCAATCACCTATTATGCCTTCGGTACTGGTCCACCAAATCGCCAATTATTCAAGTTTACTCGAAGAGGCGAGAGACCACATATACATGTCCTACATCAATTCCTTCATTAGATCCTCCACTTAATCCACCAGACTTTCCTATTGCTCTTCGCAAAGGTACACTTACTTGCAAGTCCACATATATCATTGCTAATTTTGTTTTGTACGGCCATTTATCTCTTGTGTCTAGATCTTTGATCGCATCTCTAGATTTCATTTTTGTACCCAAAACGGTTAAAGAAGCTTTGAATCATCATGGGTGGTCTGCAACAATGCTTGAGGAAATACATGTCTTAGGGGAAAATCACACTTGGGATTTAGTGGATTTACCTAGTGGAAAGAAAGCAGTGGGATGCAAGTGGGTCTTCACAGTCAAAGTTAATCCCGATGGCTCTGTGGCGAGACTAAAGGCCAGACTTGTTGCCAAAGGGTATGCTCAGACTTATGGAGTGGATTATTCAGACACTTTTTCCCAGTTGCCAAACTCACTTCTGTCTGCTTGTTCATTTCTCTAGCTGCATCTGAAGATTGGCCTTTGCATCAGTTGGATATTAAGAATGCATTTCTTCGCGGTGATCTCCATGAAGAGGTATATATGGAGCAACCACCTGGTTTTGTTGCTCAGGGGGAGTATGGGAAGGTCTGCCATTTTAAGAAATCCTTGTATGGTTTGAAGCAGAGTCATCGAGCTTGGTTCAGGAGTTTGGGCTGAAAAAGAGCAAATGTGTTCACTCGGTCGTCTATCGACAATCTGCAACTGGCTCTATCCTCCTTGTTGTATATGTTGATATTGTCATCACATGAAGTGATCATGCGGAGATCTCCTCCCTCAAGTTTTTCCTGCATACTAAATTTCATACGAAGGACTTGGGCCAGTTGAAGTACTTTTTGCGAGTAGAAATAAGTAGAACCAAGAAGGGAATTATTTTGTCTCAGAGAAGTATATTATTGATCTACTTGCAAAAACTAGAAAGTTGGCAGCCAAACCCAACAGTAGTCCAATGGCTCCCAATGTGCATCTTATGAAAGATGATGACGTTCCTTTTGATGATCCTGAGAGATACATGAGGTTAGTTGGAAAGTTAAATTATCTCACTGTGACTCGTTCAGATATTGCTTTTGCAGTAAGTGTTGTTAGTAGTTCATGTCCGCACCCACGGTCAAACATTGGGAAGCATCGGAACAGATTTATGTTACTTGAAAGGAGCTCCTGGACTTGGCATATTGTATAGCAATCACGACCATACTCGTGTCGAATGTTTTGCAAATGCTTACTATGTTGGATTCAAAATTGATAGAAGATCTACTGCAGGCTATTGCGTCTTTATTGGTGGAAACTTAGTATCATGGAGAAGTAAAAAATAAAATATTGTATCACGGTCTAGTGCAGAATCTGAATACAAAGCTATGTCACAATCTACGTGTGAGATTACGTGGATACATCATTTGTTAACTGAAATTAGGTTGAAGCACACTACCCTAGCAAAACGTTGGTGTGATAATCAAGCTGCTCTTCATATTGCCTCAAACCCAATTTATCATGAAAGAACTAAACATATTGAGGTTGATTGCCATTTTACTCGCGAGAAGATTCAGGAGAACTTGATTTCCACGGGATACGTGAAGACAGGAAAGCAACTAGCTGATTTGTTCACAAAGGCGTTGAACGGAACTCGAGTTGATTATCTTTGTAACAAGCTGGGCATGATCAATATCTATGCTCCAACTTGAGGGGGAGTGTTAGAGAATGCATATAGACACCCTTATCTATAATGTACATGGTATAGCATATCTTTAGGGATTGATAGAATATCCTTTTTGATTATTTCCTTAGTTAGCATAACCGTAGATGTATATGTACCTATCGCATTGTGAATAGAAGTTGTGGAAATTACTCCAATACCTTGTCCAGTAACAATGTTCAATTTATTTTGGTTCTTATATTTATTCCGGATCTCAGAACCTGGTTCTTTTGGGGTCGAACTGCTTTTGTACTTGGATCTGATTTCTGATATTTTGTACTTACAAATTTTATTTTGGTTCTTTGTTCCTGTTTCACAAGGCTGAAGTTGCTGAGAGGTCAAAATCCAAGTGTGAGTCAGAGGGGGAGGTACCAGTGGCCTCTGATTGTTCAAGTGTAAATACCACTGAAGAATTACCAACAAGCGATGTCGTTGCCCCGACCGAAGTCAGCTTCAATGAGGTAGCAATTGTCCCGCTTAAATGAAGTCCGTCCTACTGCAAGTATTTTTCTGTGTCTAGTTATAATGACAAGGAATGTATTTTGAAAATCAGTTCCTTAGGGTAATAATTGCTGAAGTTGTGTTACTGTTGGATATAAGTTGCTCTTTTACTTGTGACTGTATTTGTGTTGGATATTTTAGTTTTTTCATATCTTTTTTAACAAGACACACTTCTCAACAAATATTTCTTTAACAATTTGCTTGATGAGATCTGAAAGTTCTATTTTATGTTCTCACCTTTGATAATGACATATTCTCTAATTTATAATTGCTTTCTACTCTTCCTGATTTTATTTTTCACCTTTAGATGATTGCGTGGCCCAAGTTGTGAGCATTATCACTCTGCAGTATCTGATGTTCCCCTTTCCTATCTCTTCTCTTATTTACTTTGATTGTCATTTTCAGTCTACGTGTCTGTTGACTTCCAAAAGTGCTCTACTTTATTCATCTGTTTCTTGTACCTTGTTAATTCTTTCTGAAATTAGAATATAAACATCGTGTACAGTGAAATTCTAAACAGAATAATTAGTGATGGATTCTAATATACAAATTTCCTTGATTAATTGTGGTATTCTTGGACATCAATATATTTGTGGACTGCGGTTCTATGAACTCTTTTTAAAGGAAAAAGAACCTCAAACATGAATTTTTCTCTCAAGAGGGAATTCATGCAAACAATTTTTCTGTCGAGAAGTAATTTACCTCCTCTTGCTCTTGCATTCATTTTTATATGATATATAACCTCTTTTGGCTCTTATTTAGGGAGAGAAAAGCGTGAAGGATGCTGGTAACAATTGCTGTTCTCACTCTGAAAGAAAAGATACTGAGGATATACTTTTCAATCCTAACGTCTTTACAGATTTTAAGTTGGCTGGGAGTGAAGAGGTGATTCTTTTTGCCTTTGATTATTGTTCCTTGCTTTTTTTAGAAGGTGTTCTGTATTTATATGGTGTTTCCCCACAACTTGATCAGGAGATAGTTTCTGACCAAGAACTTGTGAAGAAAGTGAGTTTGTATCTGAAAGAGGCTGTGCTTCCGAAGTTTATTCAAGATCTCTGCACACTTGAAGTTTCACCCATGGATGGACAAACTTTAACTGAGGCACTCCATGCGCATGGAATTAATTTGCGTTATCTAGGAACAGTAAGGATCTCCAGACAAGTTCCTTCCAACTGTTATATTGCTTAGGCTTTTCCAACAAATATAAGAAAATTTGTAGCACGAACGGAAGTTTAATGTCAGTTAAAGTAGTAAGCTTGGTTTTGTCTTGTCCTTTATTTTCAGGTGGCTGAGGGGACCAGGAACTTGCCTCATTTATGGGATCTTTGTTCCAACGAGATTGTTGTCAGATGTGCAAAGCACATCCTCAAGGTGATTGATCTTGGTCTTCAGATTGTAATAAGTTTTTGAATGATATTGATAAAAAAGTTTTTGGTTGCTACTTGAAATGCATTAATAAGATTGAATTATGAACGTACTAAATCTTATGCTTTGACAAGTGTGGTCCCACTTGACAACATGCTTCACCATTCGGTATTGACCAGCATTTTTCATTTTTTCGTTTCTCATGTCACGTCTCAACATTTTGCTTAGCATTATCAGTAGAAAAGTGATATGGAAAATTCTTCACCTGCCTTTTTCCCCTTATTGTTCTGGGCAAACGTTCTTTTCAATCTACAGAGGGACTCTTTTTAGGCTCTGGTGGTTTCGAAATACTCATTTGCGCTTAACCACTTGGTGGGTAGCAGAGCTGAAGCAATCTTACTCTGATTATCTTGATGCATGGAACTAAAGAAATTGAATTTTTAGTTATAGATTTGTGGATTTTGGACATACTTACAAATAGTTCTGATGGGACATGCAGGATTTGCTAAGGGATGCTGAGGACCATGAAGTCGCAAACACACTCTCACATTTCTACAACTGTTTGTTTGGAAGTATTCACACTGTATCTAGTAAAGGTGGTGCCAACAGTTCAAGAAACCAAAAGAAGGTAGAGAAAGAGAGAGAGAGCTTATTGCCATAACTTCTTACTGCTATTTATTGCTACTTCCTATAGTAAGATATCATGAGGAAGTTGTGTTGAATTGAGTGTATCACCTCATCTAAAAGCATAACCTATTAAATAGGGGATGGTTTTATATATATTTTAGGTTTATAACACGCCCCTCAAGTGCTGACTTGAGTACTTTTCTTGGTGCCAAACATTGAAAATATTTTGTTAACAAGTGACCTAAGACTTGAGTATAAGTTGAATTATGTGTACCACCTCATCTAAAAGCTTGAGCTATTAGAATTTAGAGCGGGACACTTTTCTTCCTTTTTTTAAAACTGTTTTGTATCAATTCCATGCTTGACCATTGTTATTCATTTGTATGCTGATATTGGAGGAAGCATATTGAAATTATTAGTTTAATTGTCTGAAAATTTCTGTTGCTTATATAGAGCAAACATTTTTCAAAATCATTTAAGCTTACTGCACTGATATGTTCTATCATTGTTTCTTAAGTAAGTGTATATAGTAAATGGTTTTAGTAAAATTACCTCTATGAAACACATTTCATAGGACCACATTGGCAACCAGCCAAAGTCATCCAAGGGACTAGGAAAGCGAAAAAATGTAGGGTCTACCAAGAAGAAGCAGTCCTCCTATTTGAGTATCACCTCTGACAGTTTGTGGTCTGACATCCAAGAATTTGCGAAGCTCAAGTATCAGGTATCACTTTCTTTTAAGAACTTTCTTCCAGTTGTTTGTCCAGATGTTTTAAGTTATCAGTTATGGTTGATTTTCTCTCTTCAGTTTGAGTTGCCTGAGGATGCAAAAGTGCTGGTAAAGAAAATTCCAGTTGTACGCAATCTTTGTCAGAAGGTATCTTTCATATAGTAATCTACTATGAGTAATTCGTAGTTTTAGTTGTGATCATGCATCTCTTATTATAGCTATTTTTTCCGTTTTCCCGGTGTTATCTTATATTGATCAGTTATTATCATCACGTCAAAGTGGCTATGGTGCTATGTCATAATCCATATATTGAGGTCACTAGGATTTATATGGTGAGAAGAACTCATCTTATTCATTGTATAGTGACTCTAAACTTTCCTGCAAAGTGAAAACGTAAATGTGTTTGGTGTTAGCTGGAAGTCTTTTACCCTCTGTTTACTGCTTTAGAGACGGCCAAGATTATATTCATCTGTTGTGGGGTGGACTGTTTTGTGACATTAGTTTTCTTGGTGTGGTAACAAGAAAAGCTGTGGAGAAAAAGTTGTCTCTGTCCTTTTGTGTTTGACTTCTCTCCAAATTCAAGTAGTAAAAACTTCCTTCCAGATTATGCAAATCTTGATATGGGTGGTGAGGCACAGTGATAAATTCGTGCTGTAATATGATGCAGCTATTACATCGTTGTCTTTATGTATTGATTTAGAAATTTTATTTGAACATAAATCATTAGATGGAGATTGGACTAGACCTTGGTAGAGATGACTGGTGGTTATTAACTTGTCCTTGCTAGGATATAGTGGTTGATGAGGATTTTTTTTCCAAAGATAATTTTTCCCTCTTAGTATTCGAGTTTAAGAGTAGTCGAGCATCTTTTCATCTTGTTTTAGATAGCTACAAGTAATATGGTGCTCAATTTGGTAAAACGGTCCTCCCTTTGAAAATGCGTTGGTTGTGCTTTTTCTTGCGCAGCAGGTTAATCTATTGCCTCACATTTGCATGGAATTTTACCTTAATATGTTCAAGTAACTCCTAGAACTTTGCTTTTAACAGGTAGGTGTGACCGTTGCAGCTCGTAAATATGACCTTGACTCTGCTGCACCTTTCCAAGCGTCAGATATTATGAATCTCCAACCAGTGGTGAAGCATTCTATCCCAGTTAGTTCAGAAGCTAAGGACCTCGTAGAAACAGGGAAGGCTCAATTAGCCGAGGTATTAACTGTTTCTATTGGTGAAGAAAATGGAGATGCTCATGTTAGTCATGGATAGTTTGAGAGGCTAGCTGTCAATCTTCTTTGCCTTTTGGTTTACTGTTTCCGTTGGAGCTTACCTAGGTGGGATAACATCTTCATACATTTCAGGGTTTGCTTAGTGAGGCCTACACTTTATTTTCTGAAGCATTCACTATACTTCAGCAGGTATATTACTGATTACTTTTGCTCCGTGATCTGCTTTTGATGTCTTAAATTGTTTAATTCTTATAACAATCTTTTTACAAAATGCAGGTGACGGGTCCAATGCACCGGGAAGTTGCCAATTGTTGTCGGTACGTAGCCTTGTGCTGGGAGAATGCTTGTGCACTCAGTCTTTGGTTATTCTGTTTTCTATCATTTTCTTTTATCGACTTCCCTGTCTTATGTGTTCCCTTTGTTCTTTTGTATAATTCTTTTCTCTTCCAGCTACCTGGCTATGGTTCTATATCATGCTGGAGATATGGCTGGTGCTATAATGCAACAGCACAAGGAACTTATCATAAATGAAAGATGCCTTGGAGTGGACCACCCTGACACTGCGCACAGGCACATTTCTTTTATCTTTGAACTCTTTCCTCTCTTCTTTTGCTATACGTTGCCTATTGTCTTACTGGTATTGATTTTGATGCTGAAGTATTCTGGGATAATTATATGCTTACTAATGTGACTTTGGTAATCTTGCTGCAGTTATGGAAACATGGCTCTTTTCTATCATGGTCTCAACCAAACAGAACTTGCATTGAGGCACATGTCACGGGCCTTGCTTCTGCTTGGCTTGTCATCAGGTCCTGATCATCCGGATGTTGCTGCAACATTTATAAATGTTGCGATGATGTACCAGGATATCGGAAAGATGGATACAGCACTTCGTTATCTCCAAGAAGCATTGAAAAAGAATGAACGGTTGCTTGGGGGGGAACATATTCAGACTGCTGTTTGTTATCATGCTCTGGCAATTGCGTTCAATTGTATGGGTGCTTTTAAGCTCTCGCACCAGGCATGTTCTTGAACCACTGTTCTAAGAAAATGATAGTTACTGTTTTAACCATTTTTAATTAATTTTTATCAACAGCATGAAAAGAAAACTTATGACATACTAGCCAAACAGCTTGGAGAGGAAGATTCAAGGACACGTGATTCTCAGAACTGGATGAAAACATTTAAGATGCGTGAGCTGCAGGTATAAGTTACTCATGTCTGATGACCTCTAATTCCTTGTAACAAGCTTATCATTCCTTTATGTGCTTTTGAAATATGGAAATCCACAGATGAATGCACAAAAGCAGAAAGGTCAATCTCTGAATGTGGCTTCTGCACAGAAGGCTTATGATATTTTGAAGGTATCTTTTTCCTAAGAGTTTGTATAGTTTATGATCCTTTGAGGGTTCGCCTTGAGGCAGAAATGCAAGGCTTGGTCTGGGGGATTAAGACTCACTTTTCTAATTTTCGTCACCTCTTCATTGCCATGTCTCTCGCGCTAGTGCATGTTTAATCATCTTTAGAACCCTTTGATCAACAATGACAATAGAATGTATAGGATCTTGGTTGTTCCTTTTCCCTGTTTGCTGGTCAATTTGGAGTAAATTTATTTGTAGATTTTTCATTTTAGGGTTATGATTCTGATCGGCCTTGAATTTGTTTTTAAGTATGTCAACGAGAAAGTGAATATTCACAGTTTTGAGTTGAATGTTGCAGGCTCATCCTAGCCTGTTACACGCATTTCAAGCTGCTTCTGGAGGTTCTGGTATTGGTGGAATGAACCAATCATTAAGTTCTGCAGTACTTGGTGATGGGCTTCCTAGAGGAAGAGGAGTTGATGAAAGAGCTGCACGGGCTGCTGCTGAAGTAAGGAAAAAAGCTGCAGCAAGGGGTCTTCTTGTACGTCCTAGTGGTGCTGCTGCACCGACTTTGCCCCCTCTTACCCAGCTACTCAATGTGATAAATTCTGGCGTAGCACCGGATGCTGAAAATCCTAATGAAACTAATGAAGAAAAGAAAGCAAACAGTAACTCTTCTAATGGACCTGGAGAAGCCCAAGCAGACCAATCCAAAGCAGGGGAACAAGATCAAACTCCTGTTGGCTTAGGGACAGGTTTGGGGGCGTTGGATACCAAGAAACAAAAATCAAAAGTGAAAGCTGCATCCTGAAGCATATAGTGGTGAATTTACTAACAGACATGGCAATGGCCAGTTCGAGCATATTACGGATTTTAGCCTGCTGCCACCTCATGCTTCAGGTACTCACTGTACGGGTGAACACTTATTCCATTCTTACAATAAGTCTCTCATGGAGATTTAAGCATTCGAGCTCTAATTCCTCTCATCTTAATTATTGCTGAGATTACATAACTTGTAGGCCTTCCCCGGACCTTGCTAACGCGGGATGCTTTGTGCACCGGGCTTCTTTGTTCACCGGGCTGCCCTTTTTTGTTTCATAACTTGTAGGCCTAGTTTGAGAAGATAGGTATAGTACACATTGTTTTTGGTGTGTTGAATAATGTTAAGTAGGGAGGTCCTTATCTTTTTGGGTGTTTATGTCATCCTAAAATTTTTGACCCACTTTATTCATTCCTTTTCCCTTGTGGCTGGGTATGTAGTGATCTAGTGAGTGAAGCCGCTCACCTGTTTCAGTTGGAAGGTGCTCTTTCTTGGACAATTTTTCGTTTCTGGTTAAACTTGACTTTCTATTTGTTACGTATATATCAGTGGAATGAAAGTTTTTTTCAATATTGAGGTGGCTGTCTAAGATTGAAGTAAGGCTTTGATTGTTGTGAATTTATTCTGATCATCAACTCACTGGGTATGTTTGTTGTGCTCATATATTAAGAAGAAAAATGTAATTTTTATCCCCTCGGATAAGGGAAAGATCTCTACGTACTTACCACATTACTGCTGATCAAAATCTTTTATTTGAATGAGAAAGTTAGTACCTCATGTTACAGTGAACTGCGCCCGCTTTACATATTGTGTAGAAGGTAATTGGTAAGTCTCATAAATCAGATCCTTTCACATTTTAAGGTGTGGTTCTCTCTAGAGAACTTTATTTTACACTAAAATCAGCCTAATACTAAGTTTGAGTACTAAGTAGAGAGGAAAAAGAAAAAATGAAGGAGAAGTTTGAGTGAAAGAATTCTTATTGCATATATATTTTGTGAATTCTTCCTTTTTAGGGAAAAGATTCAAATATACCTCTGAACTATACCATTTAGAGCAAATATGCCCTGTTATAACACGTGGGAAGGTTTAACACGTGCTAATCGTTACGTTGTGTTCAATGAGGCCCACAAATGAGTATTTTACAGTGGAGATGTATAACATTTATACAATGTGTTGTCTCCAATTCATTATTCACAATTTCAAGACCCGATTATGTTTGGATTTTTCAGAGAAATGCTATCCCCACTCGGACCAAGACAAAATTTTTACTTGTTCAAATAACAATTAAGTTGAAGCAGGGTTAGGAACGACGAATCTCTTTATCATTCATTTTGATTAGCGGGTTGGACAATACATTTTTAACCATGGCTAGTTCTGCTACTCTCACTAACTCGGCCCTGAATAGTACTCCCTTCGTTCCATAACAAGTGTTATTTTAGCAAAAAAAAAAATTATCCCAAAATAAGTGTTACCTTAGAAATTTAAGACATAAATTGACTATTTTTTCAAACTATACCCTTAGACAAAAAATTTAGAACTTTTCTATTCAAGAAATATTTACTTAGTCAACTTGTTGGAACTATAAAAACTTCTTGAATTTCGACAATCGTTTATCTATTCCTATCTTCTAAATAGTCTCTTCTACTTTAGTAAAATTTTGAACAAAATTTACTCAAATTATAATAAAATAGAGAGATCTTTAAAATCAAGACAAAGTTGAAGACTCAAAAGAAAGGAATGGGCTAGAAAAGACTGGAGACTTAGCAAATGTTAAACTTGAAGGTTCAACATAAATACATTTCGGTCGTCAATTTGGTTTAAACAAATTTTATGAAGAATGGAGATGAAACTTTCGAGCACAAAGAAATACACAAAACATTTGCGATAATGTTAACTTAACATTTAAATAAATTAACCTTTCTTTTAGAGACATTTTTTGAGGTAAATGCTAAATGTATAAGATGAGGTAAATGCTAAATGTATAAGATGAACACAAATTCAAATTAACTTTTAAAAACTTAATGAAACTTTGGCTCCAATATTTTAAGTTAAAATTTTGGCTCCATATAGTAATTTAGTATTTTTTGATTCAATGATTATTATTTATGCATCCTCCAATCAAGAGAGGTAATTTATTTTATTAAATAGGGGTAATTTGGTAAACTTCACATTGCACTATTGGTTTCTTAATATATGCATTTTTGGCTAAGTTGACATTTATTATGGGACGAGCGAATATCAAGTAATTACACAGTGTGCCCTTCAAATGGTCTGGTCTTTATTTTTTGCCATTCAAAATTAACTAATGCCTATAAAATCATAAATTCTTTACATAAACTTGGGGATATTATGATGTTCAATTTTGAATGATAAAAAATAAAAACCAACCCATTTAAAAGGGAAAAATTAAAGACCAACACAAAATAGGATAAAAGTGCAAATGACCCGAATAGTATTCCAACCTACTTTATGTTATATAACTGGATTTCTCTTCGTCATTAAAGGTCTTGAAAGTTATCAACGAAATTTCTTACGAGGCTCCACCACTAATAAGAAGAATCTTCATTTAATTAGTTGGAAAATAGTTACCAATCCAGCAAGTATTGGGGGCCTTTGAATTCAAAAGTTGGCCACGAAAAAGAATGCATCACTAGCATGGAGATCGTTTACAAACCTTGGTTCTTTATGCCAGCTTGGTCTTCAATGGAAGTTGATCATGTTCTTTCATCAACTTTTGGAATGAGCCATAGTAAGGCAAGCAAACTGTCTAGGATACCTTATTCAGGAACCTTTAAACATTGACGAGGAACTCATTCTTGACTGGCTACTGCTTCCCATTTAAACTATATTGGGTTGAATGTTCCTCCCAATTGCTACTTTATTTGTCCATCCATGTCTGAAACTATACCATATCTTCCTAGAATGTCCAAGCCTCCAAGCTGTACGATAATGGTTTCCTTGAGCATTGCTGTTAGAAGCAGTTAGTCTATTAGTAGTCTATTAGTGTTACTGTTACATTGGTTAACAGTGTTAGCTTAGTGGACAGCTGTGAAAACTAAGTTAAGTCGGTTAGCTAGTTAGTAGATAATCTTTTATATATATACTTAGCTAGCTTGTATCTACGTCATTATATCAGATTTTTGGGATAATTAAAAACGCTCTCTAAACTAAACCCTAGCCACCACTAAATATTCCAAAACTTAGCACCGCCACCGGCCCCTATGGCCACTTCGGTCGGTGGACAACCTTCACCGGAGGCTGATCCACCTATACCACAACTTCCCGATACCCACGAACCTGAAAATTTGCCTAACGATAAAGCAAACCAAACAAAGTATGTCAACTTATTGAAGCCATACAACAGTTCAAAATACCCAACATAACCATTCCATCAAAAGCTGTGACCTTTGTGGGAGGGTGAACCTTACATTGCTTGGAATTCTACAGAAGTACAACAAATGATTATTAAAGAAGAATTACAATATACAATTCTTGGCAAGTTCTCATATGATAACATAGATATTAAGAAATTAATGAACATTATTCCAGCACAGTGTGACATCAAAGGCAGAGCAACCATAGGACTGATAGAGGAGAGATACATCTTGATTCGTTTGTCTCTGTTGGAAGATTATGTGAGGACGACGTCCACCCCTGCTTACTACTTGAAAGTGCATGATAGATATTGCCAGATGAGACCTTTGATTTGGGACTCCTGGTTCAAGCCTGAGGAGGAAACTTCGGTGGCAGTGGCATGGATTAGCTTCCCAAAATTACCTCCTAATTTCTTTGCAAGAGAGGTTGTATTCTCAATGGCAACTGCAGTTGGGAAACCATTGACCTTAGATTTAGCAACAACAAATAAAAGCTTTTGGTGATGTTTTGGAGATCGATATGGAGAAGAAGAAAAGGGTTGTAGATGACAGGTTAAGAATCAAATGGGGGAGTTTGACCATGGCTAGTGCAAAGGAGATGGGGGAGGTTGATGGCCAAGGTGGCTTGGGGAATAGTGGGGATGCGACTAATATGTGGGACAGAATGGCCAGTTGCATTCGGGAGGTAGCTAGAGAAGTGCTAGGGGCCTCGTGGGGTAACCGTGGTGGGCATCGAGGGGACTAGAGATGGGAACGGATTCTGGACCCGGTGGATCCAAATCAGTTTTATAGGATATGGATTTTCAAAATTTGGACCCGACGGATCCGGATCGGACCCGGATCCATTTATGATGGATCGGATCTGGATATGGATCTTGTCTTTGAGATCCGTATCCGGTCCAGATCCGACCCGTGGATCCATTTTTTATTAAATACATTTTATATTTATACATCCATAAGAGTTAAGACCTATCCCTTTAATTTTCTTGACCAGGCCCAACTTTAAATAGATATAATTATATCATCCGTATCTTTTGGAATTAAACATTACAAGTTCAGCTAAAGTCAAGACACATACTGAGAAGGAATATTACATGTTTCACATTACAAGTTCATTTTGTTCCGGTAGGACAGTGTAACAGAAAGGGACCATAACAAACACATATAAAGAAAGAATACCACAGCTAAGAGCATTGTGTGAAGAATAAGTTGAAATTTCCAACTTACTGATTATTATTTTTTGATAAGTATTTTCGACCTACTGATTTACTTGAGAGTAAAAATGAATGCTTCAACATATCAACCAAAGTAGTTACCTTAAAGAGTAGAAATGACTAGAATAACAGAATCACAACACACTCATGTTCTATATGGATCCTGAAAAATTATTCGGGGTGACTAAATATTGTATGTTGAATGTTGGATTATTATTCAAATCAATTTTTTTTACATGTGGATCCAGATCCGATCCGTGGACCCGGTGGATCCGATGGATTTGTATCTGTTTTTATGGACTCGATGGATCTGGATACAGATATGAAAAACAGATCTGGATCTGGATTTAGAAGGATCCGGTCCAGATCCTATCCGTTGTCATCCCTAGAGGGGACTGGTGGTGGAATGGTAAAGTTCAAGAAAAGGTGAAAGTGAAGAAAGTGGCATATGTGAAATTGGTAGAAAGCAAGGATGAGGTAGAGAAGTGGACAAACAGGGAACTGTATAAGATGACGAGTAAGGAGGAAAAGCTGGCGGTCACGGCGGCGAAAACGGCGGCTTTTGAACGCTTGTATGTGGAGAAAGGCGGGGATAAGAAGTTGTACAGACTAGCCAAGGCAAGGGAGGTAAGGGCTCGTGACTTGGATCATGTGAGGTGCATCAAGGACGAGGACGTCAAAGTACTGGTGGAGGAAGCGCATATTAGGCGGAGTGGCAGTCTAACTTTCATAAACTCTTGAACGAAAAAGGAGAGGGAGAGATTGTGCTAGGAGATCTGGAGCATTCTGGTAGGTACCGAGATTTTGGGTATTGTAGAAGCATTAAGGTTGATGAGGTTAAGGGTGTTGTTTGCAAGATGCGAAGGGACGGCGGCCAGGGCACGATGAAATTCGGTTGAATTTTGGAAGAAGCGCGAGCGAGTTTGGAGTGGTGGATCGAGTTGTTTAACATCATTTTTAAGACGACAAGAATGCCCGAAGAATTGAGGTGGAGTACAATGATTCCCTTGTACAAAAACAAAGGTTATATTCAGAGTTGCACCAACTATAGATGTATCAAGCTGTTGAGTCACACTATAAAAGTTTGGGAAAGGATCGTGGAGATGAGGGTGAAGAGAGTCGTGTCTATTTCCTAGAACTAGTTTGGATTCATGTCGGGGTATTCGACTACTGAAATCATTATTAGGAGGTTGGTGGAGCAGTATAGGGAGAGGAAGAGAGGCTTACATATGATTTTCATCGACCTCGAGAAGACATACGACAAAGTCCCTAGGGAGATTCTATGAAGATGTTTGGAGGCTAGAGGTGTACCTGTGGCGTACACTAGGGAGATCAAAGATATGTATGATGGAGCCATGACTAAGGTACGGACAATATGAGGAGACTCGACGCACTTTCCAGTGATGATGGGCTGCACCAGGGATCAACTTTTAGCCCATTCCTATTTACCTTGGTGATGGACGGACTAACGTGACAAATTCAGGGGAGGTACCATGGTGTATGTTATTCGCAGACGACAAAGTCCTGATTGATGAGACTCACATCGGAGTGAACGCCAAGCTGGAGGTTTGGAGACACACTTTGGAGTCTAAAGGATTCAGGTTGAGTAGGACTAAGAATATTTGGAGTGTAAGTTCCGCAATGGGAGCGACCCTGAGACAGACGTGGAGGTGAGACTTAGTACGCAGGTCATTTCAAAGAAAGGAAGCTTCAAGTACCTATGGTATATTAGCCAAGGGAATGGAGAAATTGATGACGATGTCACACATCGTATTAGGGCATGATGGATGAAATGGAGGCTCGCATATGGAGTTTTGTGCGACAAAGGCGTCACCAAAACTTAAAGGCAAGTTTTATAGGGTGGTGGTTAGACCGACTATGTTGTATGGGGCAGAATGTTGGCCAGTCAAGACTTCGCACATACAAAGATGAAAGTTACGGAGATGAGGATGTTGAGAAGAATGTGTGGGCATACAATGAGAGATAGGATTAGAAATGAAGATATCCGAGACAAAGTAGGAGTGGCCTCGGTGGAGGATAAGATGCGGGAAACGAGGTTGATATGGTTCGGGTATGTGCAGAGGAGAGACACATATGCCCCAGTGCAGAGGTGTGAGAGGTTGGCTATGGACGGGTTTAGAAGGGGTAGAGGTAGGCTGAAGAAGTCTTGGGGAGAGGTGATTATACGGGATATGACGCAGGTGCAACTTACTGAGGAACCTTAGATAGGAGGTTGTGGAGGACACAGATTAGGGTAGAAGGGTAGTAGGTAGTCAAACGTAGTCCTACTTACGCTTACAAAATGATAGGTGTAGTGTTATTATTGTAGGCCCTATTAGTCTATCACAATTATAGGCGCAGTATTGCTTTATAGTCCCCTGTAGTTTGATTTCTGCTGCTATGTGTTCCCTAGTGTACTTTGTTGATATTATTTATCTATGTTAGCTATTGCTTCCTTCTGCCGCTACCATGGCGTATTCGATTTGTTATCAACATGTTCATATTGCTTTAATTTTTTGTCTGGGCCTGATCGTTTCTCTTGCGTTGCTTTGCTTTGCTTGCTTTACTTGTGATTATGCTTTGTCTTGAGTCGAGGGTCTCCCGGAAACAGCCGCTCTACCTACCATATTTGTGCCCTGATAAGTACTTTGGCTTGATTAATTGAGAATTAGTCTAAATGTGTCTTGATAAGTACTTTGATTTGTTAATTGAGAATTAGCCTATGTGTGCTGGTGATAGCCTTTGAGTGCAAGTATTATGTTTTATTACGATGCCGCGACTCTCGGTTGGAGGCATTTGTCTTGTTGTAAATCTTGGGCGTCTGCAAGCGGTGATGTGGGATTCCACGGGTATGCTTAGTTATTTGTAGTACTTGGGTTAAATTCTGATTCTTATAGAAGACATGGTAGTGCTTACATTGTTTGTGGCCAGTCGAGATAGGGTAAGAGTATAAGTGAGGGTAGACCCCAGATGCTATACCACCTTCTCCGAGTAAGAGTATAAGTGAGGGTAAACCCAAGACATTATACCACTGCTTGTTTTGTATAATGGTCGGTTGAGATAGGGTAAGAGTATAAATGAGTTGCAAGCCCCAAGACGTTATACCACCTTCTCCAGGGTAAGAGTATAAGTGAGGGGTAGACCCCCAAGATGCTATACCACCTGCTTTACCAACTTCTCCAGGGTAAGAGTATAAGTGAGGGGTAGACCCCCAAGACGCTATACCACCGGTGGGACTTGGTGTTCATGTATGCCTATTGACGTATTATTATATCCTGGACTGTCGACAGTGATGTGGGATTCCACGGGCAGGGGATATATATATGTGTTGTGTATGTGTACGCCGACGGTGAGGTGGGATGCCACGGGCGCGACACATGATTATATTTTACACTTGTAGCTGTCGACAGTGATGGGGGATTCCACGGGCATGCTTTGATATTGGTGTGACTTGATCGCGTCCCAGTTTGGGCCGGGTAGTATATGTGTCCCTCCGTAGTGGGCCGGACTATGTTATGAAAGATAAGTAAGTTAGACAGAAATGAACTTAATGACTTCTCCTAAGTATGTACGTAAGAATGTGACTATAACTCTTAATGGAATGGAAAAAAGATAATAAGGTGCGATTAAGTTCATAAGTGGTAATGACACGGCAGGAGCTGGTATGTATTTTTATACTTGTCCTTGTCATTCTTTTATCTGATTATGATTTGTTTCTTATGCGTTATATTACATTCCATATTAAATTTTTGTTATGCGGCCCGCCGAGTGCGTTAAATGCCGCAGTTTAGGTACGATTGTGGATCCGCGAGCTTAGGATCCCGGTTCAGCAAGTTGAGATGGCTCGGTGTTCCGAGTTGTCACGTTATGTATATTCGTGGTATGGCGGGGCCCCGTCCATGCCATGGTTATGTTAAAACTCTTAAGTGCGTAGTCACATATGTGGGTCGATTTGTAAAAGAAATGAGGCAAGCTGCTTGGTTGTATTTATATTTGTTCGGGAAGGTAGCACTGTCGGCTAACTTGTTGCTACTTAGATGTTTTATTTATAAGTTTCATGTATGTTCGTGATTTTCTCGATGTTTACTGTAAGGGTGCGGGTAGGGCACGATCGCGATCGGGGTGGTCGTGACAAAAGTGGTATCGAGCGATTAGTCCTCGGAAAGTGTCTGAGGCCAGTGTCTAGTAGAGTCTTGATTATCGGTGTGTTGTGCACCACATCTATAATCGAGGAGTGCAGGACATTTAGGATTAGTTTCCATTCTTCTCACTCGAGATCGTGCCATGAAACGTGTTGTTAGGGTCGTCTCTCCTAACGAGTTATGTTGATTGCATTACGAGAAAGCGTGATGACCAGGAATGACTATGTGGATTGCATATCCGGGTTGGTAATGATTATAGTATAGTTGGTATTGTGACATACATCTATACGGAGTTATGTATGAAGTCGACGCGTGTTGCCTAGAATGATTTTAGATTACCGAGTCGGTAAAGACTAACTAGATCAGGAAGGTATGGGATAGTTATTGAATTTTCGCCAGTTTTGTGTTTTATTTTGAGATAATTGGGAAAGGATGAGGTCATGCGATAGGGTAGTGAACCCTTAGGAGCCATGTTAAGGAACTTAACGGAATGCCGTGTTAATGTATTAGGCTCGTGGTAGGCTTAAGAGAATTATGCGGATGAGGTCCGTATAGAGTAAGTAATGGTTGTTGTGATCGAGCGACACGATTGTGGTAATAAGAGAAGTTTTATACGTTATTGGGGATTGGTAAGGTAGGCTTGGGCATGGAAATTGCGAGCCTAAGAATATTGATAAGCTATGAGACTTTAGATGTATAAGGCTTTCTCTGCAATAAGATTTTAAGTCGGACGAGGATAAGAGTTAAGTGCGGCCGAGTAGGGTCGAGGACACATTCTGGTCTCCCATATCCTGGAATGGAGTGGGATCGGTTGGTAGTAGTTCCGCCACGTGGCGAGTCACGAGGCGCCAGCCCAAGTCTAGTTAATTGTTTCTGGGTTCGTGGACACGTTCCACCGAACAGTCGTGGCAGCCGAAATGGCCTTTTATTGTTTTATAGAGTGACTCAGATTTGAGGCAGTCGGTATGGAAGTTATGTATGTATGTTAGAAGGAGTTGGAAATGCGAAAGAAAATCTCTTTTGGGCGTATGATGGGCGGATATGCGTGTGCGGTATTAGGGCCATGTGTGGCATTGTTGGTATGTCGGGGTTGTGAAAAGAAGCTATGTCGCTTATTATAAAGATTGACTCCGAAAGAACATTCGGGGACGAATGTTTCTAAGGGGGGAAGAATGTTACACCCCGTATTTACAGGACATGTTTTAAGAACGTACGAAAGAACTCTAAAGTGTCAAGAAGTGAGACTTGTAAAATTTTATCGGAATTATGAAATTGTCGGAAACGTTTTATTGTGACGAATGGGAGGGCGACACGTGTCACCCCCCCTTAGAATGCCTTGGACGAAATTAGGCATGGCCATAATGGTCATTTACCATAAGTCTTGGATGAACAAGTCTTGCAAGTGTAGCTTGACAATGTTGACTAAGTCAAAGGAGACAACTAGTCTTGATATTGTGAAGACCTTATCCTAGCCACCCAAATGTTTGTATCATGACCCTCCGTGTGCTTTATTATACTACTAGTAGTGATACATAGTCCAACACTTAGAAAATTGAAGAAAAATTGGATGAGCAACTATGGAGCTCTCGCCACGTCCTCAAAAGAAAAAAAAATTGTGTTTCTTGTCCAATAAGCCCCACACTTTAAACCAAGGTTCCTAAGTGTATTGTAAGCATATCTCAATAGAAAAATCTCGGAAAAGATAGTTTACGGGTTAGTCGAAGTGAAAACCTAGTGGCTTTTCTAGGTTTTGTTTGGAAGTTTGAAGGAAATTGTTGGTGTTGTTCTAAGGGTCTCAAAGCGGATTGAAGTGTCTTGGAGAGGTTCTAAACTACTAGGAAGCGACTTGGATTGGAATTGGATTAAGATTCGTTGAGGTATAATTGTGTCCTTTAATGTGTTCTGAATTATATGTTTATATTGTTGTTGTTAGCTTTACGTGTTGCTAGCATGAAGTTGATTAGTAGAAGTTTATAAGGATTGTGGATTGATTGTAGCATTGGAAATCCGAATGTTATATAAGCCATGTTAAGTTGGATTTCAATTTAGTCGTTATTAGAAATCGTCGCATGTTACCTACTTAGAGATTATGGATTGTTATAATCAAATACGACTTGATATCATGTTATGCTACCAATTTGGATTGAAATGGAAATTTGATAAGAATTGGTAAGGTTGAACTCAAGGTGGCCGAATTTGGACTTTTTAGTTTGTTTTTCATTTGTATTGGACTACTTTCTAAATTGTGAGCCAATTGGGGCTATTTAGTTAGTCATTTGTATTGGAGTACCTTATAGAAATTGTGAGCCAATTGGGGCTGTTTGGTTATTGTATTCGGCCTTGAAAAAGGTGGCAAAGTAAGTAGAAACAAAGGAAGTCTTTGTCAGATTGTCCGTAGAATTTGGCGACTTAGCACTTAGAATATTCTACGTTAGAAGTGAAAGGTTAATGGACATATTGTGACCATTATAGGTTGAAGTACTAAGTATAGCGTATCCTACTTGGAGAGTGGAATAGCTATCAAGGTTGGTGTACTTTGGAGCATTTTGCTATTTGTCGACAATCGTCGCGGTATGTGAACCTCTTCCTTCCTTTGGCATGATTCTATGTATGGAATATACTTGTGGTATCATTTCATGTTCCTTACACTCTTAGAAGTTAAGAGGTAGTTGTGTGATTTACTACATGTAGAACTTTTCCTATCTTTTGAGTATGACTAGTTGCACGTATGTAGTGCGGTGAGCGTCTGAACTATGACATTCTTTACTTGTTTTATGTAATGCCAAGCGGGTGGGTTAGAGATTAACTCACTTCTTTGAAAATAGTAAGGATGTCTTAAGTTGATTTTAAAGTTAGGGGACTTGAAGAGTTTTAAAGTATGTGATACTTGCTCGTTTTAAGCGTATAAGTCCTTGGATAGGAAATTGTATTTTGGCTAAGGTATAAAGTAAATATAACGACTTTATGGGGAGTTGGTTATATTTGCTTTCTGGAAAGACAAATGACTTGATTTTAGTGAAAAGGCAACTTGTTTTTAAGGCATCAATTGCCTAAAGTTTTATAATAAAAAGAGTCACTTGTTTTCTAAAGGTTAAGAGACAAATGGTATTTTTGAAAGTTAAGAGAATTGATTGAAGGTATATAATACTTGGTTTCAAAAAGTAGAAGTCTCTTGATTATAAAAGGAACGTATTGGTTTAAACCATAGAGGGTTATAACGGCTTTATGGGAAGTTGGTTATAACGGCTTTATGGAAGGTTAAGAGAATGGTTTTCTCTAGTAAAGTAATCAAAGGAATAACTTGTGTTAAGGAAGGGCAAGTTGTTTTAAAGGTACCAACTGCTTAAGGTTTTAAATAAGGAAGTCACTTGATTTAGAAGTCGGTAATTGTATTTCTAAAAAGGTATTGTGACTTGTCTTGAAAGGTGAATAGGACTTGATACTACGGTTGTTAGTATCGGGGAAGTTTTATTTGGAAAGGAGTCTTTTGAAAAGAATGTACGTACGTAGTACTTTGGCTTGTAAATGAGAATTATTCTATTTGTGCCCCGATAAGTACTTTGGCTTGTAAATGAGAATTATTCTATTTGTGCCCCGATAAGTACTTTAGCTTGTTAAATGAGAATTATTCTATTTGTGCCCTGATAAGTACTTTGACTTGATTAATTGAGAATTAGTCTAAATGTGCCTTGATAAGTACTTTGGTTTGTTAATTGAGAATTAGCCTATGTGTGCTGGTGATAGCCTTTGAGTGCAAGTATTATGTTTTATTACGATGCCGCGACTCTCGGTTGGAGAAGTTTGTCTTGTTGTAAGTACTTGGGCGTCTAAGCGGTGATGTGGGATTCCACGGGTATGCTTAGTTATTTGTAGTACTTGGGTTAAATTCGGATTCTTATAGAAGACATGGTAGTGCTTACATTGTTTGATGGCCTCGAGATAGGGTAAGAGTATAAGTGAGGGTAGACCCCAGATGCTATACCACCTTCTCGAGTAAGAGTATAAGTGAGGGTAAACCCCAGACATTATACCCTGCTTGTTTTGTATAATGGTCGGTTGAGATAGGGTAAGAGTATAAATGAGGCAAGCCCCAAGACGTTATACCACCTTCTCCGGGGTAAGAGTATAAGTGAGGTAGACCCCCAAGATGCTATACCACGCTTTACCAATTTCTCCGAGGTAAGAGTATAAGTGAGGGTAGACCAAGACGCTATACCACCGGTGGGACTTGGTGTTCATGTATGCTATTGACGTATTATTATATCACGGGTATCGGCGGTGATGTGGGATTCCACGCGGGGATATATATATGTGTTGTGTATGTACGCGACGGTGAGGTGGGATGCCACGCAGGCGCGACACGTGATTATATTTTACACTTGTAGTATCGGCGGTGATGGGGATTCCACGGGCATGCTTTGATATTGGTGTGACTTGATCGCGTCGGTTTGGTAGGGTAGTATATGTGTCCTCGTAGTGGGCGGACTATGTTATGGAAGATAAGTAAGTTAGACAGAAATGAACTTAATGACTTCTCCTAAGTATGTACGTAAGAATGTGACTATAACTCTTAATGGAATGGAAAAAAGATAATAAGGTGCGATTAAGTTCATAAGTGGTAATGACACGGCGGGAGTGGTATGTATTTTTATACTTGTCGCGTCATTCTTTTATGCGATTATGATTTGTTTCTTATGCGTTATATTACATTCCATATTCTGCATTTTTGTTATGCGGCCCGAAGTGCGTTCATGCCGCGAGTTTAGGTACGATTGTGAATCGCGACTTAGGATCCGGTTAAAGTTGAGATGGCTCAGGTGTTAGGAGTTGTCACGTTCATGTATATTCGTGGTATGGCGGGGCCTGTCACTTGATGGTTATGTTAAAACTCTTAAGTGCAGTCACATGTGTGGGTCGATTTGTAAAAGAAATGGCAAGCTGCTTGGTTGTATTTATATTTGTTCGAAGGTAGCCACATCGGCTAACTGTTGCTTTACTAGATGTTTTATTTATAAGTTTCATGTATGTTCGTGATTTTCTCGATGTTTACTGTAAGGGTGCCTGGTAGTGGCACGATCGATCGAATTCGGGTCGTGACATAGACAATGTTGTATAGAAATTAGAGAAAATGTAGGAAGATTTGTGAGAAATAAGAAGAGAAATGAGGTATTTATAGTTGAAAAATTGGGTTAAAGTGTAAATATAATAACTTAGGGGTTAAAAATAAATATAAAGGGGGTAGGGGTTGGGAGTGGGGAAGCCAAAAATGGTCGTTGTCTAATCGCGAAATGTAAAATGGCCGTTAGACAGCTGGCCCTGACAAATGAGGCTGGAGCGGGATCGGGACGGGACGGGTCGGGTCCTGGCGGGACCGGGGCGGGCGGGACCATACCATGTCCCGTCCCGGTTCGAGCCCGGGGCCCCTTTTTTTTTTTTTACACGGTGTCGGGACGGGTCGGGTCGGCCCGGCCCACTGGCCAGCCCTACAAAACACAATCAGGGAAGGACTAGCAGAGGAAATAACAGTTGTTACAGAATTTCAAATAGAAGCAGAACATAAGCAGCATGAATAAAATTCAGGAGAAGGGGAAGCAAAGGAGAAAGCAGATCAGGAAGATAATGCTCAAAGTACCTGCAGTCCAAAAAGCATCAATAAGGAGGAAAGTAGTACATGCAATGAGCAGAAATATCAAGGTGAAGACACTACAGTCAAATGGGATACTGGACAAGAAAAGGAGATAGAACCTGCACAGAAAGAAGGCCAAAAAAATAGCAATAAGTCAGCACAGCAAAACAAAAAGGATAGCAACAATAAGAAGAACATGCAATTGGTTACTCAGTTGAAGGAGAAAAATAATCAAGAGATCCCAAAAGTAGATAATAGAAGGGATATTGATCGTAAATCTTTGGAGCAATATTATCAGGAGGCCATGAGACGAGGGGATATATCTCCAGAACTTCACAAAGGGGCAGGTAAAGGCAAGAAGAAGACACAAAGAGAAACCAGTGTTCCACCAGGGACAGGGTATCAAACTAGAAGTACTTTAAATAAATTTAATGATGAATGATATGAAACATTAGGTCTGTGAATATAATTAAAGCATTTCAAAGATTAATCAAAATGCATCTGCAACACCAATTTGGTTTCATAGGGTTGTTGGAACCATTTCAAGAAGCTGACAAAGTTGAAGGATATAGAAGGAGATTAAATATGCACACTGCCTTGGTGAATACTTTTGGGAAGATTTGATTGTTCATAGATGAAATGTTTGATGTAGAGGTGGTGATGGATCATATTCAACATATTACCATTAAACTCAAGAGTCAAGGAATGCAAGAGGAGTTAATGGTGACAGTGGTGTATGCTAAATGTGCACAGAATGAGAGACTGGAGCTATGGGATAGTTTGGAAGCAATTGCAACTACCATGAACAAGCCATGGATGATTGGGGGAGGGGGAGATATTAATGTTATCACATCTGAAGAAGAAAAATTTAGAGGCCTACCGGTTAGTGTCAATGAAGTACAAGATTTTGTCTCATGTATACAGAATTGTGGAGTTCATGATCTGGATTTCAGAGGAAGTAAATACACGTGATGGAATGGTAAAGTGGTGATGATTTCATATTTAAAAGATTGGACAGATGTATGGGGAATCAGACTCTTCAAGGAATGTATCCTGCTATTGAAATTCAGTATCTAATCAGAACAGGGTCAGATCATGCACAACTGCTTATTACATATAATGGCAATGTAATTTTAATAAAGAAACCTTACAAGTTTTTGAATTTTTGGGTGAAACATGAAACCTTTTTGGACACTGTGAAGACTAATTTGAGTGTTGATTTCATGGCTAATCCTTTCATCATTTTTCATCATAAATTGAAAAAAGCGAAGGTTGCTCTAGTCCATGGAGTAAAAGTACTTTTGGAAATATTTTCCAAGAGATTGAGTCTTTGGAGGATGTGATAAAAGTGCATGAGATACAATTTGAATTACAGTCTACACCACATAACAGGGAGAGATTACAGAGAGTGCAGGCTGATTTGAATAGATATTTGCATCTGGAAGAACAGTTCTCAAAACAGAAAGCAGGAATGCAATAGTTCCAAGATGAAGATAGAAACACAACATTCTTCCATGCATATGTACAAGGTAGGAGGAAGAGGCTACAGTTAAGAAGAATACAGGATGCTGGGGAAATTGGATTGAAGAGAATGAAGGGATAGCAGTAGAGACAATAAATTTCTTTAGGGATCAATTCTCAAAAGAAACAGATCCTACTAATTTTGAAATTCTAGATCATGTTCCAAGTATGATCTCAGAAGAGCAAAATAGTAAGATCACAACCATGCCAATAATGAAGAGGTGCAGAATATTGTATTTAGTCTGAATGAAGAGAGTGATGGAGGGCCAGATGGGTTTACTTGGATTTTCTTTCAAAAATGCTGAAACATCATTGAGGAGGATATTACCAATATGGTGATTGTTTTTTTTCTGTGGAGCTGAACTTCCTAATTCATAATACTAATTTGATTTTACTACCAAAAAAGGATATTATCAATACCTTTTCTGATATGAGACCTATTAGCTTGAGTAATTTTGTGAATAAGATTTTCTCAAGGCTTATTCATGAAAGATTGATGGAATTTCTGATTGATATGATATCACTGAATCAAGCTGGATTTGTTAAGGGAAGGAGTATAGTAGAAAATGTTCTACTTACTCAAGAAATTGTTTCTGATATTAGATTGAGGATTAAAAGTACTAATATGGTATTGAAATTGGATATGACAAAGGCATATGATAGGGTCTCCTTGTTGTTCCTAACAAAGGTGACGAGAAAGATGGGGTTTTCACACATGGTGGTTGATATGGTATTCAGAATAATCAGCAATAATTGGTACTCTATTCTTAGAAATGGGTTTTTTAATCTACCAGAGGGGTGAAGTAGGGTGACTCCTTATCCCCTGCTTTATTCATACTAACTGCTGAGGTACTAAACAGGAATTTGAATCAGTTACATCATATATCACAATTTAGAGATTTTGGTATACCAAAATGGAGTCCAAAGGTGAATCACTTGGCAATGCACTAACAGTGACATATTTGTTTAAGGAGCAAAATCAGTTAGTTGACTTAAGCTTACTACCCAAATTTTGATTCCCCACCACCATTCTGGAACCTGACAACACATGAGGCTTTTGCCCAAACACACCAATTCAACTCGTTTTTGTCCTCATATAGTATTAGTATAGTTAACCATACGACCCATTTTTATACTAATGTGCTTCTGCCATATCACAATAATCCTTCCTAGATTACTTTTGTTTAGTTTAACATAGCAACTTTCTTTTGGACCAAAAAAAAAAACATCGTACTATCAATTCCCTTTGAATGTGAAATGGCTGTCTCGCGGATGGACAATCAACGGTGCAATATTATGAGTCTACCTCGTTGAAGTTTGTTTTACCATATGCGACTACTAAGCTAATTAATCATGAAAAAATTTAAAAAACAATGTAAATTTGAGAGTTAATGTCAAATACAATTTAATTATATCCCAGTAAAGTCAAGCTTAAGTTACAATTTAGTTAAACCAGATTTCCTCCAACAATAAAGTACTTTTATTTCAACATTTTAAATTTTAAGCTAATTACTAATTTACCAATACTTGCTCCTAAGAGCTCGTTTGGTACGTTGTATTACACTGGACTGCACTGGACAAAAAACTAATACAACGTTTGGTGGGTATTTTCAGCCGGACTGCATAGTACACTCCAACTGTCATTTTTGAGACCCCTGGACTGTACTAAAAATAAAAAAAATAAAAACACAGTTCATTATATATTAATACAGTCCAGTCCATTACAATACAGTCCATGCAAAATTATACAGTCACGTACCAAACGAGCCCTAAAGGGTTTAGACCTTTTTAAAAGTAATATTACACGACCTGACCGAGTCAGCTACTTAGTCGAATCATTCTTTGCTGTAATTCTATTCAATAAGTGCAGATAAGAGGATCCATGCCATGGCAGCATTTCACTTTCCTTCAGAAACATTTATTTGTTTCATATTTATATACAACATTAAGTTGCAGATCAAATGCTACATTATCTTGATGTCACAATAATGATACTATAACCAACCAGTCCCCTCCGTCAAGCAACAACTAAATCCTCGCCCGAGGTAAAGGAAACTGATAAAATGGTAATGACCAAACCCCAAAATTGCTCTGGCTAAGTTTCCCAGCTCATGAGAAAGAATACATGATAGTACACACTTTTGACTCAGCCCTATATCAGCTAATCTACCTCGTACTGCAACCTCACCTCGATGCTCCTGCTGCAGCCCCTTTCTCGTATTCCCCTTGCTCCTCCTTGGCAAACTCTTCAATCAATTGACGCTGTCTTGGTGTCAAATTTCTGCACCCAAGTTGCAAATTTAATCATTAGATCGCAGAATACAGGATAGATTCACAGGTGTACTTTCTCCAGTAAAGGTTTTCTGAGTTAATTTAGAGGCCACCAAACTATAAAACCTCCAAGTTTTTTTTCAAGGCTCGGCTGACAAGTAGTCTAAAGTAGTAAAAAATGCAGTAGTAGACAGTCATTTCCACATTTTTACACAAAGGGCACGTACGTGGGAATGCTGACATTGAAGTGCACAAACTGATCCCCAAATGAGTAGGAATTCCGTCCTTTTATTCCTGCATAAACACACAGAAATATTATAAGCTTGAACGAGAACGTTTACAATGCCTCAAGAATAAACAAGATAACTAGCTCCCTGCACATTAAAGAAAAATGCTTTGAGAAAGCTGGGAGGCCTTGTGAACTAGGTAGTTTTTTTTTAATGAAATCTGCGGTATTATTAATCAGCCAACAAAATGGCTTGAAGTTCAGTAGGGACAGGCCCCCTACCATAGCGACAACCTGCATAAGAACAAACAGCCTTATCCAAGAAATTGGCGGCCTTGTTCGCAGATCGTTTAACAAAGACAAAGGAAACATTGTTTAAAGAAGTACAAGAGAACGACAATCAGAAACAAGCAAGCCAAATGGAGAGAGCATTTCAAAAAAGCAAGAAATTGCATTGACAACCACCTGGCAATCCGATTCAACAATAACTCTTGAAAAGGATTGTTGTTTGATCCAACTAAGCACTTCTTTCAACCCACAACCTCAGCATGGTTCGGCTGAACTTGGCCCGGAAAGATCTTCGAGAAAGCATCAATAACATCTCCTATATGGTCCCGAGCGATCCACTCAATACCAAAGTAAGCATTCGAACTAACAACGGACGCATCCACATTAACTTTAATCGTATTAACAACTGGTGACTTCCAATGCTCCACTCTAAAACTAGGGGAATCAGAAACTTCCCATGCATTAGTTGAATTAACTTGAGCATCATTCCATTGATTAAAGTATGCTAAAGCAGATGACACAACCCCGTTAGCAACCGCTTTCTTACTTTGCCACACCAATCCATTTCGGGCTCTCCACAACGACCAACAAATAAGAGCAATTTGACAGACTTTAGTCTTCGAAAAGTCATTCAAAACTGCTTGAAACCAGCAGAAAAAATCTGATTTATGCAATCTCAAAATAGCTGCATCAAACCACTGCCAACATTGCGATGCAAGAGGACACTCCACTAAAATATGAAGGATAGATTCAGGCCTCCCCCTACAGACCGGGCAGCTGATAGCAACCTCCACATGACGACCCTTGAGTTGAGTCATAGTCGGCAAACTCCCCGAACAAGCCCGCCATAAAAAATTCTGCACCTTCGGAGGGATCTTAAGGTTCCATAAAGAGCGCCAAAAACCGGAATTATTATCTACATCCCACCGGCCATGTAACGATTGGAGAAGCTTATAAGCACTCTTCACACTATAAATTCCCGACATCTCCTTAGACCAATACCAACTATCTCGACCATCATGGGCTGAGAGGAAAATACCTTGGATAAGCTCTTTCTCGTGAGATGGGAAAAGATCATCAAGCACCTCAACATCCCACTCTCGTGACCCCGGGATCATCAACTGACAAACTTTAGCTCCGATCAAACCTGGATGAGAAGAAGTAACCATCGAATAATCATCACTAGGAAGCCACGACTGCCTTAAAATATCAACCAAAGTACCATCCACAATACTCCAACGGCACCCTGCTCGCAAAAGAGATTGGGCCTTAAAAATACTCCGCCAAACAAAGCTAGGATTACTCCCAATTCAGCGAAAAGAACCTCGAGGATAGTACCGAGCCTTAAAAATACTACCCACAAGAGACTCCTCATGCGTTAACAATCTCCAAGCTTGCTTCCCTAGCATAGCTAGATTAAAGTCTCTCAAGCAACGAAAACCCATGCCACCATTATTTTTATGAATCGATAATCTATCCCACGACATCCATGAGATACCTCGGTCTTGAGAAGAAGACCTCCACCAAATATCATGACAAAGATTAAGAGGCAGAAGAAAGACATTCATAGCATAACTTGGTAAGCTCTGAGCTATAGATTTAATCAAGACTTCCTTTCTCCTGCTCTTGAAAGAAAACGCCCTGCCCAACTCTCCACTCTCTTCTGGATCTTATCCTTCAAAAAGCCCAATACATCAGTTTTATTTCTACCCATAGTACTAGGCAAACTCAAATACTTACTATGCTCATCCGCCTCTTGCATTCCCAACATCTCCTGAACTCGGTCCCGAACAATAGCAGCAGTATTAGTACTGAAAAATATAGAAGACTTCGCCAAATTTATCTTTTGCCCCGAAGCCTTCTCAAACTTATTCAGCAGCTCCAACATCCCTAAAAGCCTCTCCCTCAATGGCCTTACAATAGAGATAACTGTCATCCGCAAACAACATGTGAGAAACTATTGGAGCACCTCTAGCAACCTTGCATCCATGAAGCCACCGATTCATTTCATATTTTTTAATAAGAAAAGAAAAACCCTCGGCACAGATGATGAATAAATATGGTGACAAAGGGTCCCCTTGGCGAATACCTCTCGTTGGAGAAATACGGCTCATAGAATCTCCACCATGAATAATTTTGTAACGGACCGAGACAACACTTCCCAACACCAAATTCACCCACTGGTAATAAAAGCCCATTTTCAATAGAATAGCCTCCAGAAAACACCACTCTATTCGATCATAAGCTTTACTCATGTCTAATTTTAAAGCCATGAAACCATCTCGCCCTTGTTGCTTCTTTTATAGTGGAGAGTCTCAAATGAAACCAATACGTTATCTGAAATTAATCTTCCAGTAATAAACGCACTTTGAGAAGGAGAGATAACATGAGAAAGCAAACCCTTGACACGATTAGCCAAAACCTTTATAATCACTTTACACAATACATTGCACAAGGCAATCGGCCTAAGATCCCCCATAACAGAAGGATTTTTCTTCTTCGGTATCAAAACAAGATTCGTGTCATTCAAACCTGAAGGCATAGTGCACGTATCGAAGTAAGACCGAACTGGCGAACCGAACTAACAACAACTTCTCCAACAATTGACCAAAATTTCTGATAGCTGATGTCATACCATCTGGACCTGGAGATTTATATGGGTGCATCTGAAAGAGAGCTCTCTTGATTTCCTCCCGAGAAACTGGCTTTAAAAGGTCTTGATTATGAGACATAGTAATAGATGGAGTAATACAATCAACAACCTCCGCCCAATCCACATTAGAGGCAGAAAAAATATCAGAAAAATAATCTACCATCACCCTTGCAAGACCATGGTCCCAATCAACCCATTCACCATTCGAATTTTTCAGGTTATGAATATAATTATTTTTTCTACGAGCAGTTGCAGTAGCATGAAAAACTTACTCTTCTTATATCCTTCTTTAGGCCACAATTATTTCGATCTCTGTCGCCAAAAAATCTCCCTTTGCTCCAAAATAATAGCAAGATTCTTCTTTTCTTCAGCAAACAATCTGACTGAAGCCTCATCACGACACCCTTGGAGCCGCTTGATTACATTTCTGGACCGATTAATACGGACCTTAAAATCACCAGTAATAGTCCTACCCCACCGAGACAGATTCTCCCCACAAGCATCTAATTTGTCTTGAATAGGAGACCCTTGATGCAACATCCAAGTATCCTGAACACTCTGAGAGCACATAGGGTCTTTCAACCAGGCATTTTCAAATCGGAAGACCTTCGTACCTCTCGTTTCAATTCAAAAAATAGGCTGAAGAAGCAAAGGACAATGATCGGAAGTAGCAAAGTCCAGATTAATGAGCTTGGACGATGAGAACATCTCCAACCAAGCCGAAGATGCAAAAGCCCGATCAAGCTTTATTTCCACCCATCTACTTGAGCCCCTTCCTCTATCCCATGTAAATTGATGGCCAGTACTCAATTTCAATCAACTGACAATCGGAAATTGCTTGTTGAAATCCTTCCAAAAGCCAAGTCGGGTATGGAGGACCCCCACGCTTGTCCCCTTGAGAAACAATATTATTAAAAGTCTCCTATCAAGCACCAAGGAAGCCTCGAGCGAACGCATCAAATCCCACGTGTTTCTCTTTAGACTCCTATTTGGTTCCCATAAACTCCTGTTAACCTCCACGATTCCATCTCACCCACTTTAGCAATAATATCAATGTGGTTTTGAGAATACCCAATCAGCTCAGCATCATCACTCCCCTTCCAAAACAACGGCAATCCATCTGAACTCCCTTGAGAGTCGACTGAAAACACCCCTTCATAGCCCAAAGAACGACTGAGCCACATAATACAGTTTTTATTACATAAAGTTTCACATAAAAAGATAAAATTAGGCTTCTTTTGAGATATAATCTCTTTAAGGAATTGAATCACCCTTGGGTTCCCAAGCCCACGGCAATTCCAACTAAAACAACTCATAATGGTAGGCGAGCCCAATCTGTAAGGCCCGCCTGGTTTAAGTTTTTTGAATTATCATTCTCCTGTTGGCTCATCTCAACATCTACCACCTCATTTGGCCCAATTAGCCCACTTTGGAAAAGCCTTCTACGTTTAAGATCCAAGACAGTAAGCCCGGCATCATCAATATTGGCCAAGTCATCAATAGACGAGTCCACCCCATTACCAGCTAAAACATTTTTATTATTAATTGGACCCATGACACTCTTTTCATTATTAACCATATTCTCCTCATTGACTTTAGCAATAACCACATTACGTCCACTTTCCATATTTGTACAAGAATCATGGAGAGTATTCGCACGATAATTACGATCACCAATCAATCCCGAAGAATTCGGGCCTTTACTCAATC
Organism: Przewalskia tangutica; assembly: GCA_029844215.1. NCBI lineage: Eukaryota > Viridiplantae > Streptophyta > Magnoliopsida > Solanales > Solanaceae > Przewalskia > Przewalskia tangutica. The sequence continues at coordinate 31,226,033 of CM056731.1, read as the reverse complement.
TTTGCTGGCAATCCACCATCGTCTTCCCCGTCACCGTCGATGTACCACCACCGGACACCGCCGCACCACCCCCTCCAAGATTAAACTTATCCTGTACAAAGTCATTTCACTCCAATAAGCTTAGCTTGCCTCCGCAATGGAGCTTTCATCCACTCCCCTTAAGGCTTAACAATTTTCTCAATCGGAGTATCAAATAACCGCATACAGAACCGCTCTGAATGTCCCAAAAATCCGCAAATAAAGCAAAAAGTAGGAACATTTTCATACTTAAAAGTGATCCAAATCCAATCGGTTTCGGTCTTTATCAACTTCATTCTTCTCTTTAGGGGTTTATCCAGGTTCATGGTGACTCGAACACACATGTGCTCACGCCATATTCCCATAAAATTCTTGGGGTCCGCCTCCACAAATTTGCCAACGTAATTGCCAACTTCTTTGATAACACGATGTGTCATATAGCCCACTTGAAGATCATGAATCTGTATCCACAGATCTAAAGAATTCAATGGAACCAACCGCGGCTTATCACCCTCCCGAAGTCTGGTTATAATCAAAGCCTTACGATTAAACGTCCAGGGACTACCCTCCAGTACCCTTGTGATATCAATCTCATGGTAAAATTGAAAGAGGTATCGATTGGCATCTAATTCCTTCATGTATACACCCTTTCCCGGTTTCCACAGTGCCGCCAACGTTTGTTGCATTGAGGAAAAGTCCACCACTCCATCGGTCAAAAAACGGCCCACTAAACACCACCAAGCATCGAAAGCCACCTCTTCCTCTGCTGCCGCCACGTTACAAAAAATACCACTTTCATCCTCCTCCAACGAAATATTGGCCATATCTTGAACCACACCACTACTTGAAGCCATGACAAAACTGAACAGGAACAAAACAAAACAGAGAACAATCTGATTTTAGACGAACAAGACGAACTTTAGACTAACGAACCATGTCAGATGACAAGACTGTAGGATTGGATCTGTTATTGGAAGATGTTTTAATAAATTGACTTCAGAAGGGAATATGATTAGTTCATAAGTAGGATTGGTCCAGGGACTGCTTTCCTCAAGGAAAGCAGTAGACAGTAGACAGGGGGCACAGGTTACCGACGGCCGACGGAAAATTTTAAGGGGTCACGGCGGCGGCGTTAGGGTTTTCTCGCTTTGGACGTAGTTTATGTCAGGTAGTTGTTTATTACACATCACACTGAAAAATTGATACAACTCTTACTACACCTCACACTGTAACTTGATAATATGGGTAAATATCCAAAACATATGATCTTCTAGTAAATTTGAGCATTCAGCAAAACAAGGGTTCATCAAAAGAACTAATCCAGAAGAAAAAATGTCTTAAACATAGAAATTTAAAGTAGTAGTTACCTTTCTTTTTTAGGACAACCTTTTGGCCAGGTTGAGTGCCGGCGCGAACCTACAAACAACAGGATTTCAAAATTTGGGCACATCGAGATCAATGATCAACGGACCAAACAGTAGAACTAATTCCTCATTTGTTTCGTACGTCAAAAAAAACTTGGCTCGTATAAAGAACCTTAACATTCTAGCAATGACCATTGTCTACTAGAAACAAACCAATAACTACTTCTCGAAACTCATATAATGTAGGGTAAGAATGTTTGAAGACTCAAAAACTGAAAATGTACAGATTGTACAAGTACGATAATTGCTTAATTAACCTGTCATAGTACAGAAAATAGAATGTACTCTCTGCACTAACCCTTTAAAGCTTGGAAACTTTCTGGCCAGGTGGTATGTGGCAATTACAATTGTACAAACAGAAGATTTTGACCAAATGAAAGAAATCAGGAACTATCTGGATGCAGATCGGACAAGTATGGAGCTTGCCTAAATTACCTAGTCTCATCGCAGAATATTTAATCTAATTCTTTGCCTTGAATTTCTAACTTCGGGAACTTTCTGACCAAGTGGTATTTTGGCAATTGCTGTTACAGAGCTCAAATAACCACTAAGCCAGAAGATTCTCCACTAAAGCAAAAAAAAAAATCGACTAGTTTGGGTGGATACTTGCTAGAACTTTTGCAATTTGTAGTATGGATTAGACAAAAAAAATTGATTCCTAAGTCCTATCAGGTTATATCCTTTAAAGGAGTAAAGATGTGCCTTAGCGTTTATATTTCATGATAATATCATGCTGCTCTCACTTCTCAATTTATAAAATTCCCGCTAACGCAAAAAATTGTCAAACTCTCTGCAATTATTTTTTTTGTACATGTCTAGAGGACCTATGTAGTATCCTAGAGTTCTTTTGACACCTTAGATTTTCAACATTGCCTCCCAGAAGCTCCTGAGCAGCCCTCTATAGTTCATCTATTCATGCCATTTTTGTAGTGTAATCAACCCTAAGCCCACCCATCAAAAAACAGTATCACCCAATCATGTTTCTACTCTTTTAGTTTTATTTGAAATTGTCTTAAAATGATATTAGACATGCTAAAATATGCTGATGGGAAAATTTATCACTCACATTAATTTCTTAAAAGTCCAAGTGAGTCAACCAATTGAGAAATATCACGCGGAACCACATTTTCTCTCCATTTCCAATGTGTTCTCTCAACTCTCAAAGCATATTCGGAGAAGTATCTCACTTTTACAAAGTTGTAGGAAAAATCAAACTGCACAACGCATCAAACTCTTCAACATTCTAAGAAGGAAAACGGGAGGACAAAGTTTAAACATGATTAGCTTAGTAGTATTTTACTACCTTAACCACAACATCTCCTGTCAAAGTTGGGACTTGGATTGTTCCTCCCAAGATTGCCTGCATTGAAGTATTCATTAGAATCTAACCATATTAGCCAACGAAAATCACAAATTCGGCTTTAGAAGCCATGAAAAGAAACAACAAAATGGCAAAAGTATGTGGCCTCATGTTGACAACTGTTATGGCTACCAGATGTACAGAAATGATGCAAAAATATGTTTTGGTCCCGAGCTCCCAGCAGACGTTAATGTGATAAAATTTGTAAATTACCTCGACGTGTAGAATATTAATGCACAATGTTCATCTGGTATCCTCTACCCACTAGGTACATATAGTTTCCAATCAATGTTACCTGATATTTCGCGTCATGGAACACAAACAAACAAGTCACTAATAACCTAAAACTCAAGTGACTAGGGGTAGACTTCTTTAGATCGCATGTCAATCTACTTCAAAAACTTCGGTAACATAATAATCTTTCTGTGGTTAGATATATTCCTTAATATACTGCAGCCAGCCACACAATTTTTTTTATTTCAGCAGAGCATAAAGTTGTTTATGCAAATAGTACCTGGGTGATACTCAAAGCAGCATCTACATGAATATCAGAGCCTTCTCTTCGGAAAACGGGGTCTTCTCTGACCTGAAAAAAGAATACCAGAGGCCTCTATGAATAACATGAATCAAATTTGAGAATAGAAGAAACCTAACATACAAAATGACCATGGAAGCTTTGAACTGAACCTTAATAACAACATAAAGATCTCCAGGTTGATTGCCTTCAGGATCTGCTCCACCACTTCCATACACCTTGAGTGTCTCGTTGGTGTCTACTCCTGTTGATAAATAATAATGAGCAATACAAAATATCTAAAGGCATGCAGGGGCACAAGCCACAACATATTGTTGTTCCATGCTACAGCATATATAGGTTTCCACTTCTTGAATTAATCTGTACGTAGACAAGAATACTTGTACATACACGTGTTTATGAACAAGATACTTGTACATGCGTGTGTTTATGGTTTGAGAATGTCAAATCAAGTAGATGACAAGTTTAATATGTTTCTTCTGTTTTACCAGAGAGCAAAAGAACCATTAAACATCACGGAATAGCAATAGAGAAAAACAGTGGATGCAAAAATTGTTCAACTAAGACAGTTTTTCCTTTTGCTATATAGCAGTTCTGATGCTAAAATTACTGTTATGGGCATCCTTGGAGAAAGAAAAAGGTTTTAGTGAAATTAAAATCGCATCAACCAACATGCAGATTTTAATAGTAAGATGCTTTCATCTGACATTATTTCCCCATTTTTGTTTCTGTCGCGCATTTCTGAAAAAGGGCAAAAGGGTAGTTGTGGTGCAAAAGCTCCAACTATGCTATAGTTCTAGAACATGGTTACATCTACTTTAGTTGCTAAATCAATAATGAACAGACTAACAATGCATTTCGCACTGGCAGATTACAAAAATGCATCAAGATAGGTTATATTGCAAAATAGGTATATTTCACACCATATTAATTGCTATGACAGTCATGCATAGATGTAATCTGTGGTTACATCATACCAGGCATAATATCCACTTTCACTGTCTTTGGTCCTCGTAGTACCCGGTTTCCCTTGCAAGACTTGCAGAAACTCTGTAGGCCAAGAATAATTCTATCAATGCTTCTACCTCTAACACAATCATTCATCAAACAAAGCCAGTTCATCAAAGTAAAAGTTCAAATGCTAGTTAACACTGCAACTGGAGTGGTTAAGAGTCCAAAGGACATTATTGTACTCCTCCTCGGAAGGAATGTACGCATTACATAAATAGAAGACTTAGGGTGAGTTCGGTATGGAGGAAAATGTTTTCCTGGAAAATGAGTTCTTGAAAAACAAGTGAATTTCTTACTTATTTTCTCATGTATTGTTCGGTTGGTTAGTAGAAAATATTTTTCGGAAAATACTCATTCATGACCCACCCCACACTCACCACCACCCACCCCAAGCATCCACCCTCCACCACCACCCACGCCAAGCACCCAACAAAATCCCACCCCCACCTTCGAACACACTTCATCTTCACCTACCCCACACCACCGTTCCATCCACCCCCTCCCAATTTTCTATTTCATATATTATTATTTTTTTATAAAAATGGAAAAATGTATCCCCCACCCACAACCCACTCACACCAAATTTAATCATGCAAGTTTTTTATTTTTTACAAATATTTTATAAAAGTAAAGGAAAATAAAATATATGAATTAGGAAATTAGGGAGAGGGTAGGGGTCGCGGGGGTGTAAAAACCCCAAAAAATCTTTTTAAAACTTTCTTCTTTTTTTAAGTAATTTTTTTTGGAGGGGTGGTAGGGTGGGTGGTCTCTTGGGGGGGGGGGGGGTTGTACAAAACCAAAACCAAATTAAATTTAAAAAAAATAGGGTGGCGGGGGAGGGGGTTTTCGCAGCAGGGGATGGGGGTGGTGTAGAAAAATAAAAAAATTAAACGTTTTTTTTTTAAATTGAGAGGGGGATTGGGGGTTCATAGCGGGGGCGGTGAGTGGTGTAGAAACAAAAAAAAATGTTTAATTTCTTTTTGGAGGGTGGGGTGCATAGGGGTGGTGGGAGTGGTTAGGGTTTGGCGGGTGGGTGGGTGGGGATGGGTTTGTTGGTTGAACGTCGCTTGGGAGACTTGTTTTCTCTATTTTTATTAGGAAGTCATTTTCCTCATTTTTAAGGAACTTGTTTTCGAAAATATTTTCCAAAAATTTTTGCTAAACAAACATGAGAAAATTGGAAAATGTTTTCCTTTATAGCGAACTCACCCTTAAAGTGTTCAGCTCAAGAGTGGAAAAGAACAAAATTTCATAGTTCATTTGATCAAGAGGAAGGCTTCAATCATCTTAATGGATATAGAACACTAGAGAACAGACTTCCTTCACAACAAGAGTTATATTCTTCCTGTTAAAATTAAAACTAGAGTAATATTCTTCCAAATATCACCCAACTGAAGAAATTCTCTATAAAGAATGTATTTAGGAATTTTATCTTATCCGAGTACAGAATAATTCACCAGCAGTCATGAAGAAAAGAGATACAGCAGAAAACAAACTCCAAGAATATGAAATGGATATACACTTTATTCTTGCCCTACAGGGATGAAGTTAGTGAAATTAAAGATTCCCTTCTGCGATGTTCATGACATTAAGTCAAGGATAATTGCAATAACTATTTAATATGCTTATAGCAAACCAAGCACAATGACCATTTCCAAAAAATAAAAAAAGAACAACATTAGCTATATGCATGCATTACTAACGACTCTGTTTTTTTGTAGACAGGATGTCATACCGATACGATTTTCCCTGTTCCTTTACATGCAGGACAAGTCGTCTGTAGTGTGAAAGGACCGGTTTGCGAGGTTGACTGCAGAGGATTATTGAAAATATAAGATAAAAGGAGCCAACATTATACAGAAAAAGACATGCATGTCGCCGAAAGTAAAGAATGAAAATAAGCAATGAGTAACAAAGAAAACCAAAGAGGTACTCACTACGCCAGAACCTTTGCAGCGCTTACAAGTTTCAGGTCTAGTGCCAGGGGGCACACCAGATCCACCTAAAAGAGAAACAAGGGAGGGAGAAAAAAGGGACTACAGTAAGTACCAAGTAGAGTGGAGCCCACCTAGCTAACATGAGCTAGCAGGCGTGGACTACTTTGACCAAATTTTATAGGTCAAAAGGGGCTAGACAAACTTCTACAAGCAAACTCAAGATATCAACTGTCCCAGCTCTAACTCAACACCCGGCAGTAACTTAATTAATATTTTGTTCCTTGTCAGGAATTTTTTTATTTAATCTTGTTAATAACCAGACTTTGATTAACTCGTAGGCACTTCAATGCTCATGTATAGCACATTAATACTTGAGACATTGATCTCCTATTTGGATTCCCCCTCCAAAAGGAAAAAGAGAACTAAAGAAATTGCTGGAGATTAGATTAGGCAGTTAAATTAAACCAATATCCTTTAAGAAACAAGTGAATATACCACAAGCAGTGCAAGGCAAATCTGTTTGGAATGTTATAGTCTTAGCGCACCCCTGAACAGCTTCCATGAAGGATAGTTCAATTGGAACCTTCATAATAAGGGACAAAAACATTTTAAAAAATAAATGGCAGGAGTGCATAGATAAAAACAGCCACAATAACAAATGAAGGAGAGAGAAAAGGGGAAAACCTTGACATCTTCTCCACCCATGTCTCTGTTAAAGATGTTGCCAAAAATCTAATCTCCAATTTTTGCCAAAGAAACGGAAAAGGGTTAGAACTCGAGGATTGAAATTAAGAATGCAGAAGAAGTGGGCATAACAAACTAACCGGTAGTAAGTCCACCTAATTTTGCGTCATACTTAACATAAAACGACTTTAAGCTTTTAGAGTCATGATGCATCTGAAAAGACCATAATAGTGGATGCCTAATATGTGGCACACTTACCTTTTTAATCTGTCCCAAAGAAATTGGCAATTTAACTTTAAATTCTCATTTTACCCTTAATGAGATGATTTAAAGCCACATATATGTCCAAGGCTTGTTTTAGACGACAAAGTCAAAAATCTGCCACATAAATTGGGACGAGTAATACTTAATTCGCTGCAGAACAAAGTACCTCTTCACAAACATTGTCTTTGTAGATTCTATCCTTCTATAAAGTCCCTCAAATGTCAATAACTCAAATAGCTTTCTATAAATGGGTCTAAAATTGACAAGGGAGAGAACAAGCCAAGGAGGGGAATAATTCAGATTGTTTTGGCAATCATGTGCACACTCTCTAATGCCGACTCTGACACTGTTTAGCAAAAACTCAACCAATAATCTCTTGATATCTGTGGTTGAGAGAACAGAGGGCCATATCTGTCCACCAGAGGTTCTCTCTCATGAAGGGAGATCAGGGTCATATCTGTCAACCAGACAACTATTCAACTTTGTATCTAGCTCAAGAACCAAATTTATGAGGAGACGAACATCAGGGGTGAATTAGTACAATCCAATGCTTAACAGACAGCTAGAGAAAAAGAATCAAAAATCCAGAATATCACCATAGCATTTTTTTTTTCAAGACAACTGTAAATAAATTATAAGAACTAAACCGAAATATGGTCCTTACATCACCATTTCTAAACATGTCTTCAAATGGACTTCTGAAGCCACCAAAGGGATCAAACCCAGTACCACCACCTCCACCTCCACCATTGTTCATACTATTAAATGCATCATGCCCAAGCTGCATAATCAATAATGCATCAGAATGCCTCTCGTTCAATAGAAAATATCATCAAAGTCGTGAATGTTTATAAGCAAAAATAAACCCCTAATATTCAAATAAAAATAAATATTCAAGTAAATGTCTGCTAGGTTTAAGTGCAAAGTAACCCATAAGGCATGTCAAACCTGATCATACTGTTCACGTGTCTTATCATCCTTCAGAACCTGCAATTGGCACATAGATGAATAAACAATTTGTCATCCAAAATTCCATACAGTAATGACTTCAGCGATAACTTTATATAGAGCAAAAATCTTCTCCAAAGTGACAAGTACCTCATAAGCCTTGGAAACTTCTTGAAACTTTTTTTCAGCATCTGGATCATCTTTGTTCATATCTGGATGCAGTCTCTTTGCAAGCTGTAGCATAACACAATGTATAATCAGTAACAAAGATAAGGTGATACCAACTCCAAAAGCTTTCAATTGTAAGTTGCTACTTGAGATAGTACAAAGTCCTACTTGAGTAGAACTAATCCAATCTTGTAATGCAAACCTTAAAGGACAAAATCAATTAATGTAGAAGGGGATAGCAAACATACCCCATAATAAGCTTTCTTGATTTCAGAGGCAGTTGCATTCCGATTGACGCCAAGAACCTCATAAAAATCTTTCATATTCATGGCTAACCAAACATTAAACAGGGAAAGATATGGGGGTTATGTTAGTGACTTGAGCCAAAATTCATAAGCAATCTAATAGGAAAATAAATACCAGAGAATCAAAAGCTAATTCTAACAAATACCTCCATTACCCTTTTCCAATATTACCACCAAAATTTCCAAGATGAACACCATAGTGTGATAATTATTTGAACTGGAAAATCAAAGTATAGTAATTGAATACCACTTTTACCAATATGCAAAGTGTTTCACAGTGGATGATAATGTTTTACTACACAAATTATTATCGTCTTCCAGTAAATGTGATTGAACTTCACCTCACCTCCACTATCTGAGAGAAACTCAGAATGCACCATCGGGCATCAGGCATAAGAAAAGTAAATTCAGACTATCCCTGCTGTCAGCTTACCTCCAAGTATACACAAGCTTCTCTCTCTCTCTCTCTCTCTCTCTCTCTCTCTCTCTCTCTCTCTCTCTCTCTCCCTCTCTCCCTCTCTCTCTATATATATATATATATACAAACACACACACACATATACCTATTTATCTGTCTACCATCATTCTCTGTAGCCTCATACACAAGACTGGGTGCCTGCTAGCTAGAGCTTCTGTACCGCTTCTTTTTCCTCTGATCGGAAAAAGTTGCAGACTTGCAATCTACAAAAGACACCGAGAAATGCGGGGGATGTTTGATATTTCTACTTCTGTTTTACCAACCTCTATGAACATGCATAATGTGTACTTGTCAGGTCTTAGAGGCCATGTGTTTCAATTAACATGGAAAAAGAGTCAAAGGACAGCAAGTTAACAACCGATTCAACTAAATGAAACTAACCCTAGAAATTACATTAAACACCTCCAGAATAATTATAGCTGGATTGCCACAATATATGCTATCAATAGGCACAAAGGAAGTAATGGAAAAGAAAGGTACTTTATCTGTTCTGGTTAGCCTAGTAAGAACCATGTACAGAAATATTCTACCCATCAGTTCAGCTGCTTTACACAAGAACTCCAATATACAGTCCACAAAGCTCCAAAACTTACGACATTCAACAGATGAATTATATATTCAAATTTAATATATATTCCAAGTAAAGCAGTAGACTAACAGAAAACAGATAATTCATCGCGAACATTAAATGGAGCAAGTGATACCGAGACAAAAATATAACAACAGACCATATACCATATACCAAAGTTAGAACATGGAAGCTCCGTCCTTGAAAGGGCTTGTGTAATTAGTACCTGTTCCATGAATTGATCTTGTGGCACCAAAATTGGCTTTGAATTGTCCAAGTCTTAACCAATCCCTTTCACTGCCCCCTATAACTCACAATAGAAAAATATTTAAGCATATAAAACTCAAGCAAATAACACAAACAAAAGGCCAATTTACACATACCATTATTTGAATTGAAATAAAACAACCCCCTTGATTGATTGCACGCTGTTGTATTAAATCCCTTACAACCACTCTTTAACAAAGATCCAGTAGCCTGCAAATATATTAACATTGCTAACACATCAATATACAACTCAAAAAAATAAATTAAAAGATAGGGATAGAGAGAGGGCAATACATAAGAAAAGGTGTAACGGGCAAGCCTATGAGCAAGACCAAGACCATTAGAGCTGACCATTTTCAGTACACTGTAAAAGTTAATTCTTGATTATAATAAACCCACGTTTGGTCTTAGTGAAAAAAGATTGGGGGGTTTTTAGTGATGGTTGATGGATAATACTGACTGACCCACAAAGCCACAAGCTTTTTGTTTTGAAGGTTCTAGTTTCCTGAGTTAATGGCGGAAACAAGTAGCAGGGCTTCTTTCACTTCACTTTTTTAGAGGGGTTAATTGGGTATTAGGTTGAAATGGAGGGGTTTGTTTGACAAATGTGCTTCAAGTGAATCTAGGGCATACGCAAATTTTGAGAATAATATTGAACTTGCTTTCTCTCCAAGAAAGATAATAGTTCCGAAAGAACAATAATAATTCCCAAATATTATTCTACCTCTTAAATTTTTTAAGAAGAGGCCGGTAAAACTTAAAAAGGGATTTTGGGTTATAAATTTATAAGTTTATATTAAAGTTATATAAGTAGATAGTAGTATATATTATGATTTCACCCGATTTTCTAATTTTATGTAACACAATTCCATACAAAAATTATAATCTTAGTCGATTTAGAAGTACTTCTTCTAATAAACCGACATTAAAATTATTGTAACGAAAAAGGGTTAAAATTATTCTTAAAAGTATGAGAAATTCACAATATTTGTCATTCATTAATAATTTAACTCAATCATGCCTCTGTTTCTTACTTAATCGAGTAAAAAGAATATCGGCATTTCACACCGAACTTAATCGATCTTAATTAGAAAACTAAGAAGAGTATATTTGAAACTACATGCAAACATTAAGGGTATAGTTGATCCAATTTAGTTCCTATATGTAATTATGCAACAATTTTTGAAGTTGAGTCGCATTTATGCCGCAACTTGATTAAGTTGTAGTGATTTTTTTCATCAATTTAATGCATCACATAGAGCATATTCTTAGACATTTTTAAACAACATAACGTAGTACAATTTAAATTAGAAGTGCTAGGTAAAAACACAACCATAATGTTGTAAAACAAAAAAACCATTATCAAATTCATCACATGAACAATGACACATATCGCTAAGAAGGCGTTGATTACCTCTTGCGCATTTGAATTTTCGAGCTCTTCGTGCACCAACTTGAGATAGGGATGTTAGCCTTACATATTCTAGCCAAGTAAATATATGTATAATGTTGACTTTGTACTTTTTCAGGAATCTTTTGTGACCTTTTTGCATATTTTTAGTGATTCTTAAGGTGGAACAACTTAAATATATTTGTTCAACGGAAAACATACATTTGCCTTCTCTCTGGTCGTGCCTCTTTCTGCATCTTTTTAGTAGTATCTAACAAATACAACAATAATAATATCATATTCAATAAAATCCTATAAAGTCTAGTCTGAAAAGAGTATAATGTTTGTAGAACTTACCCTTGTCTTGAGAGGTAAAGATGTTATTTCTCGTAGCCCTCAACACAAGGACAATCAATTCATAGCAGTGTAAAAAGTCATGGCAAAATACTATAAAAGCATGGTAAACAATCTTAAAAAGGGAGCAGTATATACTCTAAAACATAAATCGTTTAAGAATAAAAATAGCAGTTTTGAGCCCACAAAAAATTGTATTCTCTTAAAGAATTTAATCCCCTCACAATTGCCCAAGATTTGAATTAATTCCTTTCAAGACAGAACGAAACTCTATTCTGCAATACGGGCAATCGAAATTGCAGAACTTCAGCGAACTCAATGAATGTATGTAATCACATGACACTTACTGATTTCCTGTCTTTTGAAAGACACCTGTTCGAGGAAAAAGGTGACCGTTTGGTTGGTTTTGACCGTTAGAAAATTTATTATGTGAATTAATTAAACATTAATTAAGTTGTGTGTCATTTAATTAATATTAGGATAAGAAAATTAAATAATGAAAATAAATTTGGTCCAAAAAAATTATCAATCAGATCATTTGACCAAATTCAAATTTGAAGCTGAAGCTGAGTCGAGCGATGTGAACGGTGCGAGGGGAGGTTCTTCTCTCAAACTCTTTATGAACTATAGGTTGTGTTTCTACATATAAAGTTATAAACACAAACATAACACTTTTCACCATTAATGTGGGAGAATGCTCACTTAGAAAAGTTACTTTTCTGAAATTTCATTTCCCTCCAATTTTGTTTTCCTCCTTACGTTTATGCGTAACTCTATTGAAAATTGTATTAGTGGTAAGACTCGCTTCGCCCCACATGTTTTGGGCTAAATCGAAATTGATAAGTAAAACATTCATCATTTCCTTTAACGTGTGATTTTTTTGCGCTCGACAATCAGTGGCGGATCTACGAGTTTTGAAGTGGTTGTTCGAAATATATAGGAAAAAAATTCAAGCAATATTACTCTTTGATGCAATAAAACTAGACAACAATCTTTATAAAACATAAATCCAATAAAGTTTTTACACTGATAATAAAATATTAACAATTTTACAAATAATGTTTTCTTGTGCTCATTTTTTTAAAATGATCTAAAATTTCTCAAGAATCTATACTCATGAATATATATCTCTCAACAAAAGTTACAAGACGGTCATTTAACCATTGATCCCCCATCTTGTTCCTCAGCTCACTCTTAACATGCTTCATCGCTGAAAAAATCCGTTCAACACTTGCAGTTGCTACAGGTAACACCAAAGCAAGTTTCACAAGCTTAAAAACAGCTGCATATATCCTAGACTTTCCGGTTGCCACAAGTCATTTTGGTGTTTTACCAATAGTCATCGAATATTATCTGTATATTGTGTAATTATGATAAATATATATTTATGGTATATTATGATTCTTACCGAATCAGGATTCCTCTACTGTACACAATATAAATATTTTGTAATAATGAAAATACTCCACAAGGGAAATTATTACAATCATACATGATATCAGAAGTCAAAACCTAGGGTTTTTTACCAAAAATTCTGCTTGTTCCACTGAACAAGCATGAACACAACTCGTCTGCCACTGCCGGTAATCCCGTTAGACTGAGGTGAGTAAGGAGCGGTCGTTTGATGAACAATGCCGAATTGAATACAATATTCTTCAAATGGTGCTACGTATTCTCCCTCTATCACTATGAATTGTTTTGATTCGTAGGTTTAGTTGATTTTCAACTTCTGCTTTGTAACATTTAAATGCTTCAAACACTTTACTATTCAACAAGTAAACATAACAATACATTGTACTATCATCAATGAAAGTCACAAAACACTTGTTCTCCCCTCTAGTTTGTACAAACTTTAAATCACATATATCGATGTGAATAAGTTCTATAAGAGCGGTGTTTCTTTCGACTGAATAGAAAGACGATTTGGTTACTTTTGCCTCAACGCACACCTCACGTTTTAAATATTTCAATATCTTTTTATATAATATATAGATTCACATTTATATGATCAAATAAGATAATAATATATGTTTCAATCAAGAATCAGACTCATACTTAAAAGACACGAACGGTTCTCCAAATCTCAAGTCATTTGAACACAACTCGCACATCGCCAGAATCCGTTAGGCGAGGTGAGTAAGAGCGATCGTTTGATGAACAATGCCGAATTAGTACGGATTCTTCAAATGGTGCTACGTATTCTCCCTCTATCACTATGAATTGTTTTGATTCGTAGGTTTAGTTGATTTTCAACTTCTGCTTTGTAACATTTAAATGCTTCAAACACTTTACTTTTCAACAAGTAAACATAACAATACATTGTACTATCATCAATGAAAGTCACAAAACACTTGTTCTCCCCTCTAGTTTGTACAAACTTTAAATCACATATATCGATGTGAATAAGTTCTATAAGAGCGGTGTTTCTTTCGACTGAATAGAAAGACGATTTGGTTACTTTTGCCTCAACGCACACCTCATGTTTTAAATATTTCAATATCTTTTTATATCATATATAGATTCACATTTATATGATCAAATAAGATAATAATATATGTTTCAATCAAGAATCAGACTCATACGTAAAAGACACGAACGGTTCTCCAAATCTCAAGTCATTTGAACACAACTCGTCTGCCACTGCCGGTAATCCCGTTAGACTGAGGTGAGTAAGGAGCGGTCGTTTGATGAACAATGCCGAATTGAGTACAATATTCTTCAAATGGTGCTACGTATTCTCCCTCTATCACTATGAATTGTTTTGATTCGTAGGTTTAGTTGATTTTCAACTTCTGCTTTGTAACATTTAAATGCTTCAAACACTTTACTTTTCAACAAGTAAACATAACAATACATTGTACTATCATCAATGAAAGTCACAAAACACTTGTTCTCCCCTCTAGTTTGTACAAACTTTAAATCACATATATCGATGTGAATAAGTTCTATAAGAGCGGTGTTTCTTTCGACTGAATAGAAAGACGATTTGGTTACTTTTGCCTCAACGCACACCTCACGTTTTAAATATTTCAATAACTTTTTATATCATATATAGATTCACATTTATATGATCAAATAAGATAATAATATATGTTTCAATCAAAAATCAGACTCATACTTAAAAGACACGAACGATTCTCCAAATCTCAAATCAGTATCGACGACATACTTTCCCATGTGTCTAACGTAGCAACATATATAGTCACGTTAAACATGTTAAGGTAAGAAGATCGGAACCATGATATATGCGATTTTAAGAACATATGATCACTAGTTAATGATGTCAATTACTTACAACATTATTATAATGTAATCTCAATATTATTATTAGTAAAGCTAAGATTTTTATCTTTTCAATGGAATTTCAACTAATCCATTATAGCTTTTTCATAATTCATATGGAATACATTAAATCCAGTAAATTTCAATATCTTTTTATATCATATATAGATTCACATTTATATGATCAAATAAGATAATAATATATGTTTCAATCAAGAATCAGACTCATACTTAAAAGACACGAACGGTTCTCCAAATCTCAAGTCATTTGAACACAACTCGTCTGCCACTGCCGGTAATCCCGTTAGACTGAGGTGAGTAAGGAGCGGTCGTTTGATGAACAATGCCGAATTGAGTACAATATTCTTCAAATGGTGCTACGTATTCTCCCTCTATCACTATGAATTGTTTTGATTCGTAGGTTTAGTTGATTTTCAACTTCTGCTTTGTAACATTTAAATGCTTCAAACACTTTACTTTTCAACAAGTAAACATAACAATACATTGTACTATCATCAATGAAAGTCACAAAACACTTGTTCTCCCCTCTAGTTTGTACAAACTTTAAATCACATATATCGATGTGAATAAGTTCTATAAGAGCAGTGTTTCTTTCGACTGAATAGAAAGACGATTTGGTTACTTTTGCCTCAACGCACACCTCACGTTTTAAATATTTCAATATCTTTTTATATCATATATAGATTCACATTTATATGATCAAATAAGATAATAATATATGTTTCAATCAAGAATCAGACTCATACTTAAAAGACACGAACGATTCTCCAAATCTCAAATCAGTATCGACGACATACTTTCCCATGTGTCTAACGTAGCAACATATATAGCCACGTTAAACATGTTAAGGTAAGAAGATCGGAACCATGATATATGCGATTTTAAGAACATATGATCACTAGTTAATGATGTCAATTACTTACAACATTATTATAATGTAATCTCAATATTATTATTAGTAAAGCTAAGATTTTTATCTTTTCAATGGAATTTCAACTAATCCATTGTAGCTTTTTCATAATTCATATGGAATACATTAAATCCAGTAAATTATTTCTCTGAATTTTAAATTATTCTAACAACTTTCAAGTATAAATATTATTCATCAAAACAAAGGAATTCATATCATCCAACGACTTGAAGCAGAATTCACATGATCTTTATGCAACATAGTTATGTCATGGCGCAGAATAACATTACACTAATATTTCAAAATATGTTATTCCTAAATTTAGCATGTATTTCAAGATCATCACAAATGAGTCATCTATCCTAGTATTTATGAAAATAAATTTCATAAAATCATAAAGGATAGAAATTCATAAATAGATAATGAGTAGAGTTAAGAAAGTAGAACCCGATTATTTTATTACTTTCTTCTTGATCGGTTGTTGATCGTGCCTATTATACATTTAAGATTCTCTTGTTAGGATCCAACCAACTTTTCTCATCTTATGCAACTTTGTTCACTTTAATTCGCTGGCGGCATCCACTCACTTTCGAGCGATCTTCATTACTAGATCAAGATCAAAATCGTTGCCTTAGACATTTCAAAGAGCCGTTATCTCTTTTATCGTGCATTGATTGCTTTGTTCTTAACTTACTAACTTTCCAGAATTATCACTTGCAAATATGAATCCATTTCCATATTGCTTATGAATTCTGTTCTGGTTTCATCCCGTAGTGGCCATTGGCCAATCCAATTTTGTTTTGACAATCTCCATTTTAATATAAAAATTGTCCAGCAAAGCAGTATCTTCTTCGTCTTCTTTAGTGTTTCCAGCAAAGCAGTATCTTCTTCGTCTTCTTTAGTGTTTCCAGAAAAGCAATATTTTCGCTAGATCACTGGCTTTAAATTCTTCAGTGTTTCCAGTATCTTTTTCGTCTATAATTGAAGAAGAAAAGCAGAACAAGAAGTCGAAGAATTCATCTTTAAACACTTATAAAATTTTATCTTAAACTGTTGGTAATTATAGTGTAAGAAAGGTTAAACAAAAACAATCGCTGAGTCGAGAGGTGACTTTAAGACAAAATTACCTCATATATATACTTTTATGACAATGGATAATAGTCTCTTAAGATAAAACAAATTGCTAACTGAGGAAGGAATAGATCTTTTTGTTTTCTGTGTTT
This sequence comes from Przewalskia tangutica, assembly GCA_029844215.1. Classification (NCBI taxonomy): domain Eukaryota; kingdom Viridiplantae; phylum Streptophyta; class Magnoliopsida; order Solanales; family Solanaceae; genus Przewalskia; species Przewalskia tangutica. The sequence continues at coordinate 31,208,886 of CM056731.1, read as the reverse complement.
CTGTATATTGTCTGTATATCAAAACTGAATAGAAGGTTTTTAATTTATAGTGAAAGAGGAGTCGTTACTGACTGTTGATTCGTTGCACTGTTTCAGAATCGTTGCAATGTTTGGTCATTTTCGAAACTTTCAGATCCAAAATGTAAATAAGAAATATTTCATGGACCAAAAAGAAAATTCCGGAAGACAACTCGCGACCCAAACCGGATGGGTGATGGCGGCACGCTTGTGGGGGTTACTCCCGAACCCAAGCTCACCTTGGTCCTCCCCCTTCTAAACACATGTGTTACCCCTTGGGGTTCCAAACCCTTACTAAAAAATAGAGTTTATATAGTGTTTAATCCTTCATCTTCTATCTATGTGGGAGATTTGTTATTTGGCAAAAAACAATCAATCTTTTCATGTCTCAAACACCTTATTTTGTGTATCAATATCTCTTTCATATCTTAACAAATTTGACGATACTTGACACTAATATCATCTACTCATTTAAAAGATTATGCATGTGCGAAAAAACGATGTTTCCGACATGCGGAGCCCACGTGTTTAAGTCATTAAAGACGGAAGAAACTCAATCCCACATAGTTAAATATCTAATAATGCTTAATCCTTCCATCTTCTACCTATGTGGGAGATTTGTTATTTGGCCAAAAACAATTCATCTTTTCATGTCTCAAACACTTTCTTTGTGCATCAATATCTCTTTCATCTCTCAACGAAATTTAATGATATTTGACACTAATATCATCTACTCATTTAGTAGATTAGATATGTGCGAAGAAATGATGTTTCCGACATGCAAAGCCCACATGTTTAAATCACTAAAGACGAAAAAAAACCAATCTCACGTAGTTAAATTTCCAACAGTAGTTTCTCCCTGCCTCAAAGATTGTTCATGTCAAACAGAGTAGGGGCGATTTATCAATTGAACGGGGATTATGGCCGAAAAGCAAAAGGTTGAAACCTATATGTGTTGTCAGGAATTTGAAGGAAAGCCGGAAGCTAAGCGGATGAACAAATGAAATTCCTTTTTCTTGTTGTGATAGTCAATATATACACATATAATAAATTCTTGTTGTGGATAGTCAATATATGCACACATAATAAAAATTTATGTTTCTTTGAACTGCAGATTTAAATTATGTGCAGAAAGAATAAAGAATCTCGACAATGATACTGGGAGCAGCCAGAGGAGAGGAGTAGACAAATTTGATTAAGTGTCAGTTTGATTGGGCTTTTGAAAATGCCAAAAATGCTTTTGTATGGCAAAAAATTGGAGTATTTGGTTGAAAATCAAAAAAGTATTTTTTGGCAACGAAAATCACTTTTGACCTCTATTTTCAAAAGTTCAAATTTTGGACTTTTGAAAGTAGAGGTTGATTTTGTCCATTTTTAAATCAAAAACATTTTTTTTATTGACAACCAAACACCTAACAATTTTTTGATAAAACATTCTACTCCTAAAACCTCAACTTTTAAAAACTCTTTTTAATAAGCTGTATCAAACGGATCCTAAGGAAACAAGGAAGAACCAAAGCTGGTGGCTTTGAGTATTTCGTTCTTCCTTCCTTTTTTGCATAGTGTTTGAATTTAGAGTAAGGTCAACGCTGTCTTTATAAGTTTTTAGACTTATAACTTAACCTTCAATATAGCCTTTAATTTAGTTTTATATGGTTTTCTTAGTGGATAAAGTGACACTCCATTAATTTAACTTTTATGGGCACGTTTGGTATGATGTATTATATTGGATTGTACTGGACAAAAAAATAATATAGCGTTTGGTGGACATTTTTAGCTGGACTGGACTGTACTATTTTTAAAAATAGTACACTCCAACTGTCATTTTTGAGACTCATCTAGTAAATGGATATCTCTGGACTGTACTAAAAATAAAAAATAAATACAATCCATTATATATTAATACTCTAATACCGTCAATTATATATTAATACAACTCAGTCCATTACAATACAATATAATCCAGTGCGACGTACCAACCGAGCCATATATGGTCAAATAGTGGATAAAGTGACACTCCATTAATTTAGGTTTATATGGTTTTCATGTAAAATGTTCCGCAAATAGGAGGATTAATTACTCTAATATTCACATCTACTGTATTAGAGGTTAGTTTTTAAGAGAAGAATGATTGCATAACGAATGAAAAGTAATACATAAACTTGTATAACAATAGGCATATATCTTTCCTATTTGAGAATAAAAATTTAGTAGACATATTTCGGCAATAAATTAATGTTTTCTAGCTAATTCTAGAAGATATATCTAAATTAAGCGCTAATTCTTGAATATTACACTATTTTTGAAGAAACTGTAGAAAACAATTTATTTGATTTTTAATGTCAAAGAATTCCATGCTATGTTTTTTTTCCATCTACTTTTAAAATATACTCTTTTACTCATACTGTAAGTAAAAAATAAAAAGAACTTTAAGATGTGAAAATGCAAGCAGGTATGTTTACAAAAAAAAAAAGAGGTATGCAAACATGTTAAAATAGTTATGATTTATGAGCCCCCCATCACTCAGGGCCGTCTCAAACATTTTGGGAGTCTTGTTCTAGTTCGTAAAAGTGAGCTCTTAATTTGGCTAACACCTGCTAATTATGAGTCTTTACAGTAAATTCTGGCTAATACTACTTAGTAAAAAATAAAAAAAAGGATCCTAATATTTTTCGTTTTTCGAGGATCCTGTGCGGTAGCACACCTCGCACGAGTCCAAAGACGGTCCTGCTCCTACCACCACTCCCACCCCCCACCCCCACATGTTATGAGGTAAAAATGATAGGAGTATACCAGTTAGCCACTTTTAGGAAGGCTAGTTGAAGTACAATCATCATTTGCAAAGTAGTTGAAAATTCTAGAAGAATTTATGTTGCTAGAGTTCGAAACTTATATGAATCGAATTATTGCAAGTGACACAATCGAATGCCAGTGAATGCAGAAGTTATGCCAAATACCAATGGCATATAAGAGAAGTTAATTGTAAAGGACCAGCTCAGAAGAAACGGGTTATTGCTTTGTTAAATCTTGATTATTTTTTAATTGCATAACAAACATTGATTATATTCCACATTACAGCCATGAAAGTAAATACTTGTTAAAATCATCCAATGTTATGAGTTCAGTTTATGTCAATGGGCTCCAAATCGCTAACTATTAGGCTAAATTTCAGTTTACATAATTTGTGGGCCAAAATTTAAAGCGAGGCCTAATTTGTTGGACCTATGGCTAGTCCCCATATTTAAAATTTTGGAATAATTACATCTCATAGGCTCATAGCTAACTCTAGGATATATTAACCTTTAATAACTATTATTTAATTAAATTACAAAGCATAACTATAATGTATTTTAATTACCTATCATAGCTACATATATATTTAAAGTAGAATACTTTATTTTTATTATTTTTATCTTGACTGAGAATTTGTTTCTGCTCTCAGCCGTCGTCGGCCACAATGAACCACCGTCGGAGCTCTGGCGAACGAGCTCCGACCACCAACCAACAACAACACACCACTGCTCCCACTGTTCCCTTCTCCTTCCATCATCCACACCTCAATGATCCGGCGAATCGGAGCAGCCAACAACCACAAACGACGACCAACACCATCACAATTCACAATCACCCTAATATTTCGCACTGACACCATTGCTCCCTCCGTTCTCACCTACTTCACTCTACCACGCCGCCAACCGCCATAACCGTCAGCCCTCGCCGGAGAAACCGAATGGATTGTATTCTGTCGTGACCCAGATCGGTTACGTCGCAAAGAAACCGACGTCGACACCTCCAGATCTCATAGCAATGGACTCCGTTGTGACCCACTGCCCGCCGGAGCTCCAGATCTGAGCTTCACTGCCCGCCGGAGCATTTTATTTAGTGTATTTGTTATTTTTTTGTATTCATTATTTGAGTGTATTTGTTAAAATTTTAGTGTATCTATTTTTTGTATTCAGTTTTTAGTGTATCTATTAGAGATGAATCTATTTTTTTTTGTATTTATGTTATTTGAATACAATTGAATTTAAAATACAATAAGTTGTATATAATATTTTTTTGTATTTATGTTTGTTGAATACAACTAATTTTTAAATACAATAAATTTAATACAATGTAAAAGTAGCTACAAATGAATACAATTGAGTTTAATACATTTGACATGAATATAGCTGAGCTGAATACATCTTACTTGAATACACTGAAAAAAAATTGAATACATTTTTTACTCGTTGTATTCATGAATACAGCGAGGCCGTTTTATGAATCAGCGAGAAAAAAATAGCTATACCATGTAAATATTGAAACTATAGTTATGGTAACTTTAAAAACCCTAAACTATAGTCATTTGTGTAAGTTTCACTAAAATTTTATGGACGGAATAAATTGGTTAGGCTCGTCAATTAACCTAAATAAGTTTCACCATGTTGTGTTAGCTACTGCTTCAAGTTAGCCACTGCTTTCTTTTTGGTAGAATGCTCTACCATTGCTTATTTGATTTTTACTATCTGCTGTCCAAAATGCTTTAATTTCTCGTATGAGTCTGATCGTTTCTCATACTTTGTTTTGTTTTGCTTACTTTGTCTGATTATTCTTTGTTTTGAGCCGAGGGTCTCCCGGAAACAGCCGCTTTACCTACCAAGGTGGAGGTGAGGTCTGTGTACATTCTACCCTCCCAGACCTCACATTATGGAATTTTCACTGAGTATGTTGTTGTACCTAAATTAGATTTTTTTTTTTCTTCACATAGGATTAGTTTGAGATAATGGTACAAATTATAGTTATTCTAATTTAAGTGTTTGCTCGGGATTGCGGAAGTTATTGTGTTGGGTCTTAGGACATCATTAAAGAAAAAGTGGTAACTTTATAGGATCAACAGGACTGTTAATTGATAAATAGAGTGACATTTTAACTTTATACATATTGAACCAAACACTAATATAACGTACGTGTTAGTTAAATCCGGATTGAACGTGAGCCATGACAAGCTCAACAAGAGTATTGCCTTGTTTTTTTTTTTTTGCACACTATGAAGTATAAATTTAAGTTATATTATTATTGCTTATTGTGATGTTTTAATCATATAAAATTATTTAATAAAGTTATTGAATGTACATAGCTTATATAAAACTATAGATCGAGTTTCCATAATATTATAGCAAAGTTGAAAAGGATTTTTTTATAAATGTTGAGGTTGAGTAGGGGCGGAGCTTGAAGAGCGAAGCAAGTCGTGCTAGCCTAACAATATTTTTCAGTAGCAAGCTATGATAGTGAAGTTTCCTTCTTTCGTAATAATTTTATATGATTTTTATTTTCTTATTTACCATGAAAAATCTATCTAAAATAACATCTTCTTTCTTTTCGAACACTTTTTAAAAGTAACTAGCACGTTTAGATATCTGTTAGAATAAAATATTCTAGAGTTAATACCATTATTATAGTAATATTGTGTAGTATCTTATATTAATGTAGTATCCCATATTATATGGTAAGTAGTTTAATGTATAGGAATATTTTTAGGATTATTCTAGATTCTTCCTAGTTAGTGTAAAGATGTATATATTCTTACCTATTGTGATGAATAAAGATTGAGGAAAATATTCTATCATGATATCAAGAGTTTAGGGAAAAGATTCATCTTCCTAACACCAAAATTGTTTTTTTTTCTTCTTTTGTTTTCGAATTTCGTCTCCTCCAAACCGAAATTTGATTTTTTTTTCCTGTTCATCGTGTTTTGTGTTTTTTTTCATCCAACTATTATCAACATGTCTGAATCCAAATCGTTTTATCATCCAGCCCTCACAGTTTCCAATATCAAAACTCATGTTCCCATAACCTTACAAATGGAGAATGTGCATTATGCTTCTGGCGAACTTTTCAAAATATGTCGTTGCTCACCGTTCTTCACCACATCATTTCCTAAAAAGACAAAGAAAAAGTCTTGACAACGGATGAAGACAAAGAATTGTGGGATGTCCTAGATGCCATCGTTTCTTGGTTTGATATATTCAACAATATCCACAGATTTGTCAGACACGATCACGAAACAGATTCTAAGGCAATTGATGCTTGGAATAGATTACGGGACATTTTTTATGATAATCAAAATTCCCGTGAAGTTGCTTTGGAACAAGAATTCTCCAGTGTTGATATGGAGGACTTTCCTAATGCGTCCGCTTATTGTCAACACCTCAAAGTGTTGGCGAATCAATTAAAAAATGTTGGTTCCCTGCCTCCGACAACCGCTTGGTTCTACAACTTGTCACGGACGACAGAGGCATATAGCGGAGTTGCCACCGTTATCCGTCAAAGTAACCCACTCGTTATTTTACAAAGCAAGATCTATGTTAATCCTAAGAACAAAGTTTTTCTAAAAAGGTGCGAACACAATCGACCTGCGTACGGTCACCAATGATGGAAATAACCGGGTCAAAAAGGGCGACATAGAAATAAAAAGGTGGAAACCGCAATGTAAACGGAAAAATCGCACTCCGCGGCGACGGAATTCGGCGTGGTTACGGCGGCTCGACGGCTCGGCGGCGTGGAGGTAATAACGATGCGGCGGCAAGAATGCAGCAGCTGGTCCGCCACAATGGACTTGGCCGACCTCGTTCTTACTCCTACCACAAATCACTAGCTCAATTTCAACTACCAAAGAAACCACCATTGTGGTCACTTTTTCGCCAAAATTTACCATCGGGAGCAATTGAGCAAAGAATCGATTTGGGGCCACCAACAAATGGGCAACAATGGAGCAAAGAAATGCTGCTTTGGGCGCCAGCTGGGCCAACAATGAGCAAAGAAGAAGAAGTTCCTGGGCCACAGCCAAGAATGGCGAGGCAAGAAAGAATGAGCACTTTGGGCCTCTGGCAGAACGAGGCCCACTCAACAGCGATCGGCGGAAATTGAACATGCCATGACACGCCGCTTAATCCACTGCATATGAATTGGTATATGGACTCAGTGCAACGTCACATATGACGTCATCCCAAGGTAATCTTACGCCCTATTTTAATTTGAGCAAATCAAATGGTATAATCGCTTTAAATGGCCATTCCATTCCAATAAAAGGTTATGGTTCTACTAAATTGTCCAAACCAAATCCACCATTAGCCTTGAAAATGTTATTCATGCACTACAATTAATCAAAAATCTAATCTCCGCTCGAAAGTTTACTTTATAATCGTTACCGTAACTTTTGATCCTTTTGGTTTTACTGTGTGTGATTTTCAGACAGGGGCACGGCTAATGAGATGTGATAGCCAGGGAGAACTTTATCCAGTTACTTCACTACTACAACCAGACAAGAAACACTTTAATTTTGCTGTTTTTAATTCCAATTTATGGCATGAACGTTTGGGATATCCGGGAGAGTCTGTTTTAAACTCTCTCAAACGCAATAATTCAATTTCATGTACACGAACTCTTAATAAGTGTCAGTCGTGTCCTTTGGGTAAGCATATTCAACTACCTTTTGAGTCTTCTTCTAATTGCACTTTTTTGCCATTTGAGACTATACATTGTGATATTTGGACATCCCCAATTTTGAGCTATTCGGGGCATAAATATTATTTGCTTGTTTTAGATGATTACTCTAAATTCTTGTGGACATTTCCCATATCGAATAAATCACAAGTGTTTTCTACATTCTTTAGTTTTAGAGCTTTCATCCAAAAACAGTTTGAAAGGGATATCAAAAACATCCAATGTGATAACGGGCGGGAGTTTGATAATAGACAATTCTGGGATTTTTGCAAAACAAATGGTTTGAATTTTCGCTTCTCATTCCCCCACACATCTTCTTAAAATGGACAGGCGGAACGCAAAATACGAACCATAAATAATATTGTCTGGACATCCCTTGCTCATGCCTCACTTCCCCCTAACTTTTGGCATCATGCACTTCAGATGGCTACTTATTTGTTGAATATACTACCAAACAAACATACATCACACCAAACACCCCTTCAATTACTATACCTTCGGAAACCGACATACTCTCATCTCCGGGTTTTTGGGTGCTTGTGTTTTCCATTGTTCCCATCCACCACCATCCATAAATTACAACCGAGATCTACTCCATGCGTTTTTTTGGGATACCCATCCCATCATCGGGGATACAAATGTTATGACCTATCCTCCAATATGATTTTTATTAGTCGTCATGTTATCTTTGATGAAACTCAATTCCCATTTAGAAAAATCAATGAGTCACAATCTCCCACTTATGAGTTTTTGGATGCTGGAATACACCCAATTTTTACCCAACCATTGTCCCATAGTTCGGTCACTGCTACTGCTAATGGACAAAATTCTTTTAACCCATTACCCGTGTCATTACCAAATGACGCCCAACCCATCGTCTCGACATCGACATACATTCGCCCATGTGCTTTGACACCTACCAATAGCAACCTGCCCCCTAATACAACTCAAGCCCCCGATCCAGGTCCAGCTTTACAAATACCACATTTGGCGGTGGCCCATCCATCGCCCGACAACACGCTCCACCCGTAGTCAACATGGTATTGTCAAACCCAACACTAAATACACCTTCACACCTAAGTATCCAAATCACCTTTACCACGTAACCCGTATGCGCCTGAAAGACCCAAATTGGAAAATGGTCATGGATGATGAATATCAAGCTCTTATTAAAAATAGATACGAGATTTAGTGCCGCCCATCTAATGCTAACATCATTCGGTCTATGTGGATTTTTACCCATAAAGAAAAATCTGATGGTTCTTTTGAGCGGCATAAAGCCCGTCTTGTAGGTGATGGGAAGACGCAACAGGTTGGTATCGATTGTGGAGAGACATTCACCAAAGAGTCAAACCAAATACTATCGTATCAAAGGCTCACTTGTCTCTCCGGAGGATGGTCACTTCACCATTGGATGTTAAAAATGCATTTCTCCACGGTACCTAAACGAGACTGCATACGCACCAACCATCGGGTACAGAGATCCAAAATATCTCAATCATGTATCGCTAAACAAGTCTTTGTATGGCCTCAAACAAGCACCTGTGGCACAGTATCGCACGGCTTGATTTTGTATCACGATGTGGTTTTCACACACCGGTCCGATAATTCTCTTTTATCTATCATCGTGGTAATCATACGGCTTATCTTCTATCAGATGTGGATGATATTATTCGACACCTTCCTCGGACTCTCTTCGCAAGAATATCATGTCTCACTGGTTCGAATTTGCTACAAGGATCTTGGTCTATTGCACTTCTTTCTAGGAATTGATGTGACAAGACACGCAGTGGGCTTTTTCTCTCCCGGAAGAAGTATGATCCGAGATCGTGGAACGGCCGAATGGCCTCTTGCAAACCCTCGAACACCGGTGGATACAAAGTCCAAATTAAGTGTCATCTCTAGCAAACCTTTTCACGATCCAACATTGCACCGCAGCCTAGCAGGCGTTGCAATATCTCACTTTTACTGCACGGACATAACCTATGCCAGATAACAAGTGTGCCTATTCACGCATAATCCAATGGAAGAACATACGCAGCACTCAAACAGTTCAGACGCTACATTAAGGCACTCGTGAATATGGATTACATCTTTACCCATCTTGCGTCTCCAAACTTGTCACTTATACGACGCAGATCGGGCAGTCGTTCGACACCGCACGCCCACATCCGGTATTGTGTATTCCTCGGTGATAATTTAGTTTTTTGGTCTTCCAAACGGCAACCCACGATCGCGCGCTCCAAAGGTCGAATACCGCGTTGCGCCAATGTTGTCTCGATCTAAACGCCGATTCAAATCTTTTACCTGAGCTTCATCACAAATTCAAAGCTACTATGGTTTCATCGTGACAACATTAGTGCAATATATCTTTCTCGAAATCCAATACATCATCAAGCACTAAACATATAGAGTTGGATATCCATTTTGTCCGTGAAAAGGTGGCACGCGACAAGTGTAGTACTACGTGTCCCAACGCGTCATCAAATCGCGATATCTTCACGAAAGGGCTTCCACGATTTTATTTGAAGAATTTGGGACGATCTCAAGATCGCGCCTCCAAACTTCAATCGAGGAGTGTTAGATTAGAATATTCTAGAATAGAATATTCTAGAGTTAATACCATTATTATAGTAATATTGTGTAGTATCTTATATTAATGTAGTATCTCATATTATATGGTAAGTAGTTTAATGTATAGAAATATTTTTAGGATTATTCTAGATTCTTCCTAGTTAGTGTAAAGATGTATATATTCTTACCTATTGTGATGAATGAAGATTGAGGAAAATATTCTATCAAATACTGTTTTAGCATTTCAAATACTGAATTCCAATATTTACAAATATTAGTTTAACCATTTATATTTGTAAATGTTGATGTCAATCATCTAAAATATTGGCGAAGTATTGAATTAGCTCTAGGTCACAAATTAGATTTTGCTATAATTTCTGGCCCACAAAATAATACAAACACAACTTAGATAAATACTTAGCCTAATAATTATGCCCGTTTAAGGTCTATTGAGTATTGACCCACAAAAATTTAAACTAATAATATTGTCCTTAACCACAAAAGTAATTATGGAAGTGATTAAGAAAAGAATAAAGCACTAAAAGGCATCTTTGGACCGTATTTACAATACATAGCCCCCAAAATTAAGTGTCTGCTTTAGCCCTTTTTGCTTCAGTTGAGTGTGTGACATCTTTGGATCTCACATGTTTCTTCTAATATATTAAGAAGAATGGAATGACTTAAAAGATCACAAGATCCAAGTAAGGCATTTTCTTTTTTAGCTCTATATTCTCTTTCAAACATATTAAGGAGCTCTCCCTCCCCTTTCCTTTTTTAAATTCTCTCTTCCTACTTTTAGTTTTCTAGTACCATCTCTTTTTCTCCACGTTTGCCAATTGTTGCATGATTTAACGTATTTCACTTATTATTGACATTGTTAAGAGTCTCACACCAGGAATGAGAACATGAACTCCTTATATGGACTTGGACAATACCCACTCTATAAACTAACTTTTGTGGTTGAGTTATGCCAAAGATTCATCAGAGTCAGACTCATTCCAATTCTTTGTTCACCAGTGTTGGCCCCCAAATTATATTATTCACGCTCCAGTTAACAAGGTCTGAGCGTGCATGAGAGTGTTAAGAGTTTTACGATATGAAATGAGAATATGAATTCTTTGGATTTGAACAATTCTCATTCTACAAGCTAGGGCTTGAGTTAACCTCAAAATCCATTCTTTACCGACAATTATCTATAGTTATCTTTTAAATAACGTGATAGTTATTATTTGAATATTCTTATAGTATAATTATTTTTACGCTAAAACTCATTGTTACAAGGGTTTAGAATTAGAGTGTACCTAAGTTGAACTCTTGCCTATAGAAAGGCAAGGCTTAAGCCCAAAAGCATTTAAACTGTTCCAGTTAGGGTAATCATAGCTCTCTAGACTGTAGGTATTTTTTTTTCTTTAAATATTTCCTTACTACTACTATAATTTATTTATTTTTAAAAGCAAAGATGTAAAAGAAGAAAAGAATAAATACTGGATCTACATCTAGAATGTTCTCAATTTCTAGCTTAAAGTAACAAATAAAAGCTAAAAGAGAAAGAAGTATAGAACAAATTAACCAGCAGAGTATATCTCAATTTAAAAGTGTATGTTTGACAGCATTAAGAGAGTATATATCACCAGTCACTTTTGGCCAAGATTTCCTAGGTTGGTTTGAACAATAGGGAACAATATAACAGGTAATATAAAATATTTAAAGGATAATAAAATTGTTATAAAATATCGAGGGCCTATTGGAAACAACTTCTTTACCCCACTTGGTAAGGTTTGTCATTTGTGTACATCTTACCCTACCCAGACTCAATTTTTAGGATTACATCGTATATATTATTGTTTATTCAACATAAATACACTGAAAATATAAAAAAAATTATGCAATCCGTATAATATATTAGGCTTATAGAAACAATTACATGTTATTGTACGTCACTTTAACGTGATGGTGTAAAACAGTGCATATAAGTTAAACTCATAACCTAAACTTATATGGAAGTGGACTATATTTGGTTTCTTCACTGAAAGACTAGTCTTCATGTTGAAGCAGACATAATTCTTCTATATTTTTCTCATTTTATTTTCCTTCTCTTCTTTTCTCTGCCCATCAAATTGAACTGCTAGTTTGTTTTCTACTTTGCCAAAAAAATCATTCCTTTCCATTCATTTCTGTTTCATAGAATCTTTCTCTAGAACTATTAAACAGCTTCTTCATCAAATCATTCTTTTCTTGTAGAATGCACCTAGATACTATACTACACACAAAAAATACATAGTTGTTTACTTCCTTCCTTTAGCTTACAATCTTTGTTAAATATTAGAATCTGGTTGCTTGAGAATTGAGTTTTAGATATCTTGAAAAGAGTTATTTCTTACTAGCTTCATCCACGAGCAAAAACAAGAACAAAAAGGGAGGGAGATATGAAGCTCATAGTAGAAGTAATAGATGCTCATGATCTTATGCCCAAAGACGGTGAAGGATCAGCAAGTCCATTTGTAGAAGTTGATTTTGATAACCAACTTAGCAAAACTAGAACAGTTCCAAAGAATCTCAACCCCACTTGGAACCATAAACTCATCTTCCATCTTGACGATATAAAAAATCATCGATACAAATACATTGAAGTTTCTGTGTATCATGAGAGAAGGCCTATTCCGGGGAGTAACTTTCTTGGAAGGGTGAGAATTCCTTGCTCAAATATAGTCAAGAAAGGGGAAGAAGTTTATCAAAGATTCCAACTTGAAAAGAAATGGTTCTCCTCATTTGTTAAAGGAGAGATTGGCCTCAAAATATACATTTCATCACAATCTGATCCAAATTTATATCCTCAAAAATCTTCTATCCAGCCAAGCCCAAAATCTCCTAGTCCTTCAAATATTCCTACAATAGAAAATCCAGAACATTTAGATAATCTACCAACTTCACTTCCTGCCCCTGAAGTTTCTAGTCCTGATACTCCTAAAGCTAGTAACAGTTCAGAAGTAGTAAAAACCGAAAACACTGCAATTTCTGCTGCTGATCAGTCTTCTAGCTTTGCTGTAGAAGAAAAACCCGGTCATCTTACTCCAACTGAGCAGGCTACAGAATCAGTTCAGCAGATTGAAGAAAGATCTCAATTTATTTTCAAGCATCAAGCTATGCAGCAGCCAATCATATCAATAAGGAAGAGACCAGGTTTCCAGCCGACAATGCAACATCAAGCAGACCAACCCCGAGCTGTTCATAGCCACCCGGGTGCCCAACCGCCAATGCAGCAGCAAGTAGATCACCCCCAAGCTATTCATAATCATCCAGGTGTCCAACTGCCAATGCAGCATCAAGTAGACCACCACCGAGCTGTTCATAGCCACCCAGGTGTCCAACCGCCAGTGCAGCATCCAGTAGACCACCCCCGAGCTATGCATAATCACCCTGACGGTGAATATGAGCTAAAGGACACAAATCCTCAGCTTGGTGAGCAGTGGCCACGTGGCGGAGGATATGGAGGAAGAGGATGGATAAATAGTGATAGACATGCAAGTACATATGACCTTGTGGAGCAGATGTTTTATCTTTATGTTCGAGTTGTTAAGTCCAAAGATCTTCAACCAAGTGTCCTCACTGGTAGCTGTGATCCATATGTGGAAGTGAAGCTGGGTAATTACAAAGGAAGGACAAAGCATTTTGATAAGAAAATGAATCCTGAGTGGAACCAGGTATTTGCTTTCTCTAAAGATCGAATTCAGTCTTCAGTTCTTGAAGTTTATGTGAAGGATAAAGATATGATGGGAAGAGATGATAATCTTGGAAGGGTGGTTTTTGACTTAAATGAGGTCCCAACAAGAGTTCCTCCTGATAGTCCCCTGGCTCCTCAATGGTACAGACTGGAGGATCGACGAGGAGAAGGGAAAGTAAGAGGGGAGATCATGCTTGCTGTTTGGATGGGAACACAAGCAGATGAAGCATTTTCAGATGCCTGGCATGCAGATGCTGCCTTTGTTCATGGAGAGGGGGTTATGAGCGTCAGGTCCAAAGTTTATGTCTCTCCGAAACTTTGGTACCTGAGAGTAAATGTTATTGAAGCTCAAGACATCATCCCGAATGACCAAAGCCGCCTCCCTGAAGTTTTTGTGAAAGCCCAGGTGGGAAATCAGGTGCTCAAGACCGATATATGTCCTGCTCGAACAGCAAATCCAATGTGGAATGAAGATTTGGTTTTTGTAGCTGCTGAGCCTTTTGAGGAGGATCTAGTCCTTAGCATTGAGGACCATGTTCACCCTATGAAAGATGAGGTTCTTGGAAGGATAAGTTTCCCACTCAACACATTCGAGAAGAGGCTTGACCACCGGCCTGTCCATTCTCGCTGGTTCAACCTTGAGAAGTTTGGTTTGGTTTCCTTGGAAGTTGACAGGAGGAAAGAGCTGAAGTTTTCAAGTAGAGTTCACCTCAGAGTATGCCTTGAAGGTGGATATCATGTGCTGGATGAATCAGCTTTGTACATAAGTGATCAAAGGCCAACAGCACGACAGCTATGGAAGCCACCTGTGGGAATATTAGAAGTTGGGATATTGGGTGCAGAAGGGCTTCTTCCGATGAAGATGAAGGATAGCAGAGGAAGCACAGATGCCTACTGTGTGGCTAAATATGGTCAGAAATGGGTAAGGACAAGAACCATTCTTGACACTTTTAGCCCCAAATGGAATGAGCAATACACTTGGGAAGTCTATGATCCTTGCACAGTCATCACATTGGGTGTCTTTGATAACTGCCACTTGGGAGTTGAGAAGCCAGGGACTGGAGCAGCACGAGACTCGCGAATTGGGAAGGTGCGTATAAGATTATCAACTCTGGAATCTCATCGAATTTACACTCATTCTTACCCCCTTCTTGTTCTGCACCCATCAGGGGTTAAGAAAATGGGAGAGCTCCAATTGGCAGTGCGTTTCACAAGCCTCTCTTTAGCCAACATGATACATACTTATGGCCACCCTTTGCTCCCCAAAATGCACTACCTTCATCCCTTCACTGTCAACCAAGTAGACAACTTGAGATACCAAGCTATGAGCATTGTTGCTGTTAGGCTTGCTAGAGCTGAACCACCGCTCAGGAAAGAAATTGTAGAGTACATGTTAGATGTGGATTCCCACATGTGGAGTATGAGAAGAAGCAAGGCTAATTTCTTCAGGATCATGTCACTTCTTTCGGGTGTAATCTCTGTTAATAGATGGTTTGGTGATGTTTGTCACTGGAAAAATCCAGTCACCTCAGTCTTGGTTCATATCCTCTTCCTGATACTGATCTGGTATCCGGAGTTGATTCTTCCAACTATGTTTCTCTACATGTTCCTCATTGGACTATGGAACTATCGGTTCCGTCCAAGGCACCCTCCTCACATGGACACTAAGCTTTCATGGGCAGAATCAGTGCACCCTGATGAGCTTGATGAAGAATTCGACACGTTTCCAACGTCTAGGCCCCAGGACATTGCTCGAATGAGATATGATAGGCTGAGAAGTGTGGCGGGGAGGATTCAGACTGTGGTCGGGGACATAGCAACACAAGGGGAGAGGCTGCAGGGGGTGCTAAGCTGGAGAGATCCAAGAGCAACCAGCTTGTTTATCATGTTCAGTCTTTTTGCAGCAGTTATGCTTTATGTGACACCCTTCAGAGTAGTGTCTTTAGTTGCTGGATTATTTATGCTAAGGCATCCCAGGTTCAGAAGCAAGATGCCTTCTGTTCCCAGCAACTTCTTCAAGAGATTACCAGCTAGAACAGATAGCATGCTGTGATGCAAGAGGCTCAAAATTCTAGCACTTATTTTCTTTTTCCGGTTTGTATTTCAAAATAATAATTTCATGTTTAAACCTTTTTATGACTCACAGTTCTATGTAAATTTTCAAGATAATATATGCATTTACCCTTGAATTAGTTTTTGGTAAAGATTGCTTTTAATTTAAAAAGAACATATGGAAGGAAAAAAGCTACTGTATGGCCAAAAAATAATGGTGGAATGGTCTAGGACTAGGAGGCCGTGTACTTGTCCAGTTTTGTCATGTTGGTGTTCGTACTTATGAGTTTTCCAACTAAACTCCTCTATCGAGCATTTTAAACCCCCCTTCGATTTGCTCATGGTGCGTGTCGTTTAAACGTCTCCACGTTGGTTGCCACGTCAAAAAATAACAATGTGTAGATGCCATGTCACATTGCAGATTAAAAATAATTATAAAAATAAAAATAAAATTCAAACACTAATCCCCTCCCCCATTGATTTCTCTCTCCCCTCACGCTTCCTCCTTCCCATCTTGTTTCTCTCTCTTCATGTTCTTCGTCCTCTCCCATTTATATATCATAGATAGAAAATTAATTTTTTGTAAAAGTGGGAGAAGTTTGGTGGTCCATTTTTTATGTAGCTCGAAAAGTGGGGGAGTAATTCATTGTGTTTCTTCTTCTTCTTTTTTTACTGAGTTTGGAAAAAAGTTGTCTTTTTTATTTTTGAAATTTGGGGCTAAATTATCTCAAAAAGCTCAAATCTTTTTTTAAAGTATTAATTGCTCAATCTTCATGATAAAGTTTAACAAATAAGATATGGTAGGGGAGAAAGAATTGGACAAAAAATGTTGAAAAGAGAAAAAAAGCTCATTTATTGGAAATATTTATTAAACGTGAAATAAAGTTAATCCTATTTATTTACGAATCAAACATTAGGGGCCCCACACGTCGGAAACGTTATTTCCACACACGTATACATACAATGTCAATGATCATAATTTCCTTAAATGAAAGAGATATTGGTACGTATACGAATTGTTTGAGACGTAAGGTAATAGACGGTTATTGGCAAATGACGTAGGTTTCACGTTGGTAAATGAAGGAAGAAGTGTATAAATGTGTTTAAAGATGAAACGAGTCATGAATCGGGCCGCGGCGCCAAACTGAAGGGCCACGACGTCAACTCTCTGAAGTTTGAGCGTCGCGGGGCCACCCAGCAGGGCCACGACGCCAACTCTCTGAAATTTGGGCGCCGCGACACCTCCCTGCAGGGCCGCGTTGCCGGTAGTCTAGAGGCTGCGACGGGAGACGAAAAGACATGACTCTTGGGCTGGTTTTTGAGGCATTAAACCTCCATTACATCCCAAATGAATTCAGCCATTATTTGGCTGAATTAACACTCCATATTCAAGGTCATTACATGGTCATTCAAGGCCATTACATGGGCAATTGGAGAGTCATCTTCACAACACTATAAAATGAGGCCTTAGGCTCATTTGCAAAACGCCTGAAATCTGAAATATTTTTTCCTCTCTTGCAAGCACAAAACACTCAAAGATCTTTCTTCCAAAGCAAACACTTGAGTTCCCTTTGCTCATTTGTTTGATTGATGTTTTATCTTGGGAGATAAGTTGTCACAACCGTTGAAAGGATATACGGGGCAATATTATCTTAAGGATAGATCAAGAATTTGATCGACTCAGCAAGCCCTTCTATTTGATCATTTCCAAGTTTTATTACAATTTGTTGTTGTTGTTATTTTCCCGTTTTACACATTACCACTCACATCATTTTTGTTCAACAATGGAGAATGAACAATGAGGAAGAAGATAACCAAAAAAAGGTTGTTGGTGCCTTTTTAATAGCCTCACGCTCCTTAAACGAGTGTATCACACACACTTCGGCAAAAATTGCCACATAGGATGAGCGGGTTTAAAATGCTCAGTTTTTAGGATAGAAGGGTTTGGCGGGCAAACTCGTAAGTACAAACACCGGCGTAACAAAACTGAACAAGCACAGGGGCTCTCAGACTATTCCGCCAAAAATAATTTAATCTCATGAAAGTGACAATTAGAAGTATATTAAAACAAAAATATTAGCTGCCAGAGATCCTAAAAATGATATCATAGAGTTCCTACAATGTACAAAAAGATATAAAAACAATGTATAACCGGCTTCTTCCAATGTATAGTTGATCGGGACCCAATGGCTTGTTCGTCGCCGCCGCTATTTCTGCCATGTATATCACCTTTATTCTTGCGATTTTGATCTTTCTTGCCACCACCGTTATTACGATTTTGGTTTGAATTGTCATAAAATGTCGAAGAACCATTGACGTGGCCATCATGGCGTCATTAGCGCTAATAGCTATTTTTTTTACTAAACCGGCTTCTTCTAACGTAAGCATGGAGTGGGCTTGATAGAATTTTGGTAGCGGGTTACTCTGACGAAGAATCGAAGCAACGTCGTTATAAGCCTCTGACAGGCCTGCAACCATTTGTAGAACGAGACGACTATTGCTAACAGGAGCACCCACGTTCCGAAGTTGATCCGCCAGGTCCTTAAGTCGTTTGCAATAAGATGAAACGTTTGGAAAATTCTCCATAGAAACTTGAGAAAATTCATGTTCAAGGGTGATAATGCGTGAATGACTGTTATTCTGAAAGATATCACGCAATCGATTTCAAGCCGCCATAGCTGTGAAGTTGAGTTCCATAATCGTATATAAGAGGTCAAGAAAGATAGTGACATAAATCCATTGGAGAACTTTTGCATCAAGTGTGACCCATAATTTTGGATCGACTGCTTTGGTGGGCACAACCTCCGTAGTGCCCTCCGTATCACCTTCCGTAGTAGTAGCCGGAGGGATGATATGGTGTAGAACTTGATGTGTCATGACATGAATTTTGAACGATTCTGCCCACGTTCCTTATTGAACGTTTTTTAGGTCAAGAACAATAGAAAGAACACTCTTGATGTTAGAAACCATTAGGGCCGGATGAAACATGTTCTTATCAGTCATAGTGAATAGAATAAGAAAATTTTGAGAAGTGAACGAAAATTTTGGAGTGTCTTGGGTTCAGTGAAAAACAGAGGGGGATGGCGGATTATCACGGAAATCGAGAGAAAAAAGATGAGCGGAAGCAAGGTAAAAATAACCTAGACTTTTGATACTATGAAAAAATTAATCCTTTGATTATTATTATTGATGAAAGACATATATATACACGTTACAATAGAAAAATCCTTTTCCTATTCCACATCTAAATCCATATTCTATATGGAGACTAACTATACACTTATGATAATATAAACTAATTATGGTACAAGACTAATATCTAATATATACAGGGGTGTCTTTGGGCCTGTGTCAACTGTGCTATAGCACAGGGCCCAAAGATTTTAGGGGCCCCTAAAACCAGCATCTAGCTAGCATATAATGCATAATGGGAGATAAAGACAGTGAAAAAAGAGCAGCTCCCTGTTAAGAAAAGTATAAAGATCTTATAGCAAGGACATCAACAGCTTCTACCGTGGAAACTGAAAAGACAGATTTACACAGGAAGAAATATTAACACCTAACATAAGGTCCAGGGCCGTCTCAAACATTTTGAGGGTCAACTTTTATGAATTAGAATAGGGCCCCCAAAATGTTTGAGACGACCCTGAATATATACCATATATACAATAACTAGAACCTGCCAGTGATGGGTTGCTCGAGCCTCTGCCCGTGATGGGCTGCGGTTGTTGGGCCAGTGATCCAGTCCACTGCCATTGCTGGGCCAGTGATATGATGAGAACGAATATACACATAATATACATTTGTATATTGTATATTGTATGTATATTTAATAATATATTAAAAAGGAAAGCATGCCACATAAATTGAAATTGAAGGAAGTAATAAAATATCGTGTATGTATGACGGGGTACATGAAGTGTGTTTTAATCCAACTCTATATTATGGCTCTTTAAAATGACAAGCACGTGTTTGAAATGTTAAGGGAGAATAGGCACTTTTCAGCTTCTAATTTTTGTGGATAAACTACAATGCTATAGGACTTTGCTGTATGATATTGTTTTGTCGTACACACATCTTGCTACTCACACAGATGATCGAATGGAGTTCTGTAAAAGGGAACTCCATATATGTATGCTATTCATGTGGGCGTCATGTTACGTGGTTTTGTCCGGTGAGAGGCGTGGCCAGTATGATATAACCGGCAGGATCTATAGTTGCTTCTTCTTCATCTATAAGTCCTCCTGTGCAAGGTACACAAATGTCGGCTGGTAGAGGTAGAGGCAGGGTGAAGCGTCTAGCTCATGCGGTCATCAGAATCACATTTATGCTTTGTTAGGTCTACAGGACCTAGAGTCTTCTCTAGGGATGTCAGTGGGGCGGGTAAATGCGGGTATCGCCCCACACCCGCTCCAATTGGGGCGGGTATGGGGATGGTTTGGTGGGTGGTGGGGCGGGTATGGGTATCAAAAGTGCTACCCGCCATGGATAGTGGGGCGGGGGTAGATTTCATATAAGACCCGCCCAGCACCCGCCCCGCTACCCGCCTGCACTCCACACCGACTGCATTCGCACCGCTCATATCCGTATCATCTATTAGTTTAATTAGGCTATTTACGAATTTATTTGGCCCTTTCTTGATTTAAAATGTGACTTGAGCTAACCCGAACCGTAATGCACCACGTTTCTTTTTCTTATTCTCTTTGTTCTCCTTTTTTTTGTTAAATATTTTCATCTTTACTGTTTTTTAATATTCATAATATTTTGGCAAGGTTTTAGACTTGATATTCGATACACAATAGTGGAAATGTTCCTTTTTTTTCCTTTTTCTTATATAACTTTCATTTTGGTGACTAAAACAATTGCCCGCACATTATTTGAGCATTTTATTAATGGGTACTCGTCGGGTAAGTGGGTATCCGCGTGAAGTAAGTGGGGCGGGGGCGGGTGTAAGAATTACTACCCGTGATGGGTGGTGGGGCGGGGGTGGGGATGTGTTTTAGGTGGTGGGTACGGGTATGGGATACCCTTCCCCCGCCCCGCCCCATTGACATCCCTAGTCTTCTCCGAATGTGTTATAGATTTTTTTTTTTTTTTTTTCATTGATGTGTATGACCTGATAGATCCAGGGATCTACTATATCTTACATCACTCTTTTTGTTGCTAGCAAGTGTGGTAAATAATCCGAATTATTGCATAAGTCGTTCGAAGTATCTACACATGTGGGTGAGTCTGTGATCATTAGGCGGGTATATCGGGGTTGTGATGTGATGATTTATGATTAGAGATGGCAACAGATTCTGGACCCGGTGGATCCAGATCCATTTTATAGGATATGGATTTTCAAAATTTGGACCTAACGAATTCGGATCAGACCCGGATCCATTTATGATGGATCGGATCTGGATATGGATCTTTTTAAGATCCGTATCCGGTCCAGACCCGACCTGTGGATCCGTTTTTATTAAATACATTATACATTTATACATCCATAAGAGGAGAATAATAGGACATAATGAATCGAACTTGAAAAATATCTTTGGAGAATAATTAGTTATGATAGCGGATAATTAAATCATTCAATATCATAAGAATAAGAAGTAATATATGTGCAAGTTTAGAATTAATTTGTCAATTAGTTAAATAAAGAAAGGTTTCAGTTTTGAAAACCCCCATTGCTTATGTTTGTCCAATACAGTCACACTTTTAATCTAAGATGACAAGTCATTACCAGAATAGTAGATTCCACGTGCTCAGTGTTCCTTCTCGACAAGATCTTAACTTCTTCTTAAAAAATAAATTGAGAATGTTCTTGCATCATGCTGATCCTTTCCACTGATTTTGATCTTTGCCTTGGCTGGATGACCCATTGACATGTTGAATGTTGGAATATTATTAAGGCAATTTTTTTTGCATGTGGATCCAGATCCGATCCGTGAACCCGGTGGATCCAGATCTTGATCTGATTTTTATGGACCCGATGGATCCGAATCTGAATCTGAATACAGGTATAAAAACGGATATGAATCTGGATCTAGTAGGATCCGGTCCAGATTCTATCTGTTGCCATCCCTATTTATGATCGTCACACTTTAGCAAACTTAAATGAGTTGGAGATGATCGATTTTGATGTTATTATATATGGGTATGGACTGACTGACTTCTTGTTATGCTAACGTGGATTGCAGGACGAAAGTTGTACGCTTTAATTTTCTAGGCGATCCCGTTATTGAATGGAAGGGCAATAAAACAACGTCTAAATGGAGATTTATTTCTTACTTCAAGGCTCTCCTTCACATAAAGAATTTACACATAAATATTACTAGCTAAATTTTTCTTACACATAAAAAATTTAAAAACAATACTAGAAAGTTTAGTAGGATCATAATATTCTATTCAAATTATAAAGAATAAGTTTACACATTTTTTTTTGTTCGGAGAAAGTAGAAAATCACACTATTATTTGCTCTTAACTCATACACTGTCGTTTGATTAATGCGATTAAACTATTTCCTTCGTTCATTTTTACTTGTTTTTGTTTGACTTAATAACAAATAAGATGATAATTTTATTATATCACCCTAATTATTATAAATCATCTAAATAATTGAAATCAATTAAATATACTTTAAAATATGCAATCACTAACAATTTCTTGAAGTTTCCAATCCAATAATTTATATTGTTCGTGATAAAAAAGAGTGTCCACTTAGTCACTTCACACCTCTTAAGAAAATATTAACTCCTAGGCAAAAATAGATAATTTGACTAAAATGTTCCTAATTAAATAGGTATTGAGATTTGATAATCTAACAATTAATAATTACAAATATAAAAAAATAAATTTAGTTCTTTTTCGATTTAGTAAGTGAACATTCTTTTTGACTAAAAAAATAAATACTAATTGGACACTATTTTTGGTCGAAGGGAGTAACATAGGTAAAATGTGCATGAAATAGTAGATTATCATTATCTCTTGGTTTCCAAAATGAACCGAGGAAGTAAAACAGAAGGGTTAACTGAGTAAATAACCAAAACCAGCTTGTCCTTTTAAGGAAACCGGAAGCGTCATATCATATGCACTCAATAAGTTTTATTTTGCCGTATTGGCGCCACATTCTCCCGCGGTTTCTGTCTTAAGAACCTCAAAATTTTCGAACAATAAAACCACCCCCCCCCCCCCAATTAATACAACAATCCTTCAAAGAACTCAAGAGCCGTAAGATAATTAGGTCATCGGAAATACCTCTAAACTGAAAAAATTCGCCACTCTTGAGGGAGAATGTTCTATTCACACACATTCTTGGCACGAAAGGGTCCATTAGGGACAGTATGGTGTGCTGCACACTTACAACACAAGTTGAAGAAGCCTCATTATACTTCCACTAACATTCCCTCAACTGTTGGTATGTTTTTTTTGTTTTGTTTTGCTGATAAATTATGAACTTTTTTTAGATAGATTTATTCTTTTACATTAAAGTTTGGGGTTTGGTTTGATATGGTGTTCTGTTATTTGCAAAAAATGTATTGATTCCTAATTTAGTGGTGACTTTGTTGTTCCGTTCTAGTCATGATAGTTAAACGCTTGGATTAATCCGTGCTTATGTACAATCTATTGTCAACTGTGTTGTGTTAGTTATTCATTGATCATTTTAAGGATTTCAAATGAGAATTTTCATTTTGATATTGACTTTTAAGTAGTAAAATTGTCTAGAAGAGTAAAATGCATGGTCTACACATATGCTCATGATTGAATACAGGGTGGGGTGGGGTGGGGTGGGGTGGGGTGATGGACTGTTTTTTCTAGCTGTGAACAGAAATTAACATACTAAGAGGAGACTCTACTACTTTAAGAGGAACTCTAAGCTTAAAAGATTGAAACTTGAACTTAGATACTATATCAACTCTTGAATTCTTAGGTAAGTAGGAGAGAATGAATGTGTTCATCACACAAATAAAATAAGGTTCATTGGAATCTGTTTTCTAATAAATCTGAATTCTGGACCTTTCTCTTGAAAGAGACTAAAGATTTGAAGTTTACAGATGATTTTACCCATGATTTTTACTAGGGAAAAGGATCAATTTTGCGTCTCAACTAGTTGAAACTGTGTTCTTCAATTTGTTGGGCATGAAAATGCCTTTATCATTAATCTAACAGCTCAAAATTCTACCATTTTCCATTTCATTATAGGCGATAAAATTTAATTAAGATAAGTTGTCTTTTATAGAGCAAGCTTTCAGGGGGTAATGAAAAAGGGATGGACAAGTTAAGTAAAAGAAGTATGTTACCTCAAAATTTGGACATGATGCAAATAACAATACCAATCATAACAACATTTTTTGGGAATGATATTGAGTGAACTATAGAGAAAGAAAGACAAAATTGTCCCATTTCAAACAGTTTAGGGGTAAAATTAGCCCCTTTTCCATCCGAGCTGGACCGATAGTTAGTGGGAGGATATTTTTGAGCTACTTGGCTAACGAGACATTTTTGAGCCACTTGATTGATGATAAGGGCATTTTTGTGTCAAATTCTAATGGAGGGCAAATATATCCCATTTCGAATAGTTTAGGGGCAAAATTAGATTTTTTCCATTTTTATTAAGTCAGATTACTTAAGAATGTTGTGGATTTATGTTATGTGAGGAACTAAATCTTGCACATATGTATCCTCAAACTTTTAATAGTCCAAATGATGCCAATTTTTCTGGTATATGCCAACTGTACTGTCTTTGATTAGTTAGTCTTTGATGCTTTCTAATAACTTGATTGCTACACAATCATTGTAACAAATTATGTCCTTTGCCTGGGTAGTAGGTACTCGGCGGAACAATTGAGGTCGTATAAGTTGGCCTAGACACCATCATCATAAAACATCTTGCTAAGTTGATATTTTTCGAATTTATCATCACTTTATCTCACTTTTAGCTTATACAAATCTTTTCCGCTACTGATGTTGCTAGGTTGTGGCTAAAGCATGATTTCATAAAAAGCTAGAAAGGATGTATAAGTTGCTCTACACAAATATATAGCAATAGCTTTCATATGCATCTGACATTTTTAAGTCTTTGCTCATGACACTGTTGCTTAATTTTTGAAATCTATTTTTAGAGCGCATCATGACTCCTGAAGTACCAATTGCACTGCGAACGTCTGGTCACCTTCTACTCGGAGTTGTTCGGATATACTCAAAGCAAGTCGAATACTTTTCTGAGGACTGCAAAACATTTCTAAATGTTGTTATAAAGGCCTTTTCGTCGACAAATGTCAATCTACCAGAAGATGCAACTCATGCACCATACCACTCCATCACTTTACCAGAAACGTTTGAGCTTGATGCCTTAATTTTTGATGAAAATCTTGACCTGAATAGGTAATTTTCTATAGTACCTTTTTGGTTGTCATCTAGATCTGTAGTTAGTTACACATGCATTTGGAATTCCAGGGTTGATGATACTCATGTCAAAAGTTACGAAGAGATAACTTTGGAAGGTATGTATCGTGTTGTTTGCTTTAATTCTTCTTTGTATCTTTTTTATTTCATTTTTTATTGGACTCACAGTTCTGAAATTCTCTTTTGCATAGATCAAATTCTATCGCACGAAGATCAGTATGTTGCTATTTTCATTGATGAGGTGGGTTTATCTTTTGCTTCATATCAGCAAGGGAAGTCTAGATTTATTCACTTACGCTTGACAGAGTTTGTTTTTTACAGGACACGGTGAAGAGTTTGTCAAAATCAGGTGAAGTTTCTGGATTAGGTGCCATGCCTATGGAGACAGAGTACGGATTTTATTGACTGTAGATTTGTTTCTGTTCATTGCCATGTTTCGTGATTGATGTTTTCTTTGATGATGCAGCTCTGATCCTTCAAATCCAGATGGAACTGCTGCTCAATCCCAACATTCTTCCCCTAGGAATCAGGAAGGACTAGACAAAGGAACTGTTCATGATGACATTCCTCAAGATATTCCAGAAATTGAAATCATGCGTGATGCTGTCCATGATCATAGTTTTGAGAATGTTCCCTTATGGTCGGACCGAGGGAATGATGTGATGGAACCAGATAAAATTCTGGAGGAACAGATCATGAGAGACAGGGAAACTGCAAGCCCAGTTGTGGAAGAGATGTTGGCCCCTGGAGGACATTCAATCCCATCTCAACAACGGCAAGAACCACCCTCGACTACTTCAGTGGAGGCTCACGAATTTGCTGATCCACAGATATCGTTTGGTGGGTGAAGTTTTCTTATTATTAAACTGAAATTAGATGTAGGCCATGTATATATTCTAACGTGGAACTCCTTGTTTTCATGGATATTCAGGGCATCAGTCACCTGATTTAGCACTTCTTTCAACACCTCCTCTTGAGGAGCCAAAAGCAAGGAGAAAGCGAAAGCTACTCATCTTTGATAAGGACATAGTATTGCCAAATCAGTATGTTAATGTTTTATCATTATTAGTTATATATTTCTCTTCAACCATTAGTCTTTTTGACAATGTATCATGTTCAACTCTACAGTGTGATGAAAAAGCAACTACAAGGCACCGGTATCAAATTACGTGAAAAACATAAGGGTCCTTGTTCTTCTTTGGACATCTGGAAACAAAACAAGAGACTAAGAAAAGATGGAATTTTCTTTGAGCCTTTAATAACCGGTGGGTGTTTCACAGTTTTTATCTTATGAATCTGAAAGTTCTTCACCTTAAATTCAGCTTCTGTTAATTTGTAGGATTGTGCGATGATCTATGCAATATCTACAAGGAAGACTTCATTTCAGCAAAAGTCAAGATGGCTTCCTCACAGGAGTATCATGCAGAACCCAGCAATAACCAATCCCCTCCATCTGGGAATGATCTTCCGATGGAAATTGAAAGATTACGTGATAACCAAGACCTTGCATCCACCAGTTTGTTGTCTGAAATTTTGCCTTCACCAAATAAGTTCATTTCCTCTCCACAGACGTCCATACCTTCCCCAAGCAGAAGAGATAACTTCAGTCCTGCTACTACAACTTTTGGGACAGATTCAGGTCAGATAGGAAGAACCATGGATAGTGGGGTGCGGCCCACGCCTGACCCAGCAGCATCTACTGGGCATGTTGGTTCTGATATGGAGACCCCTTCAACATGGTTTGGAGGAGAAGGACTAGGTGTGGAGGATACCATTCTGTCTGATATTCCTGAGTTTGATAATTCTGCTGGGGTATGTTTGATCATGCTTGCTTCCGCATTAAATAGTGAATCTACTTTGATATATCTGGATAACATTCAGCAGTTTTGTATCATCTAGAGTAGCCTTATTAACCCCAGAGCACATCTTTAATCGATTTGACTGGGATTTGCAAAGAGAAATAGACTTACTTTTGATGTGAGTGGAAGCTTGTTCATATTTGAATGTTCTTGTGGTCATTCTCATTCAAGGCTTGATTACATAGTGCATTTCTATGGTCAAATTGTTAGCCCATATGACTATTAACTTGGTTCTTCCCTGTTTTGCATCTGATAAATCTCTAAATACCAATGCAGGATCTTAGTTTTCTAGAACAAGATGACGACAGTCCTATTGGTGAGCGAAGTACCTCTTTTTCCCCCCTTTTAATTTCAATGGTTTGCAAAAATTTGGATAATGTTGATCATTTTTTGTGCCACTGTCTGCACCATCATATTTCTAGAATTTTAATGATGTAACATATGCCTGAAGCTTGTATATCCATATGCTGAAGCAGGACTTCGAGGAACTCCCTTATCAAGTAAGCAAGGGGGAACACCAGAGTTTGACACCTTATCTACTAGAACAAGGTAACACTCGATGAACATTCTTCTCGTAATATAGATTTACCTTGCAGGATAGTCTTTTAACTCTATGATTGCAGAGCTGTGGCTCAATTTTTGAAGGGACAATCACCAGTAACCCCCATCTCAGAAGAGACCGGAGATCTCAGCTTAAACACAATTTTGGAAGGCAAAAAGAAAAGAGTATGTGCCCGGATGTTTTTTGAGACCCTGGTAAGTTCTCTGCAATAATTCCATGATTAACTGTTCTTACTTGGGGATGCAAGTCAATTTTCAAACATTGGGTAGAGGTCTTCTAATATCAGTATCGCTTGTAGTACTAATATATCACTCATTCATTTTTAACTCTTTGTGGGTGTTTGAACTGAGTCAAGAAAAAGGTGTATAAATAAGTTTCTCTTTTTAATTGCATATATGGTATGCTTTATTGCTTAATCAATCATATTTGGTGTAATGTGTATATATTGTTTGAGGAGCTAGTTCAGAAGATTTTACTTACTGTCTTCCTTGTGGAAATTGATTACAGGTGTTGGAGAATTGTGGACTTGTACATGCGTATCAACATGAACCTTATGGTGATATTACTCTGAAGGTGACTTCCAAACTGAAGGAGAAATTTTCAAGCTGAGGCCATTGTGTAGATCTACATATAGAGGTAAAATTTGTCCTAGTTTTGAGTTTTGACTGCACCATTTCTACTGTTTAAACAAATTAAAGTTAAAGATGCAGTCTTCTAATTAGCTTTTAGTCTTTGACCTGTCAATGCAGAGAAGTTTAAGAGAGATTTATCGCAAGGCTTCAGATAATGTTATCAATGAAACCACAAGAAAGGAAAAAAACAGTTTGTTTCATATAGATTGAGAGTTGTATCTTGTTTCTTTACTCATTCATAATGGGAAGGGTTGCATGAACACTTCTTCCTATTTGTTTCTCAATAATATCCGACGGTCAAGACTCCAATTGCCTTGTTGTGCCTCTAAAGCAGGCGTGCACACACATATTATAGAATATTGCTTTGCTGACACAGCAAGATGTGATTTTCCTTCTGTAAAATGCAATTAAATTTTTGTGCGGAGTTAACTTTTCTGAACAGGCTCTTCTATTTGGTGTCTTTAGCACAAATATTTCTTTGGTTGTTTTCCTAACAAATCTAAATGTGATCTTGTTCTGTGAAATGCAGTTAAAACATTGTACAGAGATGCAGCGCACATGAAGATGTGTAACCCTGGTAGCCATTTTGTGTAAATTATGGAGTATGTACTTCACCACATCCACAGCTTCAAGGAAATTAGCATTTTGCTGCTCTATGATGTCTCATGTCTCTCTGCCTGCTGATTTTAAATTATTTTTCCTGTCCTTTTAGGTATAGTTCTTTCTCCTCCCCCACCCCGCCCCATTTTTCTTGCTTTTTAAAACTTACTGTATGCCCCGTCAAATGTTTCCTTGTAAATTTTAACATCTGGTATGACTATTTTTAATAATTGAAATTTTTATCATTATTTTCATCATTGTACAAAAGTGGTCCTAATCATTGTGCACTTGAGCTGCTCAAACACTCTGCTTATATAATATAATAATAATAATAGCAAAATGTTCAACATTCTTTATTGTTAATTACTCAGTAAATTACAAGGAATATACTAACTTTTACTACAATAAATTTGGTATTCAAAAGTGGAAAATATAGCAGTAATAAGTAGATCTTTAAACTCCCTATACATCACACCTTTCTTTCAGCTGGATGCCTCACTTCACTTAGGCTGCTGCTTCAAATTGAGCTTCGTATAATGGCACTAAAATTTCACTACGAGGGAGACTTTCCCTGATAATTGTACAGCTCAAGAACTCATCAATCCATTTGCTTAACTTGGGATATTTTTGTTTGGTCAGTAGTTCCACGTCCACCTCTATTGCTTCTTGAATTGCTCCAAACCAGAGAGCTATGTAACTGGCAACGATGTCGACGAATCCAATGTTGTCTCCTCCAAAGAATTTCTTGTCTTCAAGATATTTTAGGACCTTGCAAGTTTCACCCCGACCGGTCTCCTTTTCTTCTCCTTTGCCATAACAAACTTTGTACATTGCACCCATTAACTGATGACACATTTTGTTAGTAGACAATAAAGATAAATTAAATAGACAACACTTGTATTACTTTTTAAAATTAAAAACAAACTTTCTAAATTCAAACTATGGTAATAGTTCGTCGGATTAAGGGTGCGTTTGTGTACGAAAAAAATGTCTTCCAAAATAAGTAATTTTCTTATTTATTTTTTAATTTTTATTAAGTAAGCAAAAATAATATTATTTCAAAAGCATTATATATAATTTAGGAAAATACTATAGACCGGACATGGGTGGTGTGGTGGGGTTGGGGGAATCGGAAGGTAGAGAGAAGACAATGAGTTTAGTATGTCATTTATGAAACTTGTTTTCCCTATTCTCATTATGGAGGTCATTTCAATGATGAATAAGTAACATATTTTTCTAAAAAAAATATTTTCCAAAACATTTTTTATCAATCGAATATGAAAAACTTGAAAAACATTTTTCAAAAACCTTTTTCCTCCGTCAATACATCATAAATTAACTATTTACCTCTTAGTGGACTTGCTTGTCGTAAATTCAGATTACAGTAGAAACTCCATTAATTAATACTTGATTATTTAATAAACACTCTTAGATAATATTTTTGGTCGGTACCGACTCGGGATAACGTGCTAAATTAATAATTCGCTAAAATTATAAGATAATACATTTTTTATTACTCATATAGACCCCATGTAAAATATTAATTAATAATTCCTTATATACTACATAATACATGAGTGATTTATGAAGACTTCTTGAAAAATGACTTAATTGTTTTTGTTTTTTGTTGAAATCAATGTCACATTGAATCAAATCTCTAATTTTTCCTATCACCGTAAGAATTTCTAGTGTTGTTTTCTCAGTCATTGTTGATTTTTTTACACATTTAAGATGAGAAACCATGTCGTGTGTATGATTTGTTTGTTAGCATGATTTGATCTTGTGTTTATATAGAAAATATTTTTTAATATTCATAAAGTAGTACATTGAACACAAGAAGCATAATAAAGTGGGAGATTGAAGGGTGCTTTTAAATTGATACATACTTCATTTGATATAGTACATTGAATAATAATGAAGTGAAAAATTGAAGGGGGTTTGTAAATTGGTTATTTCATTATAAATTTATCTATAAATTGATAAAGTATTAATTAATATATAAATTAATAATTATTAATTTATCAATTAATTAATATATTTTTTAATGAATAATTTTTGGTGATTTCAAGAGCATTAGTTTATAGAGTTTATACTGTGGTCGATTTGTAAATTTCAGATATCAAATGGTTTAACAAGAAAAAAGAAATTAACCGCAATTAAGTGGAACATTTATATCTACCTTTTCATCAATTAACTTAGCACAGAAACGAGCCATGGATCTCTGATATGGATGTTTAGGCAAGAGAGGAGCAGTGGCTTGCCAAGTCTCATCAATATATTCAAGAATTATGAGTGACTCACAAATTGGCTTCTCATTATGCACAAGCACTGGAACTTGTTTATAAATAGGATTATACTTTACAAGTTCAGCACTCTTCTTGGACCTATCCTCTTCAATGTATTCATATTCGACCCCCTTGAGTTTCAAGGCTAATTCAACTCTTCGATTAAAGGGGCCTGCAAAAATACCATAAACTTTCACCTCTACCATATTTGTTTCATATATTTGTTTTTTTACTTAGGAGAAAATTTAGGGAAAGAGTACTTTATAAATGGAGTAATAATTTCATTGTTTAGTTCTTTAAGGTTGGATCAAGATCGTTTTTGGACACGTGCGAAGTGTGCTACCGCACAGTGTTCCGAAAAATGAAAAATTTTAGGATTTTTTTTTTATTAAGTATTATTAGTCAGAATTTACTGTAAATACTCATAATTCGCATATCTTAACCCAATTAAAAATCTACTTTTACGAATTAAAACGAAATCCTCAAAATGTTTGAGACGATATTGAGTTGGATTATGACATTATTTAGTGAAGAAGTTTCAAAACGATGGAATTTTCTCCAAGGATGACTTGAGTGCTTACCTCATGATCATGTCATGTCCACTAATTAAAGGGCATAATTCAGTCACAATGTTAAAGAGCTGAATTAATTTTGAACTTTAATTTCAATACAAGTTCAAAAGTGCTTGATATATGAATTAAATTTAAATGAAGAATTGTGGATTAAAACAACCGATCCAAACTTGTTTTAGACTAAAATATAATTATAACTGCTTCTATTAGTTTCACTATTCCACTTATAAATCATATTATAAAGAACGTCGTCTTCCTTAGAGACTTACAGGAGTTTTAAGAAGAACTGCTACGCTTCTAATAGTACTTTCCCGCGAGGATGAACAAAGTTTTCTATAATCTATAAGTACATGAAAATTTTGAGAATAAGCTTTTAGAGGTTATGTTGGTGTTACAGTGGATGTATGAGAATAATATACAACTATCACCAGTGCTTAGAAAAGATAATCAATTACAATTTCAATATAATAAACTTGAAGTCTAACATCAGTTGTCACAACATGAATAAGTGTTGATGATCTTGATCTTCGGTCTTTGATTCTTCCCTGAAGTCTTGAGATGTTGGTTGAAACTGAAGCAAGCCCATTGAGAACAACAACAACAACAACAACAATGTATTTAGAATCTGGAAATATAACAACATAATTGGCTTGCTGAGTCGACCAAATTTTTGATCTATCCTTAAGATAATATTGCCCCGTATATCCTTTCAACGGTGTAATGACAACTTATCTCCCAAGATAAAACAACAATCAAACAAATGAGCAAAGGGAACTCAAATGTTCGCTAGAATAGAAGGATATTTGAGTGTGTAAGATTGCAAGAAAGGAAGAGATTTCATCAAATCTGAAATCATCCAAGTGTAGAGAGTGTTTCTCTTGTGTTTGTTCTTATGCTCCTCAAATATGAAAATAAGGCTTGATTATATAGTGTAAGGAAGAGAGGAGGTGTTAATGACTATTAAGAGGCTGTTTAAGAGACTCAATGAAGAGCCAAAACGTTCAGGAATAAGTGCCCAACGTCCAACAACTTAATGACATTAAACTCAAAAACGCGTCGCGTCGTGGCCTGCAGTGGCGCGTGCGCCGAAACTCACGAGTTGGCGCGCGTACCTGCGACTGGCGCCGAGGCGTTGGTTTTCCAGAACCTTCAGAGACCAATTGTAATTATAATAAAGTCTGGGTCCAAAAATATAATGTCAGAACAGCCCAATCAGCATGCGACCCGGACCGGGCGGGTGGTGGTGGCGCGCGTGTGGCCCTAGTCTCGAACCCAAGAACACATAGGTCCTCCCTCCTTCAAACACATGGGTTACCCCTTGGGGTCCCAATCCCTTATTCAGTTTTGAGGCTTATATTATGAACAAATATTCCTTTTCCTACTGATATGGTAGATTTGTCCACACCACTCTTCCATGTCTCAAACACCTTACTTCGCAGACTAATATCTCTTTCATTTCTCAATGGAATTTGATGATTCTTGACCCTACGGTCATCTACTCACTTAGTAGATTAAACACGTGTAAAGAACCAGGTTCTTAAACATATGGAACCATGATGTTTAATTCATTGAAGATGGGCGGACCCAACCTCCACCAAATGCAAATTTCCAACAATCCCCTCTTGGAAGAGATTTTGGTGCACACACATGGTGCCTTCTTTCAGCAATGTTTTTGGCGGATCAATGTTGCATCTGGAGAGGTAGCCGGAGCTTTGAACCTTCCATAGTAGAATACCGTCAGACATATTTACTGCGCGGTGAATGTGGTGTCTTGAACCGTCAGTGTTTAGTATATGCCAAGATAATGGTATCAACACAACACCTTTCCTACTCAATCCTTCTTTGTGTTCTGTCCGTCGTGAGACGTGGACACCCTTGGATTCTTAAGTGCGTTCATTTGAGACGGCATGTCCTCTCACTTAAATAGGTGGTTTCCTACAAGGTATCCTGCAATACCTAGCTTCACAAGCGTTAGGAACCATTAAAAGTTTCCCCAAACATAACCTCAACTGTTGAGGATCATTAAAGATTTTGGAAGCTTAACCTTTGCCCCCTTTGCAGGTAGCACTTAATGCCTATCACGGGAATGACTTTGGATTATGTTTCTTAAGAACCATTATCCAAAGTGCTCTTGCTTTCATCGAAGCGCTCAACTGAACCTTTACAGTTTAGTTTTCCCATTGAACCTTATCCTTGGGATCTCCAGTCCGTAAGGTTGGGTGTCCACTATATTGGTTCTTATTGATTGGGTTTTAAACCAATTCCCCTAGACAGGCAGAACCTTTGATCTGTGAAGGTCTACTATATTCTCCTTTGATTAGTAATTAAAGAAGTGTTACCCGTGAAGATCAACTGCCATTTGGTCTTATGTCTGTGACAGATATGTCCAGATGCCGTCATTCGTGCTCTCACAGTGTCAAACTAGAGCAGACACGAGTTACTCCCAAGAAGGGACATCCTCTAAGTGGTTGTGAAGTTACTCAACTTCTCATCATCCTTTTTGCGAAGCGATGAACTCTGATTCCATCATGAATCGGCCGATGCAAATTTTGCTTAGAGGATTTTCCTAAGACACACCATGCACATTTGGTGTTCTTCAGGCCTTATGTCCAATTTGTATCATTTTGTTCTCCCGGAACCACTGGACATCAAAAATATTATAAATCATAGATAGGTGAATAATTCAGATGTCGTCACATATCACTTAACGCCTTCTGTTGATCATTTCCAGAATCACGAGTGAACCTTAATTCAACTGGTTCTTTTGTTATGAACCAAGACTAGGTCAATTACAGTGTGACCTGAGCATATATCTCCTGGCATATGGGTGCACCATTATTCCAATCAATTTTGTGATTCAAATCAATTAGTGACTTCAACGAAACTGTCAAGCTCCTCATAGAGGAGTTTGGAATCTGACATGTCCGTTAGATGTCTTAGGGATTCCAAACCTAAGATGTCATCTGCAATACCCATATCCTTTCATGT
Source organism: Przewalskia tangutica (assembly GCA_029844215.1). NCBI lineage: Eukaryota > Viridiplantae > Streptophyta > Magnoliopsida > Solanales > Solanaceae > Przewalskia > Przewalskia tangutica. Next base: position 31,174,144 of record CM056731.1, on the reverse strand, counting down.
TGAAACATATATTCAGGAGAAATGTTTTGTGCCAAAACTTTAGGCATGTTTCAGCCCACACAGAGATTTGACAAACCGACAAACTTTCTTCTCTTTCTTGGAACCTCAAAACCCCTCTGGTTGTTCCGTATTACTTTCTTCTTCCGCTTCCGGACTTATGGTTTTCCAACTGTTGACTTTCTAACATCAGAGTCAATGTTTATGTAGTCAGATTCATTGTTTATGTTCTTATCTGAAACTTCCAATACCAAAATGTAGACATTTCCGGGACCATAAGGAATTTCAGGAAGAAGCCCAACAGTCCTCAAAACCAATTCTCCGGTTAAGAATATTATCTCAACATCCATGTCACGTATCATTATGCGGAGTTCTATTAAGAATCATTAGCGGTAAGGATCGTCTTGCGTCTTGGACGTACTAACACCATTTAGTCTGAGGTGAGTAAGGAACAATCGTTGGATCAACGATGCTTCCCAATCTCCCTCTCTATTACTATGAATTTCTCAATCCGTAGATTTTTATCTTCTGCTCCCGAAGCACCGCGGCCCTACCTGAGAGGCGCATCAATTCCAGAATTTGGTTTGGTCAGCGCCGTGGCCCTGCAGGGAGGCGCCGCGCCGCGGCGCTAAAACTTCAGAGAGTTTATGGCGTCACCGGCACCGCCGCGACCCTTTACGGCTCTGCGGCGTTTCTGACTCGTTTCATCTTTGTTCTTCAACAAAGGATGCAATACATTGTATCATCATCAATTAAGACCACAACGTACTTGTCTCCCCCTCTCTATTTCTACAAACTTTAAATCACCCAAGTAGGTGTTTATTAAGTTATAGAGGAGCGGTGTTTCGTTCTCTAATCCTTTGATGGAACGGAAATGTGATTTTGCCTCTTTACCTACCTCACATTCATTTGAGGGTTTATGGCGACAGACGACAACAATATCAACTTCGTTTGTTTTTGAATGACTTTCTATTTAACGTGTATTAATCTATGATGGCATAGATGCACGAATTATAAACATATCATCCACTTTTCAACTTCGTTGGCCTTTGAATGAACTTCTGTTTTAATGTGTCTTAATCTATGATGACATAGATACACGAATTACAAACATATCATCCATTTGGTTACAGTTTTACTGTATCACTTTTGGTTATTATTGACATGTGGGACATGAGGCGAAAACTCAAGCCATATTGTCCAACAACGTTAAAGACATCAAGTTTAGGACATGTATCACCTCTCTTAAGAGTGATCCCACACCTTAAGTCCCTTTGAGGAAAACTTCTTCAACTTATTCTATTTGAAGGTAGCGTTGCTTCACATGAACAACCTTTTACCCGTGGTTAGGGCGTAACTGGATCATATGCGATCTAGACTCTCTGGCCCACTCCAGTTTCCTTGGCTGACTGAGTGTCCAATTTCTTTTCTGCCTATCTCTTGGCCTTTAGATTGTTCTAGATTTGGAAATTCTGACCCACTCCAGTTGCCCGTAGGCTTTGTATAACTGAGTGTCCAATACTATCCTGTCAAAAGACGGATCTTCTGTCGGAAATGGTGACATAATTGTCTCTAGTCCTTGTCTTTAGTCCTCTTCTCTTGCTTAGGATTGTCCATAAATTTAATTTATTACAATCTACGTCCATATCTTTTAGGTCATTATTTATAACAGTCTAATATTTAAACGGGAATGTAAGTGAGATTAAACTCTTGGATTTAAAGTGTAAGGAATATAATTTTCTTGAACCATTTTCATATTCACATCCTTATTTTATTCAGACGTGATTTAATCTTCTTATTGACAAAGAGGAAAGTTTACTTAACTCATACCTTTGGGATTTGGCCACGTTCGTCACGTGTCCAAATCCTCCTTACCATAAGATGAAGGCTTCATGCTATAAGATGAACCATCATCTCCAGCCTTCTCCTCAAGTTTCAATTGACATCCTCCACCTTTGTAGACACTTGTTTACACCACTCTCGGGAGCGGTGACAACAACTCTTCTTTGACCCTTAGCCTTGCCAACAATACTATCAACATTATCTTTCAAGTTAAAGATCAATCATTGAGATCTCACCTTTGACGAAAATAGATTTGTAACTATCGTCAAAGAGAGACCCAAACTCGGACTAAAATTGTTGGTCCTCCTCTTTCTAGCACTAGTACAATATTATATTAAGACTGTTGGTGTTACAGTGGATGTATGAGAATATTATACAACTATCACTAGTGCTTTGAAAGGATAATCAATTACAATTTCAATATAATAGGCTTGAAGCCTAAAATCAGTTGTCACAACATGAATAAATGTTGATGATCTTGATCTTCGGTCTTTGATCCTTCCTTGAAGTCTTGAGATGTTGGTTGAAACTGCAGCAAGCCCCTTGAGAACAACAACAATGTATTTAGAATCTGGAAATATAACAACATAATTGGCTTGCTGAGTCGACCAAATTCTTGATCTATCTTTAAGATAATATTGCCTCGTATATCCTTTCAATGGTGTAATGACAACTTATCTGCCAATATAAAACAACAATCAAACAAATGAGCAAAGGGAACTCAAGTGTTCGCTAGAATAGAAGGATATTTGAGTGTATAAGATTGCAAGAAAGGAAGAGATTTCATCAAATATGAAATCATCCAAGTGTAGAGAGTGTTTCTCTTGTGTTTGTTCTTATGCTCCTCAAATATGAAAATAAGGCTTGATTATATAGTGTAAGGAAGAGAAGAGGTGTTAATGACTATTAAGAGGCTGTTTAAGAGGCTCAATGAAGAGCCAAAACGTTCAGGAATATGTGCTCAACGTCCAACAACTTAATGACATTAAACTGAAAAACACCCGCAGCGCCGTGGCCCTGCAGGCTGGCGCCGAACTCCTGAGAGTTGGCGCCGTGGCGTTGGTTTTCCAGAACCTTCAGGGACCAAACTGTAATTATAATAAAGTTGGGTCCAAAAAGATAATGTCAGAACAACCCAATCAGCCCGCGACCCGACCTGGACCGGGCGGGTGTGGGCCTAGTCTCGAACCCAAGAACACCTATGTCCTCCCTCCTTCAAACACATGGGTTACCCCTTGGGGTCCCAATCCCTTATTCAGTTTTGAGGCTTATATTATGAAAAAAAATTCTTTTTTCTACCGATGTGGTAGATTTGTCCCACACCACTCTTTCATGTCCCAAACACCTTACTTCGCGGGCCAATATCTCTTTCATTTCTCAGTGGAATTTGACGATTCTTGGCCCTACGGTCATCTACTCACTTAGTAGATTACACACGTGTAAAGAACCAGGTTCTCCAACATGTGGAACCATGATGTTTAAGTCATTGAAGATGGGCGGATTCAACCTCCACCAAAGATAAATTTCCAACAGGTTATTCTAGAATGTCGTGAAATGGTAATATGGCTGCTACAAAAGTATAACTATTCTCTCCATCCATTTTTAGTTCTCACATTTTGACTTGATACGTCTATTAAAGAGTAAAAAATAGAATGATAATTTTAGTATATCACTCATAGTTATTACTAAATAACCTAACGATTGAAATAAATAAAACATACTTTAAAAATTGTGCAACCACTAAAATTTTAGGAAGTCTGATCGGTAAGACAAACCTGCCCAATAAAAGCCCAAGTAACCGTTTTGCAGCCCACGTAATAGCACTAATGCTAATTTATTTGGTTTGCATTAAAATCTAATTCACCTTCCACACAGTTTTCTCTGATTACTGTTCTTTCATCTTCATCATTTGTAGTTACAATATTTAAAGTGTATTAATCTCTCAATATTATGCTACTAATAAATTATGTGCCTCTTCATACTCAATTTTAGAATGACAATATTCTTTTCTTTCCGAGTTGGTTAGTGATAGAGATGATTCGATGATAAAAATTATAATTTGTAGAATGTGGGATGTCATTAATCTCAAGAAAAAAGCGAGTTGATCCGTCTTGATATAATTTTTATTGACGAAAAGGTATCTTAGTACATGATTCTTATTCATTTCTATATTGAATCTTTTTGAAACTTTTAATTCTCAAATCACTTAAGATCTATTTGAAAAGCCACGTAATAATTGAAACTGATGTAACTACTCGATAGTAATTACATATCCTAGTAATTACAGAGTATGAGGAGAAAATGCAGCAGTAGAGAGCACGAAACTCAATTAGTCAATAGTGGCGCTTAAACATACCAAAAACAAAGGCAATGATTCTCCTTGCCAAGCAAGAAAATTGACCTGCTCAACTTGCGTATGCTTCCTTCTTATATCATGTGCCTTTATTTATTTGTTTGTTTATTTATCTATTTATTTATTTATTTATTTATTTGTTTGTTTATTAATCAATCATACTATTAACCGTCAATGTACCCACTTAAAGATTGGCACACATCACTTTATAGTCGAGTATTACATAATTCTTATTTCAATTAGGTCTTTCTCTTTCTCTATTGACAGGTTCACCGCTCTTCTAAACATAATTTGAGAAAACAAGTTAAACTAACGTAACTATACATGCTAGTAGTTTTTTTTTGTTTCCCATTTTTGTCCGGTATCAATATTGGAATCCGATTGTATTTGCATTCGCATCGTGTAAAGCTCATTCGGAGAAGCGCAAGAATTTTTTCATATTCAGAACTCGAACTCGAGACCTCCGATTCACGGAGAAACAATATATGCTAGTTTAGTATAAATAAAATTAGTATTTAGTTATGTGAAACATAAAATAAAATTCTTTGAATAAATGCGCCCTATAGTATTTTTAATACAGATAAATAGATAAAAACTCTATTTTTTTCATTTTAAAAGATGACTCAATTTCAAAATAATCTAAAATTTAAAATAAGAGTTAATTAGCTAATATTCTGCTTCTCGAGTCTATTAAGGCTCGTTTGGGTATTGTAATGGACTGGACAGTATTAATATATAATGAACGGTATTAAAGTATTAATATATAATGGAATGTATTAGTACAATCCAGGGGAGACTATCTATCAAAAATGGCAGTGGAGTGTATTACTTTAAGAAATAGTACAGTTCAGTCCGACTGAAAACGCCCACCAAATACTATATTATTTTTTTATCCAGTGCAGTCCAGCATACGAACCTTATAGTCCGGAAGTCCACAACATAGGCACAAAGTAAAAATATCTGGGAAAGTAGTAGGAAACAGCAGAGAGATGATAGTGACTGATAAAAAAAATGGACCTAATGACCTTCTTTAATTTACTTGGTCACCACGAAAAGCATAAGCCAGAAATTGTAGATCTTTCCCTTTATATATCTTTTATTTGCCAAATTAATTAGCAAAAAACACTCATAAGATATGGCTTTGTTTTCAGGGTTGTTGAGCTGTTTTAGTAGTGTTCCTTCTTCATCTTCAAGAGTTTCTGATGATGCCAACAACAAGTCAAAATCATCAGAGAAATTAGGTGCAAAGAGCAAAAAGAAATCATCAAGTGCTCCAATTATCGTTTCTTACTTCCCTATCAACTCACAATTTTCGCGCTTGTAGTAATATGTTCAAGGATTATTAGGGGTCGAGCTAGTTGCTTGAATGAATTAATCATGATTAATTAGTGCTGACAAATGGACGGATCGGATCAAATATGGGCACGTTAAATATTGATTTGATAAAAATGGATAAAAGTCATATTTATTACGGGTCAAAAAGGGATTCCAATATAATTACTCTCAATTAGTTTCACTGAGAAGCTAATTAATTTGTTGCATGTAGAATTTCATATATAGGCTAGATTTGGAGGTTGATGTTTAGATGAATTTAATTTGGAATTTTGAACTTTTTGTTGAATGATACAAGTTACCTCAAGTTAATGAACTAGTTAATGTTACAAGTTATCATCAGTTAGTTACAAAATAGTTACTAGTTGAGATGAGTTCTCAATCTTAACTATCTAGATTAGTGTGTATATACACTACTCATTTCATTGTATCAGAGAGAGAAAATATCATTCTAATGAAAGAATAACTCTTCTTCTTCCTCTCTAAAAGTTCTCTTGAACTGCTTCTTCATCTTCTATTATCTGTATTTTTCTTCTACTTCTACTGCTTCTTCTCTACAATTAGGATTCATATACCCATTAATTATTTAAATATTTTTAAATATGTAATCTTGTATTATTTAATCCGCCGGTATAGCATTAGAGGATCGAGTTATATGTACCAAGAAGAAAACCATTGTTTCCCTTGTGGATGAGGTTGGGATAAACAAGATTTCTGTATTTGCATGATTTTGTGTGTAAGAGCTGAATTCCAAAGCTTTATTTCATTTCGCTGCATCTAGAGCGTGTAGAAATTCATCGTGAAAACGGAAATAGAAAAGTAAATATTCATATTTGGTGGATAAATATAGATAGCGATCCAATTTGTAGTTTGAAAATATACCGTGATATACACGATATACATGGCATATACAATGCCTTGTATATACCATGTATATCACGGACACAAGACACGATTTTATCATATTTTGGACCGTGATATACACGGTATACCCAGTTATGTATATCACGGTTTAGGACTATATTTGGTGTTGTATTTGTATTTAATTAGCATTTTACACTTATCATAATTGTAGGATTCTTGTACAAATAGAATAGGGCTTTGGGAGTAGAGTAGAAATAGAATTTTCCATATTATGGATATTGTAGATTGTATATATACTCATTTATTAATGAAATTATTTCTTTCATGGTATCAGAAGTCTAGGTCTCCCAAAAACATACGTATCTTCCGCTTCCTCTCGGTTCCACTTCCGAGACTACTTCTCGGATTTCAGCCATATTTTTCCTCCTCTCTTCCAATTTTTTCTTCTTAATCCCTCCTACTTCTATTGTTCTTTCGTTATGTCTACATCAAATAACATGTTTCATCCAGCCCTTACAGTTTCTAACATCAGGAACCACATCCCTATTGTTCTTGAGATGGAAAACGTCCAATATGCAACGTGGGAAGAATTGTTTAAAATTCACGCACGCTCACATCAAGTATTACATCATATCATCCCCTACGTCACAGGCACAGAACCTGCCCCAAAGGTTGACCCGGTGTTATGGACTACCCTTGATGCTACCGTTCTCCAGTGGATTTATTTCACTATCTCTACGGTCCTCTTGCAAACAATTATTGAACCTGACACTACGACGATGGACACTTGAAATAGGGTGCATGACATATTCCAAGATAACAAAAACTCCCATGCTGTTACTCTTGAGCATGAATTTTCTCATATTAACATGGGGGATTTTTCGAACTTCTCATCCTATTGTAAAAGGCTGAAGGAATTGACGGACCAACTCCGCAACGTTGGTGCGTCCGTCACTAATGATCGTCTTGTTCTCCAGATGGTTGCAGGCCTATTCATTTTTTTGTGACGGCGAACCCGCAGCCCGCTTCTTTCGAGTGCGCAGTGGTAAACCCCGATCGACGCATAGCCGCAAACCACGCCAGCCAGTTAAACCACACTTGGCAAACCAGGTGTGACAGACTCACCCAAGAGGCGGCGCAGGCGTTACTCTGGGGTTTCGAACTTGTGATCAAGCTCTCCCACACCACCCAATGAGGATACCCTCTGCCTTCAAGACCAACTGGTCTAGAGCTTCGGATGGGAACGACTCACATTTGAAGATGTAATTTTGCAGTTTTGCTATGTTTTGTCCATTTATGGTGTCAATGCGTAGCTTTTTTCAGAAGAAATATCTGTTATTTTTTTAATCTATTTTATATGCCTGGTGCTATGTATGGTACGTATTGCAAGTTCTTGACTTAACGGGACCATAAAAGAGGCAGGAACTTAGTTATTAGCAGAATGACTTACTTGCATACTTTCTCCGGGGGCTGACCAATGAAACGGGATGGGACGAGACGAGAAGGGATTTGGGGAGGGGTCGGGATTAGGGAAAAATATTCCAAGGCTAATTGCCTCTTATATTATTTAATAGAAATATATTTTTTTCGTATTACAATTTCAAAATTGTAACTTTATTTCGTAGTTCAAAAGTTATAAATCACATAGTAAAATTAACATTAAAAAATTACATATGCAAGTGCAACCATACTTTTTCTAATTTCCTGACAATCTCATGAGGATCTTCTGTTGGAATTTGAATTTGTTGGTCAAATTGTTCAACGTCGCTTCCTACTCCCTCAGATAAGATTTCGTTGTAATTGTAGTTGTCTTCTTCATTGATCTCTGATTGACCACACCTTCTACGCTCCACTCTAATCCAATTTCTAAATAAAACTGCAATCTTCAAACTGTCTCCCGTCAATGAGTGTCTGTGCTCTAATATTTGAAACCTTCCAGTAGAAAAAACGCTTTCAGAAGCTGTAGATGACGCTTGAATATTCAACTCATTCGGACCATCTTTGATAGATAAAAAAATGTCTTTTCATTCTTCCTTCAGTATTTCAGCAAGTCTTCACGTCTATTTTTATTAGTAATTGATTCGAACGGTACAACACCCGGTAAAACATAAACATCAAACTCGCTAATTTGTGAAGCACTTGAACCACTATACATGGTGTTTGATTTGAATTGACTTATTTTAAGTGTTTTTTTAGCTTTTAAGCTCTTTTTTTATTTTTTGTGGTGTTTGAAAAAATAAAAAATGCTTTAAACATTTATTTTTAGATGAAAAAGTACATTAAAAGTCAAATGTTGGGTATTTCCAACTTATGACTTTTAAATTTTAACTTATAAATTATTTTTAAAACGTCAATCCAAACACTATTATAGTTTAGACCTTCAGTGATATTTTTGCTCAAAAACTCTGTGGCAAAATACATAAATTGCACATGAACTATACCTGGAATATCGATTTTACACTTTAACTAATTGGGTGACCTATCACCCCATATTCTAATTTTAAGTGAAATTAATACTACCCTATGAGGTAAAACACCAATCTCACGTGTGGAAGTGTTACACACACGCACCACGTCAACAACACATCATCATCAATGTCAGAAATATAATAAGTTTATATTATTTTTCTTAATTTTTTTAACACAAAAATCAATTACCCGGAAAGTTATGAAAGTGGGTGTTGAAGTAATTTTTTGTTGTATTGAGAAGTGAATGAAGATGGGGAGAAGAAAGGAGAATTTGGTATTGAAGAAATGAAAATGGAGAGGGGTGGGGCAAAAATAATATTCTTTAATTTAAAAAAATATTTTTGTGTTGTAACTATGAACAAAATGCGAGACTCTTTTTTATATTTTATGTTATATTAGCTCTCAGAAAGACATTAAATATACTATTTAAATAATCAAAGAGTGTGAAATTAATATTTTGGGTTTAGTTCAGGTGTATTTTGCCAAAACTCTGCCTATGTAACTTATGTATGTGCTATTAAGTTGTTCCTTGGTGTCTGTCACTGTCCAGAATCAAATTCGAAATTTGCAAGGTAAGTCTCATAATTTTAAATTTTTAATTGAATGAATTTGGTCCAAATTAAGGCCTCCATACAGACCAGACCACACAAGTAGGCATTGGCATTTGGCCCTCCCTCGCCGCCTCCAACCCTCTCCCACTTCCTCTGAAGCTAACTTCCAAAGGTCAATTCTTTTGTCCTACTTGAGGCTTTTCACCAACAGAGCCCTAAGTTATCTCATTTCTTCACACATTTCTTGAAATTTCATTTATTTTTATATCAATTTCTTTTTCATCAAATAATAGATGAGTTAAAGGATGCTTGTCCCTTTCAAACCATCAAAAGCTACTGAAAATTGCCTTCTCATAACCCTTTAAAGCTCAACATTAAAGGTCCCCAATTCACCCATATACCCCTTTTTGACACACACACACACACATATATATTCTTTGTGAATTCCACATTTTAGAACATAAAGTGTACACCTTTAACTGCATTTGGGGTGTCCCTCGTCTTCTTGAAATTGAAGGGTATGGCTGTTGTGAGTAGAATTCCTTCAATATCTCCTTATTCTAGAGCAACCCAATTGAGAAAAATCAATTTTTTTGGGCTGAACCCTGTTTGTTGTATCAACTATGCATCACATTCATCATCCCCTTTTACTGAGAAGCATTCAATTGAGAGATACCAAAGGGACAGTTGGATTTACAAGAATGAACTGGAGCAATCTGGTTCTTGTCCAATTTTACCTGATCCAAGTTATGTTAGGGACTATGACATAGCATTGCAGTTGCCTGAACTGAAGAAAATGCTTCATGTTTTGAAGGAGAAGAGGGAAAGTGAAGGAGTGTTTGATAAAAGAGGGCCTGGGAATGTGTTCTTGGTGGGTACTGGACCAGGAGATCCTGAGTTGTTGACTGTTAAGGCTTTGAGAGTTATTCAGAATGCTGATCTTTTGTTGTATGATAGATTGGTTTCTAATGAAGTTTTGGATTTGGTTGGTCCTGATGCTAGACTTCTTTATGTTGGTAAAACTGCTGGTTATCATAGTAGAACTCAGGTTTGTGCAATGTTCTCTGTTGATTTTGAGCATTTCTGCTTATGTTTGTTTGATTTGTGGATTTTAGGTTCCTTAAAATGGACTGAATTCTAGATTTGCAGTTGGAAAAGGATGTAGTTGGGTGATGTTGATCTTTGGCTAGACAATTTAATTATTGGCTTGATACATGGATTTCCTTTAATTAGAATGATGCTCTGTTGTCAATTTTGTGACATTTGGCCTTTGAATTTTGTGGGACTTAAATCATTTGGAAAATGCTTGGGTTGGTTAGAACTGAAATCTATTTTAGATGAAAACTTTATGTGAAACATTGGGGTTTCTCAATAAGAACATATATAGTTCTACAATGCAATAGTGGATTCTGATAGATTGTCTTCTATTGTAATGGTGGAAAAGCTACAGCCTTCCGGCTGTTCTGTGTTTTAGGAATTAGCCTAGATATGAAATCTCATAGTTCAAATGATATAATTTACTCAGGGCATTGATGATTGAAAATCTAAATATTACGTGTCACCATGATAGCGAGCCAGCTTGCAATTTGCTTATGATATCTATGTGTATTTTGTATTTCGCAGGAAGAAATTCATGAGTTGCTTTTGAGTTTTGCTGAAGCCGGGGCAAATGTTGTGAGACTAAAAGGCGGTGATCCATTGGTATATCTCCAGCTTAGATGTTTGGTGTATGCTTATAGATTTATATATAGTTGATTTTTACAATTCCAGAGTTGAAAATTTGGAGCGTTTGTTGGATTATCAGGTATTTGGAAGGGGTGGAGAAGAGATGGATTTTCTTCAACAAAAGGGAATTCAAGTTAAAGTTATTCCAGGTATGATAACTTTGTGAATCCCGCAAAAACTCGATTGAGCTATATACCATAAGAATGTAAATCTTCCCAAGTGTTATTCAGTTTGCTGTCTTGCAAACTTCATCTCACTGACAATATTCTTTAATTAGGAAGAGATGTTTCAGTTAGAGGAGTATGTATATATTGGTGGAAGAAAGTACATGTTCTTCAGTAGTATTAGTTTAGGGGACAAAAAGCAAGTCTCTCTGTATTAAGCATTGACTTGCAACTTCAAGTAAATCACGTCTTTTTTCTGAAAATATAATCTGTTTTTTCAAGATCTTCCTTTCAATTTAGATGCCAAAATTTAGATATCTTGACCTCTGTTGAAGAGGACATTAGTTATCCTGAAAGAAATTTACAGATTCTCTCTTGAAAATCCTGTATCTTAACTTATTATGAGCCTATTTATAAGCTAAAATATGTTTTCTCCAATAGGAGGCTATTGTCGCATCTGCCAACACTCATAATCACTTATGCATATGTTAACCAATGTTATGGTCACTGATAGTTTCTTTTTTTGATTAAAGGATTTAATTTGCTAAACAGACTCCACCTGCACTTTCAAGTGTAAATTATGTATAAGCGAGAATGGGCTAGTTATGTGTCGTGTATAAGTTAATACATAATGGAAGAAGTGTGACATACTGGTCAAAGTGAAATCTGATTCTGCCATACTCAACTTGAGGTAGGCCTCATTCTGGTAATTTCATTTCAGGTATTACTGCAGCGTCTGGGATATCGGCAGAGTTGGGAATTCCATTAACCCATCGTGGTGTCGCAAATAGTGTTAGATTTCTCACTGGTCACTCGCGAAAAGGCGGAACAGACCCGCTTTTTGTTGCAGAGAATGCAGCTGAACCCGACTCTACTTTAGTTGTTTATATGGGCTTGTCAACTTTTCCTTCCCTGGCCTCAAAGCTCATACATCATGGGTTACCAACTGATACACCAGCTGTTGCCATTGAGCGAGGGACGACACCTCAACAACGCGTGGTAAGTAAGCCTAGTTGTTTCTCTTTCACCTATTCCTTCATTATTTGCCTTGATTGTTGCTTTCGTCAACTACCTTTGAGAATAAATCAATTGTTAATTGATATCTGCAAGCAAGAAATTGGAACAACAATTCACACACATGCATTTAGGGAGATGATGTTTACATGCGTATTTCAACCCCTGTTCCTGGAAAATTATATATGCTACTTGTGTTTGATCTATTGAGTTGTTAATAGAAGGTTACAAAAGGGTATTAAGAAAAAATGAATGTTGCAACAAAAGGTCCTGTCAAAAGGACCTCTACTTTTCTCCCAAGGTTTTGAGATTTCTCTGATGTTGGCCTTCCAATTAAGACAAAACACTTTAAGTAGCACAGATATTGCAACACACTAGTAGTGTAAGTATCATTGGTTCCTAATTGGGGTGTATGTCATCATTCGAACCAATTTGATAGCCTCTATAATGACAAATTTAAGCTTGGCCTTAGTAGGTATAAACCAGAACAATGTTATTGTTTTTTTTTTTGGATAAATGCTCGTGATGGTCTCCTTTGTCACATTGCTACCCCATTGGTTTTAGAGCTCTAGGTTTTCAGGAATATTGGACACATAGCCGTTGCATTAAAATTACCATCTCTGTTCTCACATCGTGTTCAACTTAATGGTTACTGTAGTCAACATGGCCGTGAAGCAGGATTTATATGAAGTTTAGGAATCTGTTGGGAGTTTGTTTCAGATCTCTAACTTGGAGAAGCTATTTGAAATAAAGCTTTAAAAGTGATTAACAGGATAACAACTTCTGCGTGTAGTGTTTATAACATGGGTAAGCAATAAGAACAAGGGGCAATCTTTACATTCAAGGATTATAATATATTGCTTATTGATGTAATATCTGAAACAACAGAAGGAAGTGTGTTATTCTTTGCTAGTATAGACTAGAGACATGTTTCTTTTCTGCCTATTTCAGCTTTTAACATGACAAGGATGTGTGATTGCATAGCTGATTACAGTTTCCTTGTAATTCATTTAGGTGTTCGCAGAACTGAAGAATCTTGCTGATGAAATTGTATCTCACCGGCTAGAGTCACCAGCCTTGATTATTATTGGGAAGGTTGTGGCTATTTCACCATTATGGCTACATTCTGCTGAAGAGACTCCTATCTTCGTTGAGACAAATTCTTCAACCAACACATTGCAATAGGGCAGCCTGGCTGAACGGATGATCATTTGTGATCCCAAAACCTATTCTCTTTCCTGCAGCCAAGCTGGGAAACTGCTGCATGCAAAATGTTGTGTAACCTGATAAATTCGCTTCCAGATTGTGCAGTGAAGTCTAGTACAATTGTGGCAATCTCATTCCAGGGTGGTAGGCGAAATTTGGAGGAGAATCTCCAGCCAGCATGAACTCAACGGGTCGGATATTTACCTTCAGTCCAATAAGTGATACTAAGATTTTGACAATATCAGATTCTTTAAGCAAAATACTAATCCATTAGCATTCATCAAGAGGCCCGATATGTCTATCGAATAATTGATAATTTTGTAAAATGAGTTGAAAGAATAGTGTTTATGGGTCTTTTTAATGGTATATTTTTTAGAAGTTGCCTATTTCTGTTTTGGTTTTGGTGCTATTATTGATTGTATGTAGACCTGTCCAAAGCTCGGGCCGGGCTAGGGTTGGGTCGAGTGGCTTTTTTTCCCTACTTGCCCGATCCTGGCCCGACTCTGGCCCTACGGGTCTTGGGTCGGTCTGACCCGCCCTACAAAACAAAACAAAAAACGGAAAAAATTGGGTTTTTACGTTAAAGCCCGGACCAAGCTCCAGCATTTAGGCCCAAAGTAGCAAGCCATCAAGCTTGTCTTCTCCATCCAAACGTTGATATGAAGAATTTAGCTTTGTTTTTACTGTTAGTACCATTTTCTCCAACTGATATCTTTTGGTTTTTCTTCTTTTATCTGTTGCCTCGTCTATTCCTATTAGGAACTACTCAATAATTATAATCATTTAAAGTATTAATCAGTATAGTTTGCTAATGCACCACTAGCAACCAAAAGAGCGGCTTCCTGCATTATATATTTCACTAGAGGAGTTAACAGTAATCTCTTAAAAGCAGTCTCATTTGAAATAAAATCTTCATTAGTAATTTGGAGCAGTTAATCTTTAGAAAATTGTATCTTGTAATTAAATTTGTAGGGCCCCAATGAAAATCAGTGTAATTCTAATGACATGTTTGTTTGTCGTAATTTAATTATAGTTTAATTTCAATGTCGTGCTTGGTTCCACAAGTGTAATTATATAGTTAATTAAATATTTTTTTTATATGAAAATGTAAATAAGTTTTAACGTATGACAAATATTTATATTCAAGTCCCAAACTCCACCTATAGGATTACACCATATATTTTGATGTTGTAAATGTTTGTATATAAGAAATATTAAAAAAGAAAACAAAAGAAGGAATTTGAAAACCCCAACACCAATTTTTTTACCCCTCTTGAGAATTGGAAATTGCTATAATATCCTCTTAATTAACTTCAATTTTATGCTGATTAAATAAATACTTTCCCAAACAAATATGCCAAATTGTATAATTAGACCAAATTACATCCAAATCCAATTTTAAGATGATTTTGCAAACATCTCTAAATGATTGAACAACATTTTCTTTCAGAAGTTCGGATAGGAACTCAAGAGTGGATCAAGCAATAGGCTGCCAAGCTCCTCTGTATCATAATTAGTGTCATTTTAGTAAAAAACACATCTATTAAAAAATCAATAATGCAATGAATTGATTAAAACATGCATAAATAGTAATTATTTATGTCTTGAATATGAAATTTGTCAATAAATATTTCTGGAATAGAGAACTTGCCAATTTTTGTCTAAGGTATAGTTTGAAAAAAATAACAAATTTATGTCTTAGAATTCCTAAGATAACACTTATTTTGGGACAACTTTTTTTTTTTGTTGGTAAAGTGACACTTATTATGGGACAAATAAAATATTATTTTATTGATAATGTACAACTAGGAGTCTTTCGGAAACCATAATGATTATAATTTAAATTCTTAGACTGGAAGATAAGTCCAATATGTACGTAGGATTAAATATTCCAACTTTCTCAATGGCGTGGAACGTTATAATAATGTGTCAAAAAGAATTTTATCGTGAATTATTTTTTCTCTTATTATTTTTTTTGTTTAAAGAAATAGTAGTATTTCTGAAAATTAAATAAAAACAATTTCTTTAAGTACCAACTTTGAGTGGTTATATAGGGCAAAAGAAATTGTGTTTCCGAATTTAAACCAAAAATGTATTTCAGCCCCATTTCTAGGTTGTTTGCATTATTGTTGTAACACCTCGTAATTTCGGGCTATGGTTTGAACCGTACGATGAGAAAATTATGAAATTAAGATGAGGAGTGTAGGAAGTGTTTTGAAAACTAATCAAGGCACAAGAAGAGTCTTATGGAAAATTAGAAGAAAATTAGAGTTGGAAGCTACTCTACGGAGCATGTTAACTGAGTGTACGGATAAATCTATAAGGAATTTGGAAAAACTTCCTTCATGAAAATTGTATTCCTTTGAAATACCTTTCCACCATATAATGCACACGTCAAATCGAGTTCTGTACAAAAGGTTATGGCCGATTTTCTAAGGATGTATAAAATGGAAATCCCGATTCTTGTAGGATTAGGTTTTAAAGCTCAAGCCTTTATGATAACTTATAAATACAATCCTAAAATATTTTATGCAAGAATTTTCTACCAGCTACCAAACACCTAAGGTGAGTTCTTATTCAAATTCCTTTGTCACTTATATTAAGTTAATACTAAAATAACACCGAATCATTATTTGGAATTACTAGATTTTGGAAAATTCATTCACGGTTTAATTTAGAATGAAGCTTTGGGATTTCTTCAAAAAGGTAAGCCCCAATCATTAATGGATTATATGGAGTTATTATTATATTTTAGACATTTTATGATTTGTAGAATCGTGAAATAGGATTGATTTAGATGCACACCATCAAGCGCAAAATTCTAGTAATTTTGCTGTAGATTTTTCCTCTGACCAACCATCTTTATTTGAGGTTTCTAATAATTTAATCGTTGGATCGAGTCCAAAATTTAGCTCAATGGTTATAACATATATGTATTAAATGTGAACGGTGGAGATCCGATTTGGAGGTCTGAAGCAGTATGGTTTGAGCTATGAACAGTAGCTACGAAGAACTTTGAAAACTCTTCTCAATGTTTCAAGTTCAAAGCTTTGGGTTTCTTCTTTAAAAGTTTCGACCTTTTATTCAAGTTTTGGAGCAACTAAGGCATGTAGAGATTCTATCCACGTGTGGGAACATCATTGTTCTTCCTCACATTACGTTTATTCATAAAACGCATATTTCCTACGGCCTAGAGTTTTTGCTCAAGTTTATGATGACCCTGTATACATGTACAATTATATTTAATGTTATAACTTGTATTCGTTAATTGTATTCATGATATGTCATTATGAAAGTTATGAACCTATCCGTAATCCATGAACGCATGCTTTGAATTCTATGAGTTCTTTAACATAAGTTATTATCATTATTACTCAGTTTCATGAAGTTATTCATGTTTTCATGTTTTACACAAGCTATATTATATATTTATTTACATGCTAAATTATAATCACAAATCATTTTTTACAAGTTATATTTATGAAATTTATGGGCATACAAGCCAACTATATTCAAGTATATATTTTGGGAGTTGCACAGATTATCGAGAAGGCTCAGATAGCCTGAAACTACATATGCCAACGTAGGATAAGGATCGCTCCACCAGAGGACGATACCTTCTTATTATCTCTTGTGGGATTATTGGATCCATCATGTTCATGTTCATGTTCATGTCTCGTACTCCGGCAAGGTACGACATAGCATAGTTGATCAGGTAGAGTTCAGACTCCACGTTCACGCGTGGTGGTTCATGTCGGTTTTGTAATGTCTCTCACAGATATACCGATATACAAATACACAACTTTACAGATTGTACACATGTTTTATATTCATGTCAGATCATGTTCATGCTTATGTTACAGTTTCAGTTTCATGTCCTATTATTTCATGTGCCTGCTTATTCTTCCAGTTGCTTTACATACAGTACAATTCAAATGTACTTATGTCCCTTTGCATGGGGCTTGGGGCTTGCATTTCACGGTGCAGGTGCTGAATTTCAGGACGACGGAGTTACACGTTAGGACTTCACCAGTATCAACTATTTGGTGAACCCCATTTTATCCGAGGTGTCAGTCTGTTTATTCATGATTATATTTTTATGATAGAGATATTCTAGGGCCTTGTACTGGTAAATAGTTTTGCAAACTCATATTTTAGAGGTTTCATAGACTAGACTAGTCAGTATGTCTTGTCAGTCATGTCAGCATTATTTTCAAACTTATCATCTTTTACTTAGATATTTTCGCTATTATATTTCAGACTAATTTTCCAGCATATGTTTTAAATCATTATTAGTACATGTTTTGATGCCCATGATGATCAGTTAGTCATGTGGTTCACTCGATCACATGCAATCAGACACCGAGTGTCGTGTTTCGCCCAGGCCATGATTCAAGGCGTTACAATTGTCCCACCCTAACCCAGCCAAATCTTTTCATAATCCACATATTCTCCTACATTCTATATTCCCAAGCAAACTTATTATTAAGAGTAATATTTTAAGAAGATATTATATGCTCCTACATTCTATATTCCCACGCAAACTTATTATTAAGAGATATTTTAAGAAGATATTATATTCTCCTACATGTACATTGTATATGTTCCCATGCAAACTTATTATTAGGAGTAATATTCCAAGAAGATATTATATTCTCCTA
Organism: Przewalskia tangutica; assembly: GCA_029844215.1. Classification (NCBI taxonomy): domain Eukaryota; kingdom Viridiplantae; phylum Streptophyta; class Magnoliopsida; order Solanales; family Solanaceae; genus Przewalskia; species Przewalskia tangutica. Next base: position 31,155,966 of record CM056731.1, on the reverse strand, counting down.
TATTCAATATTCCCAAGCAAACTTATTACTTTAGGGATTTCTGCTATTAGGCTTTAGCTATGTTTCTGGGAGAATTTCAAGAATACTTTCAAGTTTGATAATACAATAGATTACAAAGAATGTATCAACTGGCTCAGAAAGATAATACAATCAAAATGGCATATATACCTCAAATTTGTATGATTATTATATACATTAATACATATATTACATATACATTGACTATGGTATATTACATTGATATTTTCTAAAGAATGAATGAATAAATTGAAGCTCTGTTTCATTTAAACATGACATATAGTAAGAAATAGGAATTGGACTTGTATAAGATGTTGCTTTTGTATCAGAGACTTATTTTCCAAGTTCTGCTGCATCAGTCTCATGTTACTATAAGTTATAGCCACCAATGATTCGCCTCCAAACATAGTTGGAAAAATAGTATTGCATCTCAAGCAACCCCGTCTGCTCGTCAGAATTGTAGTGTGAGGCTAATCCAAAATTCTCAGGAGGTTGTAAGAATGTATGATTAGTTGCAGAAGATTGTGCTTCATCACATGTTATTCCCCGATAAGGAGTTAAATCGATGAATGGCTCATAGTACCATTGCACATGCATTCTGGGACAGGGTACTTTGTCACATCCCTTTCTGCTTTTCTCAATTCTGGTTGACCTAAGGAATCTCTATGCAAGTCCAGTATAATTCTGTTGAACTCTGCCTCAGAGAGTGACGAGTTCAGAAAATGTTGAAGCATCTGTCTTTTGTTTGGTGTGATAGTCTTTTTGTGCCCCGCATAGGCCCTTTGTCCCTATTGCATAACAAAAAACAACCAATAATTAGAGAAAAGCTCATACATATTTAGATAATCCTATTAGCTGAATTTTGTTAAAGAAATCAAATACAATGGAAGGGAGGCAATACCTGGATAGCATGGCCCATGTTTCCACCATGAGATGGCATGAAAACATTGCTATTCTCAGACACTATGTAGTCAAGAGCAGCCATCAGGGATGCTTTCTTTGCAAAAGGCTCAAGTTCTCCAGGCAAGGCAAGATCCTCTTTGTTATAGAATTGTGGGAATTCATTGGTCAATGGTTGCAATGCTTCTTTCCCACCCAAAGGAACTCCTCCTGCCCAATAGATTCTTGCACTCTTTGGTGCTCCCAGAGCTTTGAGCAACCTATACACAGATTGCAGTTTTGTTAAGTAGGGAAATATATTTGAAGTTCATCTTAGTGTGTGGCGTAACAATCAATGAAGTAGGATAAAAATCATGAGAGATCAGAGCTCAACTTCTAGCAGAGGCAAAAAATGTTAAGTGATTTATTCCTATCTGTCTAAACTAGCACGGCGGAGTTACAAGTAGTGATGGGGTTCAATTGGATAGTTCTTTGCAAGGATATTATATTGTGCAAATAAATTTTTGTGCATATATAAATTGTTGAATTCCCTTGACGTAAGAGAAGCTTCTAGCATAATGTCAAAGGTGGTTCAAAAAATACTTTAGGTTGCAGGTTTTAATCTCAAGTGTGGAGTTCTTGCATTTTTTTAAATCCGATTGTTAAAATTTCTAGCTCCACCACGGCCCGATACTTGTGCTTCTGGGACCACAAACGTTATAAAAGAAAATATTTTTCAAGTGCATCGACAAAACAAGAAACAAATAGAATAAAACTTTCATCAAGGCTAGATGCAAACCTTGTAACTTCCAAAGCATTCAAGGGGCAGAGACCAGCAAGCTTTCTTTCATGGTAGGTCATGTTTGAACGTGAAGTCAAGAGCTCTGGCCTTCGCTTTCTCTCATTGTTTATCATCTCATCAATCTCATGGCTTAAACCAGGAAGACATCCTGTCCTCACCCACACATCTTTCTCCATTCTCAAATGAAGAGCAACATATGGTCCTTTGCTCCTCATCCTCTCAGTAAGCTTGTTGCCAAGTTCTAAGATTGATGGCGAAAACCTCAAAGCATGAAATGCCACCTACAAGATCACAAATCAGTATTTTGTCAAGTACCCTACAGAAGGAGTTAGGTGGGCTTTTAATTATAATTTTAAAAGACATGTCATAAACTGTACTACATTGGTATGTCCATGTCTTAATGCGATCAACAAAACATCTGATGACAGATCAGACAATCCAGTTATTATTGTTGGCCCTATAACAATACATGTATAACTACCTCGTGAAGCAAATGTCCCATGAAAGATAGTTTCCATTATTAACCTAAGTGCTACTGCTACATCTGATGGATGCAAAATCTTTTTGAGAAGTGTAAATGAAACTCAATTACAGAACAAGGAGATATAAATATACCTTGCAGCGAAGTTTCTGAAGATCAGAAGGAAGATCCTTAGAAAGCCTCGAGTCAAGGCTTCGCAAAAGTAGAACACCATCCCTCTTAAGCTGCAAGAAGATCAATTCAATAGTCAAAATATGATCCTCTGTAATTTCCCGGAAAAAAAAACTTGCTTTTAACGTCAGTTCACCAAACACTGTTAGATAAAACTGAAAAATAAAAGCACCTATATGCATAGTAAATCTCCTTTTGAACAAGTCCAAGAATTGAATTGGTATTTGCAATTTGGTTTAGGTATCTATTCAAGAGTATTAAAAATGAATTCCAGCTGCCATATTGTCAATTACAAGACTTTGTCCAACTAGCCAACTTGAAAGATACTACTTGAATATCTTCCAAAGATCTCAACTTTGGTATAAACCAAATAACAAGCAATATTGATTTTCTCTAACCATAATAGAAATTTCAAAAGCCATCAAGTTTTACAATCTTGATTTTTTTCTAACGGCGTGGACTTACTAAAGACCATTGATCATACATTGAACCTCAACTGCCAAAGGAAATAAAACCATAATCTTTTTTTTTTTATTCCCATTTTCGCTTTCAATTATTCTAGGCTATTGGGCCTATTTATTTAATCAAAACTAGGAAACTAATAACTTTATTGATTAATTGAATGATTCTTCTTTTACCTTTCTGGTATAATGTGAACGAATCCATTCAGGGGAGGCATGGAGAGGAGTCCTTTTCTCCTCAACTGGTCTAGTCATCACATGTGTGGATGGAAGTGATGAAACTATTCTTACATCATTTGCCAATACTTCCTTAAAGTGATCCAAGTCAAAAATATCAGAGAACTCACTGCAAGCAAACACCAAAAGAAACAAAGGAACATACGTTAAGAAATCAAATACACCCCACAATAGCAAAGAAATCTAACTTAAACCAAATACAATGTTACTCTAAAGAAATGACTAGTTTTCCACCAAACTCTGAAATATTTCAATAATTGATGTTCCCAAATAGATGAAATTACCATAAGTTACTTGTTAGTATTGAATACAAAAATTGATAGGGACTAACTAACTATCCTTTAATAGAAGCTTGTCTAAATTCAGATAATTAGGCAGGAATAACAGACTTTTTTCTCAGTTGAAAGAATAACAACATGACCGGTGAAATCACACAACGTGGGCTGAAAGAATCAAAACAAAAAAGCAATCATATTGCACTAAGCTCCCATTATGCGCGAGTTCCGAGAAAGGCCGGAGCACAAGAGTCTATTGTACGAAGTCTTAACCTGCATTTCTGCAAGAGTCTATTTTCACGGCTTGAACAGAGGTCACATGGCAACAACTTTACCTGTTACTCCAAGCTCACGTTCAAACAAAAAAGGTAAACTTTTGAGCTGAAAACAAAGAAAAATTGTTCAAAAAAACCAACCTTTCATCACCCCAAATGACATTCACTTGCAAAATGGGAACAACAAGAGCAGCACCAAGAATCCTTGCAATCACCACAGCATCAACAATTTGATTTCTTTGCTGATTCATTCCACCAGAAACCACAACCATCAAATATCTAGTTCTTCCTTTAACAATATCCAAACTTGTTTTCCTATACTCACCACTAAAATCCAAACAAGGCCTATAACCCAACCCATCAGGTTGTTTCCAAAACTCACTCTTTACATCCCCTTTTACTTCTTCCACAACATTCACAGCTCCAATACTAAGCTGAGAAGCTTGTTGATCACTTAAAAATGAAGCTTTTTCTTGAAAAATCCCACACGGGGTTGGTGTAAAAGGAACTAAAGTTTCAAAATTAAACCACATCTTTAACATACCAACAAAACCAAAAACAAAGAGAAATAAAACCCAAAATCTTGGATTATTGAGCAAAAATTTGAGCTTTACTGAAAATGAAGGATTTTTTTTCTTAGGAGATAGTAATAGAGACTGAAGTCCGGAAGAAGATAATGAATTTATTATTTGAGATGGTACTGCTATGTAACATTGCTGTTTCTTCTTGTTGGTCTTTGATACTGCCATTTTCAAAATGACCCTTTACTTCAAGAACTACAAAAACAATGAAAACAAGCTTTTTTCCCCCTAGTTTATATATAGTGAATTGTTGGTGTATTTAGAAAGTTTCTGGAAAAGAACGGCGGGAACGCGAAATACTATGATTAATGCGCGTTTGGTATTGGATCAAAAATGTTAGAAGCCAGAGAAGGTGTCAGATGGCTATTGTTTTTGCTTTTCCCCCCTCTTTGTAGAGACGAGGGTATTTATATAAGTTGTGTGTGTAGTGGGGTTGGGTAGAAATTATTCATCAATTACTCTAAGTCTTAAATTATTTGTCATTTTTTTCTTTACACGTCTCTAAAAAAATATTAATTAAAATAAATATTTAATATACTATATTCTTATTTATATTTAAGTTATAATTTTACTTCATTCAATATTTATGCGACTGATAGAAAAGCAATTTGACTAGACTGACATTTCGAAGTAATCTGACCCTGGAAAAGACTGTAATCACCACAGAGAATAAACATGTTGTGTTGGGTGATAGAAATCCTCTGAAGTCAGCTGAACATGCTGCTATTCGACAGAAAATGATGAGCAAAGTTATTGACATCTTTATTAATGATAAAGGTTAAAAGGGAAAAAAATAATTAATTATGTCTTGAACTTTTAAAATGACAAATAATTTAAGATAATTATTTTTAGCAATCACAATAAATAATTTAATATGAGAGGAGTAATGTGTTTATTCTAAATCTAATGCCTTGGTTTTTCAAATTGGAAAATAATATAGGAGTGTCAAATGACGATATTGTTCTTGGTCAAGAGTAAGAATAAGAAAATCTCAGTCCATGAGAGAATTTATTATGATTTTTTTTTATTTAGGTGTTGAATTACAATACTCGTGAAAACGAATAAACTGTAAAGCTGTGAATTGTGATAACTGATAACGACTCTTGAGCTATTTTAAGAGTTTTCACATTTGTTCCGATATTCCCATGCCATCCCGTCACCTCCCAAGCTTTTCTTTACTATTTTCGCTATATAATTTATAGCATTACTTAATTTGATTATTGGTGACTCATATCTGTCTTTGCTTGACTACCCGATTTCTTTGATATGAACTTGTTTATGATAAGTGATCTTACATGGTGTGATATTTGTTAGTTTCTATTTCTTATTGCGTTACCTAATATTAGTCGGCCTATGATACTTATCAGTACTAGTGTTGTACTGATACTACCCTTGCTACATTTTTTGTTGAGTGCAGAGTACGATTCAGGTTTTCGTTCTACGCCTCATGACTGATATGCGAGGATGACGTATTTGGTCATTTAGGGTGAGCTACTTGGTCATCTGTGGCCCCTGAAATGACCCTTTTATTTACTTATGTATTTTTCTTTCAGTACACAGTATGTAATCTTCGGACATTTTCAGACTTATATATTCGAATTTTATAGAGCTCTTGTACGCTTTTGACCTGATCTTTCGGGATGTTTGAATATTTATTTATGATAATACTTAAGACTTGATAACTTATTCTTACTTAAATTTCGCTTATTTAACTTGTTATTTCTAAATATTGGGATGTGGTTCATCTATCGGGGGATAATGTATGTGTCATCATTTTTACGCTTTGGATCGTGACAATTACTAATCTTTTTAAAACGGACTAATAAATAAATATGTATTATAATAAAATCACATAAAAGGAAAGGGTGGACAAAGTAAAGATAGTGTCAATAGTAAGAAATTCTAACCAAACAAAAAATTAAAGTTGTATTTGAATATGAATGTTAATTAAAATTATTTTTGTAAGTTATTTGAAGTGAAAATAATTTTTTGAATTCCGAAAATTTTCGAAATTTCAACTTCTGAAAATTATAAGAATTCTATGTCCAAAAAGTTTGTTCAAATAAAATTCTGAAGAAAAAGAGTAAAAACTATCCATGACCAAATTGACACATATTGTGAATAATCTTTTATTATCTAATTAAAAATAATTACTTAATCCTGGTAATATAGTATCTTAATTTAATTTAAACATCAAATGGGAGTAAATTATCCATAGGTACATACTTCTGTTCTGTCAGAGGAATTTCATTTCGAGCAATTTAATTTATTTTTCATTTTTAACATCAAATACTATTTTTATTTTCAAAAGCCAAGAAAATGGGATAATGACTATCTCCCAGGAAGAATAGTGTCGTGTAATGAAGTGGCCAGCTGGGCAATAAACATGTGACCTGCCGCCTTTGACAGCCTGTACATTTCTCTATTGTACTCTCTTTTGCTTTGTTTGAAGTTTGAACACCTACTTGTAGTTCCCAATAATATGCTAGTTCACCTTTCCCATGCCAGCTAGACATTACACGCTGGCATTTGGGCCACCGTGTACGATGGTGACCTTTCAACATCCCTGCCACGAAGGAATTTAATTAAAAGGCCAGTGCATTTGGCTTCATTATTTTATTATGGGTCCCTTTCCGCATTCAGTTTTGTCTTTGTTTTAGGCTACATACGCTAAAAAGGCCTAAAATTGAATGTATTTTGCAAATTGCGAGAGGAATTGGGAATCTTATTAGGTGTCTTTGGTTGATGTAGTAAAAGTGGGCTATAATTCAAAAATCACAACTCCAAAGAGTTGGCTATGCATGAAATAATATTAGCGGCCAAGTTTTTGAGAAATTAAAAATATTTATTTAAAGAATTTGTGGTGTTTGTTTTTACTTTTTTATTTTAAAATGTTTTTAAAAAGTAGCAAATGTTATTTTTTGAGAAACTGAAATAATTATGATTTTAGGATTTATTGTACGCAGTCTTAGCCTGCATTTCTGATCAAACAATTTTATCAATTACTCCAAGACTTCAATTCTTTTTTCTAATAAGTACATTTAAAATTTTGATCAAACACAAATTCTTGCTTTAATAGTTGTAAAAATATTTTTCAAATTAATTCAAAATGTTACTCTTCAAAAATATATTTAAAAAATATTTCTGGTAAATGTTTTTAAGCAGAAATTTGATCAAACAAACTAATAATCTATTCCAAGTGTGCTCCTTGGAATTAGTACTAAAAACAAAGTTTTACATTTCTGGCCTAGGGGCATAGTTGCATATCAAAAGCTGCGCAAGTTATAACTTGTTCGAACTCCTTTGGCACTAGACCATCTCGGCCACCACCAGTCCACCCCATGAACTTCAAGAATACGATCACGTTTGATCTCATCTTATTACTTCATCTTTCTCATTTATGTGGCATCAAAAAAATGTCAGGCAGAATGTTGTTATATATATTTAGGAAATTAGACCATTGTAGTCTGACTCTTCTTCGAACCTCGCGCATAACAGGAATTTAGTGCATCAGACTGTCCTTTTTTAATTATATTTTAAAATTCTTTATTTTACGTTTAACGTTGATTAATATTTTAATTCCCAGTCTTAATTTATATGACCTAGTTCGAATTTTCAGAGTCAAATTTTTTTATTTTGACTGTGAATTTGGATAAATAATTTTTAATTTTTTTAAAAATAATTTACATATTTAGAAGCTACATAAAAGGCACTATAAGTCACAATGATTAACAATTTAAAATATCTAAAGTGCATATAAATTAAACGCAATCAAAAAATTTCTTGTTTGACTCTCAACGAGTGAAATATTTCATATAAATTGAGATAGAGGGTGTATATAGTTATACAAATGTCTAAGCTAAAGATTGATTTAGGCCATAAATTTTAAAAAAAATCACATCTCTCTTAACTCCATACCACAAATTGAGACGGAAATAGTATATCTATTTTTAAGTTGATCTATATCTGGATGTAATTTCGAATTAATTTGTTTTCAATTTCTTGAAGGTAAACATTAAGTGTGGATCAAAACTCCACTCGATTCGTTTTCTACAAATTTGCATGTCAATAGTTTATCTACAAATTTGCATATTAATAGAGTATCATGAACAAAATTCAATTATCTTTATTTAACTAGAGATAGTTTTATGACTTTACTATTATAATGAATAAACAATGTATGAAGTCTTCAATTCACAGGGACATGGTTTTTATGACTTGTGGCATTATTAATATGTTGTCACACAAATTGGTTGGAGAGGATAGGGTTTAAAAACAAGGCGTCCCCTTGGACATGTTAATTATCATATGCTGTTGTTTCTTGGGCCAAGGGAGGGACACTCGACACTGTATACTGTGACATTCCCAGTGCTTTTTTTCTTTTTCAATTAAAACAAAAACGATTCCTGCAGTATTGCAATTGAAGAAAAAAGGAAAAAAATGTATAGACATTTGTGTTATCTTTTCATAAGATTGGGTAATTGTTAGATTCTTAGATTCAAGGCTAATCAAGATTACATGTGAACTTGTCCATCTATAGTGATAGAACAGTACATCGTGAAGAAGAACAAGAAAGAAATGAACTAGAAGAGGAGACGGTTTTGTGAAAGCTTTTCCAATTACTTTTCATCTAAACGATACAAGTATTTATAGTGCCAGGATTGCACTATAAACCACTTATTACATACATAGCCACTAACTAACAAAGTAGACATAAATTGGAAACTAAAACAAACAATAAAGACGGAAATACTAAGCCCAAGCTAATACTAAGCCCAAGCTAACTAAGCTAGTGTATATCGGGTATCCAACTAATGTATATCCAGTGTATATGTATCCTCAACACGCCCCTTCAAGCTAGGAACTAAAAACAAGTATTTGAGTCCTAGCTTGGACAATAGATAATCATGTTGACCAGTCGTCAAACCCTTTGTGAGAATATCGACAGACTGTTCATCAGTGTGTATATAGAGTGTGTTGATCAATCCTTGCTGTAGTTTCTCCCGAACAAAATGACAATTAATGTTGATATGTTTGGTCCTCTCATGAAATATAGGGTTAGACGTAATCTGTAACGCAGATTTGCTATCACTGTGTATAGAAATTGGAAGTGTAACAGGAACATTCAGTGCCGAGAATAAACCAGAAAGCCATATTACTTCTGCAACTGCAGTGGCCAAACTCCTATATTCGGCTTCAGCTGAGCTCCGTGAAACAGTTGGTTGTTTTAGGAGATGAGAGAAGCCTCGAAGAAGACCAAATAACCAGTAACAAACCTCCTTGTATTAAGGCATGATGCACAATCATCATCGCAATAGGTGGTGAGACTATCAGTGTTGCCAGCAGGCATAAAAATGCCCAGATCTGGGGCCTGTTTCAGGTACCTAACCACTCGATGCGCAGCTAGAAGATGAGAAGCATTTAGACATTGCATAAACTGACTTAAGCACTGGACAACAAAAGATATATCAGGTCTGGTGTCCGTCAAATATAGTAATCTGCCAATGAGTCTCTGATAACCTGCTAGATCATCCAACACTGGATCTCTGGTCTTTGATGAACCATCAGCAACATGTTGGTCATACAACACAGAGGTTAACTTGGCATTGAGATCCATATGTGACTTTGCAGTTTTTCCAGCAGAAAGGCCAAGATCAGATATTAGTTCCACTGCATACTTCCTCTGATGCATCACTATACCACTGTCATTTCTAGCAAATTCAAAGCCTAGGAAATATCTCAGAACCCTTAAGTCTTTGATCTTAAAATTATGTTTTAGATCTATCTTTGTCTCCTGGATAAGGCTTTCATCATTGCCAGTAATGAGTAGATCATCCACATAAATAAGTACCACCACCATTTTGTCACCAACCTTCTTAGTAAGTAGAGAATGATCTAGTTGACTTTGAGCAAATCCTGAGCCTTGCAAAGCAGTGACCAATTTTATATTCCACTGGCTAGAAGCTTGTTTTAATTCATATAGTGATTTTATTAACTTACACACCTTCCTTTGCTTGTGATCAAAGCCTTGAGGCATATTCATATACACCTTCTCATTAAGGTCACCTTGCAAGAATGCATTATAGACATCCATTTGATATATGTGTCAATTTTTGGAAGCAGCCACTGAAACTACTGCCCTTACAATCACCATTTTTGCCACTGGTGAAAAGGTATCTTGATAATCGACTCCCTTTTTTTTTATTGTAGCCCTTGGCCACTAGTCCAGCTTTAAACCTTTCCACTTTACCATTTGCCTTATAATTGATCTTATAGACCCATTTAGACTCAATGGCCTTCTTGTGTTTAGGAAGAACTGTTACTTCCTATGTATTTGTTATTTTCCAAAGCCTGCATTTCAAGCTTCATAGCATCCACCCATCTGGTGTCCTTTACAGCTGCAGAATAGGAAGTTGGTTCATGCTCAACTTCAATTTTAGCAATGTAACTCTTGTATCTTGCATTTAGTCCAGCATATCTTAGATTATTAGCCATGGGATACAAGCAACCATGTCTACTTGTTGCATCTCCTGTTTCTGGTACTTGTACAAAATCTTTCATCCATGCAGACTGCCTTTTGCTTTTGTCTGACCTCCTCAATGGTGGCTCAGATTCAGGAGTAAGACCATCATCTGTCTGGCCTGTGGACTGATCAGTGTTTTCCTCCTGAGGTCTCTCCTCAACTGCTATAGCTTCTTGAGATTGTACAATGTGATCTGCTCCATTATTCCCAGGAATATGTTGAAAGACATCAGGAATATGTTGAAAAACATCAGTAGCAGCCTCTGTTACTCCTTGTTGTGACTGTTCTGAACTCAGGTTAATATCACCTCCAAGTGGCTTCTTCTGTTGGAAGGGAAATATGTCATCATAAAATGCAATATCCCTGCTCACAAATAGAACATTGTTAGATAATTTAACAGTTTTATCTCTTCTGCCTAGAAGAGTTTCCAAGCAGCACTGCTTTAATAGCTCTAGTGTCGAACTTATTAGTCTTCACCAGATTAGTTGCATAACAAAGGCATCCCACAACTCTTAAGTGAGACAGAACTGGTGCCTTCTTATACAACCTTTCGTATGGTGAGATGTTCCCCAATACCACAGAAGGTAATCTATTCATAATGTACACATCAACCTCGACATAATCTCCCCAAAATCTAGCAGGCAAGCAACTCTGAAACTTGATGGCTCTAGCAAGTTCTAATATGTATATGTGCCTCTTTTCAACTATACCATTCTGCTGGGGGCTATAGGGACATGATGTTTGATGCACAATTCCTAATTGTGCAAATAAATCCCTACAAGAGCTATTTATAAACTCTGAACTATTATCAGACCTTACACACTTAACTTTAGCCCCAAACTGTGTTTTAATCATTAGACACATCTTTAAGCATAGTGGTAACATCTGATTTAATATGCAAAAGGAATACCCATGTCCATCGAGTGAAATCATCCACCACAGTTAGAAAAAATCTCATACCAATATATGTGGGAACCTTGTATGGTCCCCAAACATCAAGATGTAACAAATCAAATGGAAATGTAGTCATACTCTTACTAGTGGGGAAATGTAGCCTAGTTTGTCTTGCCATAGGGAATACATCACAATGTTGAATTGTGAAATTAGAACTATTACTGAAGGCACCTAAGAACACTCATTGGTACATGTCCCAATCTTTTGTGCCATAAAGCAACCTTCAATTCTCATGTGCTGAACTTTGACATGTGTGCATATGCTGTCATCAATCTACCCTGCCTCCTTGTAGAATCCAGCACATACAGACCAACCACCTCTCTACCAATCTCCTTCACCTTCCTAGTGATGAGATCCTGCAGCACAAAGAAGTCAGGAAAGAATCTTGCACTACAATTCAATTCCTTGGTCAATTTTGACACTGAAAGTAAGTTAAACTGGAAGCTTGGCACACAAAGCACATATTTTATAAGTTCACCTCCTGCCAATCTACACTCCCCAGTCTGTGTGATTGGAGAAACACCTCCATTAAGCAGCTGCACATGTCCTGAGTTTTCTGGCCAATTAGGAGTCTCAATCATATTTTTATCTTTAACCATATGGTTAGTAGCTCCTGAATCAACTATCCATGGACTACTATTACCTTCATTGTGAGCACAATTACATGTCATACACACTTTAGCAGCAATAGCATGATCTGTACCTGTTCCCTTATTCTGGTTCATCACAGACATCATCCTTTCCAGCTTGTCTGGTGTGCAGGTTCTTATCATCTGTTGGAGTTGCTCCTGTTGGTATGCAGAAAGCTGATGATTGCCTTCATGATACATCTGATTGATTTTACCATATGCAAATCCACCATGAACTGCTCCACACCCCTGCACATACTTCTGAGTTGAGCCATGTCCTTTCATATGTGGTCCCATAACTGCATTAGCCTTACTCTTCCCTTTGTAGTCTGAAGGATAACATATTAGTTTGTAGCATTTTTCTTGAATGTGTCCCTGTTTCTTGCAGTAGTCACAATAGTACAACAACTTATGACATCCTTCTCTATTATGCCCTTTCATGTGACAATGATCACAAAATACATATGTATTGTACTTCTTATTTTTGTTGAATGAGACCCTGCTTGTTAGTGCCATATTGTCGACAGAACTTCCCAGGGATGAGATATGCTTTTGGCTTTCATCATGTGCTATCATGGCATATGTTTGGTTCACACTAGGTGTAGGTGACATCAACAAGATATGACTCCTTGCTTTGTTATATCCATTATTCAATCCCATAAGAAACTCCAGCAGCCTCTGATTCCCCAGATGTGTTATATACTCCATAGAATTCGAGCACTCACATGTAGGAGGTGGTATGATCAAATTTATCTCGTTCCATAGGTCCTTCATTCTGGAGTAATATTGAGAAACTGGTGAAGCTCCTTGATTCAACATTGTCAATTTCTTCTTTAATTGATACACTCTTGAGAGGTTGATTTTGTCAAACCTCTCCTTAAGATCCTTCCAAACAACAACTGCAGTGGTTCTGTATAAAATTCCACTCAGTAGATTTTTGTCTACATTTCTCATTATCCACGACATCACCAAGACATTGCATCTGTCCCACTGCATTGTGTGATTAGGTCTGTATGTATCGCGTGTTGACAGTCAATTTTGACCCGTTTTTGTATATTTTCGTGCAATTTTAAGTATTTTAGCACACCTCATTTTAATCGTTATTTTGCATATTTTTACATAATATTCTATGTTTATTTCTTTACAAAAATAACATTGCATCTTTTATTTTTAAATTAAGCATTATGTCGTTGTTAATATTATGTTTTTTATTATTGTTATACCGTCGTTTTTATTTTAATAATATTCGCATCTTTTTAAATAATTAATCGGCACCGCACTTTTACTTTTAATCAGACATTAAATGTGTCTTAAATATTGCATTTTAGTATTATTGCGTCGGCATTTGCATTTTAATAATTTTGCATCTTTTAAATAATTTTTTCTTTAAATAATTAACCAGTCTTGCATTTTTGGTTAAACCAGTCCAGTTCAAGACACAATTGAATCAGTCCAAGCCAACACTATTTTTTAATATCACCCAAACACACTCTTTTATTTCCCCCCCTAAATTTTAAACCCCACTTTTTATTTTTCCCCGCCAAAACAATACCCCACTTTTCATTTTCCCCCCCAATACCTAACCCTAATCCTACCCTATAAAACAAAAACATTTTCCCCCCTTTCATCCTACCCTTAGCCGCAATACCCCTTTGTCCCCTCACCCCTGCCCTCTTAAGATCAGCAGCCGCACACCCCATCCGCAGGCCTCACCCCCTACCCTCTCCCTCTCCACTCATCTCCCTCACCCCATCGCCTGCCGCCGCTTCCTGCCGCCGCCCCCACTGCCGGTCAGCATTGCCGGTGGCGTCGCTCCGCGATCTCGCCGTGGAAGCCGACGCCACCGCCGCCTCTCTCGCTGGGTAACGTTGAATCGCCGGATTTAAACTCCGGTGACCACTTTGTTCGCTTTTATTTTTGTTGGTATATTTGTTGCTTGTGGATAGTTTATTTTTTGTTGTTTTCGCTATCGACGGATCTTTGATTTCAGATCACGAGCTTAAAGCTCCGCGATCGCTGGCACGATTTTTCGCATTCGCTGGATATGCTACCGTCGATCGATTTTTGGTTTTGGTTAGCTTGTAGGAGTTTGTTAAAACTCCTGCGTGACTCGTCCCCGCCATCGTTGTTTCCGATATACCTCTCTCGATTTCTAACCCACTTTTCGTGATCACACGCTTTGTTCGATTGCTACTAAAATTATGGTATATTGTTTTTTGGTCGCGTTGATACCAACGTGAGTTGCTGCATTTTTTTTTCCTGTGTGCAAATTGAGGCATTCGTTGTTGCCTTTGATACCCATTTTTTGTGGATATTAGTTGTTCCATCACTACTTTATTTTAAACCCAATCAATGTTGGTCTCTCGGTTGAAAACCGCTGCTCTAGGACTGCTTTGCATGTACTCAATATTGCTGAAAATTCTACTGATTTGAACAAGATATTACACTCGTGGCCGATGAAAAAGTTATCCGTCGATTTTTGAGGCCTCCACAGTTGCAAAGACGGAAAATAAAATAAATGAAGCTTTCTGGGCAAGGATGATTTCTTCCACTTACATCGGATAACCAACATGCGCTTGGCGAATTCTCGCATGCACTTGTTTAGTCAGCCCTACTTTATATTTTTACATATCTGAGCCCTCCGTGTTTAAAACTATTACTGTTTTGGCGCGGATCCGAAGGTTTTATTTACTTTATTATTTTTAGCAATATTGGCCAATGAAGGAATCCCCGTCTGATTTCCAAGGCCTCCCTGCATAAAAGACGATTTATTTGCTTTGATTGTTAATTTTTGCTATTATTTTAAAATTTATGTATTCTATTACTAATACTTTTACTAAGTGTTTATGCAGGTATCCGGAGATGTATTTTAAAAAGAATGCCCCGGAGTTTATTTTATGTCGTATTTAATTTCATGTTTTATTATTTTGCATTGTATCTTATTTTAATTGTAAATTATGTAAAATGCTTAGAATAGGTAGAATAAAAAGAGCAATAAATAATTAACCTAGGTTTGAATGAACAACCGCAAGTTAGCGGATCTTAAAGGATGCCTAACCCCTTCCCTTTAGGATAATAAAGAACCCTGATCCAGAATCTCACTAATTTCGCAGACCATTAAATGGAAATCAATTGCAGTATTTTATTGCAATACACTAAGTGTCCTAATTCACTATAATAATTAGGTGGCGACTCCTTAAAATACATTTAGGAATCAACCATATGTAGCAGTAATCCCGTTTCGACTCCGGTTAAAATGGGGTGTTACAGCGCGCCTTATAGATCCATCTACAAATCCAATCTTATTCTTCGTTAGCAGTGTTAACTGCATGGCCCTACTCCATAACGTGTAGTTTTCCATTCCAGTCAATTGAATCTTAACATGTATATCACCTATTGTATCAGATGCATTCAGGAACAAGAGATGGTTATGGTCAATGACATCCGAATTAGAATTCGAACTTTCCTCTAGCACATCAGAAGGTACTGATGTGGTATTCTCCACGATCTTTCAATTTACACAGTTATAAGTCTCACACAAGCAGGAAATCTCAATCGAGATAGTTTAGATCGATCAACTCAACAGATCGAACAAAAATTAAATCGCGAATGCGATAATACAGATCAATCAGTAGATTGATCACATATGGCAAACTCAACTAAAAACCAAGCTACAAATGCAGAAATATAAAATCAATCTCAATCGAAGAGCAAATACACAATCGCCAAACCTTACAAACTGAATCTCTCAGTTTCTGTCCTAATTTGACAGAATTACCTCTGGATTCATCTTGCATGGCTTTGATACCATGTTAGATTCTTAGATTCAAGGCTAATCAAGATTGCATGTGAACTTGTCCATCTATAGTGATGGAACAGTACATCGTAAAGAAGAACGAGAAGGAAATGAACTGGAAGATGAGACGGTTTTGTGAAAGCTTTTCCAATTACTTTTCATCTAAACGACACAAGTATTTATAGTGTCAGGATTGCACTATAAGCCACTTATTACAAATATAGCCACTAACTAACAAAGTAGACATAAACTGAAAAACTGAAACAAACAATAAAGACTGAAATACTAAGCCCAAACTAACTAAGCTAGTGTATATCGGGTATCCAACTAATGTATATCCAGTGTATCTGTATTCTCAACAGTAATACTTAGTGTTGATGTTGTGACAACATCTGTAAACGCACATGACAACATCGCTTATGAACACAAGGATGTTGCCTGCGATGTTGTGACAACATCTCTGTAAAGATTTTTCCTATTCTTCCGGCCAAAACAGATTGTGTTACTGTGAGTAAAAAATGACCTAGGCAAGCTTACAATGATGTTGTGTTTAAAACGTGGTAAAATAAATAGTCAAAGCTTGGAGAAGAAGTAGCGTGAAGACCAAGTCTAGAACATTGATCTTTTCATGGAAGAAGAACCGGTCCAAGCTGCAACCTTCTTTTACTCAACCTCCGCAACCAATCAGTGAGGATTTCAAGGGAAGTTCCACACTATAAATAGAGGGGAACTTCAGCGTATCGATATCCAGAATTAAACGAGAAGAATCACCAAAAGAGCTCTCGAATATTCACCTTCAAAACTGGATCAACACACTTAGCCTAAAATAGTATTACAACATCTAGTCTCACATTACTATTACTGTCTCCAGATTCTAGATCAAGCTTATAGTTCAAACAATTGTAATGAAGATGTTGTATTTGTCTTTTTAGATCTTTTAACTTTAGGCTGAAGTCATCTGCGACTTCACTTTTGTTTGTAATTTCTTTTCCCGCATTTATTGCTCTATCTTGTAAAAAGAAATTCATTTGTAATTGTATATAAAATATACAATACTTAGGTCATTGACCATCAAGGGATATATTAATATATACCCTAGAAAATATAAACCTTGTGTCTTTTACTTTCCGCTGCACCTCTTTAAAGGTTTATAACTGTTTTATCACGAAGTTGCCACAGATGTTGACACAACATTGAAGGCAATATCCAGAAACTGTTTTCACTATTCCAGCTGTTTTCGTTTTTAATCTTGCTCATATTTACTTATACGTAGCTCCGAACCCCAACAATTAGCATGCATTTGGCCATATGAATAAAAAATAATTTTTTTTTTTTTAGAATTTTTGGAGTTAGAGTTGGAGTTGGAGTTAGAATTGTGTTTGGTCATAATTTTTGCAAATAATATTTAGTTATTGGAATGTGTTTTTTCTAACAAATATGAAATATGATTTATACCCTTCAATTTTTGAAAACTAGCAAAATCATCCAAAGCAAATAATAATCATAACGAGTGTGTAAACACCGTCCATCAATCATTTTCTATTATATTAAGCATGATTTATATAAACTTTCTTTAATATGATGATATAATCAAGTTTACGAAACTCATCGGTCGAATCTACTATGGGGTCAAATTTATAAAAATAAAAAAATGTTGGGTAAAATTTGAAAAATAAAAGATAAAAGCAATGCACAAAAAGAAAAAGACACTAGTTTTCAAAAAAAGTAAAAAAAATCAAAAAATTTGTATGGCCAAACGGGTCCTTAACAAATAATAACCTCTTTGTAACACTTTAATTATGCTTTCCAGGGCACCAAAAGAGTAGTACTAGTAAAAGATATCTTTGGAAACCATCATCTCTTTTCCTATCAAACTTATCATAATTGTCTAGAAGTAAGATTCTGATTAGACTAAGCCAAAATGGCATAATCCCTTTTCTTTCTAAAAACTCAACTATTTTTTCGATTTAAAGGAGATTCATTCGGGGTCTTAGCTAGCTGTCATGTATTTTTCTTCATGATAGACATCTACCATGACTGGGTTCCTTTTTAGTCACTTTACAAAACATGATACCTTTTTATATATATACACTCAAACTTCTCTATAACTGTCATTCGTTATAATAACATTTCATCATAACAATTTGATTTTCTCCGGAATCGATTTTTCTTGTTATATTTTATTTTTATATAACATCATTTTACCTATAACAACAATGTCATTCATTATAACGGTACACCCATTGTAAAATTACCTCTCTATAACAGTCATATTCATATATTATGTAATAAATTTTTGTAAGATATACATTATGTATAAAAATAAAATATTAAAATATTTATAGTAATCATCATTAATGTCATGCACATAGTAAATTTCAACTACAAATATCTAAAAGAAAAAAATTATATTTCTCATTGTAATCTTAAATTGACAAGAGGGTTTTCTCAAATGGTAAGCGCCCTCCACCTTCAACCCGAAAGCTGCGAGTTTGATTGAGTAACCAAGGGAGCAAAGAGGGGAGTTCTTGGGGAGTGGTAAAGAAAAAAAGTCTAATTTTAACTTCATATGTTCCTTAAAATTTAATTCTTTATCGGTATGGTACAACTAGTTATTAATTTATTAGTCTTTTAAAATTTTAATTAATGAAAAGTGAAAATCAATTGATATTTTAAAATTAACAAGTATTTTATTTTCATTTATATAATAAGTACAGAAAAATAAATTTTAGCATACTTTTATTTATAACAGCTAAATAAGATTTAAACATCAAATGTCTGTATATATAATAATAACACCTCTTTATAGCAGCCATGCAATTTTCGGACAAACGCTGTCATTCTATGGAAAAAGCTATTTCAAAACAAAAAATAAATTCAGATGGAATTAAAATTTAGACATGATAGGAAAACATGTATACAATAATTGTAGCCATTTATCAGTTGCGTTTACTTTCAGGAAAAAAAAAACACAATAAAAGGATTTCACTATCATGAGACCCCATTTTTCTCATGTTTCTTCGAAAACGACTTTTTGTTAAATATAGAAGCAAGTATGATTAGTTATGTGAATTAGGTTGCAAGGAAAATGACTTCCTACTTTCTCACAATTATTTTCCACATGGTGATTGCCCTGCTAACAACAAGTCAATTGATTTATATTCAAGCAAAATAAATTTATATATTTGAGCAAATCATGAAGATCCATTAAAGAAGCTCTCAATCTTCAATGAAATTGTAAAGATTTATAGATTGTGCTGCCTTCTTTTTACCAAATTGTGTGGAAGTTGGAGTAAATTTTCAAATATTATTGCTTTACTTCGTAGTAGTTTTTTTTAGCTTATACGTTTATCTTTTTGAACCACAATATAGAAATTAGTATGTAAATGAAAGAGAATAATCCTTTGATTATATTTATTAATGTAAAAGGTATATATACATGATATGTGAGTCTAAACTTCTTTTAGATATACAGGAAATAATAATTTACTATTACAAGTGCTAGGAAAAGATAATCAATTATGTGCTACAATAGACTTGATGCCAACAAGAGTTGAGGCAATAATTATAGTTGGTGGTCTTGATCTTTGTTCTTCAAATTCGTCTTGAATCTTACGCCTTGGATCTTCGATCTTGTTTCAGCAAGCTCCTTGAATCCTATTAACCTGAAACCAATAGACACTAAATCTGGGCTGTTGAGTCGATGGATATTTCATCTTTCCTTAAGACAATATTGCCCGTATACATACTTTGTACGGATGAGTTACAACTTGTATCCCAAGATAAAACAACAAACTATCACTTGTGCAAAGCAAACACGTGATTCTTTACGAAGAAAACAAACACGAAACGATTGCTTAAGATTGAAAAAGAAGAGCTTGTTCTTAACATTGGTTTTCCTCACTGTTTTTGTATCACATTTCTTGTATGTGTTGTTGTATATCATGTATTCTCAAATCTGAAATAATGTCTTGTTATATAGTTTAAGGATGAGGGGAGGTGTTAATAGGGTGTCAATGACTATTAAAAAGGCTGTTTCTGAGGCTCAATGAAGAGCCAAAACGTTCAGGAATAAGTGTCCAACGTTCCAACAACTTAATGTGACATTAAACCTCTGAAACGCCCGTGGCGCCGTGGCCCTTCAGGCTGGCGCCACGGGTGGTGGCGGCGGCGCGCGTGTGGGCCTAGTCTCGAACCCAAGCACACCTAGGTCCTCCCTCTTTCAAACATATGTGTTACCCCTTGGGTACCAATCCCTTATTCAGTTTAGAGACTTATAACATGAACAATTCTTCATTTTCCCACTGATGTGGTAGATTTGTCTCACACCACTCTTCCATGTCTCAAATACCTTACTTCGTGGACCAATATCTCTTTCATTTCTCAATGGAATTTGACGATTCTTGGCCCTACGGTCATCTACTCACTTAGTAGATTACACACGCGTAGAGAACCAGGTTCTCCAACATATGGAACCATGATGTTTAAGCATTGAAGATGGGCGGACCCAACCTCCACCAAAGGCAAATTTCCAACAATCCCCTTTTGGAAGAGATTTTGGTGCACACACGTGGTGCTTTCCTTCAACAATATTTCAGCGGATACATATTGTATCTGGAGAGGTAGTCGGAGCTTTGAACCTTCCAAAGTAGAATACCATCGGACATATTTACTGCGCGGTGAACGTGATGTCTTGAACCATCAGTGTTTAGTATATGCCAAGACAATGATACCAACACAACAACTCTCCATTATTCGTTTTCTCCTTTTGTTTTGTCCGTTGTGGCCATGGACACGTCTTGGATTCTTAAGTGTTTCAATTGAGGTCGGTCAGTCCTAACACTTAAATAGGTGGTCTCCTACAAGGTATTCTGCTATACCCAACTTTACAAGTCTTAGGAACCATTAAAAGTTTTCCCAAACCTAACCTCAACTGTTGAGGATTATTATAGGTTTTGAAAACTTAACCTCTTACCCCTTTGCAGGTAACACTTGATGTCTATCACGGAAACGACCTTGGTTTTCCCATTGAATCTAATTCCTGGGATCTCCAGTCTGTTAGGTTGGGTGTCCGCGGTATCCGTTCTTAGTAATTGGGTTTTAAGCTCATTCCCCGAGACGGCAAAACTCTTGATCTTCAGGTTGTCCCTTAATTAAAGGGTCCAATATATCCTCTGATTTAGATATCAAGGATGTGTCAACCGATCAACTGCCATGCGGTCTTATGTTTGCAACAGATATGCCCAGACATTGTCATTCGTGCTCTCACAGTGTCAAACTAGAGCAGGCACAAGTTACCCCAAGAAGGGACATCCTCTAAGTAGTTGTGAAGTTACTCAACTTCTCATCATCCTTTATGCGAAGCGATGAACTATGATTCCATCATGAATCGTCCAATGCAAGGTTTTCTTAAAAGATTTTCCTAAGACACACCATGCACATTGGTGTTCTTCAGGTCTTATGTCCAGTTTGCATCATTTTGTTCTCCCAGAACCACTGTACATCCAGATTATCATAAATCATAGATAAGCGAATAATTCAGATGTCGTCACATCCAATTTAACGCCTTCTATCGATCATTTTCGGAATCACGAGTGAACCTTAGTTCAACTGATCATCTTTTATGAACCGATCTCAGGTCAATTGTAGTGTGACCTAAGCATATCCCTCCTGGCATATGAGTGCACCATGATTCCAATCAACTCTATGATTCAAATCCATTGGTGACTTCAACGAGACTGTCTAGCTCCTCATAGAGGAGTTTGGGATCAAACCAGTCCGTTAGATGTCTTAGGGATTCCAACTCCTAAGATGTCATCTGCAATACCCATATCCTTTCATGTTTAAACATATATTTCAGGAGAAATGTTTTGTGCCAAAACTTTAGGCCCTTTTCAGCCCTCACAGAGATTTGACAAGCCGACAAACTTTCTTCTCTTTCCTGGAACCTCAAACCCCTCTGGTTGTTCCGTATTACTTTCTTCTTCCACTTTTGGAATTTTGATTTTCCAACTGTTGACTTTCTTCAGAGTCAATGTTTCTGTAGTCAGATTCATTGATTCTATTTTATCTGAAACTTCCTGGACCAAAATGTAGACATTTCAGGGACCATAAAGGAATTTCAGGAACAAGCCCAACAATCCGCAAACCCCACTTTCCGGTTAGGAAGAATATCTCAACATTCATGTCATGTCGTACATCGGTGGCCCTGGATGTTAAGTTTATTCACATAGGAACACATGTCCTGGTAACCGAGGCCTTATACTTGTTAATAGATTCATCTAATGTATACCCAACTGGAATATCCACTTTTACAGCCCAAAGGTTCTTTTCCCGGAGGAAGATCAACCATAACATAAGTATGGTTCTATCTGACAGAGTCTATTTCTCTATGTTTAGCTTCTTTCCACAGCGATGCTTTTGGGTTTGACAATTCTGTACTCATTGTCCATGGTACATTTCAACCATACAAGCTAGAAGGCCTAGAACAAGTCGTTGTCCATTCTTTTGCTCCGGTTTGGTTTAACATCTAGAATCCCTGAGTTCTGTAGATCGGGAATATTAAGTTCCGGATAACCAGCAACTTTCGAGTCCTGTAGATCTGGAATATTTCGTTTCGTACAAACAGGCCCTCGCGTGTTCGTTTGAAGGAAAGATAATTCAAGGAATTCAGCATTCTTTGACACCAAGATGCGACGCGCACTACTGTGATTAGCAGATCCAGTGGATTTGCACTCTTCAGTAATAGGTCCAATTTTGACATGCTTTGGCTTAGGCGTTTCAACCATTTGCCACACTATTCCATATCACAACATCTGTATATGAAATTCTTTTCATGTTTCACATGGAGGGTTATCCTCACGTATCTGCACTTGGCTAACACCGTTAGTCTGAGGTGAGTAAGGAGCATTCGTTTGATCAAATATGTTTCACATTCTCCGCTCTCTATCATTACGAATTTCTCAATCCGTAGAATTTCCAACTTCTTCTTCCGAAGCGTCGTGTCCCTGCCTGAGAGGCGCTGAGGCCCTTCACGGCTCCGCGGCGTTTCTGACTTATTTCATCTTTATTCTTCAACAAATGATGCAATATGTTGTATCATCATTAATTAAGATCACAACGTACTTGTCTAACTCCTCTATTGGTACAAACTTTAAATCACCCAAGTAGGTGTTACTAAGTTATTGAGGAGCAATGCTTCTTTCTCTAATCCTTTGATGGAAAAGTGATTTTACCTCATCGCCTACCTCACATTCATTTAAGGGTTTATGACAACAATCTCAGTTTTGTTGGCCTTCGAATGACTTTCTATTGAACGTATCTTAATCTATGATGACATAGATGCACAGATTACAAATATATCATCCACTTGACTACAGTTTTACTGTACCACTTTTGGATATTATCAACATGTGGGACATGAGGCGAAAAACTCAAGCCATATTGTCCAACAGCGTCATTGACACCAAGTTTAGGACATGTATCACCTCTTTTAAGAGTGATCCCATTGCTTAAGTCCTTTTGAGAACAACCTCTTCAATTTCGTCTACTTTGAAGGTAGCGTTGTTTCACATGAGCAACCTCTTGCCCGTGGTTAAGACGTAACCTGATCACAAGTGATCTAGACTCTCTGGCCCACTCCAGTTACCTTGTAAGACTGAGTGTCCAATTTATTTTTTGCCTTTCTTTTGGCCTTCAGATCTATTGAGATATGGTAACTCCGAACCACTCAAGTCGCCCGCAAGCTTTTATGACTGAGTGCCCAATACTATCTTGTCAAAAGACAGTTCTTATGTCAGAAATGGTGACAGGATTGTTTCTAGTCCTCTAGTCCTTGTCTTTAGTCCTCTTCCCTTGCTTAGGATTGTCCATAAATTTAATTTATTACAATCTAAGTCCATATATTTTAGGCCATTGTTTATAATAGTCCAATATTTAAATGGAAAGGTAAGTGAGATTAAACTCCTGAATTTAAAGTGTAAGGAATATAATTTTCTTGCAACATTTTCATCTTCATATCCTTACTTTACTCATTTTATTCAGACGTGGTTTAATCTCCTTATTGACAAAGAAGAAAAGTTTACCTAACTTATCTTCAGATTCCTTGTCTGGGACAGGTGTAGCCCTTCGACTATGAGATAGACCGTCATTTTCAACCTCCTCCTTTTGTCCCAATTGATATCCTCCACCTCTCGTGGACGCTTGTTTCCACCACTCTCGGGAGCGGTGACAATAACTCTTCCTTGATCCTTAGCCTTGCCAACATGACTATCAGCAATATCTTCAAGTTCAAGATCACCAACAAAGATCTCTCTTTTGACGGAAACAAATTTGTAGATATCGTTAAAGAGAGATCCAAAACTAGGATCAGATCTGTTGACAGAGACAATGTTTGAACTGTTTATAGAACTGTCAATGGAACTGGTTTCAACAATAAATCCACAGCCAGATTTGGGAGTAGATCTGGTGGCAAACATATTTCTAGCACTATTACAGATATTGTCTTAAGATTGTGAGTCTAAACTCCTTTTAGATGTACGAGAAATAGTAATTTACTATTACAAGTGCTAGGAAAATGATAATCAATTATGTGTTACAATAGACTTGATGCCAACAAGAGTTGAGGCAATAATTATAGTTGGTGGTCTTGATCTTTGTTCTTCAAATACGTCTTGAAACTTACGCCTTGGATCTTCGGTCTTGTTTCAGCAATCTCCTTGAATCCTATTAACCTTAAACCAATATACACTAAATCTAGGTTGTTGAGTCGATGGATATTCCATCTTTCCTTAAGACAATATTGCCCGTATACATGCTTTGTACGGATGAGTTGCAACTTGTCTCCCAAGATAAAACAGCAAACTATCACTTGTGCAAAACAAACACTCGTGATTCTTTACGAAGAAAACAAACACGAAACGATTGCTTAAGATTGGAAAAGAAGAGCTTGTTCTTAACAGTGGGTTTCATCACTGTTTTTGTATCACATTTCTTGTATGTGTTGTTGTATATCATGTATTCTCAAATCTGAAATAAGGTCTTGTTATATAGTTTAAGGATAAAGGGAGGTGTTAATTGGGTGTTAATGACTATTAAGATGGCTATTTATGAGGCTAAATGAAGAGTCAAAACGTTCAGGAATAAGTGCCCAACATTCCAACAACTTAATGTGACATTAAACCTCTGAAACGCCCTTGGCGCCGTGGCCCTGCAGGCTGGCGCCACGGCGTCGAAACTCCTGAGAGTTGGCGTCGTGGCCCTGCAACTTGGTGCCGCGACGCCGACGCTTTCCAGAAACTTCTGTGACCAAACTGTACTTATAATAAAGTTTGGGGTCCAAAAAGATAATGTCAGAATCCCACGACCCAACTCGGACCGGGCGGGTGGTGGCAGTGGCGCGCGTGTGGGGCCTAGTCTCGAAATCATGCACACCTAGGTCCTCCCTCCTTTAAACACATGGGTTACCCCTTGGGATCCCAATCGCTTATTCAGTTTAGGGACTTATAATATGAACAATTCTTCTTTTACTCACCGATGTGGTAAATTTGTCTCACACCACTCTTTAATGTCTCAAACACCTTACTTCGTGGACCAATATCTCTTTCATTTCTCAATAGAATTTGACGATGCTTGGCCCTACGGTCATCTACTCACTTAGTAGATTACACACGCGTAGAGAACCAGGTTCTCCAACATATGAAACCATGATGTTTAAGTCATTGAAGATGGGCGGACCCAACCTCCACCAAAGACAAATTTCCAACATGATATACAATATTTAATTATGAAAATTAAATCTACATTTTCCTAATATAGAATTAGTAACCTTTTTCCAAATAGAAGACTACTATCATAATTACACTTATATAAGAATTCTATAAATTATATACCAAATATACACGAGTAGGTGTATATTCTGTAAAAGGATCAACCCAGATCTTTTAAAAATATAGAACAATTAAGGTGTAGATTAGTAACAAGACTGTACAGTTTATTAACAAATTAAAAAATAAGATAACTCTGATGGTAATTAAGCAACTATTATTCCAAGAACCACATAGAGGATACTAATCGTAGTGGTTAATTTAAAATTATTAGAAAAATTAGGTATGCAATATTTTCTTTATAAGCATCCATGGTATTGGTAGGTTCCAAAAATATTGGTTTCTTCAGTAGTAGGTATATACAGTGTCGGTCCTGAATTTTTCAGGGCCCAAGGCAAAAATAAAAATTAGATCCTATATATATTTAAATTTAATGATGAACTCACTCTTATTTTTCAACCAAGATCTAACCTGTTCAAATTAACTAAAAATTTAACATTCAAGCCAAATAAATTGTATCGATTCAAACTTAGAGGAGTGGAACAAATGCACAAAAGAGTTCTTCTTTTTGAGGAGTGAAAGTGGAACAGACTATCATTAGTTTAGGGTTAATAGTTATAATAATCTAATAACTGCTACAAATTACTGTTACAAATTATTACAGTTAGGCAAGTTAAAATTTACTTAATAAGAAGAAATTGATTTTCGATATAAAATGGATTTTTTTTCCTTTGATTCCATATAATAAGTCCATTGTTTTTGCAAGTAACGAGCACATAGAATGATAATCACAGTAATGTAAATAGTTAAATTTATGTCCTAGGTAAGGATAAGGACTGCGTTCATTCTACCTTCTTCAGATCAACTTTGTGAAAATTCACTGAGTATGTTGTTGTACTTATACCACTTTTAAGCATGTTGAAACTAAGCATGTTGAAACTAAATATTCAAGCATTGAGCAAAATATATAAAGAGTTTAACATCTAAATTTTCAACTTACTAAAGATTAGCTACAGCTGAAAAAAATCATACTTCAAAGGAGTTTGAATTACCTTCATAGATATAGGGTCTCATCAAGCAATAATGAACTAGCTAGTGCCACGAAAAGAAGTATTAAAGGGTTGAACACCGAGACAAATAGTGAGTCTCTTTCCTGAGAGCACCATGTTATCAAAATCACCACAATTCCAGATCCTAAAATCCCTGCATAAAAAAAAACTATATAATTAGCAACTATAGTACTAATTTTTTTTTTAGCCCCTCTAAATTTTGGACCCATGACAATTGCCCTGTTTGCCCCTGCTCAGGGTCGGCACTGAGTATATACCAAGATAAATTGTACGTAATTAAAATTTTCATAATTTTCTCATAAGAAGCCGGAACTAGAACTTTAGAGCCAAACGCAACTCCTTAACCCCTTCAATAATGTGTGGCTTTTAGTTATTTAATAAAATATTGTTTAAATTAATGTTCAATAATA
The DNA here is from genome assembly GCA_029844215.1 of Przewalskia tangutica. Lineage (NCBI taxonomy): Eukaryota > Viridiplantae > Streptophyta > Magnoliopsida > Solanales > Solanaceae > Przewalskia > Przewalskia tangutica. The sequence continues at coordinate 31,128,580 of CM056731.1, read as the reverse complement.
TTCTCCAAAATGATTGATGCCTAAACCTAATTTTTTTTTCCTTGCATAATCCCTTCTCTTAGGAGGATGTTTGGTATGCATATATGCTTCAAATTGCTGGCCAGCGACCACACCAACTTTTGCATATATGTCTTACTAATATTTTTAAGCCAGCAATTATGGAAAATTAAGCGATAAATTTACTTTTCTAGATGATTTCTAAGTGAAAATAGTTGTTTTCGGGATTAATTACAAACAATTGACTTCAAATAGATAATGCTTAACTACAATTATCTCCCTTAACTCTAGGCTCGCAAATGGTTGGTTTTGAGTTAAATTTGGGTGAGTCAAAATAAGCTAAATTAATAAATGATTTATTGGCCAATCTTGCCAAAAATGGCGAAACAATATATCACAACTCAATGAGGAGCCCACTACCTCCTCCGCTTCGGCCTCAGCCCAGTACACATTATGTGACTGGCAGGCCCACGTGAGTAAGCCCACTACTCCCTTATCCGTGTCCCCAACCAGGCCAACATGCCCAATTTTTCTGGCCCAAAATCTTACCCCTCTCGGCCCAATTCCCAAACTACAAACCCATTGTCCCAGCCATCAATTTTGGCCCAAACCGGACCTCCCCTTGGCCTAATTCACAAACCGAAAGTCCACTGCCCCAGCCTTCGGTATTAGCCCAACCTCAGACCATTGAAATATGTGTCATGCATGAGATTTTTCGGCCCAAGCGTCAGTTTAACCTAACATTTTTTGTCCAATCATCACATTTTCCCAAAAATCCCAAAACGACCCTATCAGACCCGAATTGGAAAGCTGTCATGTTAGACGAAATTGATGCTCTTAATAAAAATAAAACGTGAAAGTTAGTGCCCTATCCATCTAATGTGAACATAATACGGTCTATGTGGGGTTTCTATATTCTGATGGCTCTTTTGCAAGACACAAATCTCTTCTTGTTGGTGATGGCAGGTCTCAGTAGGTTGGCGTGAATTGCGGTAACATTTTATGTCTGGTAGTTAAGACAACAACTATTAGGATTGTTCTTAGTATGGCTCTGTCAAAATAATGATCCATTGATCAGTTGGACGTCAAGAATGCCTTTTTACATGGTCACATACAAGAAACAATTTACATGCACCAACCTTTGGGTTTCCTAGATCCTACACATCCGAATTATGTTTGCCTGTTGAAAAAAACATTATATGATTTGAAACAGGCTCTCAATGTATGGTATAAGATGTTTGCAGGGTTTATATCCACAATAGGGTTCTCACACAGCAAGTCCGATCAGTCTATGTTCATTTATAAGAATGGAAATGACATGGAATATATTCTTCTCTATGTGAATGACATCATTCTCACAACACCGTCTGAGTCACTTACGCCAGTCTATTATGTCCTTCATTGCCTCGAAATTTGCTACAAAGGATTTGAGCCCTTTAAACTATTTTTTGGGCATTGCTGTAACACAATATGCAGGTGGTCTGTTTCTATGTCAAAAGAAATACGCTGACGAAATCATTAAAAAAGTCAGTATGTCCTCATGCAAACTGTCACATACGCCGGTTGATACATAGGCGAAATTGAGTAACTCTACAAGTACTCTATACAATGACCCAACACATTACCGCAACTTAGCAGGGGCATTGCAGTATCTCACCTTTCACGAGACTCGATATCTCCTATGCAGTTTAACAAGTTTTTTTACATATGCATGATCCGAAGGAAGAACATATGGATGTTGTTAAACGAATTCTGCAGTATGTCAAGGGTACTCTTGATTTTGGGTTGCATTTGTATAAGTCTACCGCTTTTGGACTCACATCTTATACAGATGCTGATTGTGGTGGCTTCCCGGACACACGGCGTTTCACCTCTGATTATTGTGTATTCTTTGGAGACAACCTCATTTCATGGTCATCAAAACGCCAACCGACACTAGCTCAGTCAAGTGCTGAAGTATAATATTGAGGGGTAGCTAATGTGGTATCTGAATAATGTTGGCTCCGTAATCTTCTGTTAGAACTTCATTGTCCAATCGAAAAAACAACCGTGGTTTATTGTGATAATGTGAGTGCGATATATTTATAAGGTAACCCTGTTCAGCATCAACGCACAAAATACATAGAAATTGATATCTTGTTTGTCAGTGAAAATATTGCACGTGGACAAGTCTGTGTTCTCCATGTACCGTCCCGTTATCAGATTGCTGATATTTTCACCAAAGATCTTATGCGTGTACTACTTGATGATTTCAGGGACAATCTCAGCATACGAGAACCCCTCGCTAAGACTGCGGTGGATTTTTAAAATAATTAGGAACATAATCCCTAATTATCTCCATCATATCACATCATATCAATCATATTGTAATTAAATCATATAATTAGGATGATTAGATCAAGTATCATGATTAGCATATTCTTAGGAGAGCCTAAATTAATTGTGTATAATTATATATATATTGTATATTTGACATGAAATAAACTCATGGGATTAATTTCTTTCGATATTTGCTTGTTTCTTCCCAGCAATTTGAAACCAATTCAAAATTAATTCTTGAACAAATTCGTAAACTTAAAAGATGCTACTAAATGGTCTATTTCTTTCGCTGAATTTGTGAGGAGTTCAACAACTGAAATTTTAATATTTAAGTTATATATATCTACAAATGAAGTGTTATAATCAAAATTTGATATACTGTTTTTTATTTAGCTGAATGAATTTACAACTACTGAACTACTATAGTTGTATTTGGTATGACTAATTCAACAACCACAAATTTTTTATATTATTTTTTTAGCAGATAGAGCAAGAGTAGACTAAGATCTTAGTTTAACAACTTTTTTCATTTGAAGCTAATATAAAGAAATAATTTAGAAGGGCGTGTTATAATCAAATGCAGTTGTTATATTTGTTACGTATGATCAATCATAAATAATTACTACTAAAATCCCTAACTAATTATATTTGTATGATCAATGTCTATTTCAAATGATTTCATCCTTGGATGAAATAGTCAAGAAAATAAAAGCTTGATAAATAGTGACATTTATGATGATGACCTTATAATTTCTTCCACAATGTCAACTTAGAAAGCAAACATTTAAAGATGATTAATTCTAGAAGAAGATGATATTAGACCCTAATTCAACAAATGAATGAGGACCAAGGGCATGAAATATTTATCCACATCCAATGTTTATATCCGAAAGAAATAATCCGTTGATTATTCTTATTAATGAAAGACATATATATACAAGTTACAAGGAGGAAAGTCTTCTTCCTATTCTACTTAGAAATCTCTATTTTATAAGAATAATTACTTTACAATTATGATAATATTATACTACTAATTAAGATACAAACCTAAGTCTAATATTTACCAAATATACAAAGGAAAGGAGGCCCCACAATAGGAAAATTTCGGCTGGGTCATTCTCTGAATTGGACTCTGGCCCAATATACTTTAACAATATCAGATCATGTAAATTTGCTATAGTTACTTGATTTAATAAGGTGAGAATGTGTGTATACATATATTAATTAATTATGATTAATTGCTAAAGATCTTATTTTATAAACATATATCATGCATATATTGAATTGGTATAAACACCAAGTTAGTGTTAACCGACCCCAAAAGAAGAAGAAGAAAGTAGAGAAAATATGAATGTGGTAAGAAGATTATATGGCTTTTGCGATGATTTAAGTTCTATATACTTATTTTTTAATTAAAAGATTTTGACCATGATTGAATACATTAAAATCTAAAGGGCATGAAAAAGAGCACTTCCTTATTATTATTATATCCCGTTTCAATTTATGTGATGTAGTTTGACTGGGCATAAAATTTAAAAAATAAAAGAAGACTTTTGAATTTAATGTAAAACAAATCAAAAATATTTGTGTGGATATAAATCTTCGAGTTAAGCGAAAAGGTAAATATTCGTATGGATATACATCATCACGTCGCCTCCTTATTATTCAGTGGGCTATATCCAATCGATAAACAAGAATAACAGGAGGAAAAGGAAAAAGAAAAAGGGAAAAATAGTAGTTTCTTTTATAGAATAAGTTAAGCAGCAACCAAAGATGGAGTACCTTTCAAATTTTAATCATTGGTGTACTTATATCAGGAAATTCTTCAAGGGAAAATTGATTATTTGTGAGCACTCAATATATAGATTGAACTATATATATGTAGTATAGTACTTACTATATAGTGATGATTTTGATCTAGCTAAGCAATCGGTCCATTGGATCTTGAAACTGACACATATATAGGATAAGGTAACTAATAATGAAGTATATGCACTTTCGTGCAATGACATTATGTGTATTTTAAGAAAGCTAGAATAGGATAAGGTAATTAATACTGCAATGAACATTAATAAGCTCGAAAAATAAAAGGAGAATCTTATGCTTGAGAATCATAGTATCTCTTACTCATGATTAATTTATTGGGTAAATCAATAAAATCCAACCCTCTTAATTTTTTAATTAAAAAAACAGTCCGGCGAACTAAGTTTCTGCTACTAAAATTAGAAAATCCTTATCTTGCTGACATGACGGGTAAAAGTCATCCGTGTGACAACTGACCAATTCAATTCCAACGTTCTCTGTAAGTGATGAAGATATATACTGTTGGAACTGCATGTACATTAAGAATGCTGTCTAATTTCATTTTTCGAACAATTCCCATGAATGAGTACTTCAAGATCTAAATTAAACAAGATAAGATGGAGACTAAACTAATATTTGTCTGCAGTTATGGTATGTGGTAGGTTTATTCAAGATGCTTCCTTCATGATACACATGTAACCCAACCCACAAATTTCTGAACATATATAACATGTTCACATGTCAAGGAATTTCACTCCTAAAATTTTCAAATTCCAACACATCATACTTGAGTTTTTTCGTGTTATAGGAATTTTTTTTCTGATCTGCATTAATGAGTGGCTAATGCAATATAGTTTTGAGATCGTTGTTAAAATTTGATTAGCAATCCGAAATGCAGTTATTTGACAATTTCTCCATAAAAATATCCGTATACTTTATATATAACTACTCAATCTTTTCAACTATCAATGAAGGATTTTATTCGTATATCCCATAAATATTTTATAGTAAATCCCACATTTGTGATTATAATAAACGTAATAGTCAGTACTATCTATCCTTTGTCTTGTTTATAAAATTTAGAAATAATAATGAAACTCATAAGTCAGGCAATAGATTTGACGGTTATGAAAATGTCTTGACTCATAGTAGGGCTCTTGGCCAAAATGCCACTTTGAAGATTTATATTTGTTAAAAGGCTATAAATCTCAAAATATTGGCAAAACAAACAGCCATTTATGACCTTAGCATCGTCAGTCCCACAAGTTGTCAACCCTAGCCCCAAAATATTTAAAAATATATTTTGATCCCCAACATTTTAATTATAAAAAATAGAAAATTAACATTTTCCTCCATTTTAATTACCCAAAAAGAAATAATAAAAAAAAATCCCTTCAAAAGCTCTCGATTTCTCCACTTTTCAGATCCCGTTTCCGATAAAAATGTCCGAACAATTTATCATGGTGTCGATTACAGTCATAGACCATAGTCATAGTCTATTATAAATTTATTATGGTGTCGATTGCAGAATATATTATAGTAAGTGGTGATTACATGAGTGAATGAGAGGAAACCTCAAAATGTTAAAATTTGATTTTTATGAACAAGGTGAATGAATGATCCTGATAGTGATAATGAAGAGTGTAACAAACAAAAAAGAAGTAAAAAAATGAAACAACAAACCCCAAACCCCAAATTGCAAAAATATAAGGAACCGTTATAGGTATAACATAAACTGAACGTCGTCAATAGCTAACAATTATTATTTAGGCTTGACTTCAGGCATGGTCAATAATTTTTCACATGTTATATATCGATCAAAGATAATATTTGTCTAAAAAGTCATAAATAAAATAAAATAAAAAATATAATATGCCACTATTCAAATATTATAATAACATTTTAATACATCATATGAGAATCTTCATCCATTGAACAAACGATCAAAAGAGTTTTAGGTCAAGTTATGGTACTTAAAAGGCCAATATTTATCTAAAAAGTCATAAATTAATAAAAAAAACAAAAAAAAAACTTGATACTATTTAAATATTATAATAACACTTTAATACATCATATGAGAGTCATCGTCCATTGAACGCATGATCAAAAGAGTTTTAGGACAAGTAATGATACTTAAAAGACTAATATTTATCTAAAAAGTCATAAATAAAATAAAATAAATAATAGAACATGCCACTATTTAAACATTATAATAATACATTAATGCAACATATGAGAGTCCTCATCAATTGAACACATGATCAAAAGAGTTTTAGAACAAGTAATGATACTTAAAAGTTCAACAATTGTCTAAAAAATCGTAAATAAATAAAAAGATTTGATACTATTTAAATATTATAATAATACTTTAATACATCATATGAGAGTCCCTATCCATTAAACATATTAAAAGAGTTTTAAGACAAGTAATGGTAATCATAATACTAGTATCCAATTAGTCTGACAACAAATTATTTTTCTCAAAGCACAACCTTGTTTTAAGAACAACCATTACTTGTGCTTAAACTCTTTGGATAATGTGTTCAATTGATAGGGACTCTCATATGATATATTAAAGTGTTATTATAATATTTAAATAGTATCAAGTCTATTTATTTATTTTATTTTATTTATTTATGACTTTAAAAGATAAATATTGGTCTTTTAAGTACCATTACTTGTCCTAAAACTCATTTGATCATGTTTTCAGTGGATGGAAACTCTCATATGATGTATTAAAGTGTTATTATAATGTTTAAATAATGGTATGTCCTTTTATTATTTTATTTAATTTATTTATGGCCTTTTTAGATAAATATTGCCTTTTTAAGTACCATTAATTATCCTAAAACTCTTTTGATAATTTGTTCAATGAATGAGCACTATCATATGATGTATTAAAGTGTTATTATGATGTTTAAATAGTGGCATATCTTTTTATTTATTTATTATGTCTTTTTAGATAAATATTGCCCTTGGTCTATATATAACATGTGGATAATTATTGACAATGCGTGAAGTCAATCCTAAATGATAATTGTTAGATATTAACGATAGTCGATGTATGCTATACCTATCCACGATCCCTTAGATTTGTGCAATTTGAGGTTTGAGGTTGGGGTTTAGGATTTGGATTTCATTTTTTAAAATCTGTTAGACTAATACAAATTCAACATGCTTCACATTCTAACAACCGCCTTTATTTTTCTAACTTATCATAGATCAAAATGATAAAAAAAAGTCCTAAGCAGTGAGTTATTATAGAACAAGGTAATTTATTTTCGATTTAACTTATAATTGACCCAACACACTTAGCTTTATTTCGACTAACATACTATGATTTTTTTACAACGATAATGAAACAAAAAAATGATGGAATTTATAATTGTAACAATACATCATTCCCTTTTAGAAATTATGAAAGTGACTCTGGGCTCCCTTTTAGAAACCCTAATTTTAAAAAATAAATCAAAAAGAAATTAGATGGCCTGTTGGCCAATTTAAATTTCAAACTGATATTTTGAAATATACGTTTAACCCGAATAATAAAAAAAATTAAAAAAAAAACTAAACTTACTGCCGATTTCCCAGAAGAATAGTAAGTCTTGATTTTGATCACAATGAATAACTTGACTGATGGTTAATCTTCATGAATAGCTTAATGCATACAATTTATAATTTAATTCATAGTGAAAGGGAGAATTATCGAACTTAAACTATGGAATAAATAAAATCAGCAAAGAAGAACAGAGGTAAACTTAAAGACAGTAAGTAATGTTCCCAAAAATGTTCTGTGACATGAACTGGAACATTAACAAAAACGCAGAACTAAAAGCGAGTTTAAGATGCGTGAAATAAATCAAGGACACAAGATTGTTTTTCATAAGTTATATAATTGTATATAACTTATAGTGGTCTCATGACCAAAAATTTATTGTATAAAAATTATACAATCTTACAAATCCTCGAGAATGAATAGTAATCCGTGAAACAAAAGGGATTAAAAGAAGTTAAATCCTAACTTCTAAGCTAAAAATCTATCTAAAATAGAAGTGAAAAACACCCTATTACAATTGCTTTGAGTTGAAAGAACACTTATAGATCTAAGAAAGCAATTCGTAATTTTGAACAAGTGTAATCACAAAACAGCCGCTCGATCCAGGCTATGTTTGAGGCAATATTTGAGACGTCTCGGATCTGATTTTTGTTCGCAAAACTGGATATCAAAACCTTGGAGTGAACACTCTATTTATAGTGGAGAGTCCACCCGAGAGGCTCCTTGATTCTCGGTGGAGGTTGAGAATAAGGTTGGTTGGAGCTATTCTTTAGCCTTAAAACTCTCACCGATTTGACTTTGTCTTCCGAGAATGCTCCTTAGTTATGCACTCTCCTTGGACTCGGTCTTGTCAAGTACTATCGTGTTTCCCTTAGCTCTAACCAAGCCAAACATTCACGTGATAAAATCTTCCTCGTGAAGATAGGCAAAACTTTTGCGAAATGTCCTCGGATGTCACGACATTTGGGATGACATTTTCTGCTTTTACTTAACACCAAAAAGAGACATGTTACGGAAAATGTTAGGACACGAACCTAACACTAACAATCTCCCTTTTGCCTTTCTTAACAAAACTAAATAGTTTAATGATTTTATCACAGGCAAATATCTCAACCTTCAACTGCAATGCTTATAAAGCACGATATATACACTATGTGCGGTGAGTTACTCGAATCAGTATGATGCAAATGCGAGTATACATCTAAAAGATTAATGCTGAAACCATCAATATACATAAGCGATAGAATAAATAAAGCAATATATAAACAGAATTAAAATGTCTCAAATCAAGCCAAATAACTACAATCAACTAAAAGTATTCAACAATCGCTACTTAGCGGCTAAACACGCGAACACAACCTCGAGCTATTTCGTCTCGGATGTCTTACGGTTTCATCTCCCGTATCAAGATCCTCCGGTTCGAGCATTCACTTTGTCGATTGCCTACGGTTTGAACATTCACCACATCGGTTGCTCCCGACTGCATCCATCTCCCCCTTTTTGGGAAGAAAGCAAAAATAGTAACGTTCCCTAGCTTCCACGGCTTTTCAGACTGGTCCACTCTCGCGATCCGGGCATTGAGCTTTGCAATCTCTTGCACCAGCCGTTGTAAAGGCGATCGTGAGATGTTACCGAGATATGCAGGACATTTCTGGTAACACTAGCACTTCCAGTTGTATTCGTCCATGGAATATCAATGACTCTGCTCTTGCTCTTCAGGATCGTCTGATTAACGACGTATACTTCAGGTTCTTTCCAGAGCAGATCCTGCTTAGGGCCTTGAAATCCCTGTGAGGTTAGTACCTTAAAGATCAATGAGGGAAAGGGAAGGATGATACCTGTGTCCTTTTCTGCCATATTTACAATCTGTTGAAAGATTGTTTTTCCTATATCAACACTTAAACCTTTTCCTATTTTGTATAGGAACAATGCTTGTTCAATTGTTACAATTGATTTGTTCAAAGAACACAACCAATTGTGTATCATTAACTTGTGCAAAACAAAGAAATAAGCGATGAAGTCCGGATGTTGGACACCTTGAAATCCATTTCTTCACAACTCCACCGAGGTATGAAATCACTTCATCTCTATCATTTATCACTTCCCGCTCGCCTCTCATCATCATTCACTCTATTCAAACATTGGTTAATTGTAGTCGGTGTGAAGTCATAAAATTTGTTATAGAAACACTTTCCCAAAGTGTTTTGACTTGGGTTTCTATTTTACTTGTTAGATTTGCATAAAATAACTTCACCACCTTTTCTTCATAGGACATTTGTTATTTAGAGTCTAGTAGATTTCTTGAAGTGAAGAAATCCACCGCATCGTGGCTACTACAAGACACAATGTCCAATACCTTCTCGGTTCGAATGGCTCGACCGTTGAACCAAGACCAATGTTTTGAATGATTGGCTGTTAAAAATTCGGGAGAGAAAGAGGTTACCTCAGACGCAGATTCAGAGCTACTGCTTGTTAGACCTCGGACATCGGAATCAAGATGATTGAAGATGTCATAACATTTTCGTGACATCTTGAGGGTTGATGATGATTTTGTTTCCAAGTATGACCATTTCTTGAAATAAAACTTCTTGGAGGGTGTCGTCGGAATCTCATCTTCCTCACCGGATTCGGCGGTTGTGACGAAGGTGAAGCGGTGATTCCGGTTGGGAGTCACCGAAGCGGTCTTTTCTGAATCGCCAGAATCGAGCTTGAAGAGGAGGAGTTCTTGACTTCTTCCTTTGGTGGAGGATTCACCATCGCCAAAGGCCTTCTCAAAGTTTCGGACCGATCTGCGAGTGGGAAAAGCTGCTTGATTTGTCCTCTTTGGTAGGACGGAAACATCCGAGGTTTCCTCTAAGTTGATAGGATTATTTGTTTCCCCTGGATAGGCGATTTCTAGAGGTTCTTGGAAAGCACTTATCACCTGCACAATGGTGGACTTGTGCTCATTGGAGAGTGCTCGAGTGGTGACATTTTCGGTGACATGGGTGAGACATCCATTGGAGAGAGGTGAAGAAGAGAATGTGAAGTTAGGGTTTCGAGGTTACGGAATGGGAGATGTGTTGTGCGAGGGGTCATTGTGGGTAATGAGCTAAAATTTTGTTCCCCTTTTTTTTTTTTTTTTTTTTTGTTGTTTTTTCTTTGAGGAATTTTGTTTGGAAGTGAGAATTAGTATTTTAGTGAATGGGTATTTATACACTTGGCAAAAACTATCTACAGAAGTGTTTAAATTCTATACAAAGACTAGTTCCTAAGGTTTAGAGGTTGTTTCAAAATAGACATCAAAAACCAACTCAACTTTAATCGACACACGTCTTTTGAAAAATCTGGAAATCTGAGTGTTATCATAAATGTTTTAGCACATTTTGTGTAACACGGGAGTCATTTTCTCATAGGAACAACAGTTTCGGCAACTAAACAAGACACTTTATAGAGTTTTGTCTCTACGTTAGTGGAACAATGTATATTGAGTCCAAATAGATAAGATCTTGTGTCTATCATAATATAAAGTATGTTGATACTCCTATAGAATAGGAACGGTATCACTTTTGTGGGCTTTGCCCAACATTTTACAATTGCCGAGAATTTTAAGGCTTTGCCTTATTTTTGATACTCTTTTATGATTTTTATATCATCGCAGAACGGTATCATTTTTAAAAAGGTGTTCCTTTGAGAAGTCATGACGTTAGAAACACAAAACAACTTTAACATTTACGAAAGAAGCGGTTCAGATTTTACCTTTGGATGAATGTTACCACAAATGTCGGGGACATTTGGATAACACACCTTGTGATGTTGATTTTTATATTGGCGAGAGAGAGAGAGTTTTCAAGTTTGAAAACCTCTCACGATCTAAAGCTTTGTAAAAATATCGGTGGTTGATGAAGTGTCGACATAATCGATTCTAACTAGTTTTCAACCAAGTCTCGAAGAAAGTGATGTCTTATATCTATATGTTTTGTATGCAGTCTTGAACCGGATTTTTAGAAATATTGATGGCACTCATATTATCACAAGACAAAACTAAGATATTTTTGAAACACCATAATCGTCTAACATGTGTCTTAGCCATATTAATTGAGAGCAAACTCCCGCTACATATTGATTCAAAGTTGAGAGTGAGACACAATTTTGTTCTTACGCACTGTGAAACTAAGTTATTGCCAAGGTAAAACATCCTCCACTAGTACTTTTCTATCTTCCACATCCCCAAAATCCGAGTCACTATATCCTATTAGATTAGGATTGTGTCTTTGAATACCAAATTCCCAACTCACACGCACATATCTTATGACACGTTTGTGACGATTTAAGTGGGAAATTTTAGGCATGCTTGGAATCGTGCACACACACAAACACTAAACATAAGATCCGACGACTCGCGGTGAGATACAAAAGACTACCTATCATAGATCGTATAAAGTTGGGTCAACATTCTCCCCAACATCATCTTTGGATATAGTCCGGTTGATCCCATCGAGTCTTCATATGTTTGGCATTCTCCAATCCAAACTTTTAACCGTGTTCTTGGCATATTTGCTTTGTGAAATGAAGATACCCTCCTCATTTTGTTTTATCTGCAAGCCTAAGAAAAGGTTAGTTCCTATCATACTCATTTCGAATGTTGAGGACATAGCGACAAAAGTCTTAAGATGAGACATTGAAGTCGAACCAAAAACTATGTCATCTACATAGATTTGAGCAATAACCATATCTGATCCATGGTGTTTTATAAATAAAGTACAATCACTACACCACGTTGGAAGCCAAATTCAAGAAGAAATTGAGTTAAACGACCATACCATGCGTGGAGCTTGTTTTAGTCCATCTGAGGCCTTTTTAACTGTATACATGTTGTGGATGGTGAGGATCTTCAAATCCTTTGGGTTGTTCAACATATACCTCATTATCAATATATCCGTTCAAAAGGCACCTTTCACATCCATTTGGTGAAGAGTTATCTTTAAACAACAAGCTATGGCAAGTAATAATCTAATTGATTCAATTCTAGCTATCGAGCAAAGGTTTCATCATAGTCGATACCTTCGACTTGAGAGTATCCTTGAGCCACTAGTCTAGCTTTATTTCTAATAACGATTCATTCGTGATTTATTCTTAAAGATCCATTTAGTTCCTATTACATTAGTCTCATCAGCGAGAACTAGATCCCAAACCTCATTTCGTGAACTGCTCTAGTTCTTCGTACGGCTTGTATCCACCACCTGTCTTTTAGTGCTTCATTAATGTTTTTAGGTTCCAAAGTAGAAACATAGCAAGATTGGCTTACCTTGGGATGTATGGTGGACATACACGCATACTTCACCATGTCTCGGTAATTTTTTGGCTCTTTTCTCCTTGTTTTATTCCTTCGAATACTTCTCCTATTACCCGCTCAGGATGGTTTCTTCCGATTCGGATGAGGATCCTGCATCAATCACGAAGTTCGGGCCGAATCCTCACTGTTCTCATCTTCTACAGTGTTGCTGCGGATGTTGTGACATTTTGTGTAACATCCGTATTTTCCGTCCGCCTCCTTGTATTACGACATCACATCGTGTATTTCTGCATGATCTGCATTATCATCAAAACAATGTTAATGATTCTTATGCAGATTTGGTTCAAGATTGTACACTCGGTAAGCATGACTATTTTGAGAATAGCCTATGAAAATTCCCTTATCACTCTTAGAGTCAAACTTTGCTCGATTATCTCTATCATTTAGAACATAGCATACACACCCAAAAATATGAAAGTAACGTAGATTTGGTTTCTTTCCATTCAAAATCTCATAGGTGTCATTTTTGTTCTGGTCTAAGATAGACTCTATTAGAGATGTGACTTGCGGTGTTTAGGGCCAAAAACGTTTTGATTTTAGAACTTAGCATGACTCTAGCCATTTCTTGTAAGGTTCTATTCTTCCTCTCATACACCATTTTGTTGGGGGTTTTGGGAGCAGAAAATTCATGGAAAATACCTTTTTCTCACAAATGTAGAAAATTGATTATTTTCAAACTCCTTTCCATGATCGGATCTTATCCAAAAATAGAGGAATGATATAGATTTCTAATTCTAGAGTACAATATTCTAAACATGTCAAGCGTTTGAGACTTTTCTTTCAAAAAGAATATCCAAGAGTATCTTGAAAAGTCATCAATCACAGCGAGTACCTCATGCCTCCTAGGCTATCTACCTCGATTGGACCCATAAGATCCATATGTAAAAGTTGAAAGCAATGAGACGTACCTGAGAAATGTCCATCAATCTGAACAACTTTGTGAGGGACACAGGTTTGCTTACCTTTGAGACAATCTTCACACACCACGGTTTCACTCATAGGACTTAGTTTAGGAATGCCTTTACGCCTCATAAGATATCAATTTTCTAAGGTTGCGATAATTGACATGTCCTAGTTTTGATGCCACAATGTGTCATCATCCTAACACTATTACATACTTTATGTTCTCCGACAAGATAACAATTATCACTTGTTCTTGTACCTGTCATTATGCATTTGTTAGTTTCATCAGTCACTGTACATGCATGTTTATTGAAGCTTACCTCTAAGTTGTCATCACACAGTTGGCTTATACTAATTAGGTTAGCCATCGGACCGTCAACGCAAGACATTATTCTTTGGAATTCGAGGGCGATTATGATTCCTTTTCCTATTATCTTACTCTTTTCACCTCCTCCATATGTAACATTTCCTCCATTTAGAGCTTCGTAGTTCTTTAGACAGTCTTTTGTTCCTGTCATATGGCGGAACAACCACATCACAAAGTACCACGCTCCAGAGATATTGGTCCAGATGCGGTTATGGCTACATTACAACTTGTTTTCTTGATGGGAACCCAAACCTTTTTGTTACCTTACAATTTTTGTAGATAGAGGAGTCTCAGAGTCTTGTCTCAAGTTCTTGTGACGATTCGAAGACCTTTTCTTTCCGAGTTTTAGTAACTTAAAGCAAAAAGGTTTTAAATGTCCAGATTTATTACAATAATTGCACACATAGTTGCTACCCTTCTTCTACGGTTCATTTCCCATTTTTAACAAACAAGTTGGAGCATAATGTATTGATAGGATTCTTGTAGCCCAAACCAAGACATTGAGGTTGACTAATACTAAGGATTTCATCTAATTTGGAGGTGCACGTGTTAAGCTTTTGAAGGTTGCTTGGCGGATCCAACTTTGCACTTATCTTCCGAATTCAAGATCTTTTTGGTAAGAGTCACTTCGATCGGGTAATGGTACTTATCAAATCTGCATTCTCATGAGTTAGAGTTTTCACCTTTGATTCAAGTTGATTAGATTCAATGATTAAGTCCTTGCAAAGGGCTTGCAATTCCTTAATCATATCATCCTTGTAGTCTTCGAGTCTCGGGTTTAGAATCATTTTGAAATAAAGCCATAGAAGCAATTGACATCCAAGAATTTAAAACTCATACCGTCATTGCTTTGATTCGCAGATATTACGGTGATGTTCGGAAATGTCATGTCATTTAGTGTGTCACTAAACCTTCATCATCCGAGAGAATGTTCAAAAACGATGGCCGCGTTGCCGACTCTATTTACGTATTCTCTTCCTTCACGCCATCATCACTTAGGGAAATCCATAGACTTTTGCCAACCTTTCTTAGAGTGTTTGCACACTCGTTGGCATAATGGCCCCATCCGGCGAGCATGACATTGAATCTTTGTCAGCTTGGAATCGAACTGGTTGGTCGAATTTATTCTCCTAAGATGATTGCCTTTTTGTCTTTGTGGGAAAATTCTTGGTAATTCGTGGATTGAATCCTTGGTTTTGGTGCTCTTTAGACTTAGTTTTATTCTTATCTTCGTTGAATCTTCTTAACATCGTATTGAACCTACGAGTAAGAAGAGCAACGCGTTGACACCATCCCCAATTTCTTGAGTGTTCCATCCTCTTCATTGACTTCCGTCTCTAAGGATTTTGCTTGAAGGCAACATCCTTGCCTTTGTATAAAGACCTTTGATTTTCCATGTTCATCTCATATGTTTTGAGAATGCTCATTAAAGTATGTAGGTCCATTATGGCAAGGTTGTGTGCTTCTTCAATCGCACAAATCTTAATGTTGAACTTTCGGGAAGAGATCGAAGGGCTTTTTCAACAAGTTGATTGTTGGTCAATGGAGAACCAAGAACTTGACATTCATTAGAGATATCAATCAACTTTTCAAAATAGGTTTTAATATCCTCCGATTCCTCCATCCTTAAACGCTCATACTTACTCATGAAGCTTCGTTCGTTGAACACTGAGCTACCTTCACAATGAGTTTGTAAAGTATCTGACATCTTGGCGAGAGCAATTTTGGATGAGTTTGAACATATAAAGATCAACCCGTCCGAAAATAGCATTTAGTGCTTTTCGTTGAAGCTGCACTATTAGTTTCTTGAAAGTCCATTCGGCCTCGGGCTTGACCAAAATGTCGCCTTCCTCGGTGGAAGCATAGAACAATGTATCCATTTGTAATAGATCTCCGTGCTCTAACATCAATGGATTTGATGTGAAGCGTGGCGAATCTTCCAATAAGGATAGTTTGATCCATCTAAAATAGGAAGTCTACCAATATTTGGATTACCCGGATCCATAGTTAAGTAAAAGGACCGTAGCACTTATTATGTCAAGTGTCGGCTTTGATACCAATTGAAAGGGAGAATTATCGAACTTAAACTATGGAATAAATAAAATCAGCAAAGAAGAACAGAGGTAAACTTAAAGACGATAAGTAATGTTCCCAAAAATGTTACGTGACATACTGGAACATTAACAAAAACGCAGAACTAAAAGCGAGTTTAAGATCGTGGAAATAAATCAAGGACACCAAAGATTGTTTTTCATAAGTTATATAATTGTATATAACTTATAGTGTTCTCATGACCAAAAATTTATTGTATAAAAATTATACAATCTTACAAATCCCTTGAGAATGAATAGTAATCAAGTAAAACAAAGGGATTAAAAAGTTAAATCTAACTTCTAAGCTGAAAAATCTATCTAAAATAGAAGTGAAAAACACCTATTACAATTGCTTTGAGTTGAAAGAACACTTATAGATCTAAGAAAGCAATTCGTAATTTTGAACAAGTGTAATCACAAAGTCGCTCGATCCAGGTATGTTTGAGGCAATATTTGAGACGTCTCGGATCGATTTTTGTTCGCAAAAACGGATATCAAAACCTTGGAGTGAACACTCTATTTATAGTGGAGAGTCCACCCGAGAGGCTCCTTGATTCTCGGTGGAGGTTGAGCAGAATAAGGTTGGTTGGAGCTATTCTTTAGCCTTAAAACTCTCACCAGATTTGACTTTGTCTTCCGAGAATGCTCCTTCGTTATGCACTCTCCGGACTCGGTCTTGTCAAGTCTTATCGTGTTTCCCTTAGCTCACAACCAAGCCAAACATTCACGTGATAAAATCTTCTCACCAGAATCCGCTCAGTGAAGATAGGCAAAACTTTTGCCAGAAATGTCCTCCCAGATGTCACGACATTTGGGATGACATTTTCCTGTTTTTACTTAACACCAAAAAGAGACATGTTACGGAAAATGTTAGGACACAGAACCTAACACTAACACATAGTATCATGAAGATGATCTCCTAATCAATATATAGTTTAATCAAGTCTTTTTTACTTTTGTGTTGATTTGAGTGATAAAGTGATAAGAGCGGTCTTAAATATTTTGGGGTCCTGTTCTAATTTATAAAAGTGGATCCTTGATTGGGCTAAGACCTGCGAATTATGAATCTTTACAGTAAATTCTGGCTAATAATACTTAATAAAAACTGAAAAAAGAACTCTAAATTTTTCGTTTTTCGAGAACTCTGTGCTACATTACAACTCACACGGATCCAAAGACGGTCCTCTTGATAAGATAAGGAGAAAAGCAAAACAGGGAATGCTATGAAATTAGGAAGCAAAGAAAAGAAAACCCCATGTTTCTTACATGTGAGTAATGTCCCCTTCCCATGTGCATTTATGTACCCCTTCCAAGAAAATTTCACAACCTTATATTATAATTTCATTTGGAGATTGGGCCCTTCTCTTAAAAGTTGTGTGACTTTGGGCCTACTTTTTGTCACTTCAATCAGTAATACATATGCTTCATTTAAGAATGAAATTCCTTAAATCATACTATTTTTTTAATTTCAGCTTTTCTCCTTTAAATTAATTTTTTTATTCAATGACTTGTTTCTTTTGGCGTAAACTGATTGCCAGCTCAATCATTTGGCAAAGTTAGATTATTAATCTTTCTATTGACGACTTTAATTATTTACTTATAATATCAGACTACAATGTTATTCCAAACATCTTTACTTTCACGTTTCACCGGCAAGGATAGCTAAGTTGGTGGAGTAGGAGAGCGCGAGACCGAAAGGTCACGAGTTTGATTCCTCCTGCCAACACTTTCTTGGTTGAGTCTGTCACGCCAAGTGTGGTTTACCTGGTTGACGTGGTTTGCAGGCTATTGCGTCAATGCGAGAGTTTACTCAGTGCGCACTTATAAAAAAATAGCGACTGCGGTTCCCCTTCATCAAAAAAAAAAAGTACTTAAATTTCTATGCATTTATTATTATTAAGCTCTCTGATATCGTAATATATTTTTTTTAAATGTATTTTTCCTAAATCAGACAACATAGTAATGCAAAAATTTGGATTGGTATTGATTAGTAACTTCACACCAGTGAGTTCAAATTTTATTTTTAATTTAATTAAAAGAACTTTGTTTTTTTCTTGAGCAATTTCTGGGCCAAAAATAGAGCTGTTAAGGTCGGCCCAACCTAACTCGTTAGTTGGATGATGTTGGGCTAGCAATTTTCAGCCCATTTATAACAGAGGCTTTTATTCCATTTTCGGTTAAGTTGTGTTTGATTATACTTTTTATAAAGAATATTTGAAATACTTAAATATAACTTCAAAAGTGAAAAGTGAGTTGGGTACTAAGTGATTCTCCTATGGTAAAAGTTTAACAATTTTAGTATAAATTCACTTATTACAATTGCGAAAAAATGAAAGTAAACTAGAAAAAGCAATTATGGTATTAAACCTGATCAAGACAGTCCTAAGGCGTTTGTGTTACTTTGACAAGTAACTAATTAATAATAATATGTTTGAATTATTGTTCTTAACTCCTAAGAAACGAAAAGAACACAAGATAATCCTCAGAACAAACTACAAAGTATGAAACACTTTGATTTAGTTCTTTTTGTTTTCTGTTAATCTACTCGTCATCGTTGACTAGTGGTGTGATTCAGCACTGTTTTTCTTTTTGTATAGCTTTATTATTTTCGTATATTAATACAATTTATAATGTTTTAATTCATTATGTAATCATTGAATATCAAACTTTTTGGTTATTTTCAGGGTCCAGTACTGGTCCTATGCCAGTGATCGATATTCAAATTGCAACCTTTACTTTTTGTCTTTCAAGCCTATATATATATAAGATAGTATGTCAATCTTTCGTTTTATATATGACGTAATATTAGTCTTCGACATTAAGTCCGAGCAATATTTTGTGCAAGCAAAATAATCTTGTTAAGAGTCTCACGTCGGATATGAAATGAATACATGGACTCATTATATGAATTGGGGCAATCCTCACCCTACAAGCTAGCCTTTGGGGTTGAGTTAGACCCAAAATCCATTCTTTACAGATCCAATTAACTCTATTATACGAGTAAATTAAAAGTATGTCCAATAAGATCAATTATATCCACAAGAAAGATTTCCTTTGAAATTAAAAGTAATATATGTTGAATTTGATCTAGTTTTGGTTCCTTTGAAATTAAAGTAATATATGTTGAATTTGCTCTAGTTTTGGTCGTTTATAAGAAAAATTACCTTTAATTAAGAGTCAATTTATACATTTATTAAGAGAGACAACATTTCATCTCAATAAAATGTACAAGTTATTGCGTGCACCCTTGTAAATAGTTGATTAACTCTTTAGTTATCACATTAATGTTCCGGTTCAAATTGAGTATCACTACAACAAATCGCTTCAAAGAGAGCGATTGATTTATACCAACAAGGGCCACAAAAAAAATGTCCTGATAGTTAGAACAAAAAAGGACGACATATAGTCGCCCTTTTTAATTTACCAAATAGGGCGACATATAAAGTCGTCCTCTTTGAACCACACCAAATAGGGCGATATATTTTCACTCGGCCTCTTTGAGTCCAACAAAAAATGGGATTGATTAAAGTTGAAATTAATCCTCTTAATTAGAATTTAGATAATACTTAATATTGTGACATATGTATAAAATTTAGACAAGTAAACAGATTTGATACAAATTTAACATTTGACACTTTTTGACACACACACACACCTAAGATGCATCAAGTAACTGGACTAGCTATAAAGTCCAATATTGAGAATGAATTTGGGTCCAAAATTGAAAAAGGGATCTAAATATTGGGACCAAAGTTACTATATTACAATTTTGGATAACTAATAATAGAATTAGTTATAGCTTGATTTTATTTCAATCAAATTTGAGATAAATTTATTTAGAGAATAATTCTGGAATTAATTATCTCTTAGTTTGGATTTGACTCAACGAGGGCGAGTGTATTGTTGTCGCCTTCATTGATAAAATTAAATAGGGCGACACTTAAAGTCGCATTTTTTAATTTCACCAAATAGGGCAACACATAAAGTCGTCATTTTTGAACCACACCAAATAGGGCGACATATAAAGTCGTCCTTTTTGAACCATACCAAATAGGGCGACACATAAAGTCGTCCTTTTTGAACCACACCAAATAGGGCGACATATAAAGTCGTCCTTTTTGAACCACACCAAATAGGGCGATATCTAAAGTCGCCCTTTTTGAACCACACCAAATAGGGCGACATATTTTCACTCGCCCTCTTTGAATCCGACAAAAAATGGGATTGATAAAGTTGAAATTAATCTTCTTAATTAGAATTTAGACAATACTTAATTTTGTGACATCTGTATAAAATTTAGACAAGTAAACAGATTGGATATAAATTTTAACATTTGACAATTGCATTTTTTAACTTTTTGACACACATACCTAAAATGCGGCAAGTAACTGGACTAGCTATAAAGTCCAATATTGAGAATGGATTTGTGTCCAAAGTTAAAAAAGAGATCTAAATATTGAGACCAAAGTTACTATATTACAATTCTGGATAACTAATCATATAATTAGTTATAGCTTGATTTTATTTCAATCAAATTTGAGATAAATTCCGGAATTAATTATCTCTTAATTTGAATTTAACTCAACGAGGACGAGTGCATTGTTGTCGCCCTAATTGATAAAATTAAATAGGGCGACACTTAGAGTCGCCTTTTTTAATTTCACCAAATAGGGCGACACATAAAGTCGTCCTTTTTGAACCACACCAAATAGGACGACATATAAAGTCGCCATTTTGAACAACATCAAATAGGGCGACATATAAAGTCGACCTTTTTGAATCATACCAAATAGGACGACATATAAAGTCACCCTTTTTGAACCACACTAAATAGGGCGACATATTTTCACTCGCCCTTTTGAGTCCAACAAAAATGGGATTGGTTGAAGTTGAAATTAATCCTCTTAATTAGAATTTAGACAATACTTAATTTTGTGACACCCGTAAAAAATTTAGACAAGTAAACAGATTAGATACAAATGTTAACATTTGACAATTGCATTTTTCAACTTCATGACACACAAACACACCTAAGATGTAACAAGTAACTAGACTAGCTATAAAGTCCAATATTGAGATGAATTTGGGTCCAAAGTTGAAAAAGGGATCTAAATATTGAGACCAAAGTTACTATATTACAATTCTGGATAACTAATCATAGAATTAGTTATAGCTTGATTTTATTTCAATCAAATTTGAGATAAATTTATTTAGAGATTAAATCCGAAATTATCTCTTAGTTTGGATTTGACTCAACGAGGGCGAGTGTATTGTTGTCGCCCTAATTGATAAAATTAAATAGGGCGACGTTTAAAGTCGCATTTTTTAATTTCACCAAATAGGGTGACACATAAAGTCGTCCTTTTTGAACCACACCAAATAGGGCAACATATAAAGTCGCCCTTTTTGAACCATACCAAATAGGGAGACATATAAAGTCGCCTTTTTTTAACCACACCAAATAGGGCGACATATTTTCACTCGCCTTCTTTGAGTCCAACAAAAAATGAGATTGGTTAAAGTTAAAATTAATTCTCTTAATTAAAATTTAGACAATACTTAATTTTGTTACATCTGTATAAAATTTAGACAAGTAAACAGGTTGGATATAAATTTTAATAGTTGACAATTGTATTTTTCAACTTTTTTACACACACACACACCTAAAATGCAGCAAGTAACTGGACTACCTATAAAGTCCAATATTGAGAATGGATTTGGGTCCAAAGTTGAAAAAGGGATCTAAATATTAGGACTAAAGTTACTATATTACAATTTTGGATAACTAATCATAGAATTAGTTATAGCTTGATTTTATTTCAACCAAATTTGAGATAAATTTATTTAGAGATTAATTCTGGAATTAATTATCTCTTAGTTTGGCTTTGACTTAACGAGGGCAAGTGTATTGTTGTCGCCCTAATTGATTAAATTAAATAGGGCGACACTTAAAGTCGCCTTTTTTAATTTCACCAAATAGGGCTACACATAAAGTCGTCATTTTTGAACCACACAAAATAGGGCGACATATAAAGTCGTTCTTTTTGAACCACACCAAATAGGGCGACATATAAAGTCGCCCTTTTTGAACCATATCATATAGGTTGACATAAAAAGTCGCCCTTTTTGAATCACACCAAATAGGGCGACATATTTTCACTCGCCCTCTTTGAGTCCCACAAAAAATGAGATTGGTTAAAGTTGAAACTAATCCTCTTAATTAGAATTTATTATCCAAAAATTTAGGATATCCAAGTTTTTGAATATCCGAAATATTCGGATCAGACTCCGATCCGAAATTATCCGAAAATTGCGGATATCCGATTTTTTGGATATCTGAAATATTCGGATTCGAATCCGATCCAAAATTATTCAAAAATTGTGGATATCCTATTTTTTGGATATCCAAAATATTCGGATCCGAATCCGATCCAAAATTATTCGAAATATTCGAATCCGAATCCGATTCGAAATTATCCGAAATAAAGACTTCTAAAAATGTTGCACTATTATAAATAATAAGTGTAAAAAAATAGGCTTCTTGTTAAAAATTGATTTTAGAACCGGCCAATGCATTTATGATTATGAGGAGCATAAATATAACAAGTATTGATGACTGGTCTGGTGGTAGAATGACACACTTCCACAGAAGAGGTCCTGGTTCGATTCTTGGCTGGGGTGTGTATTTGTAGTGATTAATATTGCATAACTAGTGGTCTAGTTGTAGAATAATACAGTGTCACAGTTCAGACCAGGGTTCGAATCCCAGATGATGTATTTAATTTTTTCTCTTTTTGAACCATATCAAAAAGGGCGAGTGTAGTCGCCCTATTTGAACCACACCAAATAAGGCGATTTGTCAAGTCGCCGCCTTTCGTTAGGATCAAATAGGGCGACTACACTCACCATTTTTTATGGAACTCAAAAAGGACAAGTGTAGTCGCCCTATTTGAACCACACCAAATAAGGCGATTTTTCAAGTCGGCGCCTTTGGTTAGGACCAAATAGGGCGACGACACTCGCCCTTTTTTATGGATCTCAAAAAGGATGAGTGTAGTCGCCCTATTTGAACTACACCAAATATATTTCAAGTCGCCGCCTTTGGTTAGTACCAAATAGGGCGACTACACTCGCCCTTTTTGATGGATTTCAAAAAGGGCGACTATAGTCGCTCTGTATTTATAGTGATTAATATTTCATAACTAGTGGTCTAGTGGTAGAATAGTACAGTGTCACATTCGAATCCCAGATGGTGCATTTAATTTTCTCTCTTTTAGAACCATAAAAAAAGGGCGAGTGTAGTCGCCATATTTGAACCACACCAAATAAGTCGATTTGTCAAGTCACCGCCTTTGGTTAAGACCAAATAGGGCGACTACACTCGCCCTTTTTTATGGATCTCAAAAAGGGCGAGTGTAGTCGCCCTATTGGAACCACACCAAATAAGGCGATTTTTCAAGTCGCCGCCTTTGGTTAGGACCAAATAGGGCGACTACACTCGCCCTACTCATATACAATAAATATTCACTTAAATGATTAAATCGAAGTATCAAAGCACCGAAAATCCAACATCGAATCGAACACTGATTTTTTTTTAAAACAAGAATCGTAACCGAACCGAAAAACTGAAAATAAAAAAACTGAATTAATTCGATTCGGTCTGATTTTTTTATTTTCGGTATTTATGTCCAACCCTAATTAAAACTGATAATATCAGCTGAAAACATAGAAATAAAAATAGAACGATTAAAACTGGTGGAGAAGGTCGTGTGTTGGTGCTAATGGTGGCAGTGATTGTGAAGGGAGAGAAGATTTTAGTGGTGGGTGAAGAAGGAAAGAGGGGTAAATAGGTTGTGTGGTGAGGTGACATGCCATTTGGTGTCCACCTCACTGAGTTGTCAGTGTCATGTCAGATTTATTGTCCACTTTAAATAATTTTAACGGAGGAAATGTATTATTTTAACCCAAAATATAACGACAGAAGTATATTTGAATTCAACTTTCAAAGTATAACGAATGACATATTTGACCCTTTTTCAATAGTACATGAGTATATTCAGTATAAAAAATATACTAAACGGAGTGAAGAACAACAATCAACTGAGAATTAAGGAAACAAAGGAGGATTACCAGAAAGAGATGAGAAAGCATAGGACACAGAATAGGAGATAAGAAGCCTATGCCTAAGCATAATCACAAATATGCATTTCAAAATTGAACTTATATATGGCGGAAAATGCGGCATAGCTTGTATAATGCGAAAATACAAACTTATTTTTCGCGAAAAAATTGTTTGTCTTGATGCGCAAAAATAAAAGACCATCACAAAATAGGGGAAAAGTGTAAATGACTTCCAATATTTTACTCGGCCCAATAATCCCAATTGATAAGTTTCATTCACCACTTATAGCCCATGAGCCACATGTACAAATTACAATCAGTAATAAGTGCATTTATATATCCTAATTATAGGGCTTAATATAATATTAGCCATCGAAAGTCTCTATTTAATTAAGAAGAAATTTCTTCAGCCAAAAAGCAGAACGTTTGGGATATCTATTTAGATTATCCTTATAATCAACATAATTTAGCCCAAATCTTTGAGTGTATCCTGAAGTCCATTCGAAATTATCCAGAAATGACCACGCAAAGTAGCCCTTAATATCCACACCATTCCTGTTTAAAAGGAGGAAATTATAACAAGTGCATCATCACTCCTCCATATTTTCATTAATTCAATCTTCGAATAATTAAAAGTAGAGTTAATATATACCTAAAAACAATTAAGAAGTAAAAATAATTAATCTTAAGAAATGACTTTCTAGCTCCACACACTAATGTCACTCACACGCCACCAATTGGCATGCAGTGGTATTTTACATAATAAATCTTACGTGCTAAAATAATACCTTAGATATTATATTCCCCCTTTCCTCCTCAAGGCAATTGAAAAGAAGTATAGTAAGATAATAATGTTTCAAGTATTAGCAAAACTAATTACGTACTTAAGGGCTGCCTTGAGGGCCAAGAGATGGCGACGTAAGAAATCCACCCTTTGGAAGTCATTGACTCCTTCCTCAACCATTGTTACATTTGCATCACTCATACCTATTTATAAACAAAAAATAAAAAGTTATGTTCAATTTCTACGAAAATCAATCTGGCAAATTGATTTAAGGATTTCTTATCGTGCCGTTCTCGGTTATGTAAATTTTTGGACTGTTGTACTTGTCTTTTGTGTAGACAAGAACTTCTAAAAGTCCTCTTGGGACAACATAGAAAATTGCCGACCCTGTCTGCATTCAAGTAAAAAAATAAAATCCATTGAAGAAGAAACAATTATGGTAATTTCACTATCATTAAAACAGAATAAGGACATGCCGGTTCACCAATGAGCTTTCCATTTTTCTCCACTACAAAACAGAAGAGAAGAACAAATGGTGAAGTTTGTGATATAAAAGACTATATTGATGACAAAGGAAATTGATAATCTGTATTTAAGTTTCCCATATAGCTAATTACCTGTTTGATTTACTTGAATATCTGTTACGTAGCTAATATTCTCTTTATTTGGAGTAACAATATTAGCTGCATACATTGATGTGTAGTAATTTAGCCCCATGAAATCAGAGGAACCTTTCACCATCTCAGCTTGCTCGGTTGTGAATTTTGGTAAACGATTTCCTACGATTTGGCACATACTTTCTGGATAATCACCATATGTTAATGGATGAATAAACCTACAATAAAAAACACGTCGGTGTTGAATTTTTTTCTATATGAACTAACTATTAACAAAGTCAATTGCTATTTTCTTCTGGAGTAATATAAAAGTCAAATTGATATCTTAAGTGTCCACCGTGAAATAGAGAGAGTACTAAATAGAAATAAATTGGTCTTAAATAAGGAAATTATTCTCACCATCCAAGCGAGAAGTCAATGGCTCGCTGTGTTGCCTCTAAATCTTTCTTGGTCTTGGAATAGGGCTCAAACCAACTAGCCACTAGTACTATTCCTATCTCCCCTTTTTGTGATGCCTACATAATTAAAGGATAAATTCAAATATCTTTCTTTATTACTTAAATTTCGTATGAAGTCAAACATCGGCACAAGGAGTACCTGATATTTCTTTCTGTATAACTTGGCTGTTTGTGCATGAGCAAGAAGCAAATGATGGCCAACTATGTAAGGCTCAGTGGAAGAGTTGCCAGAAAGACAACCATTGTTCCTCCAAGAAGAGCATCTCATAGGGGGGAAGATGCCTATGTCATAACCAGTAAGTGCATAGCCACTTGGTTCATTTATTGTGGTCCAAAGTTTAACTCTATCACCAAATTCTTTGAAGCACAACTCTGCATAATCTCGAAAATCATAGCTACAATAAAAATGTTACACACTTTACCATCTCTCTTCTTCTAAAAATCTGAGAAGAATTGCTCAAAAAATTGTTTTACTTACATGATTTGAGGATTTAGAAAGCCGAGATACTCATCTTCAAGGACTTGGGGTAGGTCCCAATGGAAGAGGGTAACCATAGGTTCTATACCTAAATGAGTTTATGGGAAATAATCTTAATATAACGTATTTTCACCCCTTAATTGAAATAAAAAAGAAAAAAAACAATAATTTTAGAGATAATTGACCTTTAGCTAGGAGCTCATTGATAAGATTGTTATAGAAGGCAATGCCCTCTTTGTTTACTCCTCTACAAAGCTTTCCATCTAAGACATAAAAGATAAGAAGATTCATTAGTGGTGGGAAATTAATGATATAATGGCTTATTTCCTAAAGAATTCAGTTTAATCTTTAAATTTCTCCAATTCCAAAACTAATTTTTTCCCCCTTATATTCATTAGCAGTGAAAATGATTTTTTTTTTTTGTAAAATTAGGCATTGAGCCCAACTCACACCCCCAAAAGATAGCTCAAATGAAGGAGGATTGTCCAAGCCTTATAACGAGTCCAGGGATCTCATATATGATATCACGTCCAAATCTGGTCTGGAGCGTGCACATTCATATGGACTCATGTAGCACAGAATTGTAGTTCTTCAAGAATTCTTCTCAACCAAATAGCTTGACAAGCACACGCTGTAGCAGAACAAATTTTGCTTCAGTACTCGATAAACTAAAGTGACAATTGTTTGCTTCCTGGAAGACCACGAAACAACCCCTGTGCCTAGCATAAAAATGTATCCCGAAGTGCTCTTTTCGTCGTCTTGATCCCCTGCATAGTCACTGTCCGTAAAGCCAATCAAATCTGATTTTTCTCCCTTCTTGTAGAAAATGCCATAATCCTTGGTTCCCTGTAAGTAGCGAAGAATTCTCTTCGCAGCTAACAAATGCATCTCGGTTGGGCTCTCTCTATATCTACTTACAAGACTTACTGCATACATAATGTTGGGCCTTGTGGCAGTTAGCTACATTAAACTACCCACAATTTGCTTGTAAACCGTGATGTCCACCTTCTTTCCGCTTCCAGCTTTGTTTAGTTTTAAGCCAAACTCAACTGGAGTGTTGGTGGATTGCAGTTCAGCATCTTGAACCTGTCTAAAATTTCTCGTACATACTTCTTTTGGGAAATAGATATCCCATCATCACGTTGCACCACTTCTAAACCAAGAAAGTAATGCATCTTACCAAGATCAGACATCTCGAACTCATTCATCATAAACTTCTTGAATTCAAAAAACATGGCACTATCATTCCCCGTATATATAAGATCATCAACATATGAGCATACAATAAGCATTTTTGCATCATCCCCAATCTTCACAAAAAGTGTATGCTCATATGGACACTTTTGAAACCCCATTTTCAGAAAATAAGCCTCAATGCTACTATATTAAGCCTGTGGGGATTGTTTTAGTCCATAAAGTGTTTTCTTTAATCGATAAATGTTATGCTCATTTCCAATCTTAACATAACCAGGGGGTTGTTGATCGGTGTATTTTATATACACATTTGAGTCATTTTTAGTTAGTATTTTACTCATTTCATTTATGTTTAGTATAGTATTAGGATCGTTTTCCTTTCTTTTGTGTCACAACGGTCAGAAATGGAGAAATGGCGAAAAGAAGATGAAATGAGCTTAATTTAGATGGAATTGCACACTTAAAGGGGCCAATAAATGAAGTCTAAGAAGTCCCGGAAAGTATAGAAAAGATCAGACGAAGCCCGGATGAAAATCGACGACGCGAAGAACGCTTAGCCACGGCGCGTGGCGCCGACCATCGAGTTGTCCGAAACTCTCTGATTTTCAGGCGTCGTGGCGCCCATTGCGAACCACGCGCGACGCGGTATTTTTGACATTTTGGGCGGGTGACACGTTTTGAAGTCCAAAAGAGATAACTTTTCCTACCTACATAATCCCTAACCCTTGACCTAAAGGATTCTTGGGCTATATATATTATCTACATCATTCTCTAGAGGGGGGGGGGGTTCATTCCATCCATTGTACATACAACATAACTCTAGGAGGCGAAGATTTGAGACCTAGTTCAAGTATTTTCTTTTCTTTCTTTTGCTTTGTTTATTTCAGTTCATGTATGGAGATTGTATTAGTTCTTAGCGTGACTATGGCTAGGAGCTAATTACTTTATTAGGGATTTTCTTGTGATTCGTTTGAAACTCTTATTCATGAATTAATACATTAGTTGATTTCTTCTTCACTTGTTTAAGATTTATTCAATAATTGTTTTGATTGCTTGATAATTAATTGATCACTAGTTATCATCACTTATATGAGTTCTAATCGAAATCCGAAAGGGGAGATTGTGAATATGCTATAGTTGAAGAAACATAGGTTTAAATCGTGGACGAAAGTACCCCGATACTTGTGTAGCTTAATAGGTTATTGCTCTTAATCCTCATTTGTAGTCAATCTTGTCATCGAAAGATAGAAGGGTTCTCCATTGGGGTTGAGTGTTTATATTACCTTAACATGAGTATAAAACGGTCTAGTTAACCTGCTATCTTAACGTAGAAGAAAAAGTTAGTCTAATTGTATTAAAGATTGAATAGAGTTGATAGTTGATGATCTTGGAAGCCCTAATTCTCCATCATAACTGATTTAATTCAAAGTATTTTCTTAATTAGTTTATTTCCTACATTAGCTTTAATTCTTAGTTATAATTCTCAACAAGTTAACGTTAACCAAATAGAAACTAAAGGATAGATAATCGGTACTTGAAAACCAGTTTCTGAGGACGATATTCGGTCTTACCTAGACTATATTACTTGTCACGATACGTGCACTTGCGTTAAGCGTGTGGATAAATCGCTATCAGTTGTTCGATAAATACCTCTTCCTCCAAGTATTCATGTAGGAAAGCTGATTTGACATCCAACTGGAAGATAGGCCACAAGTTTTGCGCCGCCAATGCAATTACCATTCTGATGGTGTCATGCCTCGCAACTGGAGCAAAAACTTTAGTGTAGTCCACACCATACTCCTGCTTGTATCCCTTAGCCACCAATCACGCCTTATACTTGTAAATTTCACTATTTTCCTTCAGTTCGTCTAGTAGACGCACTTGACACCTATGATTTTGTGCTTCTTAGGAAGATCAATAAACTCTCAAGTATCATTCCTTTCAATAGCTTCAATTTCAGCATCCATCGCCTTTTTCCATTTTTCTTCTCTAGCAGCACTCTCAAAAGTTGTAGGGTCACTGATCGGTGTATTTTATATACACTTTTTGAGTCATTTTTAGTTAGTCTTTTGTCCCTTTTTGTACAAATAAGTGTCGTATTAGGATATATTTTCTTTCTTTTGAGTCAAAGTGGTTAAAATGGCCAAATAGCGGAAAATGAGCTAAAAGAGGGCAAAAGTGGAGGTTCCAGAGCTAAAAGCAGAGAAAGTGGCGAACGAGGCGAACGCAGTCACGCGCGCCTACGTACCAACGATAGCAGGCGGCGCTAATCATCGAGAGAGGCTACGAAGTTGCGGCGCGCGGCTCACCGAAGCGAGATCGGGGCCACGCGACACCAAATCACCCGGCTGCGAGAGTTGCGGCGCGGCGCCGATAGCGAGGCCGCGCGCAGCGGAAAATCGAGTTTAATGACGAAGTGCAGGCGGCTGAAGGAAAAGGTTGAGGCGGTTTGGAGCCTATAAAGAGAGAACCAAGCGTTCTAAGAGTTCCCTTTCAAGCCACCACGATTCTTGGATTGAAGATTGGAGACCATAGTCTAGTAATTTCTTTCCTTTTTCTTTTCCTTTATTTCGCTTTGTATGATGAACCTTGAATTAGTTCTTGTATCAATGGCTAGGAACTAATTCTTTTATAGCTTTCCATGTTAATTCACTAGAAACTTATGTTATGAATTGATCGTGTTATGGTTCTTCTTCTTGTTGAGATTTATCCAATAATTGCTTTGAATGCTTGGTAATTAATTGATCACTAATTATCATTATTTATATGATTTCTAATCAAACTTCGAAAGGAGGAGGTTGTGAATATGCTGTAAGTTGAGTAGACATATTTTGGATTGGGATGAAAATACCTCAATTATCTATGTAGCGTTAATGAGAGGCTTAAAAACCCTAATTTTACGCATGGTGCGTGACATTTAACTAGGTTTTTGTTCTTAATCCTCCTATAGAGTCATCCTTATCACCGAAAGATAGAAAGGAGCAATACTGGAGTTGAGTGTTTATATATCCTTAACGAAAATATAAAACGATTTCGTAAACCTGCTAGCTCCGAGAGAAGAAGAACCATATTTCATTGCATTAATAAGTAACATAAGCGGATAGTTGAGGAGACATGGAAGCCCTATTCTCATCACAACTGAAGTAAACCTATAGTTAAATAGCTTTTATAATTATTAGTTATAAACAACAAAATCAATATCGATTACCAAATAGATACCAAAAGATAGATAGTTGGTACTTGAACACTAATCCTTGTGGACGATATTCGGTCTTACCAAGACTATATTACTTATCACGATAACGTGCACTTGCGTTAAAGTGTGTGCATCTTTTCGCGCATCAAGTTTTTGGCGCCGTTGCCGGGGAATTAGGCATAGTTCACTAAGGGGTGATTGTGATAAAGAATTGTAGTAGTTGTAGAGATTCTTGCATTTTCTCTAGGTGGTAGTTGTGTTGTATTACCATTATTCACATTAGAAGGAAGTTCATCAACCCATTGTATGAGAGTATAAGAGCAACAACACTGTAAGTTTAATATTTCAACAGAATCTAACAATAGAAGGTAGTGAACCAGATTTCTTGATTTCTCAGACTGTTTCTTGAATTTTATAGATGTAGAACAAGAACAATATCTAGAAAGAGAATGAAGAACTTTCAGAAGAGAATTAGAAAGAGACAGAAGACTCAGATAATAGACTAGAACAAGAATCAGAATCAAGAGACAGAAAGAACAGTCAGAAACCTTCAATTTTTCCAGAAACTTCAGAGATTCAGAAAATCACCAGATTGATCGCGGAATTTGCCAGACAGAGAGATCTTGGCTCTGATACCATGTTGGATATTTCAATAATCTGTTGATAAACTCGAGAAGGGGAGAAGCCGAGACGATTGCGATACACTCGAGGAACAGAGGGAGAAGTCGAGGCGGCGATATACTCGAGAAAGAGGAGAATGAAGCAATCGAGACTCACAGTTAATGGAAGAAGAAGATACACAATTAATTCATGTACAACATTCAAGAAAGATGCAGAAGCATTAAGAGAGAGATGAAACAAATGTAGTGAGAAATTTTCATTATTATTTTTTGGTTAGTTTACAATTACACATTGCATATGTATATAGAGAGTAAACTTTGAAGAGAATCTTAACTCCTTCTTCTAACTTCTATAACTGACTACCAACCCTTCAACTGGTAACTTCTATAACTTTGAACATGGCATAACATAGCATTTTCAATAAAGTAAAATCTAGGAGAAGTAATCTTACATGGTAAAACTCTTGACCAGGAGATTGAAAATCTGAAACCATTTAGCCCTTCAAATTTCATTAGCTTTATGTCATCCTAAGAAATACACACAGAAGAATAGGGTAGCATTAGAATAGAAATTTAGCATTTAGAACCATGAATTTCCATTGGCAAAAACTTTCATTTCTTTGGATTTTTGCTTCATGCTTTAATAATACTTGAACAAATACCTTGTAACGATGGTAAAAATCCAGGGCTATGTCTCCATTGCTATTGTCAGCTATCCTTTCTGTCACGAAATTGTAAAACAAAAAACATAGTATAATTTATTTTGTCGAAAACCAGCTTAATAAATCTACCAACTTATGCTCACAGTACTGTAATTAATACGTACTCCAATAGATAAGAAAAAGATTTAAGAATGTTCAGAACAAGTAACCCCTACCACGTGTGTTTTCTAATTGGTCCACTTTTTTTAATTTCAGAATAATTAAAACCCACCCATTTTTTAAACCCAAACCCACGCCTGACCCGTT
This sequence comes from Przewalskia tangutica, assembly GCA_029844215.1. Classification (NCBI taxonomy): domain Eukaryota; kingdom Viridiplantae; phylum Streptophyta; class Magnoliopsida; order Solanales; family Solanaceae; genus Przewalskia; species Przewalskia tangutica. Next base: position 31,095,771 of record CM056731.1, on the reverse strand, counting down.
TTCACTCTAAATTAAACGAAGATACAATCTTTTCTCCCTAATTAGAAGGTTCTTTGAGTCTCTTCTTCTCCATTCAAGTTAATCTCTTCTTTTGTTTTTCCCTTTTCAAAATCCTCCTTTAAAGTTTGTCCATCAGTTGCACACTGCTGCTTCTTTTTCAATATTCCACTAATTATCTATTTCAAATGTCAATCGTGTAGTTGATAACACTTCAAAATTCTCCATTTTATCATAAAGAGTTTTTTTTCGACCGATTTCGGGCTCCCAAATTATATTATTTATGCTCCAGTTAACAAGGTTTGAGCGTGAGAGTGTTAAGAGTCTCACATCGAATATGGAATGTTGGGGGAGCGTCAAGAGTCCACATCGGATATGGAATGACAATATAAACTTTAAACCTGGATAATCTTCACCGTACAAGCTAGCTTTTGAGATTGAGTTAGGTCCAAGATCTATTATTTACTGAATTCATATCTAATAGGCTGCATTCACGTATACAATATAATCATGAACTCATAAGAGAAAGATAGAGTTATTGGGGAAAGGACATTATACCAGGATGATTATGGGTAAAGGTATCCCAGATACTTGGACCTTTGCCATCTTTATTTGCTGCTCCTTCATACTGCAACAGTGAACATATTACATACATAACTATTACAGCGAATCATAATGATATCCATTACAAAGATAGCTTTAATAAGAATAATATTTTACAAAGATATAATATAAAAACCTGATAAGCAGCAGAGGCTGTTCCAAAGATGAAATCTGATGGAAAACTGCTTCTATTAAATGAAAGTGACATCTTATAACTTGGCATAGAAGAACTTATTGGTACAAATATCCCAAGTAAGAGAAACAAAGAGATCTGAAGCAACCCCATGGCTTAATTAGTATAATTCTAAGAATTCCATATTAATAAACCCTTTATATAAACTGTGCCTAAAAACTATATATATTCTACTTTTTTTTATTTTCTTTTTAAGTATTTTGACAACGTCAAATTAAGATTGATTATGATAAATCTTAATGCGAATGATCGATAACGGATTATTCTCTGTCCTTTTTCTGCTTTCTCTTCTGAAGAATATGCATGGAACTTGTCTTGACTAATTATGTTGAATTAGTATATTAAGTGTATGATTAAAAATAGTATGAGAAGGCTACATTGAGCTATAGAATCATCATGGAAGGCGGTATATGGAAACAAAATTAAGTAATTAATGGATTTTCTTATTCTTTATTTTGGACGTGAAGTCTAACACATCAGCCAAAAAATAAATCAAATGGTAATCCAGCTTTCATAACTAATCTATTTTAAAATACACGGACAGTCTTGCCGTCTAAAGGAAATTTTCACAATGATTTTTTTTAATTATTTTCCTAACAGATTTATAACCTGGCTAATCGCTTGCCGCCTGTCTTTACCATAACTAATTCTTCTGTCCTTAATCATAAATTTTGAATTTAAGCCTTTGGAATGAAATTACCTTTAATAGAGACCACTTTACTTCAAAGTAAAATTTCATAAGCAAAATTGAATTAATCAAATATCAAAATGGGTATCTAGTCAAACATGTACCCATAGAAATTATCGATTCAAAATCACGTTTTTCATAAAGAATCACTACTTTTTTTATTTTTTTTGACGGCGAATGACACTACTCTTCGAATACGCAGCAGAAACCCCGCCACGCAATAGCGCGCAAACCACGCCACCGATTAACCACACTCGTGTGTCACGCGCGACAGACTAACCAGAAAGGTTTATGCAGGGATCAAATTCGCGACTGCGATCCCGCGCTTCATCACATAATTCTGGCTACCCTTATGGTAAGATAAAGGACAGAATCACTACTTATTAACACATCATAATGTTGTGCGTAGCATTCATACCAATATACCAAAAGTATTATACGGGCCCTTAAATTTATCAGTTTTTTATTGAATCACTTTAATTAAAGTTATGACCTATTGAACATTTGAAATAGGTTCAAAATGTATCTATTGGACACATTTTCAACAAACGTGTGATATCATATTTATTAGTTTGAATCTCCAGCCTCCGGAGATAATTGAAATCACTTTTATCTTATGTCACATCATTAAATATTTCCATTTATCACATACACTCCACAACAGGAAATATTTCATATAATAATTCATTTTCTATTTCCTCCACATCAATACATATATCCCACCATATATATATATATATTCATTCTATCTCATTTTCTATTTTGTATATGATATTATTCTTGTAATTCATATTATTATACATATAATAATAAAATTATAAATTACTTATATTCATTTAATTATGACACTTATCAAATATTATTATAATATTAAAACACAACAATACATGATTTTATTAATGAAGATAAATTAATCGTACAATTTATCAAAAACACACTAAAAAATTGATAATATTAAAATCACAAATTGAAAATTAATTTTCGGTTGTTCCAAATTTTTGTCAAATTTCAAACTTTTCGGTTATACGGATATTGCATACCAAAATTAGTTGACGTCATATATGACATTTGAAAATTGGATGACATATTTTGAGAATTTTGTATCGGGATTTTTAGTTAGTTAGAAAATATAAAATTTGGAGGAAGATTAAAATTTTGATTAGGATCCATATTAAAAAAATAGCAAATAATTTGGAAGAAGATAGAAATTTGGAGAAAATAACCAAAATATTTCGGTGTCCAAATGATTTTAAATTCGGTCAAATTATTGATAAAAATAGCAATTAAAGTAGTGGTGGAAAATGAATTTCTGGCAGTCAATAGCTGGCTACCACATGGAGCTGACAGATTAATTTGCCATTTCACCTTCTCCGGCAGGAGACATTGTCTCCACGTGGCAAGATTATCTCCTATATATTCAATAATTCTCAATTATTTTCACGTCAACATATCATTCAAATTGTCTCATACTGTGTATAATTATCGGAAATAATGTCCCATGTTGGAGATGGTCTTACAGGTGTTCCTCCATTTAATTTAAACATGAAAGTTGTAAAACAACCCCTTCAAAAAGCTGAAGCTATAAATTCCCGTTCTTTCCTTATGTTACAGCTAATAGGCTCCATACTGTTACAACTTTACTTCTTCTCCTTTTATTACAAGAACATACATCCCCTTTCATAAATAGCAAACTGATAATGAATATAAGGCTGATGGCACTTAAGTTCCTCAAGATTTGATACAAAATTAAATGAAAGGACATGATCATGCATGATAACTTTATTTGAGAAGGAATCTCTTCATCCAGAGAGCAGAACGCTTGGGGTATCTTTTTAGGTTATTCTTATAATCTATGAAATTGATGCCGAACCTCTGTGTGTATCCTGACCCCCATTCAAAATTATCGAAAAATGACCATGCAAAGAAGCCTTTAACATTTACTCCGTCCCTGGAAAAAGAAAACAAATAACAGCATTAATTCTTGCAAATCTGAAAGAAAAAAATGATTGCAGTTTAGATTTTATTTTTTTCTTTAAGCACACGGTATGCAGAGCCTACTGCCACTCCTCCCGAAAGGCCTGTATTCCAAGGCTCAAAACGAGACCTCTTATTATGGCTAGAGCAATTTCAACTATCGACGCTGAACTTCTCATGCTAACGAGGTAGATATATTATGCTGCTATAAACAAAATTGAGTACTCACCTAAAAGACCTATAAAGAGCCTTAATATGGCGTTTGTAGAAATCAACCCTCTGAGCATCATTGATACCTTTCGCAACATCGTCAATATCAGACTCACCCATTCCTGATAATAATCCCAAACGAATTTCAACTTAAGAAGTAATAAGGTATAATTTAGAGACATTAGTTTATTCAATAAATACTTGAAACGTAATTAATCATATATATATATATATATATATATATATATATATATATATATATATATATATATATATATATATATATATATAAAGCTCGATGAGATAAGTCACTTACCACATTCTGTGACGTAAACAATTGGATTCTTGTAATATTTCTGTGTGTAAACTAGAAGCTTATAAAGTCCGCTTGGAGCAACATAGAAGACACTGACACCAGTCTGCAAACATTAGTAAAAATATTATCTAAATTGTGAAAGAGAAAGCATCTAAAAAAATTTATTTCCTTGAGAGAAAAAGTCCACATTTTTGTTTTTCCTAATTACTTGGAATTCAAATCAATATCATAGTTTGCTAATACTACAACAACAACAAGTGTAATCCTTTTTCCTAATTACTTGGAATTCAAATCAATATCATAGTTTGCTAATACTACAACAACAACAAGTGTAATCCTTTTTCCTAATTACTTGGAATTCAAATCAATATCATAGTTTGCTAATACTACAACAACAACAAGTGTAATCCTTTTTCCTAATTACTTGGAATTCTAAACAATATCATAGTTTGCTAATATGAACCCAAATTAACATTTCAACTTTCCAACTTCTCAAGTACTTAACCATTATTTATAACAAAAATCGAAAATACACCACTAGTTGAGATTTAAGAGATCAAATGAAAAAAAGAAGAGATTTTGTAAGCTGAAATGTCAATTGAGAGATGTATACTTACAGGATCACCAATCAACTTTCCGTTTCGCGAAGCTACAAAAACATAAAATAATTTTAAAAATTAATGTTAAATAATTCATTATCACAAGATAATTATGCAGTTACACAGAAAGCTAAGGTACAAGTATGAGTATGATGAAGCTAGCTCATATTTTGATGGTACCGGTGAAAGTGTCTCACGATAATAGGTATGTATTCAGTTCTCATTGTTTTCTCTCTCTTTTCCTAATCTCTCAATATAATAAATGAATGTCAAACAAAAAAAGGATAAAGCATGATTTTAGGTATTGAATTCATATAGTTCCAAAAGCTTACTCGTTTGATTGACTTGATTATCAGTTCCAGAACTGATATTCACAGTAATTGGTGGGGTAGAAAGATGAGCTGCAAAATTTGAGGTGTAATAATTCATTCCTATAAAATCAAAGGAGTCTTTCACCAATTTAGATTCTTTTGGGGTAAACTTTGGTAGTCGCTTCCCCACGAGTTTGCTCATTGTTCTTGGATAACCTCCATAAGTCAGTGGGTGCAAGAACCTGTCACCGTATTATATTTCAAATTTTTAGTTTATAAAAATATTAACTACTTTAAATCAAAGTAATATACTTTTAGTTTTTAATTACCATCCAAGCATAAAATCAAGAGCTCTTTTAGATGCTCTCTTATCCTCTGGTTTGTTGGAGAAAGGCTCGAACCAATGTGACACCAATATAATTCCTATTTCACCCTTTTGAATTGGCTGCACTTGCGTCACCACCAAATAAAAACAAAGTTAATTATTCACATATACACCATATTAAAGAACGACTTTTAATTTGTCCCATAAAAGTATCATTTTTTTTGTTTCCATTGTCAAATGCACTTGATTATCACTAATAATTTACTATTAAAGTTCAAGTGAACCTTGTATTTTTGTCTGTATAGTTTGGTAGCAGCTCCATGAGCAAGAAGCATGTTGTGTCCGACTATATAAGGCTCAGTGGCGGAGTTTCCGGCAGAGCAGTTGTTGTTCCTCCAGGCAGAACACCGGCCAGGCGCCAAAGAACCGGAGTCATAACCGGTTGATGTAAAAATCCATGGCTCGTTCATGGTTGCCCAGAGCTTCACTCTGTCTCCAAAATGTTTGAAACAAATCTCCACAAAATCTAGGTAATCATCCCTGTATGCACAAGCAGTGATCAGAGGCGAATTCAAAATTTGTACTTGATGGTCAAGTCTCTAAAGTGTTTGGCGTTGAACTTATTGTACTTTTTGAAATTTCATAGGTTCAAAACATAATGATTATTAAAATTTTATATTTTTCACATAAATGTATCATGTATCCATGTCTCGTGTAGAAAATGTTTACGATGGATGTACGAAAATAGTATACAACTACTACTAGTGCTTCGAAAGGATAAACAGAAGGAATTACAACAGTTAACAATCTCATAGCCAATAAGAGTTGTGGCCACATTAAACTTGTGAGTTCTTGAGTCCGTCTTGAGTCTTCGTTCCAGTTGCAGCAAACTCCTTGATTTTGATAGCCTGAAATCAAGAGACACTAAATCTGGTAGCGTTACAATTGCACTGCTGAGTCGAGTGATATTCACTATGTCCTTAAGATATTATTGCCCTGTATATATCCTTTTACGGTAATGGGCAACTGTCTCCCAAGATAAAAACAACAACTAACAAATGAGCAAATGAAACTCAAGTGTTTTTCTCAAGAAGAATCTTTAAGTGTATGAAAGAATGCTTCGAGAGGAAGAATTTCAGAAAATCTGATTGTGTGTGTTCTTCAATTGAGCCTAAGACCTCAATTTATAGTGTGTGTAAGATGACATCTCATCTAGCCAACTAATGGCAATCAATGGCCATGTAATGACACTTATTGAGAGGTTATAATTCAGTCAATAATGGTTGAATTCAAGTGCCAAGTAATGGAGGATCAATGCTCCAAAACCAGCCAAAAGTCAGAAATTTTTCATCTTCCGTCGAGCATTCTGTCATCGAAGCGCCGTGGTGCCTAACTTCCAGCAGCTAAATAGCGATCAAGCGCCGCAGTCCTTCACGGTTTCGCGATGATTTCCGACTCATTTCATCTTTTACACACCGTACACTTCTTCTTTCATTTACCAACGTGAAACACTCGTCGTTTGGCCAACAACCGTCTATCATTTCATGTCTCAAATATTTTATTTACGAACAAATATCTCTTTCACTAACGAAATTTACGATCATTGGTACAACGTGTGCACGTGTGTGAAAATAATATTTTCGACGTGCGGGGCCCCAATTGTTCGAGTCATAAACAATAGGATTAATTTTATTTCAAGTTAATAAATTTTCAACAATCCCCTCTTGAAAGAGATTTTGGCGCACTCACATGGTGCCTTTCTAGCAACCTTTCGACGGTCCGATGTTGCATCTGGATAGATAGCGTAGCTTTGAACCTTCCATAGTTGAATACCATCAGACTTACTTACTGCGCGGTGAACGTGATGTCTTGAACCATCAGTGTTTAGTGTAAACCAAGACAACGGTACCAACACAACAACCTTAAGTGTGTTCATTTGAAACGATCAGTCCTCACACTTAAATAGGCGGTCTCCTACAAGGTATCTTGTTATACCCCACTTTACAAGTGTTATACACCATTAACAGTTTTCCCAAACCTAACCTCAACCGGTGAAGATCAAGAAAGGTTTTGGAAACATAACCTCTACCCACTATGCAAGTAGCACTTTAAGGTCTATAGCGAGAACGACTTTGGATTCAGGTTTCTTTATAGAAATCATCATCTGAAGTGCTCTTACTTCCATCGAAGTGCTCAACTGAACCTTTACGACTTAGTTTTTCCATTGAACCTAATTCCTGGGATCTTCAGTCAGTAAGATTGGGTATCCACCGTATCAATCCTTATGGTTTGGATTTTACGTCAATTCCCCCAGATCGGTAGAACTTTTTATCTTCGAGTAGCCCTTTAGTTAAATGGTCCGCTATATCCTTTGATTAGCAATCAAGGAAGTGACACTCATGATGATCAACTGTCATACGGTCTTATGTCTCTGACATATATGTCCAGACGTTGTCATCCATGCCCTTCTTAACACCGACTGGCCAGTCATAGTGTATAACTGACGAAGGCACGGGTTTCTCCCAATAAGTAGGGATGTCGGAAAGTGGCGAACGAGGGTGAAATCGGACCAGCCTCGCGCCACTATCCAGAGGTTAGAAGACTGCACACCACGCGCCTCTCCAGCTAGCTGCAGGCGTAAACATCCGGCCAGCCGCGCGCCAGACTTTTGCGATACCATTAGTTTAGTAATTTCTTTTCCTTTCGACTTATGTTATAAATTAATATTAATTATCATGTTTATATAATATAAAACGATTTAAAAGAAGAATACCATAAGTTAATGCATTAGTAAGTAGCATGCGGATAGTAAGGATACAAACCTTTATATTTAAATAGCTTTATAATTCGTAGTTATAAACAACAATTCGAAATATCAATTTACCAAATAGATACCAAAAAATAGATAGCTAAATCTCAAGCTCGCTTAATGGACGAAACGAGGTTGGCCATAAAGAAGTTGGAAACGCAAATAGAGAACTCGCGATCATATTTGGCAAAAATGCAAGAAAATCAATAAAGATTTGATACTTATATGTTTAAGGCTCTTGTTTGGACAAATAGTTATAGGAAATATAAATCGCTAATCGCGTTAGCCCGCGAAGGTCCAATAGGCACTTTCTGATCTATGTAAAAGGCGTGCCATATCGCCAAATCAAACACCAAGAGCTCTAGTATTATCCACCGCCATCACCACCGTTAAAAAGAGACAAAAAGAAAGAACAAAAGAAAAGGAAATACTAAAAGCTAGTGGCGTGAAATCCGCCCACTATCGAGGTCGAAGACTGCGGCGCTAAACATCCGCACAACACAAGACTTTTGGAGATCGATACCATTAGTTTACATATCAACGGCTAGAACTAATTCTCTTATATTTCCATGTTGAATTGCTAGAGACTTATGTTATAAATTAATGCACGCTTATGGTTATTTTTCTTAACTAATTATCACTATATGATTTCTAAGTGTTTATATAATCTAACGGAGTATAAAACGATTTCGTAAACTGCTTTCTCCAAAAGAAGAATACCATAAGTTAATGCATTAGTAAGTAGCATGTCGGATAATACCTATTCTCATCACCAAGTAAACCTTTATATTTAAATAGCTTTTATAATTCGTAGTTATAAACAACAATTCGAAATATCAATTTACCAAATAGATACTTGAACCCTAATCCTAGAGGACGATATTCGATCTTATCGAGACTATACTACTTGTCACGATAACGTGCACTTGCGTTTAAAGTGTGTGCATCTTACCGCGCATCAGTAGTGTGTAAACTACATTGAACTACATGTGACATGCGCATATCCCAAATGTTCTTTTCCCGGAGGAAGATCAACCACCACACAAGTATGGTTTTATCTGATGAAATCTATTTCTCTCTTTGTAGCTTCCTGATCGGTGTATTTTATATACACCTTTTGAGTCATTTTTAGTTAGTCTTTTACTTCTTTTTGTATAAATTTGTGTCGTGTTAGGATAAATTTTCTTTCTTTTGAGTCACAGTGGTTTAAAGTGGCACATCGGTGAAAAGGAGCGAAAAGAAGGCAGAAACAGAGGGTGCAGAGCACAAAGAGCTGAAAAGTTGGCAAACCGGGCGCAGAACAGGGCGGAGCCGTGGCGCCAACCAACCAGGACCGGCGGAGCCACGGCGCCCAAGAAGCAGACCAGCCGTAGAAGTTTCGGCGCCACGGCGCCGGTTGCAGGGCAATGGCACCGACGCGGGAAATTTAACAAATCCGAATAGGACTGTGCCAAGACCAAAGAGGAAAAGGTTTTACACTTTTTTGGGGATATAAATATGGCCTTTTAGGTCAGTTTTGGGGTGGCACACCTTATCATTCATCATAGCATTACTTCAAGATTGGAGACTCAGTTTTGAGAAATTTTCTTGTTCTTTACTTTATTTCTTTCTAGTATATGTTGGATATTATTTTAGTTCTTACAATGTCTATGGCTAGGAACTAACTTAATTTAGGGTTTTCCATGTCGAATCGCTTGAACCTCATTCTTATGAATTAATGCATGTTTTGGTTTCTTCTTATTATTGTTGAGGTTTATTCAATAATTGTTTTGATTGCTTGATAATTAATTGATCACTAGTTATCATCACTTATATGATTTCTAATCGAAATCCGAAAGGGAAGATTGTGAATATGCTATAGTTGAATAAACATAGGTTTGAATCGTGGACGAAAGTACCCCGATACTTGTGTAGCTTAATAGGTTATTACTTTTAATCCTCCTTTGTAGTCAATCTTGTCATCGAAAAATAGAAGGGTTCTCCATTGGGGTTGAGTGTTTATATTACCTTAACAGGAGTATAAAACGGCTTAGTTAACCTGCTATCTCAACATAGAAGAAGAACCTTAATTGTTGCATTAACGATTAAAAGCGAGAGGATAGTTGAGGAGATTTGAAAGCCCTATTTCCACCATATCTGAAGAAAAGTAAAGTAATTTAGTTAGCGTCTATAAACATAGATATAAACAAACCATCAACGCATCGATCACCAAGTAGATACCATAGAATAGCAGTTGGTAATTGAGCACTAATCTTTGAGGACGATAACTCGGCCTTCTAGACTATATTACTTGTAACGATACGTGCACTTGCGTTTAGCGTGTGTATAAATCGCACATCACTTCCTTCCAAAGCAGGGCTTTTGGAGATGAAAATTCTTTGTTAATTTTCCATGGTTTATTCTCAACCATATAAGCTAGAAGTCCTGGCATAGGTCTTTGCCCCCTCTTTGCTCTGTCTCGGTTCAACACCTAGAATCTCTGAGTTCTGTAGATCTGGAACATTACGTTCCGAATTGTCAGCAACTTTCAAGTCCTGTAGATCTGGAACGTCTTGTTCCAGACAGCCAGGCACTCGCAGGTTCTTGTTAACCTCGAGCAATTACTACTTTTTCCTTCTTAAGGAAAGTCATCTTAAAATAATTAAGCATTCTTTGATACCAAGATGCGTTAAGCACCGTTGTTCTTTGCAGATCCAGTGAATATACATCTACAGTCTTAGGTCCAACCTCGACCTATTTTGGCTTAGGTATTTCAACCCTTGCCACACTATTTTATATCACAACATTTGTAGATGAAATCCTTTCCATATTTTACATAGATGGTTATCCTTATCCTTATCCTTATGCGAAGTTCTTGTTGAGAATCACGTTAGTGGTAAGGATCACCTTGCCCCACATATTTTGGGCATTTGGCTTTGCGTTTGGCTAACACCGTTAGACTGAGGTGAGTAAGGAGCAGTCGTTTGATGAACGATGCTTCACATTCTCCCCATCTATCCCTACGAATTCCTCAATCCGTAGGTTTTTCAACTTCTGCTTTGTAGCGCTCATCCGCTTCAACAGCTTCATCTTTGCTTTTCAACAAACAAAGGAACCAATACGTTGTACCATCGACAATGAAGGTCACAACGTGCTTGTCTCCCCCCTCTATTTCGTACAAGCTTCAAATTACCCATGTAGGTGTTACCAAGTTATAGAGGAGCGATACTTCTTTCGCTATTCCTTTGACGGAATGGAAAGGTGATTTTGCCTCTTCGGATACCTCACATTCTTTTTGAGGGTTTATGTCGACAGAAGGCAACAATCTCAACTTTTTGTAGCACGGCTCGCACGGGCCCAAAAACGGCCCTAATCTTCAGACATATATAGGTACATAAATTAGTGTTTGGAGTAGTACACTTACACGATCTTAGGGCTTAGGAAGCCAAGGTATTCATCTTCAAGGGCTTGAGGGACATCCCAATGAAAAAGTGTCACCAGAGGTTTAATACCTAATTTCCAATTTAAAGTTAGTTTTAACCATTCGTTTTGATTTAAGTTTGTAATATGTGTCATTGTGTGTGTGTTTCTGCAGAAAGAGAAGTAAAGTACTAATTACCAAGGGCTATCATCTCATTGATGAGATTGTTGTAGTGGTCAATACCAGCTTGATTTACTCCTTTACTTAGTTTCCCCTCTGGTAAACACAAAGTAAAAAGATGCATATATAATTAACATCATGAAAATAAATAATCAACTCTATTAAGGTTAATCGGGGCACTGATTTTACATTTTAGACAGATAACCTTAATTAACAAAAGGGTAGATAAACATACGTGGAAAAATTCTTGTCCATGCGATAGAAAACCTGAATGCGTCCAGTCCTTCAAATTTTGCTAGTTTGACGTCCTCCTGCATATGAGAGGGGGTAATATTGGTATACTAGTTTTTTATTTTATCTTTTTATTAGTAAGATAATAAATATTTCTTCATCGAATTTCCGTCTAAACAAATCAATGATGATTAGTACCTTGTAACGATGATAAAAGTCCAGAGCTATGTCTCCATTGCTACGGTCCAATATTTTTTCTGCATAGAGTTCACAATTATATTAATACTAGTTTACAATCTAATGGTCCAGTATAATTTCTTCTCTCTATTATTTCAAGAAAACAAAAACAAATCCAAAGGATAATGCAGATTTTATGTGCATTTTTGTTGAGACAAATGGATTTGTATGGGCCAAACTATTGTTGAGTTGATATTCTTTTTAATAAATTATTAAGAATTTATTTTACTAAATTATTTTTACTAATTATAGTTTGAAAATTTAAGTTGTATATTGGTATGTTGTTGTTATTGTATAGTTTGAAAATTTAAGTTTAACTACTAGTACTTTATATGGTTACTTAATGATAAGGGTAACATTTAAAGAATAAAATATATCTTTTGATTTATTAAATTAGACAAGTAAAAAAGAAAAATATATGTTAATATAAGGGCGAAGTAAAATGAAATGGAAGGAGTAGTAATTAAGGGTATGTTTTTATTTTGTCTATGTTTGATTGATCAAAATGTTTTGGAAACTACTTTCATTTTCTAGAAATAAATTTCTTAAAAATAAGAAAAATGATTTTCGTAGAGGAATAGGAAAACAAGTTTCATAAATTTCATTGCAAGTTATTAGCTATCTCCTCCTCACCCAATGCCCCCAATCCTTAACCCGCCCACCCCACCGCTACCCTTATGCATAGTATTTTTTCATATTACATATATACTATTGGGGCAATATTATTTTGCTTACTTATCAAACACCGAAAAATAGGAGAAACCCACTTATTTTTCAACCCAAAGAAAATCAAGGAAAACGTTTTCCTTCCTACCAAACACACCCTAACTCTCTGCTTTTGTTATTCCTATTTAATAAATTGACTTCTGTTAGCAAAAAAAAAGTAATTAAATAGGGTTGAATACATCCCTTGCTTTATATGATCAGTACTAATTTAAAATTTTCCAAGGAAATTATGTTACGGATTGCAAGAAAAGGAAGTTGTAGAATGTTGATGTAATATTTGCAAGTTGAACTCTCTGGAAACAGAAGAAATGTCAGAGGGACAGGACAAGGGCAACTTAATATTTTGTTCCTCGGAGGGACAAATTAAACAGAAATTAATGAAATCCCTTCTGGCATTTGGATGATTAAGTTAATGAAATCCCTTCTGGCACTTGTTATTGAAAAGAACATTAATGATGACGTACATGCCCAAATAAGAAGATAAAAGGTACAATATTATTCTTTTTCTAATAATTTAAGCTTTTAGATATCATATCATCACACATTTTAAGACATCAAGCATACTTTCTTAAAGCAAAAAAGGTGACGTAATATCAGAAAGAGTTAGTAATAATCGTTTGTGAGATTGAAACAGCCTAACGTGCATCACTACAATGATGAGGCTAATTTGTTCCACAAAAGGTAAAATATGTGGAGTTTGAGCAATTATAATCGAAGTTACGAATATATTTTTATAATAATTAAAATTATTGCATAATGGTTTATACCATTTCATATTTTGTTTCGGAGGCAAAGACTATGTACTCTTCTTTTATGATATACACATATCAAAGGTGGATCCACACTTTCGATCACGGGTTCACATAAATCCAGTAATTTTTTTCATACCGTATATATATGTTATAAAAAAAATTGTAATATATATTATTTAGCTATAAAACCAATTATATATAATATTAACTTAAGTCTAGATAAGAATTCATAAAATTTAAATTCTAAATTAAAGGGTCCAGGTCAAACCCCGCAGCACATGCCGGTGGATTTTGACCGAAAAACAGGAGGTCATACAAAAAGGAGACCCAGCTTTGAGTGAGTTTTGAAGACAACAACGGCCATTTTCCAGTTTTGACCTCCTAAAGTCAAAACTGTGGTTAGTGCACCAAATTAAATGGAAGATAAAACTTCAATGACTAAGAATTAATTAAGGATTAGATAAAGGCATTATTATTACTAAGTGAAAATGGGATGCGTTAAAATTAATGTGTGTGAGAGAGAGAGCATGGAAGAGGAGAGATATAGACCAGGATGAGTGTGGGCGAAAGTATCCCAAATACTTGGCCCTTTGCCATCTTCATTCCATGCACCTTCATACTGTAAATTACTCTTTATTAATTTATACACACATATATAACATGTTAAAAAGCAAATGTAAGCAAAAACATGCACCAAGAGGGTAATTACCTGATAGGTAGAAGTGGAAGCTCCAAAAAGAAAATCAGACGGAAATATGGTACGATTAAATGGAGTAGAAATAGTACGGCTTGGTACTTTTGCAGCCACACAAAACTCAGTCCTCGCCAAAAAATTGGCCAAGAAGATCAAGAGGCCAATTGCCAAATATGGACCTTGAAGACCCATAGCCAGTTACTATACTTTTTTCCGTTCTTTATATAGAGTTTAATTTGGAGCCATATGTTATTGATAACATATTTCTTCATTTTTCTATTTTGCAATGGGTTTACGTTGGTACTTTTGCAGCCACACAAATCTCTGATTTGCTTGTAGATAATCTATCAAGGAAATATTAATAACTTGCCATAGGACACCGCCCATCTCAAATTAAATAAAGGTATGACTGGTTTTAGCTGTATTTGCTACTCAATCATTCAAGCATTACTCACGTATCCCCAAGTTTTGCTCTTTTTTTTCCACTTATATCATATTCACATGTGGTGTCGATGGACATTGACCCATATTCGAAGTTGTGCTTGATATATTTCCTTTTGAATGATAGAATATACTACGTATATTCCCTCATATTATTAGATAGTTTGTACATGTGTAATCATGATTTCAATCTTGTATTGGAAAAATGTATATTTGATTTCCGTAATTATAGACCAGATTTACTATTGTATATCGTGTATATAAACACTTTACATTAATGAAAAATAATCAAGAGATTATTCTTTTTCATGGTATCAGCAGTCTAGAGCAAACTTTTCATTCTCCAAAAATATACTCCTTCCACCGCCCTACTCGAACCCTAGGTCTCGGCAGACGCCCCCTCCCCTCTTCAAATTTTTCTGAATCCCTAATTCTCCTCTTGTTCTTCCATCACGTCTACCGCAAAGAATACATTTCATCTTGCTCTTGCAGTCTCCAATATCAAGAACAATATCCCTATCGTTCTTGAGATTGAAAACATCCAATACGCGACGTGGACAAAACTATTTAAAGTTCACGCAAGGTCTAATAGAGTCCTCCATCACATAGTCAAATCGGAAAAAGGCAAGGTGAATGTGCCTTCCACAGATGATGAAATCGTGTTGTGGGCAACTCTTGATGCTACGGTCCTCCAATGGATCTATTCTACCATCTCGACGGACCTCTTACAGACAATTATTGAACCCGACGCCACGACAATAGAAGCTTGGATTAGGTTGTGTGATATATTCCAAGATAACAAAAAACTCTCGTGTTGTAACCCTTAAGCAGGAATTCTATCACATAAATATGAAGGATTTTCCGAATGCCTCCGCCTATTGTCAAAGGCTCAAGGAATTGTCGGATCAACTTAAGAACATCGACGCTCCCATCACAAATGACTGTCTCATTCTTTAGATGGTTGCAGGCCTTTCCGAGGTGTATAATGGAGTTGGAACTCTTTTTCATCAAAGCAATCATCTCCCTCTGTTCTACCAAGTACGTTCCATGCTCACCTTAGAAGAATCAGGATTGGCTAAAAAGGCAGCAACCAGAGCCAATTCTGCGATGATGGTGGCCAAAATCGTAACAATTGTGGCTGCAAAAAGGGCCAAAATCAGAAAAATAGTGGGAAAAACTGCAGTGGTGGCGGTGGCAGCCACGGTGGCAGCAGTGGTGGCAATGACAGAGATACGGGCAAAGAAGGTTTCAGCCGCAGCACCACCGGGCAAGAACTCGTTAGTAGACTACGGTCGCGTTGGGCGGTGGCGGCCGCCCACTCCACCTTATACGGCTCCTCAATTTTGGGCCAGGCCCAATGGCAACCAACAATAGGCTCGGTAGAACCAAGCTCGCAAAGAACTCGCTCGCTGGGTCTCGGCCAAGAAGCCTTCACCGCATGCCCAACAACAACCCCGACACACACTGATATTGAGGCAGCGATGCATATACTTGGATTAAATTCTCCCGATGAAAATTAGTACATGGATGCTACTTCTCACATGACGTCAACACCAGGTAATCTCTCGTCTTATTTCAATTTGAGCAAAAATTATGGCATAATTATTGATAATGGTCATTCAATTCCAATTCGTGGTTATGGTCACACAAATTTACCTCCGCCAAACTCACCTTTCGCCTTGAAAATGTCCTTCATGCTCCTATATTAATTAAAAATATAGTGTCTGATAGGAAATTTACTACTAATAATTGAGTTTCTGTTGAATTTGACGCTTTTGAATTTTCTGTGAAGGATTTTTCGACGGGGATACCTCTAATGAGATGTGATATTTAGGGCGAGTTCTATCTCACCACCACCACTAAACAAGTCACACCGTTAACGTTTGTCTCTTTAGCATCTTCCTTATGACATGCACATTTGAGTTATCCGGGGGCGTCTGTTCTTTCCTCTCTTAAAAACAATAATTTTGTTGAGTATAATAGTACGTATAGTACTAATGTTTGTCCTTCTTGTCCTCTTGGGAAACAGTTTAAATTGTCGTTTGTTGCCTCAAATTTTAGTATTTTTTTGTCATTTGATATTATTCATAGTGATCTTTGGACGTCTCCCGTTTTGAGCTATTCGAGCCACCGTAATTATGTTTTATTATTGGATGATTATTCTAATTTATCGTGGACATTTTCGTTATCTAAAAGTCTAAGGTTTATCCCACATTCCTATCATTTAGAGCATTCATCCGTACTCAATTTGAACGGAAAATTAAGAACATTCAATGTGATAATGGAAGGGAATTTGATAATGGGTCATTTAGAGAATTTTGTAAGGTTAATGGTATATCTTTTCGGTTTTCATGTCCACATACGTCATCACAAAATGGGAAAGCCGAAATAAAAATCTGCACCATTAATAATATTGTTTGTACATTACTAGCCCATGAATCATTACCACCTTCATTTTGACATCATGCATTACAAATGACGACTTACCTTCTTAACATAATCTCTATCAAAGGATTAGCATACCAATCTCTACTTAAAATTCTTTATAAAAAAGACCTTTTGTATTCTCATCTTAGGGTATTTGGATGTTTATGTTATCCTCTGTTCCCATTCACTACCATTAACAAACTTCAAGTCCGCTCTACCACTTGTGTATTTCTTGATTACCCATCTAATCATCGTGATTACAAATGCCTTAATTTATCCTCTAATAAAATCATCATTAGTCGTCATGTCATTTTTTATGAAACTCAAGTTCTGTTTGCTAAGTTGCATAATTTCGCGTCCAAGTCTTATGAATTTTTGGATGATGGGTTGTCACCGTACGTGGTCCACCATTTGGTCCAGCCCACACCTCGGAACATGGAGAACAAACATAGTCAAGCCCACCGCCTGTTGGCACAACACTCACTCGTCCAAATTTTCTACTAAGATGCCACGCTCACGCCCAAATGGTATCGACCGCAACTTCGCCAACAGCCCACCGCTCGTGCCCAAATACTCTCGCCTATATTTTCGCCATCTGCCCATCGCTTGTGGCCCAAATAATTCCAAATTTCTCCACCTACTTACTCGCCTAATCCGAATCGATACCAACACCAGTACGCCAACCCAGATCTAACCTACTTCTATTCTAGGATAATGGCCCATTACTCCTAGCCAATTGGGTATTTTTAGACTAAAATAATAATTTAATCTCAACTCTAATGACATTAAATCACCCTACCACGATACCCTGTGACTGTCCTTCGTGACCCGAATTGAAAAATAGTCGTGGATGATGAATATAATGTTCTTATTGAAAATGAGATATGGGAGTTGGTGTCACGTCCACCTGGTGTTAATGTGATTCGTTCTATATGAATTTTTACTCATAAGGGAAAATCTAATGATTTTTAGAGGCACCAGGCCCGTTTTGTAGGTGATGACAAAACTCAACAAGTTGGCATCGATTATGGAGATATATTTAATCCAGTGGTCAAACCGGTAACTATTTGCACTGTTCTCAGTCTAGCTCTCTCAATAGCATGACTCATTCATCAGTTGAACGTGAAAAATGCATTCTTACACGGCAAACTCAAGGAAATTATATACATGCATTAACCCTTGGGTTTCAGGGACCCCAATCATCCTAACCATGTGTGCTTACTGAAGAATTCCTTGTATGGACTAAAATAGGCTCTTCGGGCCTGGTACAAATGTTTTGTAGATTATGTGTCTACTCTTGAATTTTATCACAGCATGTCTGATTATTCTCTATTCATCTACCATCACTGTACTTCTATGGCCTACATTCTATTATATATGGATGATATTATATTGACTGCTTCCTTTGATAAACTATGCAAGTCTATCATATCTCTTCTCAGTTCTAAATTTGATATGAAAGTATTGGGGTCTTTGAGTTATTTTTTAGGTTTAGTTGTCACTCGTCATGCAAGTGGTCTATTTTTATCTTAGAGAAAGTATGAAACAGAGATCATTGAACGGGCTGGCATATCAGCATGTATGTCATCTCCTTCTCCGGTTGATACTAAACTGAAGCTGAGTGCTACTTCTAGCACACCATACGAGGATCCCTCCCACTATCGTAGTATTGCGGGGGCTCTTCAATATCTCACATTTATGAGACTCGATATTACTTATGCAATGCATCATGTGTGTTTATTCATGCATTTTCCGAGGAAAGAACACATGCATGCTCTCAAGCGCATTGTGCGCTACATTCAGAACACTCTTAATTATGGTTTACACTTATATCCATCATTGATATCTATTATCATGTCTTATACAGATGTTGATTGGGGTTGATGTCCAGATATCAGGCGTTCGATATCTGGTTATTGTATGTTTTTTTAGTGATAACTTGGTCTCTTATTAGGCTAAACGTCAGGCTACTTTGTCGCGCTCTAGTGTGGAGGCCGAATATTGAGGGGTAGTCAATGTGGTGTATGAGTCTTGTTGGTTGTGTAACCTCTTCTTAGAGCTTCATTTACCTATTCTGAAAGCTACCTTGGTCTACTGCGATAATGCCAGTGCGATATATCTCTCGTTGAATCCTGTCCAACATCATCGCACTAAACATATTGATATGGATATTCATTTTTGTTCGCGAAAAGGTAGCTCGTGGACAAGCACGTGTCTTGCATTTTCCGTCACGTTATCAAATTGCTGACATCTTTACTAAGGGTCTTCCCTTAGTTCTGTTTGAATATTTAGGGACAATCTCAGCGTACGACAACCGTCCGCTATGACTGCGGGGATGTGATAGAATATAGATAAAAAAAAATTATATTATTAGTGATCTTTTATATCTATAATTATGGTAGTAATTTTTTGTTTTAGTTAAGTGTATATTTGATTTTCGTAATTATAGTCTAGGATGACTATTGTATATCCTGCATATAAACCAATTAAATTAATATAATCAGCAAGGAATTATTCTCTTTCAGAAAGGTGTAACTGATGCCACGAGTTAAATTTGTTTCCATTTTTGGGTAAAACACGAGTTAAGTAGATGGAATGAATGTATTGTATCTCATAGACTCGTATTCTATTGATGTGCCAAGGACTAAGAAGTCGAGAAGGAGTAGATGTTATTGAGTTTAAGTAGTTAAATACATAGAACACTACAACAAATCGGTTCAAAGAGGGCGACTGTAGTCGCCCTCTTTGGTTGGAATATCGCCCCCTTAGATCAAAGGGGGCGATTTTTAGTCGCCCTTCAAGTCGTCTTATTACGTCCGTTGTCTTAGATAAAAAAGAGCGATTTTTCAAGTCGCCCCCTTTGGTAAGGACCAAAAGGGTGATTGTAGTCGCCCTATTTGGTCCTTACCAAAGAGGGCGAACAGTCGCCCTTTTTGATGAATCTAAGGGCAACTGTTGTCGCCCTCTTTGGTAGAATCTCAAAAAGAGAAAAAATTAAATGCACCAACTGAGATTCGAACCCTGGTCTGAATTGTGACATTGTACTATTCAACTACTAGTTATGCAACATTAATTACCACAAATACAACCCCCTGCCAAGAATCGAACCCGGACATCCGGGTGGAATTGTGTCATTCTACCACTAAACCAACCATCAATACTTGTTATATTTATAATCCTCATAATCATAAATCCCTTGAATTCGGATCCGAATATTTCGAATATCCGTAATTTTCGGATAATTTTGGATCGGAATCGGATTCGAATATTTCAGATATCCAAAAAATCGGATATCCATAATTTTCGGATCGGATTCGGATCCGAATATTTCGGATATCCAAAATATCGGATATTCGTAATTTTCGGATAATTTCGGATCGGATTCGGATGCGAATATTTCGGATATCTAAAAAATTCGATATTCGTAATTTTCGGATAATTTCGGATCGGAGTCGGATCTGAATATTTCGGATATCCAAAAAATTGGATATTCGTAATTTTCAGATAATTTTGGATCGGGTTCGGATTCGAATATTTCGGATATCCAAAAAATCGGATATTTATAATTTTCGGATCATTTAGGATCGGATTCGGATCCGAATAGTTTGGATATCCAAAAAATCGATTATCCAAAATTTTCGGATCTGAGGTAAGCTAATATCGATCCGGTGAAGAAAAGAGAATTTAGTTGATAGAGATGTTAGATCTGTCCGAGACTTTGAGTTAAAAAGAGAATTAATCACGTTTGAAATTTTTAATCTTTAAAAGTAGAATTCAAATTGAACAAAAATTATAATTCTTATATCAAAAAGGGCGAGTTTGGTCGCCCTATTTGGCCTTACAAAAGGGGCGACTTGATAAAACCGCCCTTCTTGATCTAAGAATTATAATTTTTTGTTCAATTTGAAATCTACTTTTAAAGATTAAAAATATCAATTAATATTAATAGTTTTTCAAATAATATATACAACACATGATGTTCTTACAAATATGTGCTTTTAATTTTCATAATTAATTAAATTAAAACATATCTAATTTGAAAATATACATTATTTTTATAATATTATTTACAAATATGTTATTATTAATTAATATATTTTTAAGAAATAATATGTATCTTAAATACCTAATTTAATATATCATTTATAATGACGCATATTTGTCAAGTATTAATTTTTATTTTTATTTTTAATTGTGTAATTACATATGTGACTTTTTGTAATTCTTGATCAAAAAGAGCGATTTTATCAAGTCGCCCCCTTAGCTAAGGCCAAATAGAGCGCGTGAACTCTTAGTCGCCCTATTTGGCCTTAGCAAAGGGGGCGACTTGAGAAATCGCTCTTCTTGATGTAAGAATTATATTTTTTGTTCAATTTAAAATCTACTTTTAAGGATTAAAAATATCAATTACTATTAATAGTTTCATAAATAATATATACAACACATGATGTTCTTAAAAATATGTGTTTTTAATTTTCATAATTAATTAAATTAAAACATATCTAATTTGAAAATATAATTTGATTTTTTTAATAAAATATGATAGATAAATTTAAACATCGAAACATTTATGGGCAGTGGAATAAAAGTTTAGAAATAAAATAAAATTTTAAAAGTAAGAAAAATACATATTTATTTATACAACATAAATGAAATTCGCCCTTTTTGTTAAATAAACTTAAATAGAAATACAAAATCGATCGTCACTATTTTATAAGACATTAATGAAATTCTTATAACGTTGATATGAGTCAAAGAATGTGATAGTTAAGAAAGACATTTAAAGAATTTGTAGGACTCGTTTGGTGTGAGAGATAAGAAATAATTAATTCCGGATTAATCTCTAAATAAATTTATCTCAAATTTGCTCTATAATATTTGTCACTTTGGAAAATAAAAAAACATTAATTTCATATTT
Organism: Przewalskia tangutica; assembly: GCA_029844215.1. NCBI lineage: Eukaryota > Viridiplantae > Streptophyta > Magnoliopsida > Solanales > Solanaceae > Przewalskia > Przewalskia tangutica. Next base: position 31,073,740 of record CM056731.1, on the reverse strand, counting down.
CAATTCAACTTTTACTACTTTAAGAAGACATGTAATTGTTAATCACTAATTGAAGTAACAAATAAAAGTTATTTAATTCCATTTTTTGTTGCACTCAAAGAGGGCGACATACCAAAGTCGTCCTATTTGATCGATATCCAACAAGACGCATCAGAGTCGCTTCTTTTGGTGGATATTCAACAAGAGCGATCAGAGTCGCCTTTTTATCGATATTCAACAAGTATGCATCAGTAGTCACCTTTTTATCGATATCCAACAAGTATGCATCAGAATCGCCTTTTTTTATCGATATCCAACAAGGGCTACTGTAGTCGCCTTTTTTTATGTGGTTAAAAATAGAGATATATCGTTTTACTAAATTGGATAGGTTCATTTATTTAGATGTTGAGAGTGAAATTTGACTATGAAAATGACTAAAATCATTTAGATTGAGAGAAAATGATTATTCATACATACGAAAAAGTATAGACGATATATCGTTTGCCTCATAAATTCATTTCGACAAGTTGGTTTTCAACCTCTTTTTAGCTATCGGAAAATCATTGAAAATTTATTATTTCTCCATATTTTTCAATGATTGTTAATGTTCTGTTTCAGAACTAAAGTATATATATATATGTGTGTGTTTTGAGAATTATACCAACGATAAATGTCCTTTATTTTGTGTTATTTAAGCTTTAACTGAGTGGGGAATAAATCATCAACATTCAACTTCGTACCAATTATCATCTTCCACCTATCTACTTATCAAATAAAGAACGACAAATTATTGGTTTATAGAAATGTTTTTTTTTATGATCAGAGGCACATAATTAATTGGATTATAAAGATATTTCGATTCATATTCTTCCTCTTGATCTAAACTATACGGTGGAACTAAATTTTTTATAAAAGAGTGTCAAAATTTTAAAAACAAACTAAAAAGGGCGACTTTAAAAAGTCGCCCCGTTTGATTCAGACCAAAAGGGGCGACTTCTAGTCGCCTCATTTGGTGTAACAAAAAAGGGCGACTTGAAAAAGTCGCCCCTTTTGGTTAAATTAAAAAGGGCGACTAGAAGTCGCCCTTTTTGGTAATAACTAATAGGGCACTAAAAAGTCGCCCTTTTTTATTTAAAAAAAATCGCCCTCTTTGAGGCTATTTGTTGTAGTGGAAGTATGGAGGTCGCGAATTAGGATAAAAGATTAGTAGGTAATTGAAGTGTCTTGTTTTTATGCAGGATACGCAGCTTGGTGGTACTTTTGTGCTTTATATCTGTCGTTTATTTTCTCCTTTCTAAACAGTAGTATTAACATTATTCCTGTTTTTCGAATCGTGTTACCACTTGTTGTTTCTTGTACTTTGGTTATTAAATTATTTTATTGTTGTTACTGTTCCCTTTTATTTTCTAAATGTTATGTACTGCTTTTTTATTAGTTGCATGTCCTTATCACTGACGTATTTCCTTTTTCAAAATTGATTTAGAATGCTTTAATTGTGTTGAGGCTACCTCCATAAGGTAGAGTAAAATCTGCATACACTCTACTCTTCTCAGATGACACTTATGAGATTGCAAAGTTATTGTTGTTGTTAGGGGTGGGATCGGTTCAGTGTTGGGCCGAATCCGAAATAAAATTCGGTACGGTACTTCAGTTTTTGGCTATATAAACCCGAATTGAACCGATCCTAATGGGTTCGGATCGGTTCGGTACCAAATGCTATTTTTTCGAAAATCTGACTTTTTATTTTCTGGAAAGTGAAAAGTGAATTACAATCTTTTTAATTGAACATATGAATGAAAATATTAGTTAAAGAAAAAAGGAAAGCATTTATGGAGAAAATTCCCAAAGAACATAATGTTTCTTCTGTACCTTTACGTTAGTGCTAGTATTTTGCAAACAAGTGAGAACCGCAATGTCTTGAAACACTTTATGTATAGGGTTGAGAGCAAAAAGACACTAAAAAAACTCAACAAAGAAGGTATACCTTTCACTCTTTTGGGGTAAAATATTCTGAAATTTTGAAAAAACAAATACTGTTTTTTGGAACAAAAAAAAAAGCCAATAATATTTTCTTTTACTTGTTTAGTAATACTCTTTTAGAAGCCCTTGGAATATATTTACTAGTGTCAAATGTAATGACAATTATTCTGCTTTCATTTTTCTCAAAATGATTTGGAAAACAACACAAGTTTTAATATTCAAGTTTGAAGCAAAAAATCAATGACCAGACCAAACCAAACTTCATTCCATGTAATAACAACTTATATTTGCAAATTGCAAAAAAAATAGATACAAGAATGGACAATGTTCGTCATGATACTATACAAGAATCGGTATCATTTCGGATCGGTTTTGCCATGGATCCAAACCCGTACTGAATGGAGCAATCGGTTCGGATTATTTTAGGTTTGCTAGCAAGCCCAAACCGTTCAGTTCGGCCCAATTCATATTTCGGCTCAAACAGTTCGGTTTTTAATCCCACCCCTAGTTGTTGTTTTTGGTTAAGGGTCTGTTTGGCCAAACTTCTGGAAATGTATTGCTTTCTCGTAAGAGTTCTGTAAACTGCTTACGAGAATCGCTAGGGTGTTTGGCCTATAATTATAGAAGTGTTTCTGAGAAACAGAAACAGTTTCCTGTTTGACCAATATTTATGCAAATTTACTAGAATATTCTTTTTAATAGATTTAAAACTATTTAAAATATTTTTTTCTATCATATGTTTCTAAAAATTAGTATATCTTTACAATTTAATTAAAAAAATTTAGTTAATTGCAACATTTAATCAAAAAATAATATTATATTGTACATAAGAAATGTAACGACAATATGATAGTCAATGACTCAAATATGTCTAAATCTACCCCCGCCCTACCCACACCTACCCCACCCCATCCTCAAATTTCTATGTCATATTTGTTTTACTTTTATAAAATAATATGATTTTTTTTCTTCCCCCTTACCTTCCTCCTACCCCCAACCCCACCCCATCCTCAAATTTTTATTTCATATTTTTTGTTACTTTTATAAAAAATGATTGAAAATATGAATTTTTTTCTTACCCCCCTACCCCTACCCCCCACCCCATTGCCCTACCCCATCCTCAAATTTTTATTTCATATTTTTTGTTACTTTTATAAAAAAAAAAATGAATTTTTTTCTTACCCCCAACCCAACTCATATTTCCAAATTTCTATTTTATATGGGGATATTATATGAGATTAAAAGAAATTTTGTGAAAAGAAAATGATAAATGAGTTAAAAAAATATTCAATGAATGAGCAAAAAGGGCTTTTCTAGAAACACTTCTCCAGGTGCATCAAATTGATGATTTTGCTTCTCTTCCCATCTAGAAACACTTTTTGACTTCTGAAAAAAGTGTTTCTACTCCCGGAAAGAAGGTGTTTGGCCAAAGAAGTGTTTCTGAGAAACAGAAACATTTCCAGAAGCTTGGCCAAACACCACCTAAAATTCTTAAGATCCAAATCTTCCAAGTTATTACCAACATCTTAAATTTAATTACCAATTAAATCGTAACTTCTATTTTTTTTTAAAAATCATCTCAATTATACAACTGACAATTAAAGAAAGAGAGAGGACGATAATTTTAAAAAAAATGCAACGTTTCCTTAGGATATCTTAATTACAGTATCTTTGAAGACTGTAGACTATGTGGCGTCTCATACCTCTCGGATATCTTAATTATGTTATTGTTGAATCTCCCGGTGTGGATGCGGGTAATGTTTTCTGATCCCCTTATGAATTAGCTTTTGGGGTTGAATTTGGCCCAAGATTCATTTTTTATATGGTATCAGAGTCAGACTCATCACAATTTATTGTTTACCCGATGTTGGGCCGCAATCTTATATCATTGTCTTGAGCAATCCTCCCCTCATGAGCTAGCTTTTGAGGTTGAGTTAGACCTAAGATCCATTACTTTAAAGTTATTAAGCATGTTATTGTATATAAAAAATTAAGTCTAAAAATTGTTGGATTTCAAGTTTGTGTTTGATGTGAATGGGAAATAGATGGAAATGAAAATTTAACTAAGATTTATTCTTACAAAAAAAACTATGTTCTTCATTGATTAAAGAGAGGAAAGCTATTGTGTTATTAGAATTAATGTTGATTCTGTGCATTATACGATAACACTATACTTAGCATCTGCATCACGTGTAATCATACTTTGTCTTTTCTTTTAACACAAGTCTGAACGATATGATGTATCTATCAGACCTAATCAAGTATAATAACCCCTAATTTTTTATGGTTAGTATTATATTATATAAATTTGTGGGTGAGAGCTTTTTGACAATTATTAATATAGTAGTAATAATATAAAAAAAAACTTTGTTGGGGTCTATAGCCCTCAGTGGGGTGAGGGAGGCTTCGTCCCTGATGATCTGTGATCACGTTGTTATAACAATATTAGTCATATGCCATTGTATTAATCATACAGATGGAATTTGCAATTATTTGATTTTTTTCTTCTCTTTTCTTATTTTAATCCTATCTGTTGTATATTTATATAGGAATAATATTGCATGACGAAATCAAATTGCAAAAATATTTCGTTCTCATTTCAAAGGTTAGTATCTGATGGGGAAGTCGTTTTTTTTTGTGGGAAATGCTCTTCAAATGTTAATTTTTGCCCCTCAAATTTGAAATATTTAATTTTTGTTCTTTACCTAAAAATTTATGGGTTCCGAATTCAAACTCCTGCTCAAATAAAAAAAAAACGCAAAACATAAGTTTTTTAGCAAAATTAGGTCTGAAGTTTGTCTTAAACCTTAATTTTGGATTAAAGTATATCTTATGACAAACCTCTACCGGATATGCCTAATTTTACATGAACATGCTTATTTTTTCTATAAAATATCTGCCTTGTGAAATATTTTTTATTGTTTGTCTGAGCATAGGTTCGAATCCAAAATATCGAGGTATTAGATGAAGGATAAAAATTAAATATTTTAAATTTGATAGACAAAAATTGAAGACCACCCAAAATAAGGGCATTCGTGAGAATTGGCCATGGGAAGTCTCTATCTACCTAGGCTATTATTTAATCACTAAAATCCAACTTAAATTATATCAAAAATTCAAAGAAGTTACTCAAGATTTATTTTTGTAGAAGTGAATCCGTGACCAGTGGCGGATCTACGTCGTTTGAAGTGGTTGTTCGGAAAAAAAATTCACAGCGTTGTATAAGGGAATGAGGATGTTGTACATGTTCAAAAATAAAAAATAGCATTGTAAAAAAAATCACACTTGTTCAACTGAACAAGTGTGAACACCATGGGTCCGCCCCTGCCCGTGAAATGATACGCATGCATCTCATGTTTTGCTATTTTTTTGTGACAAAGCCAAATTCAAATGATAATTTTTTTGTAATATTCCAAAACTTCTTTATCTAATCTTATTTATTGGATGGTTAGTTTTGTAATATGGAATCTCATTGAATATTTTTGTTTGTGTAAAATTGTCGGAACTCTTCAAAATATTTAAAATTACTATTATTTGTCTCAATTGAAAATTATAAAAAACAAAGCCGTCATATTAAAACCTTTTTTTTTGTCGGTATATATGAGATACATTGGTCTTTTTAACACTTTCTTATTATGATAAGGTTGTTAGTAAGTACCCATTTCCCGAAATATATTCCCATTTTGCATGCTTGTGCTCCTCAATTTCTGTCACTATTTGTTATTTCTTTTCATTTAATTTATGTTACTTTGACTATTACTTTATTTTCTTAATTTATTCGTTTTTTTTTCATCATGTCTTAAATTCAAGACCGTCTCAAACATTTTGGGTGGTCTATTCTAATTCGTAAAAGTGGACTCTTAATATAAGTAAATATACGATTTCAATACTTATAAATTATTTTAAATTATAATAACAACTCAATACAACTTCAAGTTAATAAACTCCTATTTTAAAAGAGCTAAGACATGAGAATTATGGATCTTTATAGTACATTCTGGCTAATACTATTTAATAAAAATGAAAAAAGGGGCCCCTAAATTTTTTTATCGCACGGGCCCAAAGACGATCCTGCTTAAATTTCGTGTTCTTATGTACATTCTACCCTCCCAATACTCACTTTGTGAGATTTCAATTGATTTGTTATTGTTCTTAAGTACTTCACTCATGCTACGTCAAAAATAAATCTTTAAATAAATTTATTTCGCTCATGGCATAAACAATTAGAAATCTTGTAATGTTTCTTTCTGTAAACGAGTAGCTTATGAAGTCTCCTTGGAGCAACAAAATAAAAATTATCTAAATTGTTAAAGATGACGTTGAAAGAATTGTTTCCCCTCAGAGAAAATCAAACATATATTAAGCATTAGATATAATTGTGAACTTCACTGCTTGGCTCAGTTACAATCGATCATTGATGTTTGATCGAACAATGAACTGCAATGACTATGAACTAATGTGCGCGAAGTGCTGAAGAACAGAAATGAAGAACAGAGAGGAGAAGGGAAAAGAAAGAAAAAGATCGAGTGAGAGAGAGAAATGAAGATGAGAAAAATATTGTTGTGTTTTCTTATTGAGAAAATGTGTACATGGTGGTGTATATATACAATTCTCATACAACACTATCTATTCTAGAATTTTTTACTTGTCCAACTATTAATTACTTTACATATCTAATTAACTAACTTGTAACAACCACTTCAACTAACTAACCACTTGGTAGTAGTAATTATACAATGTGATGCCACTTCATGGTACAGTGGTGCATCTGCCCAATTCCTTCACACCCCCTTAAGCTAGGACATATGAAGATATTCTTAATGCCTAGCTTGGTCATCAAATGTGCATGTTGTGATCTTCCAAGGGTCTTGGTAAGTAAGTCTGTTGGCTGATCTGCAGAGGAAAAGTATGTAGTATGGACCAACCCCTTGAGTATCTTTTCTCTAATGAAATGACAATTTATATCAATGTGTTTTGTTCGTTCATGAAAAACTAGATTGACTGCAATCTGGATAGCAGATTTGCTATCTGAAAACACTGAAACTGGAGTCTGAATCTCTACTTCAACTTCCTTATATAGACCAACAATCCATACCACTTCTGCCACTGAGGCAGTCATGACTCTGTACTCAGCTTCAGCTGAACTCCTAGAAACAATCTCCTGTTTTTTGGACTTCCAAGACACTGGTGATGAACCATACAGAACTAAGTACCTAGTGACTGATTTTTTGATGTTGACACATGAACTCCAATCAGCATCACAAAACACTCTGATCTGTGACTCACTAGACTTGGACATAAAAATTCTCAATCCTGGTGCTTGTTTGACATATCTAACAAGCCTAAGTCATGCTTCCAGATGTGTTGTCTTGGGACTCTGCATGAACTGACTTAGACATTTGATAGAAAATGCAATATCTGGTCTTGTGGTTGTCAAATATAACAGTCTCTCAATCAGCCTTCTATAAATTGTGGGATCTAGCAGAGGCACATCTGATTCGTTCATAACAGAATTTGAATTGGTTGATGTAGCATGCTGATCAAATGGTAGTGAGTTGTTGATTTATGTTCATTGGTGAACATGTTGGCTTGGCACCTCCAAGTCTCATATTTGATATAAGCTCTAAGGCATATTTTCTCTGATGCATCAATATGCCCCGAGAATTTTTTACAAACTCAATCCCAAGGAAATATCTAAGCTCTCCAAATCCTTTATCTTAAAGGTTCCATGTAAATCTTCTTTTATGGCTTGAATGGGCTCTGAATCATTCCAAGTAATCAGAAGATCATCAGCATACACCAGCACCACCAATATACTGTCATTCTTCAACTTTGTGAACAAAGAGTAGTCTCTGTGACTTTGCTGAAATCCAGAAGAAATCAAGGCAGTGGTGAGTTTGATGTTCCACTGTCTTGATGCCTGCTTTAAGCCATATAATGACTTAAGCAATCTGCAAACTTGTTTCTTCCCTCATCTTGCATCAAAACTGAATCCTTCAGGAACTATCATGTATAATTCTTCATAAAAGTCTTCTTGTAGAAAGACATTATAGACATCCATTTGCTGAATAGTCCACTGAGTGGTTGCTGCAAACAGAGATAACAGACCTCAGAGTGGACATTTTCACTACTGGTGAGAATGTCTCCTGGTAATCCAGCCCTTTCTTTTGATTATAACCCTTTGCAACCAATTTGGCTTTAAATATGTCCATCTCTCATGTTGCCTTATATTTGATCTAATATACCCAACTGCGTCATATGGACTTCTTTCCTTCTGGTAGTGTGATGCGCGAAAAGATGCACACACTTTAACGCAAGTGCACGTTATCGTGACAAGTAATATAGTCCTGGTAAGACCGAATATCGTCCACAAGGATTAGGGTTCAAGTATCAACTATCTATCTTTTGGTATCTATTTGGCAATTGATATTTGGATTTGTTGTTTATAACTAAGAATTATAAAAGCTATTTAACTATAAATTTACTTCAGTTGTGATGGGAATAGGGCTTCCATGTCTCTTCAACTATCCGCTTATGTTATTTATTAATGCAATGAATTATGGACTTCTTCTCTCGGAGAAAGCAGGTTTACGAAATCGTTTTATATTCCCGTTAAGGATATATAAACACTCAACCTCGATTGCACCTTACCTACCTTTCTGATAAGGATAACTCTATAGGAGGATTAAGAACAAAAACCTAGTTAACCGTCACGCACTACGCGCAAAATTGTGGTTTTAAGCCTCTCATTAACGCTACATAAATAATTGAGGTATTTTCATTCTCAATCCAAGAATGTCTACCCAACTTACAACATATTCATAATCTCTCCTTTCGAAGTAAATTAGAAATCATATAAGGATAATTAGTTGTCAATTAATTACCAAGCATTCAACGCAATTATTGGATAGATCTCTCAAAGAAGAATAATAACCATAAATATGTATTAATTCATAACATAAGTTTCTAGTGAATCGGCATGGAAAGCCCTATAAGAGAATTAGTTCCTAGCCATAGATATGACAAGAACTAATTCAAAGTTCATCATGCAAAAACTGAAATAAAGAAAAGAAAAAGGAAAGAAATTACTAAGTTTAGGTCTCCAATCTCCAAGCAAGAAAATCTTGTGTTGTGCAAGAAGGGGAACCCTTAAAATCGCCTAGGTTCTCCTTTTATAGTCAAATCGCCTTAACGCTTTCCTGCAGCTCGCCCGTAAAATCGTCAAAAACCCCGATTTTTCCGCTTGCCGCGCCTGCTTCGTGCCGCGCCGAACTTCTGTGGTACTGGTGATTTGGCGCCGCGCCGATCTCGCTGTCGCAGCCATGGCTGCATTTATGTAGCCTCTCGATGATTAGCGCCGCGCCTGCTGTTGGCGAGGCGCGCGCGCTGGGACTTCGCAGCCTCTCGGATATTGGCGCCGCGCCGCTTCGATCAGGAGGCCATGGCTGACTGGTTTTGCCTCGTTCGTCACTTTCTCTGTTTTTAGCTCTGGAACCTCATCTTTTGCTCTCTTTTAGCTCCTTTTCCGCCATTTGGCCCTTTTAACCACTTTGACTCAAAAGAAAGGAAAACTATCCTAATACGACACTTATTTGTACAAAAAGGGACAAAAGACTAACTAAAAATGACTCGAAAAGTGTATATAAAATACACCGATCAAATACCCTAAAACTTAACCTTTGCTCGCCCTCGAGCAAAGATAGAAAGAAAGAAATAAAAGACTCAAGAACGAAAATAAAAGACTCACTGACATTGATCACTTTTACTGCATTAGTGTTATCTAGAAAAACATGAAGGTTAACAGAATAGTATGCAGGAACATATAGCATGAAATTTTTAGCACACTAAACACATTAAGCTAGATATTACGCAAACTCATATTTATCATGCTTAATGGAAGTCAATATACTAAATCATGCATATAAATTCAAAAAAATCCTATGACATGCTTACTTGCTATTCTCCACTAATCCTGGATATGCATAAAAGAGATCTTCAGGTCTTTAAGGGTTGTAATGTAGGCTTAGGTATAGGTAGGTAAAAATAGGCATTTTAGGCTCATTTCGTGTACCATAAGCTCTTTAGCTTTTCCGTATTTCCCTTTTCTTTTTGTTCTTTCCTTCACTTCGATTCTATCTTTTCCCTCTCTTGTTTTGGGAGAGTGAAGTATATAATAATGACAAGCACCCCCAAACTTAGGCTTTTGCCTATTTCTTATTACTTTTTAATCAAGCACAAGCTCATTCACTCTTTTTGTCTCTTTTTTAACACAATTTATTCCACTACTTCACATTTTTACTTATGACACAATTTGTGGGAATATAGGGTGTCAAAGAAGAAGTTTCAATTTTTAGGCTCAACGGGGCTGACTATGGATATATTTAAAGTCCGGGATAGAAAAGAATGGTAAGAATTGGCTATCAAAGAAATGCCTGAGTCATCTCCCTAACATGCATATCCTAACTATTTCGCCTCAAATAGCAAGCAATCATAACACATAAGTTTTCATTATTTAGCATGCACAATTTAAGCAAGAAACTCCAAATAGACAGATTCTTGTGAGTTTTTGGCATATCTGACCTAGGTGTTTTAGATAGTTGCTTCAATTTCATTACATTATTCTACCTTACTTCACTAGGTGTTTCTAGCAACTGCAGCATACATGATCTTTTGACAGACAAATATGACTCAAAAAAATTTTTTTTTTTGTTTTTTTTTGTGACTCAAAAATACATAAAAATAATAAAAAGATTTAAATAAAACATAACAAGACACAAATAAAACACCTCCAAATTTAAATCACACATTGTCCCCAATGTGTGTAGACTCAAAGACAATAAAAGGAATAAGACACTTACAGACTTTGGCTAAAATGGTGGTGGTGGCGGTGGATAATGCATCGACTATGGTTGAGCAGTGAACTCATCCTCAAATTGTTGGTGCAACCGCTGTTGCTCCCGCCTCACTTGTTGCCTTTGTCGCAACTCATGTTGTCCTGCCTCAACTCATTTTGTCCTTGTATCATTGTGTCGAAATGTTGCATCATCATTCTGCGTTCTGAGCACTTGCTCCATCATCGCAGACCGGGGTTCCCGTCAGAAGCTGGTGGCTAGGTCACGCCGCATATCGAGCCCCTATTTCGTGCTCATCTTCGCTCATCGCGCCTCTGCTGCTGCTGCTTCGCCGGTGGTTGTACTCTTCGCCCCGGGTCACGGGCTTGGTCCGGAAAGAGTGCACTATCCCATGGGACACGTGCAGCTGTTTCTTTCATTAGTATCAGTGGGTAGGATTGGGACCGCATTCATGTGACATAGCTTGGTGATAACTGAGCCATGTCCCAATCTACATGTTGTTACCAACCTGCTGATTTCCTCAATGCTCTGCACTATTTCTTTCCCCACATCAATCGGCAATCCCCTCATGATTTCATATATCAGATTAATCCTATCTTCTGGCACTCTGGTGAAGTGCGTGGATGGAATCATGCGGGCACTGACGAAATATAGTCAACCCTTGGATGCTTTGTTGAATTGGCACCTGCTCAGTGCCCTTGACCCATTTCTCGCCATATCAAAAGCGATTTCGGGTAGCTCACCGTGTGCGACAGTATTCCAGTTGATGTTAGCGGTGCTTCCTGCACTACCATGTTCTAAAATGGCTCCGATCACCAATTCCTCCTTCAACATCAACTGTCTTCAATTGTGTATTTATATCTTCTGCTGTCTCAGGCACATAATTTCCCCTCACAAAGCATCCCCTTTCCACTTTCTCCGGAAAGTTGGCATAGAATTCACGCACCATTGTTGTGTTCATTGGTGCTATTTTCTCCGGATTTACAAATCTCCTCCACTCCCTTAACTCAAACATTGCCCGAATGGGCTCATAAACATCATCTTCCTCAAACGACTCCCTCTGATAGTTCATTCCCCTTTCAGGGATTAAGGGCCTGGTGTCAAGCTTTTTGTATCTTTGGTAGGCTTGGTAGCTCACAAACCTAGTATCATCGTATTGTGGGGCTGGGGTGGATGTGGAGGCTCTTCTCTTCCTGGTGGCCATGGTTAAAACAATTTCTGCAGCTTACAACTTAGTGGCACAAATGTTTCCCAACACAATCAACAACTAGCAGCTAAACACAACACCCCCAAACTTCAACTATACTGCCCAATGCCACACCCTCCTTTTCTACTCTTTCTCCAAACTTCACAATCAATTTTTCAGCACCCAAACTACTTCACAACTACAATACTCCTTCAAACTACTACCTCCTATGACTTCAGTAAAGATCTCAAGAACAGAAAAAGATTACCTTTTTATGAGAAGATTCAAGCTGTTCTTGTTTCTAATGGTGGTTTGAGACTATGGAATGGAACTTTGTTGTTTGAGATAGCTAAGGGTTTTTAGGAATTTAAGAGTTTTGGTTGTGGTTGGGTTGGATTTGTGGGCAAATTTTTGGATTTTCGTGTGTTTTTTGAGGAGGGGGTTAGGTTTTTGGTTTTGAATTTGGGGCAGATCTAATTTCTGGGCGTTTGTTTCGATTTCGCCGCCGCTTCGCTTTAGCCGCGGCGCCAATTTTCTCGCACTTTGGGACTTTCGCGGCCATGTTATGGAAATACGCGCTAAACTTGGTATTTTTCGATTTTTGCCGCGCCTCGCTTCTGGCGCCGCGACGCTTAAACTTCAGCGCTTTTCGATTCTTTTCAGCCGCGCTACCCGCTTTTCCGAAATCCTCGCTTTTCGCTTTTTCGCCTTCAATGTATTTGCCTATACCGCTAATCACAAAGACAAACACTACCTCCGTGAGACCGTTCTTAATAAAAACTACTATATTAAAATAAAATAACCGAAATACCTTGGTTGCCTCCAAGTAGCGTTGTTTTAACGTCTTTTAGCGGACGCAAATTCCTTAGTTTTAATAACCGCGGTGGATCAAGCCCCAACTAATCCATTTCCTCCACATTTTGCGTTTTCTTTTCTACTTTTCTTCTTAGCATTATCGAAGGGGAGTTCAGAACACATACTGCGTCGGTGGGGTTTGGCAAACCATGCTCGCTGGGCTCATCTCCTTGGTTGACTTGTAATGGCTCACGGAGGCTTGATGGTGCCGATTGCAAAGCACTGCCGTAGTTGGTGGCTCGATGACATGTTTAAAAACCTTAAACACCATTGCTTCCTTCTCCACCCTTAGTGTTAGCTCCCCCCCTTTCAACATCAATTAAAGCTCTCCGCTGCTAGAATGGTCTCCCAATATGATAGGGATTTTCGTGATCTTCTTCCATATCAAGAATGAGGAAGTCTGCGAGAAAGAAGAATTTTTCTACTTTCACAATCACGTCCTCAATTTTTCCTCTTGGATGAACCACTGTCCTATCGGCTAGTTGCAGACTCACAGTGGTTGGTTTGGCCTCTCCCAACTCCAATCGCTTAAATACTGATAAGGCATCAGTTTATACTTGCTCCTAAATCACACAAAGCTCACAGCAGTCACCCCGCCCAATCGCAACGTAGTGTAAAGCTTCCCGATCCTTTAGTTTTGGTGGCAATTTCTTCGCAAGATCGCACTACACTCTTACGTTAGTGCTACTATTTCGTGATTCTCGCCGCCTTCTTCTTCTTCCCAAGATCTCCTTCATGAACTTGAAATAGAGGGCATCTGCTTAATGCTTCTATGAAAGGTATGTTGATATGCAGATTCTCAATGTCTCCAAAAATTTGGAGAATTGTTTATCAACCGCCACTGTAGTCTCCGGGGAATGGGATCTTCTCAGATACTCCTTCTCCGGAGTTTTCTACTACCGGGCTAGGCTCAATCACCTTCTCTTGTCTATCTCTCGCTTCTTCTCAACCATCGGGCCGAGGATCGCCGCTCCAATCGCTTGCTCAATTGCACCGCTGGCATCGCTTCCTCGATTTACCTGTTGCTTGGCAATGTACCTTGTGGCTGCTTGCTCGCTTTGCTAGCCGACCCACTTCAGGTTCCAAGTTCCCGAACTAGGATCTAGCTTCGCTACGAATCGAGTCCGGCGTTGCGTCAAGTCACACCGCTTTAGCTCGCTCGCTTTTTGTTATACCCCGTATTTGCAGTATGTACGTAAGACGACGTAGAAAATTTGAACTTTTAAATAAGGCTTGGCCGAATTATTTTGTGCACAACACCGTTAGAGTCGTTTCGACTAAACGTTTCCACAATTTCGTAGGAAAATTCCGCTATGTCATTTTTAATTTTTGGATTTTTCCGAGAGACGAAACATTTTGGACCAACAAGAGGGCGACACTTGTCACCCTCTCATTGAGCACGCCGCGCGGTCAAGTGGGACGACCGCCTTGTTTGGCCGGGGGTTGGTAGGATATTTTGTGGTAGATGGATAAGGTGCACTTGGCAAGATCTCGCCCTACACTTGCCTTGCACTTGGAAAGATCTCGCCATTGGTCGCCTTGGCTTGTCCTATAAATACCCCTTCGGGAAGACTTCTTCATCCATTCCCTAAATTTCCTAAAGTGTTAAAATCCTCCTCCCCTTGTGTGGTGTTTCGCCCAACACCCCTCTCCCTTTGTGAGGCCTTGTGGCCGAGAGTCCCCTCCCCTCGTCGAGAGTACCCCAGTGGGTAGCCGAGGGTATACACCCCCTCGTGGTGGTGTCTCGTATATATATACCCCTCTCGTAGAAATACTCTCAAAAGTATTGTTATAATGCCCAAATTACCTTAGCCAGATACCTTGTAGTATTCTAAGGTTATACCTATACTAAAAGCCCTGTTATACTATTATACTTCCACAATACCAAACCGAAACCCTAAGAAAAATCTCCATGGTTAGTTGGAGTTGTATGTAGAAGTTGGTTAGAACTTCTAAGGGTAGTTCGAGCTGGTTGAGCGCACGGAGTCGAGCTAAACGTTGCCTGGATCGACTTTATACTTGGATAATTATGGGCTTATCAAGGTAAATATCTTGTCCTCTATTATAATTGGAAATTACATGATTGTTGGATCAGTATAGTTGAAGTATACTATATATAGAATCGAACGTTGTTATATCGCAATGTCTTTGGACTTAAGCTCGAATAATACTTACGCAATGTCTCGCGACTTAAGCCCGGATAATAAGAAACCTTTTCGAAAGAAGAGTCCGAATCAGAATTACATAGATCAGACATGAGACTTGTGTAGCTTTTCGTGAGGTAGAATTGTGCACGTCCGGATTAGGCGTATAACCCCTCGGTTGGTCAAATGCCGATAGGGAGGAGATTTACGCTGCCATTGCGGGGAAGGTCGCCGAATTTTCGTAGAATGTTCTACGAAGAGACCTAAATGTTAATAAGCGCCGTGGCCTTATAGGTGGAAGTACTATGCGTGGCGCGATCTACTTGGCTAAGGAGTAGCCGCGGTTTGAGGTACTGAGCGTTTTGCTATTAGTCGATAATCGTCGCGAGGTATGCGAAACTCTTCCTATCTCTTCTAGCATGATATGTGTGTAACTATGTAGTACGGTAGACGCATACGTGTTAAATGTATTTGATTGGTCTAAAACATAAAGTGTTATAACGGCTTTATGGGAAGTTGGTTATAACAACTTTATGTATGTAAGAAGATACTTGTAGTTTTTAAAAGGTAATCGATTTGAACTATAAATTGGTTATGGGATAATAAAGAACTTGAAGTATTTCAAAAGATTTTTGAATCATTTTGAAAGGAGAGTAATACTTGGTTTTGAAAACTTAAGAGTTATACTAGCTTTATGGGAAGTTAGGTATAACGGCTTAAGAATGTTTTCTTGGTTTCTAAATCGAACGTGTATCGACAAACCACCGCAACGTTAATAAAAAGGAAATGTTTTGACAGATTAATTATTATTAAAACCTAGAAACTTCCATCCGCATGTAAGCTAAGATGAGACAAAATGATATTTCCTAGATCACGGTCGTAATAAGATTGTTATAAACAAGAATATCCTACTCACATATAAGGCTTATGTTTCTCGGATGGTTTAAAAGAGAATTATATTCTTAAATGAATAAGACTATGAACTACAAACCTTTCTAAAATAAGAAACGTGAACTTTTGAAATTAGGCAAACTTGGACGCTTGGAAAATAATGTTGTTACTTGATTTTACAAAGATAAGTGTTTTGATTTACTTCAAAAGATAATCACTCTATTTTCATATACTACGTATTATGTGACTTTTGTAAACGTAACGATCTTTTAAAAGATAATGTATGAAGTACTTTGGGAATAGATACCCGATCTTGTTAATCATATATTAGAATGTACCTTGTGTGTATAACTTGATTGTGTTGGTTTGTGATAGCCTTGTAATACTTTCTTGTTGATTTGATAAGTAAACATGCTAGGATGCTACGTGTTAGTATCTTGAGATGTTTTGTGTAAAGGGGTTTTCCTCGATCGCGCTTAAAGTTGTTTGACTCTCACCTTATGTTGGTATTGTACCACTCACCTCGACTTGTCTCCGAGGTTAAGCCGCCTCCGACGCGGTAGACTCGGCGATGCAGGACCGTGATTCGAGGATACCTACGCGTCCGAGGATCCACGCGAACTACGGAGTTCCGTTAGTTTGCGCCCTCGTGGTCACGCGGCTCAGCGCTACGCGATCGCGAGTCCAGGCGACGCCGGAGTAGCTACCCTCGACGCGAGGAATACCTCACGCGCCTACGGTTGGCCTATGCGAGCTACGGATAGTTCTGTGGCTAGACGCGCATTTGATCATCGCGAAAGTGACCGGCCTTTGATCATGTGACGATGCAGACAGATATCCCGATACGCTTTATGACCTGTTAGTACCGTAGGTGTTAGTAGCGGTTATGCCTTCAGACTTACCCTCGCATCGCTTTATTAGGACACAGTGGGACTCGTGTTCATGTAGTGCTTGGTGTTTTTTTATCATAACCGCAGGCGGAAGGTATTCCACGGCATTGATGTTATGGGCGTGAGACCCATAGTTACATTTGAGTGATGACTTTGAGGCGCGAGTCCCCGACTTGACACGATCGCCATTTATCAGGAATCGTAGTTTGGTTATCATACCGCTCTCGCTTTATAGACTATTATGATTTCATTTACGATTTTCGCCACATACTTGGTACTGCCAGATCGACTCTTCGGCCGCTCACGCCGCAGTTGAGGTACACCGCCGTTGATCCTCGCTCTTGGGTCACATTTCAGCGTTTGGGAAAGCTCCGTTTCTCCGAGGCTTATTCGTATAGTCCACGTCGTTGTAGGTGCTACGTTCGTGGTATGACGGCCCCGTCCGCTGTTGTCATATCATTCGTAGAGGTCTGTAGTAATCGCAGGCGTGGTTTGTAAAAAGGATTAAACTGCTCATTTTGAAAGAGTTATTATTTATATATATGCCGAGAGGCCACTTTTCTTCAGATAAACACGTGTCTTCTTTACATTGTATCATGCATTGTGTTTTATGTTCCCGATTACTCGATGTTGTATCACTAGGGTGCCCGGTAGGCACTACCACGGCCCGGTTCGGTCGTGACAAAAGTGGTATCGAGCGATTAATCCTCGGAAAGTGTCTACAGCCGTATCCGAGGAAGTCTTGATTATCGGTGTGCGCACCACACCAATAATCGTGAGGCTATAGGATATTTAGGATCGTTTCTATTCTTCTCACTCGAGATCGTGCCTTAGAGTGTGTTGTAAGTTGGACCTCTCACGTATTTCTTTCCTTACCGCTATGCCTCGCGTAGGCAACCCGCCCAAGAGGCAAGCGCGGCGAGCTGCGAGCAGAGTACTGCAGGGTTACGAGGCACAGCCCAACCATCACCCGAGTTAGGTGCTTCGTCGGGAGTTATGCTACGTCACCAAATGCCAGAGTTTAGCACGGCGCAGCAGCTCCTACCGCGCCATGACATTTGAACCTTCGCCCACGATCGGAAAGCAGAGAATATAGATCGCGAAGAGACAACCTCATTAGCTATGGATTTGGCTACCAGAGTATACCGATGTATCGCGAGTCTTGATGAATATCTAAGAGAGGTTGTACAAGAGTAATTCTTCATTAGGCTTCGAGCATGGCCTGTATCGCTTATGCGCAGCAGCGAGACGTAGAGATCGACGTTAACGGGCGACGAAGGCAGGCGTGAGCAAGCGTCCTTTGGTAACTTTCGAGGCGAGTCACCTCACCAGCGGATTAGATTATGCACATCCACCAGTGCAGAAAGGTCCTCCACAGGTTCGAACGCTCGGTAAGCTGAGTTGGTCGAGCTCGAGTTTCCGGCTCACGCCTACACGTAGTTCCGGCCACGGATTCAGATTTTCCCAGTGTTCAGCGATGCACGCCATCCCGGAATGTCATCTTTAGTTGGTACTTGTTTTACCCGCGGCCGTCAGGGCCATGTGTCGAAAGGATGTCCTAGTAGGAGGACTCAACCTTCAGGATCGGTGGGTAGTTCGTCATCTTCCTTAGCTATGCGCCCTACGGGGCAGGTTTGATTAGAACGACTAAGGGGAGTGAAGCAGTAGATATAGATATATCCTTAACCCTCTGAGATCAAGCATGTATGATAAGATGGGTATATCATAAGTGCTATGTTCGATAGCGATGTATAATTAGTGATTAGAAATCATGGTTAGTATGAGGTAAGATGGACATAAGGGAAAGTGTGAGCCTTAGAACTTTATACGCAGAGACCTTAGAGGTAAGGCCATCTCGAGTAAAGAAGTATTTTATGTTTGACCTTTGCTGAGTGCATAGCACGCGAGCTATGTTTGTGGATAAGTCCCCGAGTAGTGTGGAATGAAAGAGGTAGTTGAGCTAAGAAGACCGCCAGGTTTTCGTAACGTGATTAGTGAGAGTTTTCCGTCGGGAGCTGGTGCTCGCGCGTTGTCGGTCGAGGCCACGCTGCGGGTCAACCCGCGACTGTATGGTGGGTCGGTTTGTGGTGGTCCCGCTGGGTTAGGGTTATGAGGTGTTAGGCCCAAGTTTAGTTAACCAACAGACAAATTCGTGGACGATTCGACCAAAGAGGCCGGCGAGGTCACCGCCTGTCTTTCAGCAAAGACCGCTTACTCGGCGTTGTTGATTTTATCGTAAAGGTTGTAAGGTCGCACGGTGCCTACCTTCACCTTATGACGCATGATGGAGCCAGTGGTACGCTGTTTTTGTTTCCGGAAGTTTTACCAGCAGATTAGGAACTCGTGAGTCTCCAGATCGTATTCGCCTCGCCAGCGGTGTGGATTTCGCGGTACCGTAGCGATTGTTGTCTCTGTTGAGGAGTGTTTTAGTAGCTACCATTTCAGTATTCGGATGTCGCTATGGCGACGCGGCGCGGATGTAAGTCGCGGCCGATTGGTTCGATGTTGGAAAGATTCGAGATAGTTGGTTCGTGCTTGTTCCAGCAGACCTGGATATGGTAAAGCTTGTCTAGAAGAGGTTCCGCACTCGAGAAATCGTGCGGATAATCGGCGACGACGCTTAGAGTTCAGCCGACGGTCGGTCTTCAAGGTACCACCCCGGATAAGTGCGATGAGCTTTGATAACAGAGAAACTTAGCCCGAAAGTTACTTTGGGCCTTTGGGTTCATGTGAGGATAGGCCAGTTGCTTATATGTTAGCAATTGCCGTCCGACTTAGAGACGACGTCCGGTCTTTCAGATTGTTATGATCGGGAAAGTATCGGAGATCCATCCGAGTGTTCCCGCTAATGATGACCACGTTAGAGATAGTAACCCGAAGTTTTGAAATCAAGCAAGATTTAAATGTGGTAAGAGTTCGAGTGTACGACCTCGTGGATCGCGACGCAACGGCACCATTTGTTGGGTCGCCGAGTGACACTAGAACCTCGCGCAAAGTGACAAAAGTGGTATCACAACGAGTAAAGGGAGAAGCGAGCATGTATGACGAGCATAGATATGATCATTTCTTTTGTAAGGAGAAGGCGCGGCGAAGTATATTTTAGACCGGAGAGAGGTGTTTGTGGTAATGTTAGAGGTGTTTCTCGTGGACTTGGATGGAGGTATTTGCGCTGGTGTTTCGTGGCCACGCAGGCGTGATTGTTCTCGTAAGTATAGTAGTGAAGACTATACCGGGCGCGCTTGTTTTGAGACTTAGAAGGAACATTCGACGAATGTTTCTAAGAGGAGAATGTTATACCCGTATTTCCGCAGTATGTACGTAAGGACGACGTAGAAAATTTGAACTTTTAAATAAGGCTTCGCGAATTATTTTGTGCACACCACCCGGCTAGAGTCGTTTTTCGACGAAACGTTTCCACAGCGTTCGTAGGGAAAATTCCGGCTATGTCATTTTTAAATTTAGCGGATTTTTCCGAGAGACGAAACATTTTGGACCAACAAGAGGCGACACTTGTCACCCTCTCATCGAGCACGCGCGGTACAAGTGGGACGAATTGGCCTTGTTTGGTCGAGGGTTGGTAGGATATTTTGTGGTAGATGGATAAGGTGCACTTGGCAAGATCTCGCCCTACACTTGCCTTGTACTTGGAAAGATCTTGGCCATTGGTTGGCCTTGGCTTGTCCTATAAATACCCCCCTTTGGAAGAATTCTTCAGACATTCCTATATTTACTAAAGTGTTTAAATCCTCCCTCCTTGTGTGGTGTTTTCGCCCAACACCCCTCTCCCTTTGTGAGGCCTTGTGGCCGAGTCCCCTCCCCTCGTCGAGAGTACCCCAGTGGTAGTAGGCGGGTACACACCCCCCCCTTGTGGTGTTGTCTCGGCTAAATACCCCCCCGCTCTTGGTAGAACTACTCTCCAAAGTCTTGTTCTAATGCCCCAATTACCTTAGCCGGATACCTGGTAGGATTCTAAGGTTATACCTATACGAAAGCCCAGTTATACTATTATACTTCCGTCACCACCAAACCGAAACCCTAAGAAAATCTCCATGGTTAGTTGGAGTTGTATGTAGGTTGGTTAGAACTTCTAAGGGTAGTTGGAGCGGGTTGAGCGCACTGAGTTGAGCTAAACGTTGCCGGGATCGACTTTATACTTGGATAATTATGGGCTTATCAAGGTAAATATCTTGTCCTCTATTGTAATTGGAAATTACATGATTGTTAGATCAGTATAGTTGAAGTATACTATATATAGAATCAACGCGTTGTTATCGCAATGTCTTTGGACTTAAGCTCGAATAATACTTACAGCAATGTCTCGCGACTTAAGCTCGATAATAAGAAACCTTTTCAAAGAAGAGTGTTGAATCAGAATTACATAGGATCAGACATGAGACTTGTGTAGCTTTTCTCGTGAGGTAGAATTGTGCACGTCCGGATTAGACGTATAACCCCCGGTTGGCTTGCAGCCACCGATGGGAGGAGATTTACGCTGTTGTGGGGAGGTGCCGAATTTTCTGTAGAATGTTATACAAAGACACCTAAATGTTAAAAAGCGCCTTTTGGCGTTATAGGTTGAATTACTATGCGGGGCGCGATCTACTTGGCTTAAGGAGTAAATGCGGTTTGAGGTACTTGAGCGTTTTGCTATTAGTCGATAATTGTCGCGAGGTATGTGAACCTCTTCCTATCTCTTCTAGCATGATATGTGTGTAACTATGTAGTACGGTAGACGTACATGTGTTAAATGTATTTGATTGGTCTAAAACATAAAGTGTTATAACGGCTTTATGGGAAGTTGGTTATAACAGCTTTATGTATGTAAGAAGATACTTGTAGTTTTTAAAAGGTAACTGATTTGAACTATAACTGGCTGGTTATGGGATAATAAAGAACTTGAAGTATTTCAAAAGATTTTTGAATCATTTTGAAAGGAGAGTAATACTTGGTTTTTGAAAACTTAAGAGTTATACTAGCTTTATGGGAAGTTAGGTATAACGGCTTAAGAATGTTTTACTGGTTTCGGAAATCAGAATGTGTATCGACAAACCACTGCAGCGTTAATAAAAAGGAAATGTTTTGACAGATTAATTATTATTAAAACCGGTAGAAACTTCCATCTGCATAGAAGCTAAGATGAGACAAAATGATATTTCCTAGATCATGGCTGCTGTAATAAGATTGTTATAAACAAGAATATCCTACTCACATATAAGGCTTATGTTTCTCAGATGGTTTAAAAGAGAATTATATTCTTAAATGAATAAGACTATGAACTACGAAACCTTTCTAAAATAAGAAACGTGAACTTTTGAAATTAGGCAAACTTGGACGTTTGGAAAATAATGTTGTTACTTGATTTTACAAAGATAAGTGTTTTGATTTACTTCAAAAGATAATCACTCTATTTTCATATACTACGGGTATTATGTGACTTTTGTAAACGTAACGTATCTTTTAAAAGATAATGTATGAAGTACTTTGGGAATAGATACCCGATCTTGTTAATCATATATTAGAATGTACCTTGTGTGTATAACTTGATTGTGTTGGTTTGTGATAGCCTTGTAATACTTTCTTGTTGATTTGATAAGTAAACATGCTAGGATGCTACGTGTGTTAGTATCTTGAGATGTTTTGTGTAAAGGGGGTTTTCCCTCGACTGCGCTTAATGTTGTTTGACTCTCAGCCGTTATGTTGGTATTGTACCACTCACCTTGACTTGTCTCCGGAGGTTAAGGCGCCTCCACGCGGGTAGACTCAGCGGTCTGGGACCGTGATTCGAGGATACCTACGCGGTCCGAGGATCCATGCGAACTACGGAGTTCGAGGTTAGTTTGCGCCTTGTGGTCACGCGGCTTTGTGGCTACGCGGATCGCGAGTCCGGGGCGATGCCGGAGTAGCTACCGACGCGAGGAATACCTCACGCGCCTATGAGGTTGGCCTATCGCGAGCTACGGATAGTTCGGGGCTAGACGCCGCATTTGATATCGCGGCGAGTGACGGCTTTGATCATGTGACTTGCAGGCAGATATCCTGATACGATTTATGACCTTAGTATCTAGGTGTTAGTAGTCGGTTATGCCTTCGTACTTACCGCATCGTTTTATTAGGACACAGTGGGACACGTGTTCATGTAGTGCTTAGTGCTTTTTTATCATAAATCGCCGGCTGAGGAAGGTATTCCACGCATGATTGATGTTATGGGCGTGAGACCCATAGTTACATTTGAGTGATGACTTTGAGGCGTGAGTCTCGACTTGACACGATCGCCATTTATCAGGAATCGTAGTTTGGTTATCATACATGTCTCCCGCTTTATAGACTATTATGATTTCATTTACTGATTTTCGATTCCACATACTGTACTTGTTATCGACCTCGCCGGGCCGCGTCACGCCGCAGTTGAGGTACACCGATCGTTGATCCTCGCTCTTAGTGGTCAGATTCGGCGTTTGGGAAAGCTCCGTTTCTCCGAGGCTTATCTTCGTATAGTCCTCGTTATTGTAGGTGCTTACATTCGTGGGTATGGCGGCCCCGTCCGTCGTTGTTGTCATATCATTCGTAGAGAGTGCAGAGTATCTTGTAGGCGTGGTTTGTAAAAAGGATTAAACTGCTCATTTTGAAAGAGTTGTTATTTATATATATGCCGAGAGGCCACTTTTCTTCGTATAAACATGTGTCTTCTTTACATTGTATCATGCATTGTGTTTTATGTTCGCAGATTACTCGATGTTGTATCACCAGGTGCGCCCGGTAAGGCACGATCCACGCCCGGTTCGGTCGTGACACTTTTCTTGCCGAACCGGTGCATCAATCGCTGAGGATCTTTGGGCCTGAGTAAAGAAGCTGCTGGTTTTGGTTCTCACTGGGTTGATCATCGCCTCGTATTGGTCTGCTGCTGGTCTCCTCCATGAGAAATTTGGGTGATTTCTCCACCGGATTATAAGTGTTGGAGTATGGATTGTTCTGGCCTCGATAATTACCTACTACCGACACTCGCTGCTCCATTGGTATGTTATTGAGATCAGCTGAAGGACACCTATCAAATGTATGTGGGCCACCACATATTTCACAACTTTTAGGCATCTGCACCGCATTCACTGACACTGTATGTTGCTGCAACTGTTTCGCCAAAAGGGCCACTTGGGCATTCAAGGCAGCAATAGCATCTATTTCGTGGACTCCCACTGTTCTTCTCCCACTTGTCGACCTCTCTTCTGTGACATAGTTATTGGTGGCCATATCTTCAAGTAACTCGTGAGCGCCGTGGGTTGTTTTCCTCATGAATGCCCCACCTGCTGCTGCATCTATGATGGTTCTGGTTGTCAGCCCGCTCAGCCGTTGTAGAAGATGTGGACCAAGTTCCACAACTCAATGCAATGGTGTGGGCATTTTCTCTGCAAGTCTTTGAACCTTTCCCAAGCTTCATATAAGGACTCTCCATCTGCTTGGTAGAAGTTGTTCAACTCCCCTCTCAGTTTGCTTTGCTGGGGAAAGAACTTGGCTAGGAATTTCGTGCCACTGCTCCATGTAAAAATTGAATCACCGGCAGGAATTCAACCATACTTTTGCTCTATCCACGGGTGAGAAGGGAAGAGCCTCAACTGACGGCATCATCGATGAACGCCGTTATATCGAAAGTTGCACATAGCTCCAAGAAATTAGCTATGCGTATACGTGAATCCTCCGATGGAAGTCCTCCGAATTGCACTGTGTTGTACCGTGCTCGAGAATCGCGGTTTTATCTCGAAGTTGTTGGCTCTTATGCAGGGAGCCTAATGACGTCTGTGCTCCATTCACTCTAGGCAGCACATAGTCTCCCAAGCTTCTTTCTGCCTGGATTTGAACTCTTTCCTCGACATCCATAGGTACTTGCCGAGGTATGGCTGGATTGGGTTGATTTTCACCTAACCCTTCTCTCACCATGTTGTTGTTCTGTACGCCGTCCATCTCTATCAAGGTTGCAATCCGATTCTTTCGCTCGCATTTACGAGTTTTCTCAATCTCTGGATTGAAGGGAACAAGAGTGTTTGCCCCTCTTCTCCTTCGCATAAACTGATTTTCTGAAATAGATCAAAAACAGACAACAAATCACGGCACCCTGATTTTTGAAATAAAAAAATAAAATAAAAAACGTGAAAATTAAAAATAAAAATAAAAACAAAAACAAAACCAAATTAGAAATTAAAAATAGATAAAATTGATATTGAACTATGCATAATCCCCGGCAACGGCGCCAAAAACTTGATGCGCGAAAAGATGCACACACTTTAACGCAAGTACACGTTATCGTGACAAGTAATATAGTCCTGGTAAGACCGAATATCGTCCACAAGGATTAGGGTTCAAGTATCAACTATTTATCTTTTGGTATCTATTTGCAATTGATATTTGGATTTGTTGTTTATAACTAAGAATTATAAAAGCTATTTAACTATAAGTTTACTTCAGTTGTGATGGGAATAGGGCTTCCATGTCTCTTCAACTATCCGCTTATGTTATTTATTAATGCAATGGATTATGGACTTCTTCTCTCGGAGAAAGCAGGTTTACGAAATCGTTTTATATACCCGTTAAGGATATATAAACAATCAACCCCAGTATTGCACCTTACCTACCTTTCAGTGATAAGGATAACTCTATAGGAGGATTAAGAACAAAAACCTAGTTAATCGTCACGCACCATGCGCAAAATTAGGGTTTTTAAGCCTCTCATTAACGCTACATAAATAATTGAGGTATTTTCATCCCCAATCCAAAAATGTCTACCCAACTTACAGCATATTCACAATCTCTCCTTTCGAAGTAAATTAGAAATCATATAAGGATAATTAGTTGTCAATTAATTACCAAGCATTCAACGCAATTATTAGATAGATCTCTCAAAGAAGAATAATAACCATAAACATGTATTAATTTATAACATAAGTTTCTAGTGAATCAATATGGAAAGCCCTATAAGAGAATTAGTTCCTAGCCATAGATATGACAAGAACTAATTCAAAGTTCATCATGCAAAAACTGAAATAAAGAAAAGAAAAAGGAAAGAAATTACTAAGTTTAGGTCTCCAATCTCCAAGCAAGAAAATCTTGTGTTGTCAGAAGAGGAACCCTTAAAATCGCCTAGGGTTCTCCTTTATAAATGAAACCGCCCTTAACTTTTCCCTCGCAGCTGGCCCGTAAAATCGTCAAAACCACGATTTTTCCGCGTCCGCGGCGCCGCTTCGGTGCAGCCGCGCGGAACTTCGTGGTACGGGTGATTTGGCGCCGCCCGATCTCTGCTGCTCAGGCGCATGGCCTGCAACGTCTGTAGCCTCTCGATGATTAGCGTCGCGCCCGCTTTTGGCATGAGGTAGCCGCGCGCTGGGACTTCTGCAGTCTCTCTGGATATTGGCGCCGCGCCCCGCTTCGATCAGGTGAAGCCGCACGACTTGGTTTTTGCCTCGTTCGCCACTTTCTCTGTTTTTAGCTCTGGAACCTCCTCTTTTGCTCTCTTTTAGCTCCTTTTCCGTCATTTGGCCCTTTTAACCACTTTGGCTCAAAAGAAAGGAAAACTATCCTAATATGACACTTATTTGTACAAAAAGGGACAAAAGACTAACTAAAAATGACTCGAAAAGTGTATATAAAATACACCGATCATAGTGTCACCAAACTCCATGTTTCATTCTCTTCCAAAGCTTTTATTTCAGTCTGCATTGCCTCAACCCATATTTTGTCATGTGCAATTATTAAGTAATTATGTGGCTTAGTGTCAAGAGATACATTAGCCACAAATTCTTGATACACATGTGACAATCATGTATAATCAACATTGTTAGATATAGAATACAAATAATTTGTGGATCTATGCTTGGTGACATAGTCTTTATGCCAAATAGAAGGCCTGCTGGTTCTGGTGAACTTTTTAGTCTCCGTCTCCCTCTGCCTGTGATCATGAGCATATTGTATTTCTTCTGTAGGAATACACATGTCCTATGTTACATCTTGAGTATCCAGGTCTGGACTTATGCATCCATCAACTTCCACCATTCTGGTGTCTAGTGATGGAACAAATGCCTTCTATGATTGAACCAGATCATCAAAACAAAAATGCTCTTGTGATTTCATAGAACTAAGATTGCCATTGCCACTTGAATTATCTCTGAATGTAAATATTGTTTCCATGAATACCACATCCCTGCTCATGAAGAACTTCTTATGTTTCATCTTATACTGTTTATAGCCTTTTTGTACAGAATCATACCCAAATAAAACTCTTTTCACAGCCTATGGCTCAAATTTATCATTCACAATTAGTGATGTTGCAAAACACAGACAACCTATTACTCTGAGATGTTAAGTTGTGGTGTCTTTCCATATAACATTTCATATGGTGATTTATTTCTTATAATTGTGGAGGTAAATCTATTCATGATGTACAATGCCCCCTCCACACATAATCCCCAAAATTTGTCAGGAAAATTTGCTTGAAACTTCATAGCTCTGGTTGTTTTAATATGTGTCTATGTTTCCTTTATACTACACTATTTTATTATGGTGTGTGTGGACATGAACTCTCATGTATTACACCAGCCTAAACAATTCATTACAATTATGATTGAAAAAGTCATTGTCATACCTTACTCTCTAAATTCTCATTTCAAATTGAGTGTTAACTTCAATGAAGAAATTTTTAAGTATTGTAGACACATTAGACTTCAATCTTATTAAAAAAAAAATCAAGTCCATCTGGAACAATAATCCAAAATAGTTAACCAATATCTCATTCCCTTATGTGTTTCAACCCTATAGGATCCCCATACATCCATATATAAATTTGGAAAACTTTTGTTTTCCTGCTAGTGCTATTAGGGAATGGTTTTCTGGTATGTCTAGCAATTGGACATATCTCACATTTATTCAAAACAAAAGATATATCACCTTGACACAACCTTTAGTGCCAATTGACTGCATCTACATGATGTGAAGCTGACAGACACTTATTCAAACCTCATTTCTTATTCTGTGTGTCCAAGTAGAATATGTACAATCCTACTTCTTCATTATCAATCTCATTCACCTTCCCAGATAAGAGATCCTGAAATACACAATATGTTGGGAAGAAAATAACACTACACTAGCTCTTTTGTTATTTTGGACACAGAGTTAAGATTGAACTTGAAATCTGATATACATAGAACATTTTTAAGAACATCACCTCATCCCATGTGATAGCCACCAACATGTGAGATTCTGGCTGAGTCTCCCGTGGGCTATGAGTAGTTGTACCCTTCTTGTACCTTCTATCAGATTATTCTTACTCTGTAAGTAATTATGATTATTAATCATATGATTAGTTGCCCCTGTGTCTATTATCCATTTCATTAGAATTCCTAAATCAAGAGCACATTTACCTGCCATATTGGCACTCAACTAGCTTCTTCCGTGGATCATCTTGAGGATCTGCTGATGTTGGCTGGGAGTAAACTGAAACTGCTGGTTGTGTGCTACTGAATCTGCAGTCCATATACTTTGATTATGATTGTAAGCGGGCTGATTGCAACCTGGTACTGGTTGTTGTCCAAAGAATTGTTTCTGCTTCTGCTTCATGTCTTGCTGCTGATATTGTGTCCTTATATCATGTCCTGTGTCTTCAAAGAATGAACCTCCTCCAGTCACCACATATGTCTTTTTCCTTTGCTCTTGAAATTTTCAGGATATCCAATGATCTTGTAACAGTCATCCTGTATGTGTCAAATTTTATGACAGAAGTCACATTTAATCAACTTGTAACAATCCAACCTAACATGTCCCTTCATGTGACAGAAATCACAAAATGCATTAGGATTATATGGTTTCTTCTGTTTCTTATTTACATTCCTGAATCTTCCATTTTCACCCTTGGATGTGAACATGACTGAAGACTCTATTGTGTCTTGCATCATCTTATTTCCTCCTGCCATCATTTTATGGCTTTCTTCATGATTAACCACTGCATACACTTGATTTAAGTTTGACACATGTTGCATCATAATTATCTGACTTCTAACCTGACCATAACTGTCATCTAGCCCCATCAGAAATTGTAACATTCTCTGGTATTGTAGGTGATCAACAAAATCCTTGGCCTTAGCACAACAAATTGGTGGTGGTACAATAGAATCATATTCATCCCAGAGATCCTTTAATCTTGAATAATACACTGAAATTGATTGTGATCCTTGCACCATTGTAACAATTTATTTATGCAGTTGAAAGGCTCTAGAACTATTTATTTTGTCAAACATCTCCCTTAATTTTTCTCATACAGCATACGAGTCAGAATTAAACAACATCCCACTAAGTAGATTTTTATTTACATTTTCCATCAGCCATGAAACAACGATGACATTGCATCTGTCTCCTAGTTTTGCCAAATCACCATGGAAAGCTTCTCTTCTTACTGTTCCATCTACAAAACCTATCTTATTCTTTCCCAACAAAGTGATGCGCGATTTAATGCACACACTTTAACGCAAATGCACGTTATCGTGACAAGTAATATAGTCTAGGTAAGACCGAATATCGTCCTCAAGGATTAGTGTTCAAGTACCAATTATCTATCTTTTGTTATCTATTTGGTAACCGATATTTGAGTTTGTTGATTATACTAACAATTATAAATACTAATTAACTATGTGTTTACTTCAGTAGTGATGAAAATAGGGCTTCCAAGTCTCCTCAACTATCCGCTTATATTACTTATTAATACAATCAATTATGGTTCTTCTTCTTTTGGAGCTAGTAGGTTTACTAATTCGTTTTATACTCCCGTTAAGGCTATATAAACACTCAACCCCAGTAGCGCTCCTTTCTACCTTTCGGTGATAAGGATGACTCTATAGGAGGATTAAGACCAAAAACCTTGTTAATCATCACGCGTCATGCGTGAAATTAGGTATTTAAACCTCTATTAACGCTACACAAGTAATTGATGTATTTGCATCCCCAATCCGACCTATGTCTACCCAACTTACAGCATAGTCACAACCTCCTCCTTTCGAAGTTTGATTAAAAATCATATAAATAATGATAATTAGTGATCAATTAATTACCAAGCATTCAAAGCAATTATTGGGTAAATCTCAACAATAAGAAGAACAACCATAACATGCATTAACTCATAAAATAAGGTTCAAGTGAATTGACATGGAAAGCCCTATAATGGAATTAGTTCCTAGCCATTGACATGATAAGAACTAATTCAATATCCAACATAAACACTGAAAGTAAAGTAAAGAAAAGAAAAGAAAAGTACTAAGTAAAGGTCTCCAATCTTCAACTCCAAGAAGTCTTGTGTTTGTGCAAGAAAGGGAACCCTTGAAAACTGCCTAGGGTTCTCTTTTTATAGCCTTCAAACCGCCCTTAAGGTTTTCCCTTCAGGCCTGGCCCATAATTCGTCAAAAACCTGATTTTTCCCGCGTCGCTGCTGCTCGGCGGCCATGGCGCGCCGAACTCGTGTTGCTCGGTGATTAGCGCCGCGACCACTCTCAGTGTAGAGGCGCCGCGACGCTGCAACTTCTGAGACCTTCTGGATATTGGGCGCCTGGACCTGTTGGCAGGAGGCGCTGGCCCGTGTCCGTGCCTGGTTCGCCACTTTCTCATCTTTTAAGCTCTGCAACCTCCACCTTTGCCCCTTTTTAGCTCCTTTTCCGCCAAATAGCCATTTTAACCAATTTGACTCAAAAGAAAGAAAATTTATCCTAAGACGACACATATTTGTACAAAAAGGGACAAAAGACTAACTAAAAACGACTCAAAAAGTGTATATAAAATACACCGATCACAAAGCTAACTTCATTGCCCTGTTCCACAATGTGTAGTTATCCATCTCATTCAGTACAACTTCCACCGATAACGATCATGGGGCATCCGATGAGAACAAATATAGTGGATGATTATGATCTATGTTTATCGTCATTGTCGTGGCTTCATTCAAAAATTCTTCACCTTTAATTTCCATTTTCAGTTGTCATGAAATCAAAGGAAATCATAAACAGAAATTCAATGCAAACATGACTCAATGCAACAGTGCTCTATTTCCAGAAATTCAATGTAAACATAAATCAATGCAACAATCAGTTCCATAGAAGATTAGTCTCAGATCCACAAGTTTCTGATCTGATTCCAGTTGTCACTCACCAATTTCAGTTGTATAACTTTGAATCCTCCATCCTTGATGTATATATTCCTCGAATTTCGTTTTGCATGTAAAGAAAATCCCCCCAATCTATACCATCACATCGCTCGCTTTGATATCATGTGAACTTCACTGCTTTGCTCAATTACGATCAATCATTGATGTTTGATCGAACAGTGAACTGCAAGGACTATGAACTAATGTGCGTGAAGTGTTGAAGAACAGAGAGGAGAAGGGAAAAGAGAGAAGAAGATCGAGTGAGAGAAATGGAGATGAGAAAATATCTTGTTGTGTTTTCTTATTGAGGAAATGTGTACATGATGGTGTATATATACAATTCTCATACAACACTATCTATTCTAGAATTTTCTACTTGTCCAACTATTAGTTACTTTATACCTAATTAACTAACTTATAACAACCATAACAACAAACTATAACCACTTCAACTAACTAACCACTTGTAGTAGTAATTATACAATGTGATGTCACTTCATGGTACAGTAGTGCATCTGCCCATTTCCTTCACAATAATGGATGGTCTTCAATGATGGTGAAATAACATCACTTGCCAGTCGTTTGAATTATTTACATTTGTCGACTAAGCTTTCAAATAAAGTTGAAAATTGCATTAAATCAACAACCAAGAAATGAATCAAGAAAAAATCTAACTATAGTTTTAAAATTGCTTCATTGTGGAACTCCACATACAATGCTCAAAAACCATATAGCACCAGGAACGTCGAGTGCTGCCAGTAACTGAACAAAAAGGGGTACACTGCTTCCATGTAACATCTACAAAATGGA
This sequence comes from Przewalskia tangutica, assembly GCA_029844215.1. Taxonomy (NCBI): domain Eukaryota; kingdom Viridiplantae; phylum Streptophyta; class Magnoliopsida; order Solanales; family Solanaceae; genus Przewalskia; species Przewalskia tangutica. The sequence goes on along the minus strand of CM056731.1, from coordinate 31,041,992 downwards.
ACTATATTCTGCATCCAGCTCATCAGATTCTGAACCTTTTTCCACATCGAATCGTTGTACAAGAACCAAATATTGACCAAGCCATTGTCTGATAGATCTTTCACATCTCGGGAAAAGGGCATCCGGAGAATTCCAATAAAAGATCCTCATAAGAGAGTTATTTTGGTTATCACCAATGTAGAAGAGTTTACAAGGAGCCACAAATCAGATACTGAGATACTGCAGCTTACATGGACATCGTCCAAACGAGACTAGAGGGCATCATTAGAAGTCGAAGTCGATGGTAGGTTGGTGGAATTCGATTTATGTGGATGATGTGGTCGATAACTTCGTATACACGATAATAAATCTTAAAAAGCTCAGTCCACGAGGAGTATTGACCCTTTTCCATCTCAAGGGTGATAGGGATCAAGTTTTTGATGTTGTTGACTGCAAATGCGGGGTGAAATTTGGTTTTGTCAGCCATGGAAGATAAATTTAGGAGGAGAAGGGAAAGAGAAGGCTGAGAAACCACTAGGGTTCCGTCGTGGGTGGCGACCGAGAGGTAGGGTTCAACGGCGTAGGAGGTATAGGTTTAGGGTTAGGCTAATGATACCATAAAGGAATATGTTCCTTGATTTTTATTGATAAATGATTTACAATATATATATATATATATATATATATATATATATATATACTTTCGAGAAAAGACGAGCACGACTGAAGTGGCTATACATACAAATCTATTTACGGATCTATATGCTTCGATTGGAACTGGAAGTTCCAGAACAGGTGGTTGGTATACCACAATAATCAAACTTCATTTTCTTTTTATTATTCAGATCTAATTTATATTGGCTTCGTTGGGAGGCTCGCGTAGTTTATACGTCAGCTCCAAAAGGATAAGTTGCGTTGGAATTGATAAAGTTTCGTGGAGTTCATAATAGCATAAAAGGAGTCAAAGTAGTGGCTGCGACGCGTTGAGGCACTTCTTCGAAGGTTCCCGTACGCCTAGCGTGCCGGCCCGCTCTGAAGAATTCATGATTTATATATGTTTCAGGCTGGTGAGAGGGAGTGCGAAATAAGGATTTATTTCACTGTATCCATTTACGCCCACCCCATCTACCTATTGTCGGAGGTCAATTGTTGCTCCCTCTCTCGAGATTGAAATCCTTATCGAGTCGGGAAGAAATGAGTAATGGATCGGGGAATCGGGCATCTGTCACGACCCGAACCCGGACCCGTGACCGGTGCCTTAACCCGGGCACCCTAGTGACACAACATCAGAGAAAACCAGCGAAATATAACCTCAAGATAAACAACCATTAAGATATAGAATAGTCTAGCCCAAAATGGCTAACCCAAAAGTACATAAACCAAACAGTTACATCCTTAACGAACCAAGTTCTGACAAGACTACAGGCCTCTAAGAATGAATAACACTATGACGGGACAGGGCCCCGCCATACCCCCTGAATGTACAAAAGTCTACAACCTCGTGGAATCGTACTAAAAGACGAGGCCTCCGAGAAATGGAGCCTTCCAGAACCGAACCGTGATCCTAAGAGTGCGGATCGCCAGCTATGAACCTCAACTGCGGCATGAACGCAGCCTCGGCGAGGTCGATAACATGTACCAAATATGCGAAACTGGAAAATACTGTAATAATATCATAAGTTAAAATATAAGCTGGAGTTATAGACGAAAATCAGTTTTACCTTGCCGTGCCTTACTAACAATGAGAGTAACAAATGTATATATATATATCGCGTAAAAATAGGAAGCTCATGATCAAACAGGTACCTCGCCTGTAGTATCATTAAGCAATCCTACTCGGGACTATTTCACCCGCATAGGTCCCGTGGACCCGCATGAGGTCATCCGCCTCGTCGTGGATCGCTTCACCCGCACGGGACTATTTCACCCGCATGGATCCCGTGGATCCGCATGAGTACCATCGCAGACTCGCACGGGACTATTTCACCCGCATGGATCCTATGGTCCGCATCCGCATGAGTACAAGCGCCACACTCGCATCATGGGTAGCAAATCCATGACATAAATAGTAAACCATCCTATCGAGCATACCCGGCCACCCATCGTGTCGGTATGTCCAAAGGAAATAACAAGAATAACCCGGGTTTACCCGTAATAATATATATATATAACATAGCTCATCCGCTATCATACATAACATAAGCACTACCACTATCATATCATAACATAAGCACTACCCTTATCATATCATAACATAAGCACTACCTACTATCATATCATAACATAAGCACTACCGGCCTATCATATCATAACATAAGCAAGTTAAGAAAATACCCTAACTTCTTATTAACATTATTAATATATCCTCTCTCATTTTAGTATACCTAAGGCACCAACATGTCTTTTAATAGAAAATCCGAGAATTTAACCAAAGTATCATGTACTTCTAACCTTTTAAGAAATAACTCCTTTTTATACAAAAATTCCAAGATACTAATCACCATAGTATCAAGTTACGATTTCTTTTCAAAACAAGTCACATTTCCTTTTAAAACTATCTCAAGCTTCTAAATTAAGTGACTTCATTTCTTGTAAAACCTTAGGCAATTCATGCCTTAAAACCCTTTTCCTTCCACAAGTTCAAATCATCAAAACCTTTCTCCATTAAACTTTCACAAACTAATATAACCAACTCCCCATAAAGCCGTTATATTAGAGTTAAACAATAGTAAAACACATTCCCTTAAGTCCAAGGGATTTTTATACTTTTCTTTTAAAACGAAGCAAGTATCAAATACTTATAACAAACGAAGATTTCCAAATCTTAGACGTCACCGTACTACATGTACAACTAATCATGCTCAAGAGATAGGAAAGCTCCACATACCTCTTCGGTCAATCCACAAGCTAAGTCCAATTTACCGCACGTAGTATGTCAACCTAAAATGACCATAATACGTTTATCAAGCTCTAGTTATAATGCAGAATTTTCCAAGTTAAAGTCACCAATTTCCTACGGAAAATTGGGCAGCGTTTCCTTTGTTTCTACATACTTTGCCACCTTTTCCATGGTCGATTTTTAACGCTCAAATGCCATGTTTAAGGCTCAACAACCAACCAACACTAGGGATTACACCTAAACTTTGGTGTGTAAAATTCAGCCCCACAAGTTACAACAACTAACCCAACAAGTCTAATGTAGTATTTAGGCAACAACATGCTCATAATATCCCCCTAACCAATTCTTTCATAATCAACCCCATTTCTTACATGCAACTACTTTAAGTGCATTTTTCCAACTACAAGTTCTTCCTATTAAACATGCAACACCCAATACCAACTACAAGAGAAGAAATGTTACCTTAAGTTTTAGCCAAACTTATTCCAACACCTTGCTAGCCTTTCTCCAAGAACACCACCACAATAGTCTTCACAAGCTTGTAATAACCTTGCCTTCTTATTACACTTTTCAGATTTTTCCCTTGGGCTAGAATTCCTCTTGGGAATTTAGAGAGAAGGATGAGCCTTTTAACTTAGAGAGAGATGGAGTGTAAAGATGAAAAGTTGAAAGAAATGACCAAGTCTTGGTCAATATAATGCATGTAGAAATCGGATGGGGACACTTGTCACCCTCCCATGGCCTCTTTTAAAACAAAATCGACTTTCTAAGTTTTTCCGCCCAAATTTCCCGCGACCAGATCCCGGCGCATGGCCGCAGAACTCGCGGACTCCTGAACTTTAGGCGTCGCGCCCGATTTCCGGCGCGCATGAATTCCCGCGCCATGAATTCGCGCGCGCGCGCTCCGGCATACTGAGGCCCCTGACCGAAGTTTTCTGATTTCGAGTCCTAACTCCTTCCGCATGGCCCCATACGCACGGCCTGAACCACGAGGTATAACAGCATCAGCCCTCTTGGATCCGGTAGGAGCAGAAGTAGGTAAGTTAGTATCGATCCGGTGAAGAAATGAGAATTTAGTTGATAGAGACATTAGATCTGGAGGAAGCATTTGGTCGCATATTCCAAAACCTTCACGGGAAAGGATTAGACTCACTCGCCCTACTTCTAAAGATAGATAGAAAATGTTAGGGAGTCCCAGTTGCTGAGGTGTCGTAGTGAGAGGTGAGAGCAGTTCCAATCGAAGCATATAGATCCGTAAATAGATTTTTATGTATAGCCACTTCAGTCGTACTCGTCCTTTCTCGAAAGTATATATATATATATATAGTATTGCAAAAATATTTATTTTGCTATAAACTAGGTAATTAATCAACCTAATTACAAAATAATTATAATTTTACCTATAATAGAAGATATACAATTAATGGAAAAATATTCGAGAAATATTATATTAAAAATAATAAAACTAGTTAAATAAACGAGAAATAAAAATTACGTAATGATTTTCTCTACTACTACTATTTTCTTTTTTCTCATTTGAATATATAAAAGAGGAAATAGGAAAAACAGATGTCTTCATGGGTAAAAACCGGATATATATATATGTAACGCCCCATTTCAACCGTAGTCGGAAACGGGATTACTGCTACATGGTTGATTCCTGGAATGCTATTTAAGGAGTCGCCACCTAATTATTATAGTGAATTAGGACACTAAAAATATAGCATAAAATACTACGAATGATCTCCATTTTAAAGGTCTGTGAAACTATGTGAGATTCTAGGTAAGGGTTCTTTATTATCCTAAAGGGAAGGGGTTAGGCATCCTAAAGGATCCGCTAACTCATGCATTGTCTGCTCAAACTTAGGTTTAATATTATTGTGCTAACATGCAATCTACAATTCTAAAGGTATTCTAATTATTAAACTAACCAAGAGATATTTAAATTGGGCATGCAAATATTTAAAATAAATATATATTTAACAAGATAGTAATGAAAGCAAATAATCATAAAAGATGTAATGAAGAGAAATTAGCAACATTTCGCTTTTATTTTATTTTATGCGAATACTTTAACTTTGGGGTGCGCCTCCGGGTATCTGCAAAAGACACTTAGTAGAAGAGTTAATAAATAATAAATAAATTACCAAACAAACACAATGTATATATACATATATATTAGATATATATGTAAAAGATATCGTAAAAGGTATATTTTTATATAGTGTGGGCTCAGCTAGTGTTATGCCAAGGATACTAAGACATGAGAAGCCAATATCGCTACAGCGGCGGTCGACTCGCCTCCCGGTGAACGATACTATGCATTCTCGTCTAATCTTTTCACTTTCCTCCTCGCCCACATATTCCGTCTCGCTTACCATGGGGCCTCCAGATCGACGGATAAATCCTTCTTTGGCCCGTGTAGTATCAAGTTCAAAATCAGTAAAATACCAAGTGTAGCATTATATTTAAAAATAAGTAAAATACCAAATGTAGCATTATATTTAAAAATAAGTAAAATACCAAGTGTAGTATTATATTTAAAAATAAGTAAAATACCAAGTGTAGTAACTTGTTCAAAAATCAGTAAAATACCAAGTGTAGTATTATATTTAAAAATAAGTAAATAAATTAACCCAAATAGCCTAAAATTAATGCAGAACCCAATGAATGAGCAACCACCGAATAAGAATGGCGGTTCACGGAATAAAGAGCAAGCCCAAACAAAGAGTGCGTTCAAACAATAGCAGTGGATCAGGACAACACAACCGTCCAGAAACAAACTTCAAAGCAAAAGAAACAATAGTCAGTGATACAACAACCACAAGTAATGCAACTAAGTTTGCCGAAAATGTCGACTAAAGCCAACAATAATACCCAAATAAACAATAGCGGCGAGATAAAACGGACAACCATGGCGAAACAGTGATCACCGAGCGCAAAGAAACAAAGAGGAACGAGAGCAAAACCACAACGATTGTGGCTCGCCACGATGGAAACAACAACGCCGCCGAGTCTTAAGACTCGGCAGATGCCTAAAAACATAAAACCAGCCCATTAACCAAGATAACAACCGATGCCGAAATGCAGCCAAGAGAACGTCACGAGTTTTCAGAACTCCGGTAAGACGCGACGCAAAAAATCAGAAAATCAGTTAACCCGAATCACAACACATAATCATAACAAAAAGAGAGGAAACCAACAACGTCTCCACCAGTCGCCGGTAGTCAACTCCGGCGAGGCAGAGACGACAAAGGATACGGTATGGGAGTTCGACGAGAGCGGTGATGCCGACAGTGCGTGCAAGCGTGACGGTGGTTCACGCGGCGGCGACGATGTAGTGTCTTGCGCGTGTGTATATGGAGGAATGGGTGATGGAGTTCACGGTTGCTGTCGAACTCCGGCGGCATGACTTTACCGGAGCTACAGCGGTGTAGGTGACAGGTTGAGGGGGATAGGGAAGAGGGCGACGGGAAGTGTGTGTGTGTGTGTGGGGAGGGTGTTTAAAGGGGGTTCGCCGGAGCTTGGAGCTCCGGCGAAAGGGGCGGCGGCGACGGGATGGGCTGGTGGGGAGCTGAGGGAGAAATGGTTTCCTTTTGAAAAAAAATGAAAAGGGGTTATGTTATGCCTGCTGACTGTTATCGTGGGCTGCCCCCCTTTAAAAATTCAACGTTGTGTCGTGATGTGTCCGCTCGATATACGCCTCTTTTAATAAAGGGGTAAGGTATTCAGGGAAATGAAAAGTGGGGTTTGAAATTTAAAAGATGGGGGGAAAATAAGAGGGTGTTTGGAATTTAAAAATGGGGGGAATAAAAGGGGGTGTTTGGATGAAATAAAAATGTTGTTGGATTGAAATGATTCGGATTGAGTCTCGTACTGGACTGGTTTGACAAAATGCAACGCGGGTTAATTATTTAAAAGAAAAATTATTTAAAAGATGCAAAATTATTAAAATGCAAATGCCGACGCAAAAATGCAATATTTAAGACATGTTTAATGTCTGATTAAAATTAAAGCAGGATGTCAATTAATTATTTAAAGAGACGCAAATATTATTGGAATAAACGACAGTGTAATAATAATAGAAACATAACATAACGCTTAATTTTAAAATATAAAGATAAAAAAATGCAAAAAATGATGATTAGAATGCGGTGTCCTAAAATACATAAAATTACAATAAATATACTAAAAACGGGTCAAAATTGATCACAACAAGACGTCCTCTTCATGCGGAGATGATGGAAGAGTCTTCGGACAAAGATGTTGACTCGTAGCCAATTTTGTCCTGTTTTATAAACTAGAACTCAAAAGTGGGGCTGATGCAGACTCAGAATTGTCCCAGTGTCGAATTATGATGACCCAGGGTCGTTGTGATGCGAAAAATAAAAGCAACCGACACGATTTAAAAATGTCCAGGTCGAATCATGACGATGACACTTTCGCCGCAATGCTAGAAAATAAAAGTAAAGCTGACGCAGATTTAAAAATGTCCCAGTGTCGAATTACGATGACACTGGATTGTTGCGATGCTAAAGTAAAAGTAAAGCTGACGCAGATTTAAAATGTCCCAGTGTCGAATTACGATGACACTGGATTGTTGCGATGCTAAAGTAAAAAGTAAAGCTGATGCAGATTTAAAATTTGTCCCAGTGTCGAATTATGATGACACTGGGTTGCTGTGATGCTGAAAAATTAGAGCAGGGCGGATGCTGATTCAAAATTTTGTCCCAGTGTCGAATTACGATGACACTGGGTTCCGTGGCGCTAGAAAATTAAAACCAAAGCGGGAGCAGATTTAAAATTTGTCCCAGTGTCGAATTATGATGACACTGGGGTCATTGGCGTTGCAGGATGCTGGAGGAGAGCGGATCGACATTCGAGGTACAAATTGCTTCGGTTCGCCGTAAGAGGTAGTTCCACGTTGTGCTCCTGTTCCGGTATGCTAAGACTTAAACAAACGGTTAGTGCATAACTGTTAAGGCAAAATGATAACGCATGAATTTATAAGCAATGTAACTGTGTGAGTAGAAAATGCTATCCTGCGAAAATATGATGCCACAAATGTCGTGATTTCGCTTCGCATGACGCTGCGCATGATCGTGGCGGATATGTTGTCCTTATCGCAATCGCCTCGTAGACTAAAGCTCAAGAAAGAGTTAGTGCATAATCGCGCTAAGACAGAGTAATAAAGCATGAAAAAATGCAATTTTTGCAGTAAGGTTGTCCTCGTAGATGTGATATCTCACGACGCCGTCTTTGGGCGAGCGTCGTTTCGATCAAGGCGTCATTTTGGACTTGGCGTCGCTTTCGACTTTGGCGTCGCTGGACTTTGGCGTCGTTTTGACTTTGGCGTCGTTTCGGACGTGGCGTTTCGGACTTGGCGTCGCTTTGGACGTGGCGTCGTTTTGGACGTGGCGTCATTTTCGACGTGGCGTCGTTTTGACTGCGTCGTTTGAGTCGCTGCCGGACGTGGCGCCGCTTTGGACTTACGTCGCTTTTGAGTTTTCGACGTGGCGTCGCTTTCGACGCGGGCGTCGCTTTCTGACGTGGCCGCTTTCGGACTTGGCCGCTTTCGGACTGGCGTCGCTTTCGACTTGGCCGCTGACGTGCCGCTTTCTGACGCGGGCGTCGCTGACTCGTGTCGCCGACTTTGGCGCCGGACGTGGCGTCGCTTTCTGACTTGGCGTCGTTTTGGGCGTGGCGTCGCTTTCGACTTGGCGTCGTTTTGAACGTGGCGTCGTTTGACTTAGCCGCTTTCGGACGCGTGGCGTCGTTTTCGGACGTGGCGTCGCTTTCGACTGGCCGCTTTCGACGTGGCGTCGTTTTCGGACTTGGCGTCGTTTTCGGACTTGGCGTCGTTTTCGGACGTGGCGTCGTTTTCGGACTTGGCGTCGTTTTCGGACGTGGCGTCGTTTTCGGACTTGGCGTCGTTTTTGGACGTGGCGTCGTTTTCGGACTTGGCGTCGTTTTCGGACGTGGCGTCGTTGTGTAGATGTGATATGTTGATGATAGCGTCATTTTCGGACTTGTTGTGCTGATAACGTCATTGCCTGGACGTGTTCTTCTGCCGGGCGTCGCAGACGCACGCCGATGATGTCGCCGCCGACATAATGCTACTAACGCCGTTGCTTGGACGTATTCCGTGGCGTCGCAGACGCCGAGCGTCGATGACGCCGCTCGACATAATCGCCGGGCGTCGCTGCGTAGACGCACGCCATGATGTCGTTGCTGGACATAATCGCCGATAACGCCGCCGTTACGACGTATTGGCGTCGTTGCGTAGACGCACGCCGCGATGTCGTTACTGAACATATTCCGGGCGTCGTTGCGTAGACGCACGCCGATGATGTCGTTATACGACATAATGTTGCCGGGCGTCGTTGCGTGACGCACGCCGATGTCGTTGCCGCTGGACGTACGCCGGCGATGCCGTTATGCGGGCGTATTCTTTGCCGGGCGTTGCGTAGACGCACGCCACGACGTCGTTGCTGGACGTATTCTTCGGGCGTCGCCGCGTAGACGCGACGATCGATGATGTCGCCTTGACATAGTCGCGATAACGCCGCCGTTGCTGGACGTGTTGATCGCGATGATGTCGTTGCCGACATATTGCCGATAACGCCGTCGTTGCACGGACGTATTCTTCTTGGCGTCGTTGCGTAGACGCGATGCTGATGATGTCGTTGCCTTGACATAGTGCTGATAACGTCGTTGCCTGGACGTATTGCTGCTGGCGTCGTTGCCTAGACGTATTGCTGCTGCTCATGTGGAATATATGCTCATGCGAGCTAATCTTGAGAAAAATTAGTGTATACCTGTTTAAACGAAATGATAAATACATATGAGAAGTGCAATTTTATGGGTAGAGATGTCGTCCCTGATATGCCGGATGAATACTGAGATGTTGTCCTTGCACGGACTGACGAATTGCCATAATGCCTTTGTTGAATGCGATGCGTTGGTTGCAAATTTGACTTTATGCTGATCGCTTAGCCCTTGTCGCGAATTCGCACTCGATCGCTGATTGTCGATGCCTTTTTCTCGCTTCACGCTTCGACGCGACTTTGAATTTTGGATCGTTGTCATATCCTCTGCCTCTGCTGCTTCTTTTTGCTTTTGCGAAGAAACTTCTTGCCGTATTTTATGCTTCGGCTATTGCACTTTCTGCTTCTGTTAATATGAAAAACCCGTGCTCAAAGAAATTTTGTGAGTTTGGGGGGGGGTCGATTCGTATTTGACTTCGCCATTGTCCTCGACATCTGCGTGCGGCTCGCTTGGACCTCGCAACCCCGTCTGCTTCCTACCTGAGATGTTTAGCAGCGTTCCAAAAGCATTTTCCAGAACGAAATGTTTTCATGAAGTATGCACAAAACATTTTTTAGAAATAAACATTTATATGATATGCGTTAAAAATGTAAAAGCCTTGTCGAATTTGCCGAATATGACACGTATTTTGACCAAACGAACATCTTTTGGAGTCCTTGTTATGGTCTTCTTCATGGTGCGCAAAATTGTCTCAGTTTCGTTATGTGGCGCGTGGGCGGAACCTAACTTCGGCGGGAATTGCTCATATCGCTTTTGGAATAACCAAACATATTTTGTTGCATGCAGACAAATGGGAAGATTCCTAACGGTGTGACCGAAGCCGATTTAGGCCGTCTACGTATCCCGCTGAGGGAATCAGGTCATGACGTAGTTCATTACAAGCGGAATTGGGTAAAATTCTAAAAGTGGGACCGAAGCCGATATGGCCGCCTACGTATCCGTCAAGGGAATCAGGTCATAACGTAGTTCAGAGTGTGACAGAATTTGAGAAAACCGTTGTTTGAGATATGAGCTTTCCGCGTATCGCGCTGATAATGCAAGGGATAACACAGTCCCAGAAAACCAAGCTAATATAGCTCGTAATTAATACTTAGCGAACGCACAAAGTTGAAGTAGCAGAATACTGTACTAAAGTGCACATAGCTTAAAGCAACAAACATTACAATAGCAAGCATACTATATAGATATCAAATGCGCGTCCTAGCATGTTTGGGACCTCTTTTAATGCCAGAGGTGGGCCTAAACGCCAAATATGCGAGATTATGATAAATAGGTCCAAGATGTTAAACTACAATGTTTTGTTGAAAATGGCGACCAAATGACGGTGCACTTTTTCCAATTTCGGCATGTCATGTTTAGGCTTGGATTTGTCTATCATTGTCACGCTACACATAGTATGCTGGTTGGTCGTTGGGTTGCGAAACCCGTCGACAAATTTTTGTATTTTCCTAATTGTGGCGTCGATACCAGGGATCGACCCACCTAAGGTGTATGCATGTATGACTTAAAATAAAGAGGGCAGTATGGCTCTATCTTAAATTCTCTAAGATTTGGCTTACTAGATGCAAGGTTCCTGAGCGGACACTCGAGTGAGAAGGCTACGCTACCGATCGATTTAACCGATCTAACTCGCGCATGGCGCAACTATCCTAAATTTTGGGTATTTGAAAGAAGTTTTCGGGTGCGCGAAGCACACCAACGCGTGAGTGTGTGATAGTGTGAATTTTCCAGAATGGAAGAAATATGAGCGGAATGTCAGTTTAATGAAAGCAGTAAAGCAAGTAGCAATTAAAAATAAATAAAACAAAATACAACACAAAAATTAAATGCAAAAAATAATTGCCAAATAATAACCCTAGGTCTGTTGTGGTTAAGAACCTAAAATCCCCAGTGGAATCGCCATGCTGTAACGCCCCATTTCAACCGTAGTCGGAAACGGGATTACTGCTACATGGTTG